>CM077673.1:41564240-42769240 GCA_039707655.1 Elymus sibiricus | reverse complement strand
ACATATTTTTAAATCATGGCAATTAAGGATATTGTTTAGTTATTACTTTTATTTCTGAAAGCATGGGCATTTTGGACAGCTAATACCACGGATGGCACCATGCTTTCCCATGCTGCCAGATTGGAATTGATTCGCTCGGTTTTCTCGGCCATACCTGTCTATTATATGGCTAACATTTTGTTTATTAAGAAGCTCATTGCAAAACTTACTGCGGCTTTCCCGTGCTGTCAGATTGGAATTGATTTGCTCGGTTTTCTTGGCTATACCTGTCTATTATATGGCTAACATTTTGTTTACTAAGAAGCTCATTGCAAAACTTACTGCGGTTATTAGAAACTTTTGGTGGACATGTCTTCGGGAAAATGAATCCAAAAAGAGCCTTTGCCTTAGAGCATGGAAGGATATTTGTAACTCAAAGGAAGAGGAAGGCTTAGGAGTCAGGAATTTGAAGGCTATTAATGAGAGCCTCCTGCTGACCGCTGCTTGGAGATTAGCTAAGGCTCCTTCTCACTTGCATCTTGTTCTTAAGGCTAAATACTTCCATGATGCCACTATATGGACAACCACTGCTAATTCTCCTAAATCTGCCTTTTGGGCTTCTATTTTTCTATTTTTAAGATTTTGCTGAAACTCAAAGCCCACTCTTTCTATCAATTATCTAAAGGCAATATCTCAATTTGGAGTACTCCTTGGTGCTCTCTTTGGAGATCGGTTCATGATTGTCTTATTCATCAGCAACCTGGGTTTCAATATCCCTCTCTAGTTAAAGATCGTTGGCTTCCCGGGCAAAAAACTTGGAATCATGACTTGGTTTTGAAAGTGCTAGTTATCGACTAGAGGGGGTGAATAGGCGATTTTTATGAAAGGCTTTGAAACAGTGAATGTATTCGAAGTATGCGGAAGCGAAACAGGATCAGGTAGGGATCTATATCAAGGATCTAATCAAGGCATGCAATACAATGAAGACATATAATCAAGTTAAGAATTATCATCATACACGCTAAGATGAGTCGAAGACAAACTTAGATAGTATGAAGATAAACAGCAGATATGAATGTCTTCGGGGAATGTCTTCAGTCAAATGTATTCATGCAATAGGTTCACAGTTCAGTACAGAAAGTAAAGAGTGGAAGATAGAACCAGCAGCTTGATGAAGACACAGGATTTGTTGGACCAGTTCCAGTTGCTGTGACAACTGTACGTCTGGTTAGGGAGGCTGAGATTGAACTCAGAAGACCTCGTCTTCATCTTATTCCCCTTGAGCCGAAGTCACTTAGACAACTCCCAATCACTCGGGTAAGTCTTCAGGGGAGACTTCTGAAACCCGTACAAACTTGGTCACCCGGCGATCCACAATGACTCTTGGATTGCTCTAGACCCAGACGCCAAACCGTCTGGAAGATCACAGTCTTCAAGTGTAATAAGTTTTCAGTTCTTTCAGAACAGAACGACTTCGGTGATGCTCAAACACTCTAGCTCTAGGTGTTTAGGATTATCCTCGCAGGATGTTTCTCTCTCTCAATGTCTTCGAGGTGGGTTGCTCCAAAACGACAACAGCCGTATCTCTCTCTGAGCAGCCACCTTCTCATTATGGTGGGGGTGGGCTATTTATAGCTAGCGGGCAACCCAGCCTGATATGACCAATATGACCCTGGGTCAATGGCCAACCGACACGTGTCACAACGGTCGGATTTCAAACACACGCGGCAGCTTTACTTGGGCTACAAGTAAAGCGGACTCAACCAACTCTGGAAGAGATTTCCTCTCATAGTCTTCACTCGAAGACATAGGTTTGGGTTGAGCATCACGTCAGCGTCTGACTTCGATCACGTCGACCCCACTTAACAGTACGGCGGTTCCTATGACTCAGGAATGAAGAAACAAAACTACCAAAAGACTTCGTCTTCGCGTTTCATTATCTTCATTTGATTATCTTCGCATATCACCAATGGCTTCAGCCATCATCAATGTCTTCGGACATTTTTAGGGGTCGTCTTCGACGGTTAAACCGAATCTCCAGGGACTTCTATCTGTGTTATCCTGTGAACTCTCACAAACACATTAGTCCCTCAACCACGTTTGTCTTCAATACTCCAAAACCAAACAAGGGTGGCACTAGATGCACTTACAATCTCCCCCTTTTTGGTGATTGATGACAAACTGGTTGAAGTTTTCAACGGGAATAATATATGTGAAGATAAGGACTTGGAGATTATGATTGCAAGATATAGAGAGCTCCCCCTGAAGATGTGCTTATGAAGATTTTGCTTGGAATGCAAAAGCACATGGCAGGTTATAGTTTGTGGATATCTCCCCCTATATCTTGTAATCCAATCACTATGCATTTAAAAAATATTTCGAAGATAATGAAATGCATAATGAAAAATGGGCGTCTGCAGAATGGCTTCGAGCGCATATGATAAAATTAAGGTAGCGCCAAAGGTACGGTAAACATAAAGTGTGCAGACGTCCATCAGGACTTAAGTTTTACAACCCAAATAGCAAATGTTCAGAAACGAGAGTTGTAAACTTAACAAAAGACAGCACCCAGCCCATATAGGTAGACCCGTTTGAAGACTATCAAACCAATGCTTCTCCCCCTTTGTCATCGAATGACCAAAAAGGACGAAGACATTGGGCACTACGCGTCCCCAGCAGGAGTTGAAGACGATGGTGTGGTAGGGTCGACGTTTGTTGGTGCAGGAGAGCTTGGTGCAGTGTCGCGATGCGCAGTTGACGGAGAAGAGATGTCATCAGATTCATCATTGGCAAGACGCGCATTGACGGAGGGGGCTTCAGAGGAGAAGTCACTGTCTTCGAGAGAAGGCGTCCGACGCCATTTCTCAGTGCGAGGTGGCGGAGCACTGAAGTGAAAGTGTTGCCTGTAGCCATCTTCACGAAGATCATCCTCAGGAGCTAGCATGGTCAATGTTCTCCAGGCACGGCGGCTTGTCTCATGAGCAACAAACGCATTCTTGGTTGTGAGATTGCGAATTCTGTTGATGTAGTGAACCATAGAAGCCATTTGTCTTCGAGTCCACTCATGATGACGATCTTGCTTCTGAATGATAAAGATAAGAAGCTCTCTATCTGTCATTGCACGTTCAGTCCTGGTACGAGCGTGGCGAGGCAAAGTGCTTGCTGTGGCTTCAGTGGCCGTTGCACTTGGTTGAGGTTGACGAATGGAGCCAATGAGCCTCGCACGGGATGCATCAGATGGGATGTGAATACCTTCCTCATCAGTTGTGCCACCGGTGCCTTGCATCAGGGAATTCTTGCTCTTTGGAGGGTAGATGTCAGTGTGAATGACTTCGACATCAGGAAGATATATCCCATGATTGCGTGCAAATGGCAAGAACCTTGTGTTGGATCTGTACTTGATGAAACACATGATCCATGGTGCATAGATCTTGGGTTCAAACAAGGTGATGCCATTGGCAGCCAGATTGCGCAGAAAGATATCTTGAAGATCAAACCTGATGCCATAGACGATGTTGTAGATCAATGTCTTCAGAGCACCTTCAATCTTGCTTGAGGAAGAATGCCCTTTGATCGGCCAAATGGTGTGACGAAGAATGTGATAGATGGTCCTTGGCAGATACTGAAGGTCATTGACGAAGAATGAGTGTGGCAGATCTGCTTCAGGTGCCAATGGCTCCATCATAGTGAGCATTTCAGTCATGTTTGGCTGGGGTAGTTGAAAGTTGCTGGGCATGTCTTCGTCAGAAGATGCAAGAGGTGTTGCTGGAAAGAAATCTGCAGCATCAGTAGTAACATATTCATCGGGAATCATGAAGTGCAACTTCCATGTCTTCAGGTCTCGCCCGAAGCCAGAGATGTGGAGGGTGGCATAGAACTGTAGAATGAGCTCCTCATTCCAATCTTCATGGTCAGTGACAAATGCCAGGAGTCCAACATCTCGAAGACAATCAATGGCTTGGTCAAAACATGGCAATCCCTTCATGGCTTCAAGACTGAGCTTTTTGTGTGGGAAGATTCAGTTCTGGCCATAAAGCACACATGTATAGTATTCCCTTTGAGGGATGCTCCAGAACCTGTCAGACTGAATCTTCGAACGGGCATACGGATTGCGGTCGGAGTCGAAAAAGGTGTTGTTGAGCCGAAATGACTTGACGCTGAAGATGTGAGGACGAGCACGTCCTTGTTGGTGAAGCATAGGTAGGCTTGGCATAGGATTCGGAACATTTGGGCGTCGCTGAAGATGATATTCGTATTGCGGACCCATCCTTGGTGGAGCAACCAGCCTGGGCCATTTGGTGGGAACCATTTGCCCTTCTCTGTTGCGAGCCAACACAATGTTGTCAGCATTGTCGTCGGAGGAAGGCGTCGAAGGAACTGGAGGACCATCAGGGGATGGGGCATTGGCTTCGCCCACAATGTTTTCAGCAGCATTGTCTCCAGTGGTGGGGGCTTCATTCTCTGGTACGTTGTGAGCAACGTCTCTGATTCTAAGGACTCCATCAACAGGTGCAGTGGGAGACACGCGGACCTGGTCTTCAGGGATGCTCTGCATCGAAGATGTATCCAATCTGGGTCCTCGGCGAAGCCTTTTGAGAGGCGATGCATGCTCCGTGGGTTCAACTTCTGTGGCCACAAATGGAGACTCAGGTGTTCTGGGCACAGGAGTGGAAAATGCAGATGGTGGAGTACTTGGGATGTTCTCTGGCACTGAGGGCCTCAGAGGAGTGCCGATATCAACATATTCACTGTCATCAGCAGCATCAGTGTTCAGCATGAGGTTTTCTCCTTCTACATTGGCTTCATCAGCATGGGCTTCAGAAGCAATGTCTTCAGTTGGGATGTCTTCACAACCTGGAATGTCATCAGCAGCAGGAGTCTTTGTGGGAGCAGACTCGTGTAGTATCACTTGCCTCTCTTGATTCTCAGAGGCAGGAGGAGCCATGGAGATAGGCGTCACTTGCAGTGGCTCCTGTTGAGCAGCTTGGGTGGTTGATGTAACAGGTAGAGGTGGAGGAGCTTGAGCAGACACAGGGGGCAGTATCTTCTTTGTTTTCTACCGCTTCGGAGCTTGGACTTCAGAAGCAGCAGCCTTGCGCTTCTTGGCTAGAGCTTTGGCTTTCTTTGTCATCTTACTAGAGACAGCTGGGGAAAGCGGAGGTGCGCGAGAGCCAGAGAAGCCAGCTGGAAACTCAATGCCTCGTTGTTCAGACCTTGATGGGGCAGCTTGGTCCGAAGACATTGAAGCATGTCTGGATCTCTCAATGATTCTTGGGTCAAGAGCAGGTTGGCCAAGAGCCTTGCGCTTCAACATCTCATTGTGTGCTTGAACCATGGTGTTTGCCTTTTTCTTGAGGCGCACGAGGGCACCTTTGACAGCTTCACATCTCTTCTCAAATACGGCCTTGAGGTCTTTCATCATCAATTGATAACCTTGGATCTGGTCAGCCTTGAGCTTGTGGACATTTGCCTTGAAGAGTGCTTTCTCATGGCTTATCTTCGCCTTGAGTTGAACAGCTTTTTGAGCCACAGTTAGCTCCTCATTCACGAGCCCTTGGAATGTGACACTGAGTCCAATGGGCAGCTATAAGGCGTCGATGGTGAGGGATGGGTCAGCAAACCACTCGTCAATAAAGTCTCGAGTATTGTTGGGTCGAAGAGAGGTAAGTCTTCAAGACGTTTAGCTTCCTCTTCCTTTTGCTGGATCAGTCTTGCCAGCGCTTCATCATCAAACTCATCATCGAAGAGCTCAATCATATTTGCAGCATCCATCAGTGAGACAGATGGCTTCAGTCCTCTGGAGGCGGCAGCCTTCCGTTTCATCCGCCTAACGAGACGAGCCTCCTCTTCGGTGTCTTCAGAGTCAACAGACGGGGACCTTGAGGCCTGTGATGTTGTTCCAACAGCCTTGGAAACCTTTGAAGCTTTTGGCTTCGAAGCCTTTGATTTCTTCTTAGGCTTCGGATTAGGAGCAGGAGGATTCTCTTCATGACCATCCTTAGATTCAGCAGGTTCAGGGCAACCACGGATGCTGGAGGGATCGGGGTTTCTGGGCATTGGAGGCCTGACCATGCACGGAAAGAAGCCAATTCTTCTAGCTTCAGCCTCAGTCTTCGGATGAAGATTTTTATAGATAATATCTGTCCACGGTGCCTTCTCAGCATTCTTCTCAGCATACTCATCTGTAACAAACTGATAGTTGAACCATTTCTCCACCCAATATCTTCGAATCCATTGGATTCGAGTCTTGCGTTGTGTATAAGTTTCATCTTCATCAGACTTGTAGCGCTTGTACAGTTCTGGGGGAAGATCCTTGGCAGTGTTTAGACGTCTCTGTCTACCCCCTTTCTTTGGAGCATCATCCCTGGCCATAGTCTTCAAAGGCTTCGAGTTGGGCAAAGGCTTCGAAGACTGTTTCAAGTGTGAGCTTGCTCCTAGTGAGTGCAAATGAATCTGCAAGTAGTCTGCAAACGAATTGAGACTATGAGATCCAAGAGATTCTGTTGCGGACATGTACCTGTGAAAGAGTTAGAGATGCGAGGGAGTGGAAGAGGTCATATGCATTCTCAGAAGATTTTAAAACTAGATATCGTGGTATGAAGACATTGACCTCTTTCACCGAAGACTTTCACTTTTGCACACAGATAGGGCGGTTTCAGATTTGTGCAAGTTCGAGAATTCGCACAAGTGAGAAATCAACCCAGATTTGCAACATAAGCAAAAGTGTTGAGCAAATAGAGGTACAAGTGTGAGATCCATTGAAGTGTGGGTGGAAAAACAGATCTCGAAAATATATGGTAATTTGCAAAGATCAAAAGCGTGGTAAAAATTCAGTTTTTATTTACCACGGTGAAGAACACGATGAACTGGTCGACGAGGCGGAGAAGCCGAGTAGTTCAATCTGCCACACCCTAGCTTGGTGGTGGCAGACACCTACGGCGGCGGCGGACGAAGATGGTCGCGGTCGGCGTGAGTACGTCAACGGAGGAGTCACGGCAGCTAAGCGCTCCTTCTCCGGCGGCGATGAGATCCAGCGACGGCGCTAGGGTTTGGAGCTTGGTGGTGGCAGAGGAAGTGGAAAGTAATAATTGAACTGGGACACATGTATTTATAAGAGTGGAAACATCCGAACGGTTTGGACCATTATTCCCCGGACTCTTCGGCTCTAGTGGGACATGTGGCGTGCATGCAACACAACTGACAGCCCACTACACGACGGGAAGAGACGGCGCGGGAGATTTGATGCGATAAGTGCGGTAACGACAAAAAATTGGAATTTTAAGAGGTTGGTTAGATTTGTCTTCCACTGACAAGGACACAGAGAAGACAATCAACACGTGTCAAGTAGAATGCATATGATTGGAGTTGAATAGAGTAAGACGAGATTGGAATAGACAAGATTAGTGGGTCCAATCACATTGGCCTAGGAAAGTTCGAAGATATAGCTATAGGCTCAATGCTATAGAGGACAAACTCCAAATATACTAGATATATTCAACATTTCGAGATATGCAAATCCAAATCAGTTCGAAGACAAACACAATTTTCGAAGACATGAAAAATACGAAGATAAAAGCAATGTCTTCGAATTTGGTGGTGGCGTTACCCACCGTATAAGAATGTTTGACTCAGACACGGCGCACAATTATCGTGGCGCTCTAAAGTCATATTCTTCATTAATGTATTCACACTTAGAGCGTAAGTCTTCATGAGATTGAAGACATACATTACTTCGTGTGTTGTGCATCAAAATTCATCAATCATGCATAAGCGTTAGGATGTATTCCCATTCAAAGGACATTTGAGGATTCTAAGATATTTAGCTCACACCGCAACTTGCAAAATCTCTTCTCATCCAAAGGCTTCATGAAGATATCCGCCAATTGATCTTCAGTGTCAGCATGCTTGATGTTGATGTCGCCCTTCATCACGTGATCCCGAAGAAAATGATGACGAATATGTATATGCTTCGTCTTCGAATGTTGTACTGGGTTGTAGGAGATCTTGATTGCACTCTCATTGTCGTAGTAGAGAGGTACATGCTTCAGGTTGATGCCGTAGTCCTTGAGAGTCTGCTTCATCCAGAGAAGCGGAGTGCAGCAAGCGCCAGCAGCAATGTATTCGGCTTCGACAGTGGAGAGTGATACACAGTTCTGCTTCTTCGAAGACCAACATACAAGAGATCGTCCCAGAAAGTGACAAGTGCCTGATGTAGACTTGCGGTCAACTCTGTCGCCAGCGAAATCAGAATCTGAATAGCCTATGAGCTCAAACTTCGAACCCTTTGGATACCATAATCCTAGTGTTGGGGTGTGAGCCAAATATCTAAGTATTCGCTTCACCGCTAGGTGATGCGACTCCTTTGGTGCCGCTTGAAATTGGGCGCACATGCAAACGCTAAGCATAATATCTGGCCTAGATGCACATAGGTACAATAAAGAGCCAATCATGGAGCGATATACCTTCTGATCGAAATCTTTACCATTTTCGCCAGTGCAGAGGTGACCATTGGTTGGCATAGGCGTCTTGTAGCCTTTGGCTTCATTCATGCCAAATTTCATGAGGCAATCCTTAAGGTACTTCTCCTGAGATATAAAGATGCCATTGGGTTGTTGTTGAATCTGAAGCCCTAGGAAGAATTTCAGTTCTCCCATCATCGACATTTGGTATTTCTCTTGCATCATAAAGGCAAACTCATCACTGTATCGATTGTTAGTACAGCCGAAGATAATGTCATCCACATAAATTTAACACACAAACAGTTCACCATCATAGGATTTAGTAAAGAGAGTGGGATAGAGTGAACTGGGTTTGAAGCCTTTCTTCTTGAGGAACTCCTTGAGTGTGTCATACCAAGCTCTTGGTGCTTTTTTGAGGCCATACAGTGCCTTGTTGAACTTGTAGACCTTGTCAGGATGCGTTGGGTCTTCAAACCCTGGTGGTTGAGCAACATATACTTCTTCCTCAATCTTACCATTGAGGAATGCACTTTTGACATCCATTTGATATAAGCATATGTCATGATGGTTAGCATACGCAAGCAATATGTGAATAGCTTCAAGTCTAGCAACAGGAGCAAATGTTTCACCGAAGTCAATACCCTCGACTTGTGTGTAACCCTGGGCCACAAGTCGAGCCTTGTTTCGGGAGACTTGCCTAGACTCATCTTGCTTGTTGCGGAAGATCCACTTCGTGTAGATGATGTTGTGCTTCCTTGGATCAGGGCGCTTCACTAGCTCCCACACGTTGTTGAGCTCGAACTGGTGAAGCTCTTCTTGCATGGCTTGAATCCATTCCGATTCCTTGAAAGCTTCATCTACTTTGGTGGGCTCTGTGATAGATACAAAAGCAAAATGCCCACAAAAGTTAGCCAGTTGAGTTGCTCTTGAGCGAGTGAGTGGACCTGGTGCATTTATGCTGTCTAGCATTCTCTCAATTTGGACTTCATTAGCCACACGCGGATGAGGAGGACGAAGACTTTGTCCTTGCCGCTGAGCATTGTCTTCGTCAGCAGCAATGTCTTCAGTTTGAGCATTTTCTTCGTGTTGGGTGGATGGAGGAATGATGACTTCTTCAACTTCTGGCTCTTCAGGCATGATTTCCCCAGTTCCCATCAATCTGATAGCTTCATCAGGAGGTGGTTCATCTAGCACAAGAGATAGGTGCTCTCTTTGCGAGCCATTAGTTTCATCGAATCGCACATCTACAGTTTCAACAACTTTGTTGTGGAAAGTGTTGAAGACCATGTAGGTGTGCGAATCCTTTCCATAACCAAGCATGATACCCTCGTGTGCTTTCGGTGCAAATTTTGAAGTGTGGTGTGGATCCCTTATCCAACATCTTACACCGAAGACTTTGAAATAACTTACATTGGGTTTCTTACCAGTGAGAAGCTCATATGATGTTTTCTTTAAGAACTTGTGAAGATATACTCTATTGATAATGTGACATGCAGTATCAATGGCTTAAGGCCATAGCTTCCGTGGTGTCTTGTATTCGTCAAGCATGGTACGAGCCATCTCAATAAGAGTTCTGTTCTTGCGCTCCATGACACCATTCTGCTGAGGAGTATATGGAGCAGAGAACTCATGAGTGATGCCAAGAGTATCAAGATAGGTGTCCAAGCCTGTGTTCTTGAATTCAGTGCCATTGTCACTCCTGATGTGCTTGATCTTGATGTTGTAGTTGTTCATACACCTATTTGCGAAGCGCCTGAAGACATCCTGCACTTCAGTCTTATAGATTATGATATGCACCCAAGTGAATCGAGAATAGTCATCAACAATTACGAAGCCATATAGATTTGCAGTGGTAGAGAAGGTGGAGTAATGAGTAGGGCCGAATAAGTCCATGTGTAGCAGCTCGAAGGGACGAGTGGTCGTCATGATTGTCTTCGAGGGATGTTTGGCCCTAGTCATCTTCCTGGCTTCACATGCACCACAGAGATGGTCCTTCTTGAACTTGACACCTTCGACGCCAATGATGAGCTTCTTCTTGGCGAGTGTGTGTAAGTTCCTCATCCCAGCATGTCCTAGCCTTCTGTGCCATAACCAGCATTCCGAAGCCTTTGCTAGAAGACATGAGGCAACCTGTGGTCCTGTAGCGAAGTCTACCATGTACAAATCACCTCTTCGAAAACCTTCGAAGACTTTGGTTTTGTCAGAGGCCATTAATACAACACATCGAAATTTGCCAAAGATGACAAGCATATCTAAGTCACAGAGCATTGAGACAGACATCAAGTTGTAACTAAGGGATTCGACAAGCATGACATTTTCCATGTGTCGGTCCCTTGAGATAGCAACTCTACCTAGCCCCAATACTTTGCTGCTACTCTTGTCAGCAAAGACGATGTGGTCTTTAGTTGGAGGTTGAAGAGTTTGCTCCATCAATAGGCTTTGATCACCAGTCATATGACTGGTGCATCCACTGTCCATAATCCATTCAGTGGCATTGGATTTGCTTTCCTGCATTGAGAATTAGTCTAGTTCACCCAAGCATGCAACTGTAACATGCATTGATGAAGATATTGCAGTACACAATTGCATGAAGATATTGGACGATATGAATGGTAACACCATTCGCATTAGTTTTTCTTGCATCCAAACAAGATCATTTCCGGGTCTCCAGAGATTATCTTCAAGATAGGCTTCATCCCATCTGGAGACCCGATGCTGCATGAAGATATTAGTTCTTCTTAACCACCCACATGCAAAGGGGTGGCTTAGAAGCAATAAGACATAGAGCAGCATCAGAGAATTTAGGCAAAGATGCCCTAAAGGTTCGTTTCACAGGGGGGGTAGAGTACTCAAATGAATATGCAGAGTAATTCTTAGTGGGATGAACATAGCGATTCATGCCATAGTGCACATATTCGTGAGCCCTTTCAGTTCTTCCCTACGAAACATAGGTGTTAGAGTGATCATATGAAGACTTTGATCCATATGAAGATTTTGGTCCATATGAAAGTCTGGAGTTTGTCTTCTTCCGTGGTGTTGTCATAACATTGACTGGAAGCTTCTCAAGAAGACATTTGGGAACCCAGATCTTCTTCATAGGTGAACCATTCCTGCAGTTAGTTCCAATATACCTGGCAAACACTTCACCATTCATAGATTTGAACAACTTATAATTGGAGTCAAATGACTCGTCAATGATGACATGGTTAGCACAGTTAAAGCCAGATAATGTGGATGGATCTACTGAAGGTCCTTTTGCAGTGACCCATGTGGTTTTGGGATACTGCTCAGGAGTCCAGTAGGAACCATCAATATTGATGTTTCTTTCGAAACCCAAACCCTCTTTCCTAGGGTTTTTGTTCAAGATTGTCTTCTTTAGGACATCACAAAGAATCTGATGTCCTTTAAGACTCTTGTACATGCCAGTTTCAAGCAATTTCTTCAACCTGTCATTGTCGTCAGTGATGGCAGTGGTTTCCTCAGATGAGGGGTTAGTTACCATAGATACAGTTGAAGATAATGCATTTTCAGAAGCATTTGAACATTCAGCAGTTGAATCATTAGCTTCATGAGCAATACATTTTAAGCATGGAGCATCAAATTCATCTTGAGCGGTACTGATCTGTTCTGCTAAGAGCCTAAGAGTGAGTCGTTTTCCTTCCGTAGGTCATCATGAGCTTCTCTCAACTTCTCTAGATCAATCTTTTTCTGAAGATATTCGAGAGAAAGCTTCTCATGATCAGTTGAGAGGGCGTCATGATGACTTTGGAGATGCTCAAACCTTGAACGAAGACTACGCATATCTTCAGCCATAGTTTCGTTCAGACTCATCTCTTCGTGTAACATGTCATCGCTTTTCTCTAGAGTAGTTTGCATTTTCTCCATGGCACTTTGTTGCTTGGTGGCAATTTTAACAAGTTTAGCATAGCTAGGCTTCATGTTGTCATCAGATTCAGCTTCGGATTCAGAGTCATGACGTGAGGATTTTGAGGATACCTTGGAGGCTTTCGCCATGAAGCAGTAGGCCGGAGTAGCATCATCATCACCGGCTTCGGTGTTGAAGAAGGAACCACTGTCTTCGGGTTCGAAGACAGAGGTGGTGAGATATGCCGAAGCCATTGCTAGTCCAGCTACTTCAGCGTCAGATTCCTCCTCAGATGCTTCCTCAGCTTCAGAACCAGATTTAGACTGTGAATCCATCTCCTTCCCGATGAAAGCATGAGCCTTGCCAGATGAACTCTTCTTGTGTGATGAAGACTTTGCATACTTCTTCTTCTTCTTGTCATCAGAGTCATAGTCCTTGCTCTTCTTCTTGGATTCCTTCTCCCATCGAGGACAATCAGCAATGAAATGGCCAACTTTCTTGCACTTGTGACAGGTTTGCTTCTTGCTGTCTCTTGAAGACATTTCACCAGACCTCTTAGAATCATGCTTTGAAGATTTTGTGTAGCGTTTTGACTTGGCAAACTTTCGAAACTTCCTGACAAGCAGACCGAGTTCTTTTCCAAAGTCTTCAGCACCATCAGAACTGCATTCATAGTTGTTTTTGGATGACGACACAACCTTGGCCTTTAATTTAGGGCACGAGAACGACTGTAACTGGGACCGTAGATATCCCTCTTCTCAGCTTGTTGGAACTCATGTGTGTTCAACCTCTCGAGGATATCGACGGGATCCAAACTCTTGAAGTCAGGGCGCTCTTGGATCATGAGTGCGAGAGTATCAAAGGAACTGTCGAGTGATCTGAGTAGCTTCTTCACGACTTCATGTTTGGTGATATCAGTGGCGCCAAGTGCATTCAGCGCATTTGAGATGTCGGTGAGTCAATCAAATGTGAGCTGAACGTTTTCGTTGTCAAGTCTGTTGAAGCGGTTGAACAGGTTGCGAAGCACATCAACACGGGAGTCTCTTTGAGATGAGACACCTTCATTCACTTTGGACAGCCATTCCCAGATTTGCTTAGCAGTGTTAAGTGCACTCACACGGCCATACTGTCCTTTGGTCAGATGACCACAAATGATGTTCTTGGCGGTGGAGTCCAGTTGTGCGAACCTCTTCACATCAGCAGCAGTAACACCTTCGCCAACCTCAGGAATGCCTGCCATGACGACATACCATAGGTCGTTGTCAATGGCTTCGAGATGCATGCGCATCTTGTTCTTCCAGTCGCATCTTGTTCTTCTAGTAGGGGTAGTCGATGCCATCGAAGACAGGGCACGCAGCGAAGACCTTGATAATCCCTGCAGTCGACATAGCTAAAACTCCAGGTGGTTAAACTGAAACACAGAACAAGGGAGTACCTTGCTCTGATAACAATTGAAAGTGCTAATTATTGACTAGAGGGGGGTGGATAGGCGATTTTTATGAAAGGCTTCGAAACAGTGAATGTATTCGAAGTATGCGAAAGTGAAACAGGATCAGGTAGGGATCTATATCAAGGATCTAAGCAAGGCATACAATACAATGAAGACATACAATCAAGTTAAGCATTATCATCATACACGCTAAGATGAGTCGAAGACAAACTTACATAGTATGAAGATAAACAGCAGATATGAATGTCTTCGGGGAATGTCTTCAGTCAAATGTATTCATGCAATAGGTTCACAGTTCAGTACAGAAAGTAAAGAGTGGAAGATAGAACCAGCAGCTTGATGAAGACACATGATTTGTTGGACCAGTTCCAGTTGCTGTGACAACTGTACGTCTGGTTAGGGAGGCTGAGATTGAACTCAGAAGACCTCGTCTTCACCTTATTCCCCTTGAGACGAAGTCACTTAGACAACGCCCAATCACTCAGGTAAGTCTTCAGGGGAGACTTCCGAAACCCGTACAAACTTGGTCACCCGGCGATCCACAATGACTCTTGGATTACTCTAGACCCAGACGCCTAACCGTCTGGAAGATCACAGTCTTCAAGTGTAATAAGTCTTCGGTTCTCTCAGAACAGAATGACTTCGGTGATGCTCAAACACTCTAGCTCTAGGTGTTTAGGATTATCCTCGCAGGATATTTCTCTCTCTCAATGTCTTCAAGGTGGGTTGCTCCAAAACGACAACAGCTGTATCTCTCTCTGAGCAGCCACCTTCTCATGGTCGTGGGGGTGGGCTATTTATAGCCAGCGGGCAACCCGACCTGATATGACCAATATGACCCTGGGTCAATGGCCAACTGACATGTGTCACAATGGTCAGATTTCAAACACACGCGGCAACTTTACTTGGGCTACAAGTAAAGCTGACTCAACCAACTCTGGAAGAGATTTCCTCTCATAGTTTTCACTCGAAGACATAGGTTTGGGTTGAGCATCACGTCAGCGTCTGACTTCGATCACATCGACCCCACTTAACAGTACGGTGGTTCCTATGACTCAGGAAAGAAGAAACAAAACTACCAAAAGACTTCGTCTTCGCGTTTCATTATCTTCAGGCGATTATCTTCGCATACCACCAATGGCTTCGGCCATCATCAATGTCTTCGGACATTTTTAGGGGTCGTCTTCGACGGTTAAACCAAATCTCCAGGGACTTCTATCTGTGTTATCCTTTGAACTCTCACAAACACATTAGTCCCTCAACCACGTTTGTCTTCAATACTCCAAAACCAAACAAGGGTGGCACTAGATGCACTTACATGTTTTCTCTCTTTTCCAAAAACCTTTGGCTTCTCTTATTGTGCAAACTGTTATTATTGATGATGAAAGTCCGGATATGTTTTGTTGGGATCTCTCACCTAATGGTATTTGTTCTTCAAAATCTGCCTATAAACTTTGTTTGTAGGAAATTCATGCTATTCCCCGCAATACGCCTGTTATTGTTCCTTTGGATCTCTTAGATTTTCTCAAGCTCATTTGGAAACAAAAACGATATGCTTCCTAAAGTAAAAACTTCTGCTTCGAGACTGCTTAGGAAGGCTCTTCCTATACGATTTTCCATTCACATTTCCAAAAATTGTAGCTGCTATGGTCAACGAGAGGATGAGTTCCATCTGTTTTCCATGTGCTCCTTTTCTCGTGCGGCTTGGTTTTCCTCTCCTTGGTTTATTCGTTCGAATGCTCTAGTTTAGGGGCATTCCGCCTTTGTAAGGGCATATTTCTACCCTAGTGGTTTTGGTGATTGATGACAATGCATTTGCGAACTAACCGTGTGCATTAAGCTTTAAGAGATTATCAGGTGGCACGAGACGGTCATTTTCCCCTCCGGTGGATAAATGAGAAGACCGTTATTTTCCGATGATTTAGTGTTGGTGGACTTGAGTCGTAGGAAAATCTTACTATCAAGAGGGGGTCCGCATTTGGAAAGGTTGGGTGGAATCAACACATACACATCTGCACCCCGTCCTTTCTCGGCAATATGGAGCTTCTGCCCCGAGCCCTTGGCTGCCTCTAAGTTGCCTGAGCGGTAGTACCGCTGGCCAGAACGGTACTACCGCTGGGTGGCCATGGCACCCGGCGCAGGGCACCAGACACTCTCTCATCTGGTGTCTGTCGTCCCGCGCCACCAAGAGCGGTAGTAGGGGCGGTACTACCGCTGCCCCCTACTGTTGCTGCTGTGGTGGCTCGGGCACCTGTCGCAGTGCACCAGACACCCTTGCGTCTGGTGTCTGATGACCCGCGCCACTAGAGCGGTAGTAGGAGCGATAGTAGCAAGCGGTAGTACCGCTGCCCCCTACTACTGCTTGGATCTGCCCCTCCCACAGCGCCAGCGGTAGTATCACTGGCAGGAGTGGTAGTACCGCTCCGGCGGCACTACCGCCTCCCTGACTGAGTTAGTTGTGGTCAGGGTGCTGGTCTTCCGTGTGGGCGGAAGTACCGCTCCCCGAAGCGGTACTACCGCTGATATGCGGCTGGTGGGCTGGTAACGGGCAGATTCCCTCCCCACTATATAAGGGGGTCTTTTTCCCCAAAGAGACTCACCTCTTATCCTCTCCAAAGCTCCATTGTTGCCCCCAAGCTCATTTTCGCCCGATCTCTCTCCCTAGCCAACGAAACTTGTTGAAACTCTAGGGTTTGGTTGAGAGGGCCCCGATCTACACTTCCACCAAGAGAAATTTGATTCCCCCCCACTAGTCCCTTGCGGATCTTGTTACTCTTAGGTGTTTGAGCACCCTAGATGAAAGAGGTCACCTCGAAGCCATATTCCATTGTGGTGAAGCTTCGTGGTGGTGTTGGGAGCCTCCAATTAAGTTGTGGAGATTGCCCCAACCTTATTTGTAATGGTCCGGTTGCCGCTTTCAAGAGCACCACTAGTGGAATCACGGCATCTTGCATTGTGGGAGGGAGTGAGAAGAATATGGTGGCCTTAGTGGCATCTTGGGGAGCATTGTGCCTCCACACCGCTCTAACAGAGACGTACTTCCCTTCAAAGGGAAGGAACTTTGGTAACACATCCTCGTCTCCATCAGTTCCAATTGTGGTTACTTCTTACCTTTACTTTGTGCAAGCTTTACTTATTTTGTATCCTTTGCTTGCTTGTGTTGTTATTGTTGTTAGCATCATATAGGTTGCTGATACTCGTGATTCGCGTTGGGTTTTCCGTGAAGAGGAACGGGTTATCGCAGCACAAAGTGGGTAAGTATTTCCTTCAGTTATGAAACCAAGGTTTATCGAAGCAATAGGAATATCAATCCTCAACCATCTTCAGTGGTTGCACACAAATGAACAAACAACTTGCACCCAACGCGGGCAAGAGGGTTGTCAATCCCCTCGATCTCGTTATTTGCAAGCAGATGAGTTGTGTAGATAATTGTTGATAATTGTAAATTGCAAAATAAAATAAAAGTAAATAAAGGCAGCAAGGTAATAATAGCATTTGTAAATATATAAGTGAATAGACCCGGGGCCATAGTTTTCCCTAGCGGCATCTCACATGTAGGCAGCATACAGTGGGTAACAAATTACTGTTGGGCAATTGATAGAAAAGCGGATAGTTATGCGATTTTTACGGCAATGATCATGTATATATAGGCATCACGTCCATAAACAAATAGGCCGACCTGCCTGCACCTATTACTATTACTCCACTCATCGACCGCTATCAAGCATGCATCTAGAGTATTAAGTAAAACAGAGTAATGCATGGAGAACGATGACATGATGTAGACAAAGTAAACTCGTTAAATATGAATTAACCCCATCGTGTTATCCTTAGTAGCAACAACACAAAGACGCATCTTGTCCCCTACTTTGTCACTGGGATATAGAAACTCGTCAGGTTGAACCTACCACAACGCACCACTCCCACTGAAGATAGATCAATCTACTTGGCCAAAGCACATCAATAAATCGGAGAGCATTACGAAGCTATAATGATCATGCAAATAACAATCTTAATATTCAGAGGTGACTCAAATACTTTTCATGAATAATCTGAACATAAACCCACAATTCATCGGATCCCAACAAACACACCGCACAACAGGATTACATCGGATAGATCAAAGCGAAGATGCGATGATCATTGTATTGAAGATCAAGAGATAGAGAGATTGCCATCTAGGTACTAGCTATGGACCCGCAGGTCTACGGTGAACTACTCACACATCATCATGAGGGCAACAAGGTTGATGTAGAGGCCCTCCGTGATCGATCGCCCCTTCGATAGGGTGCCGGAACGGAGATCCAGATGGCCTCGCGGTGGAACAGAGACTTGCGGCGGCGTAAAAAGGGTTTCGGGACTGCCTCTGTTATTTTAGGGTGAAAGAGAATTTATAGGCCAGAGAGAGGGGTCGGGAGGCGCCCGAGGGGGGCACAAGCCATCAGGGCGCCCCCCTGGGGCGCGCCCTGTTGGCTTGTGCGACCCTCATGCGGCCCCCGGCCTCCTTCCGAAGCTTCCAGGTCTTCTTTTGGTCCAGAAAAAATCATCAAAAAGTTTTGTGGCAACTGGACTTCGTTTGGTACTGTAAACCTGAAAAGTGGAAAACACGCAGAAAACAACAACTGGCACTGGGCACTGGGTCAATAGGTTAGTGCTCAAAAATATTATAAATTGGTAAATAAAGACACAAAAAGTATCCTAGAATGATAATATATCAGCATGGAACAATAAAAAATTATAGATACGTTGGAGACGTATCAAGCATCCCCAAGCTTAATTCCTGCTCGTCCTCGAGTAGGTAAATGATAAAAACAACATTTTTTATGTGACATGATATCCATTATGTAATCTTATGCATGTATGTTCATTGAGAAAAGATGAATCAACAAGTATTAACATAGCAATATTCAAAGTGTAAGAAACAAAATCATCAATCTTGCAAAGTATACGATCCTTAAGGAATGTTGACCCCCCATTCATCTTATTATATTAGCAAGGCATGGCTCCATCTTCACCACATTAATACATATGTTAAGCACCACGGTGTCCAAGTCAGGCAATTGGATCGTACTTTTTCAATATGCATCAAATTTTTATTCTTCACGCAATACATGAGTGTGAGCCATTGGACATAGCATTTAGGTGGAATAGAATATGGTGGTAGATATCAAAGGGGCAAAAAGTGGAGAAGATAGTCTCACATCAACTAGGCGTACCAACGGGCTATGGGGATGCCCATCGATAGATGCAATGCAAGGAGTAGGGATTGCCATGCAAATGATGCACTAGAGCTATAAGTGTATGAAAGCTCAAATGAAGCTAAGTGGGGTGTGCATCCAACTTGCTTGCTCATGAAGACCTCGGACATTTGAGGAAGCCCGTCATAGGAATATACAAGCCAAGTTTGTAATAATGAATAGGTAATTCCCACTAGCATATGAAAATGACATATCATGAGACTCTCTACATGAGGAGCATAGTGCCACTTTGAGGCACAAGTGTGGTAAAAGATTGTAGCAAAGTCCCTTCTCTCATTTTTTTGAATGGTGGGCTCATTTGGCCTCCCCCATTTTTATTTTTCGTCCGGAGTCTCATCCCGACTTGTGGGGGAATCATAGTCTCCATCATCCTTTCCTCACTGGGACAATGCTCTAATAATGATGATCATCACACTTTTATTTACTTACAGCTATATATGGAGAACTAATATGAAGATATGACTCTGTATGAATGCCTCCGGCAGTGTACCAGGATGTGCAATGATCTAGCGTGACACGTATCAAAAACATGATGAACGGTGGCTTTGCCACAAATACTATGTCAGCTCTATATGATCATGCAAAGCACTATGATGATGAACGAACTAGTCATGTGAAGTGACGATGGAATTTGCATAGCAATATATCTCGGAATGGCTATGGAAATGCCATGATAGGTAGGTATGGTGGCTGTATTGAGGAAGATATAATGAGGCTTATGTGCAACAGAGCGTATCATGTCACGGGGTTTGGATGCACTGGCGAAAATTGCACCGATCCTCGAGGTGAGAATGGGCAATGCACGGTACCGAAGAGGCTAGCAAATATGAGAAGGTGAGATTGCGTATGTCCATGGTTTCACATTAGTCATAAAGAACTCATATACTTATTGCAAAGTTTTATTAGTTTTATCATAGATCAAAGTACTACTCGCATGCCCCGAGGGAAGAGGTTGGTAGTAGTGAACCATCGCGCGCTTCCGACCCGAAACAACACTAGGATTTCAACGAGGAATAGAAATGCTCACACATCATCAGCATGCCTCTTTAATCTTTAGATGAACAAAAAGTTAACCTTTCTTAATATCGACACTTCTACGGATAAAAAATTATGGACTCACACCTTTTTCATATTACCACATCAATATAATTAACCCACAATTTCTCTATATGTGCTACATGATGGCTTTGATTATCACTCATTGAATACCTAATATTTTTGGACTAGTCTTACGACCCATGCAAATTACCGTCACTATTTATTAACTCTCAAACCAATATAAGTGAAGAACGAGAGTGAAATTATTTCTATAAAATCTACACGCCACCGTGCTAAAAAAGATATAAGTGAAGTACTAGAGCAACTGCTAAGCTCAAAAGATATAACTGAAGCACATAGAGTATTATAACAAATTATGATGAAGGCGTGTCTCTCTTAAATAGGTGTGTCCAGAAAAAAATGATTGTGGCAAATGACGCTCCAAGCAAAACTCATATCATGTGATGAATAAAAATATAGCTTCAAGTGACATACCAATTTATTGAGACGAAAGAGGGGATGCCTTCCGGGGCATCCCCAAGCTTAGACGCTTGAGTATCCTTTAAAATATTACCTTGGGGTGCCTTGGGCATCCCCAAGCTTAGGCTCTTGCTACTCCTTATTCCTTTGTCCATCGCGACAACACCCAAAACTTGAAAACTTCAATCACACAAACTCAACAAAACTTCGTGAGATCCAATAGTATAAGAAACATATTGCATACTTTAGGTACTGTTATAAATTGATTCTTATTTCATAATTGAATAATAGGTACTGTATTCTAACTTCTCCATGGCTTATACCCCCCAATACAATCCATAGCATAATCAAAACAAGCAACTATGCAAGCAAAAACAGAATCTGTCTAAAAACAGAATAGTCTGTAGAAATCTGTAGAGAACCTATACTTCTGTAACTCTAAAAATTCTAAAAATTTAGGACAACATCGAAAATTTGTATAGCAACACTTTTTAAAAATTTCAGATCATTATCACGCTCCAGTAAAAAATGAAAATTCCTGTACTGGAGTCAAAAGTTTCTGTTTTGTTTCAGCATCGATTCTACTCATCTTGTGAGTCATCCCGAAGGCTTTACTTGGCACAAACACTAATTTAAACACAAAAACATAATCATTACATAGGAAATAATCATGTTATAAAAAACAAACAGAAAGTTTAAAGTAAAAATTTAAAGATAACTATTGGGTTGCCTCCCAACAAGCGATATTGTTTTATGCCCCTAGCTAGGCATAGTGCATAGTTTCAAGTATTGTCATCTTTGACATCAAGCTCCTCAATAACACAACCATGGATAATAGGGGCAATAGGATGCTTGGGAATAGGATCTTTTATCAAATTTATAAAGTTGGGATGAACACTAATCATCTTTAGATCCTTGTTTCTTTTGGTAGGAGGTGTACTAATGCTCTTAGGAATATATATGAACTTGGGGTTTTTGTTTTGAGAGGTACTAGCATTGGTTTTAGAAGGTGTGAAAGCGGAACCCACTATTTCAATGACCTCTTCCATTTTATCAATTCTATTCAAACCTTGTTCTATCCTCTCATCAATAGTAGTGTCTTTTTCCTTCAAAGATTTCAAAGTCATTCCTACCCGTGACCCAAGTTGAGTGATATGATTATGAAGTTTTTTATCCAACTCCTCAATTGGTTTATTTGTGATCATTTTATTTTCAATAGCATCAAGCCTTTGCATAACATGTTCCAAGGTCAAACTAGTCTCATTAACAATATTGGGTGGTGCCCCTACAAGATTTTCAATTGCGTTATAGGCATCCAAAGTGTGACACAATAAGAAATTCCCACCGATGATGGTGTCAAGGAAGAACCTATACCAAGTGGTCACGCCAACATAAAAATTGTGAAGAAAGGTAGTGGTGGATAACTTTTTAGTTGCTTTATCAACTTGCACCCAACACGGGCGACAGGGTTGTCAATCCCCTTGATCTCGTTATTTGCAAGCAAATGAGTTGTGTAGATAGTTGTTGATAATTGTAAATTGCAAAATATAATAAGAAGTAAATAAAGGCGGAAGGTAATAATAGAGTTTGTAAATATATAAGTGAATAGACCCGGGGGGCATAGTTTTCCCTAGCGGCATCTCTCATGTAGGCAGCATACGGTGGGTAACAAATTACTGTTGGGCAATTGATAGAAAACGGATGGTTATGCGATTTTCACGGCAATGATCATGTATATATAAGCATCATGTCCATAAACAAATAGGGCGACTCCTGCCTGCACCTATTACTATTACTCCACTCATCGACCACTATCCAGCATGCATCTAGAGTATTAAGTAAAATAGAGTAATGCACGGAGAACGATGACATGATCTAGACAAAGTAAACTCAATCAATATGAATTAACCCCATCGTGTTATCCTTAGTAGCAACAGCACAAAGACGCATCTTGTCCCCTACTTTGTCACTGGGATATAGAATCTCGTCAGGTTGAACCTACCACAACGCACCACTCCCACTGAAGATAAATCAATCTACTTGGCCAAAGCACATCAATAAATCGGAGAGCATTACGAAGCTATAATGATCATGCAAATAAGAATCTTAATATTCAGAGGTGACTCAAATACTTTTCATGAATAATCTGAACATAAACCCACAATTCATCGGATCCCAACAAACACACCGCACAATAGGATTACATCGGATAGATCAAAGCGAAGCTGCGATGATCATTGTATTGAAGATCAAGAAATAGAGAGATTGCCATCTAGGTACTAGCTATGGACCCGTAGGTTTGTGGTGAACTACTCACACATCATCATGAGGGCAGCAAGGTTGATGTAATGGCCCTCCGTGATCGATCCCCCCTCCGACAGGATGCCGGAACGGAGCTCCAGATGGCCTCGCGGCGGAACAGAGACTTGCAGTGGCGTAAAAAGGGTTTCAGGACTGCCTCTGTTATTTTTAAGGTGAAAGAGAATTTATAGGCCAGAGAGAGGCGTCGGGAGGCGCCCGAGGGAGGCACAAGCCATCAGGGCGCGGCCCCCCCTGGGGCGCGCCCTGTTGGCTTGTGCGGCCCTCGTGCGACCCCCGGCCTCCTTTCGAAGCTTCTAGGTCTTTTTTGGTCCAGAAAAAATCATCAAAAAGTTTCGTGGCAATTGGACTTCGTTTGGTACTGTAAACCTGAAAAGTGAAAAACACGTAGAAAACAACAACTGGCACTGGGCACTGGGTCAATAGGTTAGTGCTCAAAAATATTATAAATTGGTAAATAAAGACCCAAAAAGTATCCTAGAATGATAATATATCATCATGGAACAATAAAAAATTATAGATACATTGGAGACGTATCAGTTGCTCACCTAGTTACATATCTTGACAACCTATTTGTTGCTAAACCTAATTTGCTAAAGAAAAGTTAAAAACTGGTAGTTGCCTATTCACCCCCCTCTAGTCAACCATATCTATCCTTTCAATTAGTATTAGAGCCACGTCTCTTTATTAAGGGTTTTACCACCCGAAGAGTATGGTTAACGACGGGGAGCGGGTTATGGATTCACTCGAGGCCGGGGGCTTGAGCACGGTCTCCCGAGAGGATTTAAATGAGGCAATGTCCTCACTTAAATCTTCTATGACGACCGAGGTCAAGTCCATGTTTAAAGATTTCCTTGACAGTCTCAAACTTTCTACCGATCCGACACAAGTGGGTAATCCCACTAACTCGACATCGGATGTCCACTCCGGTAAGGAGGGGGCTAGCACTGACAAGAAAAAGTTACTTCAAGGAAATACTGGGTCGGGTACCTTTGCCTCGGTACCCCCTCCCGTGGTCTATGGAGGACCGATGCACCCACCTCATATAGTTAATCTTGGTCCTCCTCCTAAACTAGTTAAGAATGATTTTGCTAATTGGATTTTTCGTATCAAGTCTCACTTGAATCACAGCTCAACCCAACTTTGGAGAATCATTGACCAAGGATACTACTCGCATGATCCAAACAACCTCACCCCAAGAGAAGAGGCTGACAACCAACTCAATCACTCCGCTTTGTTCATTCTTCAAGCTGCAGTGCCTCCCGAATATCTAGCTCACTTGCGTCCCTTCACTCGTGCTAAGGATTGTTGGGAACACATTATCTCTTTATACAAGGGTATCTCAAGCATTCAACGGTCCAACTTTGAGGTAGTGCTTGATGAAGCTGATGAATTTGTGATGAATGAAGATGAGGACCCTCGTGAGCTTTACCGGAGAGTGACTACTCTTGTCATTGCTCTTCAAGATCACGGGAGCAAGGATACGGATGACAACTGGATCAAGCGCAAGTTTCTCAAGGCCATCATGCCATTCAACAAGGCCATGTCCTCCGTTATCCGTCAAAGACCGGATTTTCATTCCCTGTCGTCAAGCGGCATGTTGGATGAGTTTATTGCAATGAACATCTTGAACAAGACAGCCGGCAATGCTCTAGCTCATGTTTAACGGGCAAATAAATCATAACCCAACCTTGCTTTGAAGGCCAAGGTCATTCAAGAAGAAGAAGAAGAAGAAGAGGAGGAAGAGGAAGGTTGCCCCGAAGACACCAAATATGCTTACCATGAGCACATGGCTCTCGCATCTAGGCAATTTTGGGGCAACAAGAGAAACACAAGGCCCAACTTCTCCAAGAACAACTCAATTGGGTCAAAAGGCAAGCAACGTGTGAGGACTTGCTACAACTGTGGTAATGTGAGTCACTTCGTGGTGGATTGCCCATATGAGAAGAGGGAAGACAATGGTGGCAAACTCATCTGCAAAGATAAGGCCAAGTCCTTCCCCAACAAGAACAACTTCACCAAGAAGGCGCCTCACAAGGTGTTGGTGGCTCAAGAAAAGTATCCCACCGATGATGATGTTGATGATGAAGATACAAGTGGTAAAGGGTTGGTGATGGCTACAGTGGCAATTGCATCCTCTACCCCAACCAAAGTGTCTCTCTTCGACGCCCCCAACGAGAACCACACTGCTAGGTGCCTTATGGCCAAAGGTATCACCAAGGTAACCCCCAACGTCAAAACCTCGAACATTAAAACTTCCATTTCTACCACTCCTTATTTGTTGGATTGTGTGAATGAACATGAGGAGGCGAAGGAGGATGATAATGAGTTTGACAAATTCTTGAGTAAACTCAAAGGCGAATCCAAGAAGCACTTTGTTGCTCTTTTGGAACAACTTGGTGAGGCTAATGATATCATTGAGTCTCAAGAGGAATCCCTTGAGAAGTTGAAGGGGCATAGTCATGATTATGCCGATGAGATAGCAGATCTTTCCATTGCTCTTGAGGAAGAGCGAGGTCTTCGTTTGGCTCTTGAGGAGTCACAAAACGTTGACCTTGCTAAATTACGTAAAGATCATGATCATGCTATTGTTCTTAATCGTGTGCTCAAATCTGATAAGGTTGCATTTGGGGTTGGCCATGATAGACTCAAGGAAGAGTTTGACGCACTTGACAAGGCTCACAAGGCTTTGAAGGGTGCTCATGCCTCTCTCAAGGAGTCTCATGATCAACTCCAAGTAAAACTTACTAAGGAAATAGCCACATGTCCTCCTTTTGTGTTAATTGATAATGCCATTGCTACTAACCCTTGTGAGAATGCGCACCTTGTGGAGGAAAATGCTAAGTTGAAAGAGCAACTTGAGAAAGGCCTTGTGACATGTATCCAAGGTGAGAAGAATCTCAATGACCTTTTTAGCAATCAAAAGGAAGTTGTAGCAAAGGAAGGGATTGGGTTTGCACCTAAGTCTAAGAAGAAGAAGTTGAAGACCAAGCAAGCTCCCTTTCTCAAGGAAACCTTTGTCAAAGCGGGGAAGGCCACTCATGAGAAGAAGAAGGACAATGTTGTGGGTGGTAATGCCAAGAAGGGCAAGACCACCTCCACCAACAAGGCCGACGATTTTAACCCCTCTTATGTTTTATCTCGTGCTAGTGATGGGCATGTTTGTGCCAAATATGTTGGTTCTTCTTATGAGTACATTGAATGGCCTATTTGGGTTCCTAAGACCCTTGTTACTAACATGAAAGGACCCATTAAAGAATGGGTACCTAAATCCAAGCATTGATCTATTGTAGGAGTTTGCTTCCGGAGGGGTGTCATGGTTGCTTGATAGTGGAGCAACAAATCATATGACCGGAAGCAAGGACTTGGTGGTGGACGTTCGACCCGATGCATCTTTGGCCACTCAAGTCTCCTTTGGTGATGACACAGTTTCGAAGGTATTGGGTCTTGGCAAGGTGATTATCTCTCCAGACTTAACTATTGAGAGAGTCATGCTTGTTGAGACCCTTGCATACAATTTACTTTCCGTTCATCAACTTGCACTCATGGGTTTTAGTACCTTCTTTGGCATTGATACCGTGACCCTTTTGTGGAGCAAGACTCTTAAAGTGGCCTTTGTTGGGCATGTAGAAAACGGTCTCTATGTGATTAACTTCTCGGAGCGACCCACTAAGACCGCGACTTGCCTGATGGGTAAAGTTGATGTGGGATGGCTTTGGCATCACCGTCTAGCCCATGTCAATATGAGATCTTTGCAAAGTCTCCTCAAAGGGGATCACGTTCGTGGACTAACAAATGTGAGTTTTGCCAAAGATCGTGCTTGCAGCGCTTGTGACGAGGGAAAGCTACATGAGACGTCTCACCACCCCACGACTACTATTTACTCCAAGAGGCCCCTAGAGCTCCTTCACATGGATCTCTTCGGCCCTCCATCATTTGATAGTCTTGGGGGAAGAAAGTATTGCTTGGTGATTGTGGGTGATTACTCAAGATACACCTGGGTATATTTCTTCAAGAGGAAGAGTGAGACCCAACAAACCGTCATCGACTTTGCAAATGAAGCTCAATGCCAACATGATGCAAAGATATTGATGATTAGAAGTGACAACGGCATCGAGTTCAAGAACTACACCTTGGACGAGTTTATCAGTGATGAGGGAATCAAGCACCAATACTCTGCACCCTATACCCCTCAACAAAAGGGTGTTGCGGAGAGGAAGAACCGGACGTTGATGGATGCGGTAAGGACCATGATGACATAATTCAAATCTCCGTAACACTTTTGGGCCGAAGCCATCAACACCACGTGTCATGCATCCAATCGGCTCTACCTCCTCAAAGGCTTGAACAAGACTCCATATGAGATACTTATCGGTAACAAGCCCAACCTCAAGTACTTTTGGGTGTTCGGTTGTAAGTGTTTCATTCTCAATAAAGGTGTTCGTTTGTCTAAATTTGAATCTAGAGCTCATGAGGGCATATTTGTTGGTTATGCTACAAACTCTCATGCTTAACGTGTTCTCAACAAGTCCACAGGACTCACTGAGGAGACGAATAACGTAGAGTTTGATGAAAATAATGGCTCCCAAGTGTAGAAAAGTGGTCTTTGTGATGTAGGTGATGAAATTCCTCCCCAAGCCATATGAAGAATGGGTGTGGGACACTTCCTACCTATTGAGGAACCCCTTGTGGCTGAAGGAGAAGGACAATGTTCCACGCAAGTGGAACCATCACCAATGCAAGACCCACACGCTTCCGAAGAACAAAGTGAAGGCCCTCAACCCCGTGATCAAGATCAAGGGCAAGATCAACTAAATGGTGATGATTCTACATCACATGATGCTCAAGATCTTGCTCGCACCCCCGTGCAAGCTCAAGATCAAGATGAAACTCAAGACCAAGATCAAGCTCAAGATGAAGGTCAAACTAAAAATCAAGACCATGCTCAAGATCAAGAGCAAGCCGGTGCTAGTACCGAAGTTCGTCAAGTTACCAAGCCTCAACTTTCCATGGAGGAAATTCTTGAAAGACGAGCTGCCAAGATTGCTTCCAAGAGCAAGATCAACCTCATGGTGATGATGATACATCACAAGATGCTCAAGATCAAGTTCACAACCCTGAGCAATCTCAAGATCAAGATCATGCTCAGGATCAAGAGCAAGCTAGTGATGGCTCTAAAGCTCGTCAAGATGATACACCGCAACCTTCGATGGAAGATATTTTAGAAAGATGAGCTGCCAAGATCGCTTCCAAGCTTAGAAATAAGCAACACATTCTAGAGAACGTCTACGGAAGCTTGAATAGAGGGGTAACCACTCGTCGTCAATTAACAAAATTTTGTGCACATCACGCGTTTGTTTCTTGCATTGAACCCCTCAAGGTACAAGAGGCGCTTGAGGACACGGAATGGCTTGAAGCCATGCACGATGAACTCAATAACTTCGAGTGCAACAAAGTGTGGCGATTGGTGTCAAGACCAAAGGAGAATCACAATGTCATTGTGACCAAATGGATCTTTAAGAACAAGCAAGATGCGAACGGTGTAGTCATTCGCAACAAGGCAAGATTGGTGGCTCAAGGCTACTCCCAAGTCGAGGGTATCGACTACGGTGAAACTTTTGCTCCCGTCGCTCGTCTTGAATCTATTCGCATGTTGCTTGCATATGCATCTCATCATGATTTCAAATTATATCAAATGGATGTGAAAAGTGATTTTCTTAATGGTCCACTTAAGGAGTTGGTATATGTCAAGCAACCCCCGGGGTTCGAGGATCCTAAGTTCCCCAATCATGTATACATTCTCGATAAGGCACTCTATGGCCTTAAACAAGCCCCACGAGCGTGGTATGAGCACCTTACCGAGATGTTGCAAGACCATGGGTTTGAAATTGGGAAAATCGATCCCACTCTTTTCACAAAGAGGGTTAACTAGAACTTGTTCGTATGCCAACTATATGTTGATGATATTATCTTTGGTTCTTCTAACAAAGTTTTCAATGATGAGTTTACCACACTAATGACCAAAGAGTTTGAGATGTCCATGATGGGAGAGTTGAAGTTCTTCATTGGATTCGAAGTCAAGCAACGAAGTCAAGGAACCTTCATCAACCAAGCAAAATATACTCAAGACATGCTCAAGAGGTTCAAGTTGGATGATCTCAAGCTGGCCAAGGCCAACACTCCCATGCCGCTCAAATACCAACTTGACAGTGATCCCAATGGTAAAGCTGTGGATCAAAAGGTATATCGCTCCATGATTGGATCCCTGCTTTATCTTTGTGCATCTAGGCCAGATATCATGTTGAGTGTGGGAATTTGTGCACGATTTCAATCCGCACCTAAAGAGAGTCACTATGTGGCTGTCAAGCGAATCTTTCGATATTTGGCTCATACCCCAAACTTTGGCTTATGGTATCCCAAAGGTGCTTCATTTGATCTCATAGGATATTTGGACTCGGCCTGGGCGGGAGACCGTGTGGAGAGGAAGTCAACTTCCAAAGGTTGCCAATTCCTTGGTCGCTCTTTGGTAAGTTGGTCTTCGAAGAAACAAAATTGTGTTTCTCTCTCGTCCACCGAGGCCGAGTATGTAGCTGCAACAAGTTGTTGTGCATAGTTTCTCTGGATGAGGCAAACTTGAAAGGATTACGGTGTCACTTGTGACAAAGTGCCCCTCTACTGTGACAACGAGAGTGCTATCAGGATCTCCAACAACCCGGTTCAACATTGCAAGACGAAGCACATTGAGATTCGTCATCACTTCATTCGGGATCACATCAAGCATGGAGAGATTGATCTTATTCATCTCAATACTAATGAGCAGCTTGCAGATATATTCACGAAGCCATTGGATGAAGCAAGATTTCACGAGTCAAGGCATGAGCTAAATATCATTGATTCGAGCAATGTGGCTTGACTTATTGCACACCCCACCACACTCTTCATTATGTCTTGTTTAGGTGTAGGCATGGACATAGGGGGGGTGTAGTTCTCTCAATGAACTATTCCTCCCCTTATTATGCATAAATTGATCAAATCTTTCACATTAGCCATTTTTTATGGTACTTGTGCTTCAAAGACGAGTTTTGGTCATGGGCCCAAGGTTGAAATCTTCGCGGTGCCATACCAAGTGACTCAAACATAGGTGGCTTGGCCACCACCCCCTCCTAGTGAGGTATTTGCTTTTGAAGAGCTTATTCGTGTTTTGTGTCACTCCAAGTACTATGTTTTCATCTCCGTTTTCCCTATACTTGGAGTGTTATCTACAATTTGTTGGTCTTTGTGTCTCCAACCTCTTCAAAATTTGCATAAGCCACCCCTTTGCAACTTCTTGTTCTGCCTTGTGGTTGCCCATAGAGGTACTACCGGTGGCAAGGGCGGTAGTAACAAGTGGTACTACCGTCGCCACCAGCGGTACTACCGCTGGAGCGGTACTACCGCTGGAGCGGTACTACCCAGCCTTTTGCCGCGCTGTAGTACCGGGGCGGTACTACCGCTCATGAGTTCCCACGAAGGGTTATGGGGCGGGGCAGGGGAAGTTTCCACTTCCCCCTACCCATTCATCCTCTCTCTCTCTCTCTCTCCAGGTGACTCCAAGGCCGCGAAGGCCGCCGCTGGACCTCCGTTTCCAGCCATTCTTCCGCGATTCCGACCGGTGGAATCGATCCCCACCCTCTCCTCTTGCCATGGATGCCAGTATTGTCTCCGTTCTTCTCTCCTATGGTTCTCTTTTTTTGAATCTAGGTTTTGGACAATACTAGATGCATTCATCGATTTTTAGTCAAATCGAGGCATGAGATCGTTGTGGGAGATGGCTAGGGAGTTGATCTATAGTTCTAGTGGTTAATATGTGCATTTTGACGTCACCGGTAGTACCGGATCTGACCTATGGTAGTAGTTGCCCCCGTGGCCTCCGCCCGCGCGGTACTACCGCTCCTCCTGGAGCGGTACTACCGCTGTTGGGTGGTACTACCGCTCTGGTCAGCGGTACTATCGCCTGTGCTACCAAATGCCCATGTTTTCTCACTTTCACTCCAGATTTGCTCATTCTTTTTCATTTGGCTTATGCAACTATTTTACACTTGCTTTTCCTCGCTTGGTGTTTTTGGGTTCTAGGTGGTAGCAGTTCTGCTCATCAGGAGCGCCGGAGGAACCCCAGCCGTGATGGTGGCTTGATAACCCACAAGTATAGGGGATCGCGACAGTCTTCACGGGTGGTATTTCACCCTAATTTATTGATCGCACCTGGAATATCCCTCAGCAGCAAAGGTTTAGTAGCATGGCAAATAGTCTATATACTACTATTAAACAAGCATAGTAGCAAAAGTAACACTAGTAGTGACAACCGCAATTTTGTAGCAGTTGTGACATTAGCAGTAGCAATAGTAACTTAGCAAGATTCAGTATATGTAAAGCATAGGCATGTGGATCGGTGGTGGATAATGATTTAGATGACATCAATCATGTAACAGTTACACACTAGGGCAACACGGAACTAGCTCCAATTCATAAATGTAATGTAGGCATGTATTTCGTATATAGTCATACGTGCTTGCGATAAGAACTTGCATGACATCTTTTGTCCTACCCTCCCGTGGCAGCGGGGTCCTATTGGAAACTAAGGGATATTAATGCCTCCTTTTAATAGAAAACCGGAACAAAGCATTAACACATGGTGAATACATGAACTCCTCAAACTACGACAATCATCGGAAAGAATCCCAATTATTGTCACCTTGGGGTATGCGGATCAAGACGCGTAATAGGTGCATACAACTTGCAAGATAGGATCCAAATCAATCTTATATTCAGAGGTAATATAATATGTTCAGATCTGAAATCATGGCACTCGGGACCTAGTGACAAGCATTAAGCATAGCAAAGTCACAGCAACATCATACTCAGAACATAGTGGATACTAGGGATCAAGCCCTATCAAACTTAACTCGATTACATGATCAATCTCATCCAATCCCACCACCGTCCAGTAAGCCTACAAAGGAATTACTCACTCCCGATGGTGAGCATCATGGCGGTGTTGATGGAGAAGGGTTGGTGATGATGACGGCGACGATTTCCCCTCTCCGGAGCCCCAAACGGACTCCAGATCAGCCCTCCCGAGGAAGAACAGGAGGTGGCGGCGGCTCCGTCTCGTGAAACGCGATGAAAACTTCTCTCTGATTTTCTCTCTCCGAAGATGTGATTTTATAGGACTGGAATCAGGGTCGGAGGAGCCTCATGGGCCCCACAAGCCATCAGGGCATGGCCTAGGGGGGGTCGCGCCTTGTTGGCTTGTGCCCCACAGGTGGCCTCCCTCCGGCAGGTCTTTGCTCCATAATTCATTATAATTCCCAGAAAAAATCCACAAAAAGTTTCGTCCAATTCTGAGAACTTTTATTTCTGCACAAAAATAACACCAAGGTAGTTCTGCTGAAAACAGTGTCAGTCCGGGTTAGTTCCATTCGAATCATGCAAATTAGAGGTCAAAACCAGAGCAAAAGTGTTTGGAAAAGTAGATACATTGGAGACGTATCATGGCTCAAGGCGCCCTCGCACCTCAGAGGAGGACAGTTCCGTCAACCCCAATGCTCCTCCCAAGCAGCAGACGAAGAAGGCCGCTACCAAGAAGAAGAAGCCATCCCTAAATCAGATGTGTGGCAAAGAGTTGTGGGAACGTTGCCGTGAAGACCCATATGCTATTCCTCAAGAATCTGCTTTTCGCAACCGTCCCTTCTGGACTCGGCAGCAAATGTCTATCTAGAATGATGTGCTACTGAACAAGGAAAACTGTATGTGCCACATGTCAAGTCTATTGATATGGAGTTCTTGGAAAAGAATGCCCAATACTTTGGAGAGGCTCTTGAACTCCGTGAGAAGCTGGGAATTACTCATATTATGCAGTTCAACAAGGACTTTGATGCAGAGATGGTGGCAGTGTTCTATGCTACAGTTCATCTTGGGACTGATGAGGATCGGACCTTGACTTGGATGACAAATGGGAGGAAGCTGTCTGCTACTTGGAAGGAGTTCATGGACTTGCTACACATTGAGGATAAGGGGCTCCAGGACCCAGTTGGTTTTCGCCCCCACAAGGAAACAACAGCCACTCACAAGAGGCATCTCTGGCCCTACAACACTGAGAAGATCTCCGCTACCACTGGCAAGTCATCCTATGTGCTTCAGCCCTTTCTTGATATTATGCACCGCATCTTCCGGAACACTCTTTTTCCTCGTGTTGGAAACTTGGACATGGTACACTCCTACCTGGTGGATCTATTGCTCTTTTGTCAGGGTGTGAGGCAGTCTACCGAGGTGCCAGTTCTGGATGTTTCGCATATCATGTGGTGTGAACTACTCTCTGCAATCTCTGACCACAAGGTTCCTATCTATGGTCTGTACTTGATGCATATGATCGAGAGCACTTGCGCCAAGACCCTTCTAGGCATCCACTTTGAGCACGGTGAGGTGGTTTCCCATGAGGTTGTGCAGCTCCGTCAGAAAGACAAGTGGGCAAACTATGTTACTCCCGAGCCGGACTTGCCTGATGTTGAGGATGAGGACGATGAGGATGACGAGGATGATGAGGACTTTGAGGTCCAGGGTGGCGCTGCTTCTCGTTCTGCACTCTCTCGTGCCGAGCCATCTTGGGCTTAGAAACTTAAAGGAGAAGATGAAGAAGCTCTTTTGTCTGCAGGCTCACGGTCAGTACAAGGCTCATGTTGTTGAGAAGAATGCTATCAGCCGTCACAAGGCGCTTGGCAGGCATGTGGGGATGGAGATTCAGAGTGGGTCTGAGGACTCCATCACAGATGATGATGTCTAGATTTCTCGTCATTGCAAGTGGGATTCAGATGATGCTCAGCCTGGTTCTTCTGCTCCACCTAGCTCTTCAGCTCCTCCTAGCGGTTCTGGTCCTGCAGGCACCACTGGCTACAGCTCGGAGTCCGACGAGTATTGATGATTGTCCCCTGAGTTGCTACCACCGTGTACCATCTTAGTTCTATCTACCCTTTTGGTGTCTCACTGCCAAAGGGGAGAGAGTGTAGGGGATTTGTTGAGTCACGAGTGTGTGTTTTAGCTGCTGTTGGTGTTTATTCGCTCGTGAACTCTTTTATCATTTGCTTTGCTTTGGTTTGTGTTTGTGAGATCTTTAAGACCAAGTCGTATGGTGTGAGACATATGCTACCCTACTATTATCCTTTAATGTCTTAATATGTGTTGTGAGTTATACTTATCATGTGCGCTTTACTAATAATCACTTAACATATCTTGCATTCACGCTTCACTCTTCGTTTTTAATGCAAGTAGTTGTCGGTCTATAAAATATAGGGGGAGTGTTGATCCTAGTGTGTGCACTTTGCATTCCAAAAGCATATCTAAGAATAGTGCACACATCTAGGGTGAGCCCGTCTATATTTTATAGATTTTGGGGTTTGCCTTTACTTATTATGATATTCTCTATGCAAATCCCGTGTTGTCATCAATCCACCAAAAAGGGGGAGATTGTAACTGCATATTTCTACCCTAGTGGTTTTGGTGATTGATGACAATGCATTTGCGGACTAACTGTGTGCATTAAGCTTTCAGAGATTATCAGGTGGCATGAGACGGTCATTTTCCCCTCCGATGGATAAATGAGAAGACAGTTATTTTCCGACGATTTAGTGTGGTGGACTTGAGTCATAGGAAAATCCGTACTATCAAGAGGGGGTCCGCATTTCGAAAGGTTGGGTGGAATCAACACGTACACATCTGCACCCCGTCCTTTCTCGGCAATATGGAGCTTCTGCCCTGAGCCCTTGGATGCCTCTAAGTTGCCTGAGCGGTAGTACCGCTGGCCAGAGCGGTAGTACCGCTGGGTGGTTATGGCACCCGGCGCAGGGCACCAGAAACTCTCATCTGGTGTTTGTCGTCCCGCGCCACCAAGAGCTGTAGTAGGGCGGTAGTACCAAGCGGTACTACTGCTTCCCCCTACTGCTGCTGCTGTGGTGGCTCGGGCACCCGTCGCGGTGCACCAGACACCCTTGCGTCTGGTGTCTGATGACCCGCGCCACTCGAGCGGTAGTAAGGGCGGTAGTAGCAAGCGGTAGTACTGCCGCCCCTACTATTGCTTGGATCTGCCCCTCCCACAGCGCCAACGGTAATACCGCTGGCAAGAGCGGCCGGCGGCACTACCGCCTCCCTGACTGAGTCAGCTGTGGCCAGGGTGTTGGTCTTCCGTGCGGGCGGAAGTACCGCTCCCCGGAGTGGTACTACCACTGATGTGCGGCTGGTGGGCTGCTAACAGGCAGATTCCCTCCGCACTATATAAGGGGGTCTTCTTCCCCAAAGAGACTCACCTCTTATCCTCTCCAAAGCTCCATTGTTGCCCCCAAGCTCATGTTCGCCCGATCTCTCGCCCTAGCCAACGAAACTTGTTGAAACTCTAGGGTTTGGTTGAGAGGGCCCCGATCTACACTTCTACCAAGAGAAATTTGATTCCCTCGATTAATCCCTTGTGGATCTTGTTACTCTTGGGTGTTTGAGCACCCTAGACGGAAGAGGTCACCTTGAATCCATATTCCATTGTGGTGAAGCGTCGTGGTGGTGTTGTGAGCCTCCAATTAAGTTGTGGAGATTGCCCCAACCTTGTTTGTAAAGGTCCGGTTGCCGCCTTCAAGAGCACCACTAGTGGAATCACGGCATCTCGCATTGTGTGAGGGCGTGAGGAGAATATGGTGGCCTTAGTGGCATCTTGGGGAGCATTGTGCCTCCACACCGCTCTAACGGAGACGTACTTCCCTTCAAAGGGAAGGAACTTCGGTAACACATCCTCGTCTCCATCGGTTCCACTTGTGGTTACTTCTTACCTTTAGTTTGTGCAAGCTTTACTTATTTTGTATCCTTTGCTTGCTTGTGTTTTTATTGTTGTTAGCATCATATAGGTTGCTCACCTAGTTGCATATCTAGACAACCTATTTGTTGCTAAATCTAATTTGCTAAAGAAAAGTTAAAAACTGGTAGTTGCCTATTCACCCCCTCCCTTTAGTCAACCATATCAATCCTTTCAGCCTTCCATATTGTTCTTCTTGATTTTGTTTGCATGAGGCATACATATGGTTCCCTTTCTAATATTTTTACCTTTCTATGGTGTCTTTGGAAAGCAAGGAATGCTTTTCTCTTTGGTAGGGCAAAGTCTCTCCCTCATCAAGTTCATATTGTTGCGCTTGCTTTAACCTCTAATTCTTATGACAATGTTCCTTGTCTAGCTCTGAAACATGCTCCAGCTTAGAATCAATTGCCTTCTAATCACCTCCCTTTGCATGGTAAAACTCTTAGGACTGATTTGTTGGTCGATGGGACTAAAATCTATTCTGATACAGCTTTCAGGAGTAAGAAAATTCTAGGTTTGTTGCAAGGACAGGTTGGCACAGGTGTGGGGGTCTTCATTTCTATGCCCTCCAATCAAGGGGAGATCAATGTGCAAGTGCAAGCTTCGGCTCCTCCAACTTCTACTCCTCTACAAGCGGAAGCTCTTGCTTTAACTTTTGCTGCTCATCTTGCTTCTCGGCTCAACATTGCACAACCTACTTTTCTTACGGACTGTTTGGGCTTAGCGGGGGCTGCTGCTTTGGGTAATATCTCCACTCTCACACTCCTTGGAGTATTAGGAAGTCTTTGGCTAGTTTTTTTAACTGTTCAACTCATTTGCCTCCTACTGTGTTTCATATTTCTAGGGAGATCAACGATATTGCTCATAATCTTGCACAACAAGTTTTTCATTCAAACGGCCACACCCGGCTCTCTTGTTTTGCGGCTAGGCATTCTCATGTTTTTTGCCCAATAATGTCTCTTCTTGCAGATATTCAGATTAAGGGCTTTCGAATTCATGTCGTTCACTGTTATTAACAATCTTCCTGTTTTTCTTTGTAAGGTAGATTTTTATCGCTGTTATAGGTGGGTGCCTGAGCATGCTCTTTGTATTTTCTAGCTTTGCCTTTGCCCATGCATGCTGCTTTTGGATCTAGCAGCTTTTGGGGTTATTGGTCTTTTCTTAATTTGTTTCTTGTCTTCAAGTTGATTTGAAGGAGATTACTGAGGCACTTTGCAAGTTCCTATGGTTGAGTTTTTCTAACTTAGATGGTTGTGCCCCAGGACTTGTCTTGTTGGATTGTATTGTCATATCAGGTTACACTGCAAGTCTTATGTGTGATCTTCTTTCTTCTCTTTTTTTCTCACTTTCTTTGAGGAGAAGAGGGTCCTGTCTTTTGTGAATTGCTGGTTTGGCACTTGTTGGTCTGAAGGATAGCTGAGCCTTGCTGATGGTCAAAACTGCTGGTGCTCCGTCCTCTGTCCCTTCTTTCTACTCTGCAGCAAATTTGGGCAAGACAGGAATGTTGGCTCTGTTCCGATGGAGATCCAACCCTTTTCTTTCTCTCATATCTTCTGATGGTGCTGCTATCTTCATCAGTTCTAGCTGTGATGCTCACTGTGTGCGGTCTCTGCCTAGTCTCGGATTATATTTGGATTAGTAGTTCATCAGGTTGTTGTGATGTGCAACCTATTCTCTTGTATCCTTTCTTCAGCTCATTAGCTTTGGACATGCTCTCTATTTCTTCTTCTTCTATAGGCCTTTGTAACTTCTGATGTAACTTTCTACGAGCTGAATGAATTTTGCACCTTTTGGTTGCTTTGTTAAAAAAGGGCCATTGTGTGATGTATTTTTACTGTCTTATCAACTCTTTTTTTCCTCTCCAATTGCTACATATATTTTAAAATCATGGGAATTCAGGAGGTAATTTTTAGATATTGCTTTTATTTCTAAAAGTATGCATATTTTGGACAATTAATACCACCGATGGCATCAAGGGCCGTTCTGGGATGTATTTTTACTCTATATTATTGAGTTTACAAGTCCCATTTGAATTCTTCTTTTAGCTTTTCTCTCTCCTCTTCTATTGTTATGGTAAACTCTCCCCTTCAAGCTTTTTTCTAAGCATGTGGATTCGTCTCCCCTCTGTTTGTCGCTCCGATGATCGGTGATGGGAGGGGAATCCTTACTTTAGGTTAGGTTTTTTAGTCGTCCCACGAGCGACGCTCAGGCAAATGGCGACGCTTCTTCTTCGAGTTTGTCTTTCGGGCTTCGATCCTCCTGGAGTTCGTGCATCCGAACATAATCGACGAAGCTCCGCGTAGATTCATGTCATCTTCTTGAGGAGGCGATGTTAGGGTTTCTCATCACCAGCTGAGTCGTCCCAGCATGTGATCAAGATGATCGGATACATGCAAGATCATACCGGAGTCGGTCAGGAAACCTGTAGTGGAGTCGGCGCTGGAACCACAAAGGTCAGAAAGGTTGTGCATAGTGTGCGGTGTATTGTTGCTAGAAAGCGATGAGTCGGCCACGCACACGGAAGTAGTGGTGAGCCCGGAACGGAGGCATGGCTAGAGGCCATGAGATCTGAGTCAAAGTCCATGAATGACAATTAAGTATGGGGCTTGGTTGATCCACCGCCTGGCGTAATAGCCATTGGGTGCAAATGGGTTTTTAAAAGAAAAGTGATGTGGATGAAAATGTTCAGATTCACAAAGCTGTCTTGTCGCTAAAGGTTATGGACAAGTTAAAGAAAATTGACTACAACGAGACATACTCACCGGTAGCGATGTTGAAGTCAGTTAGAATCATACTAGCAATAGCTGCATATTTCGATTACGATATATGGCAGATGGATGTCAAAACGGTTTTCTTTCATGGAAATTTAAAACAGGATGTATACATGATGCAACCCGAGGCTTTTGTCAATCCGACTAGCGCTAGTAAGATATGCAGGCTCAAGAGATCCATTTATGGGTTGATGCAGGTATCTCGGAGTTGGAATATTCATTTTGATGAGGTTGTCACTTATCTCGGTTTCATCAAGAACGAAGAGGAAGCCGCATTCTACCAAAGTATCGTCGCCAGCCTCATCTACTAGTGCACACTTGGCCCAACATTAGTTTCCTCGAGGATATGGTTAGTCGCTTCATGGAGGCGCCCACCATTGAAACTTGAGTGCGATGAAGCACTTGATCTGGTAAATCGCATGTGCGGTTGTTGCTACACCAATACCACCAAAGATGTGTTGCGGCGATTCTAACCTCGTCATTCTACAAGTGATGATGACTTTCGACACAAAAAAATCCAAAGATGGCGGCCTACTATTTAGCGTTCCACCAGATTGACGGGAAATTTAATGGTATTGTGTTACACCAAGTGAAGCGCTCGGATTACGCGACCGCAAACACATTGGCAAACACCTTTGGAGTAAAAAAGTTACATACTTTTAAAATTTTGTTTGATTTTTTAAAAAAATTTATTTCATGTGGGAGTAGATGAGCTTGAGTGCAGAAACACCATGTCCTAAAAAAACATGTAACAAAAATGAGAAAGGTAAACAATTTTACATGTTCCTGTATAAATCTGAACACTTCATGAAGTTATGAATGTACTTTTTATTCCGCGTATAAGAAATATCTGAAATCAAACTTTGTAAATTTTGACCAACTTTATAGAAAAATATATGAATATCCACAACTCAAAATCAATATCATTAGATGCGTCATTGTTAGGGCATATTTCTCCCATAGTGATTTTGGTGATTGATGACAATACATTTGCGGACTAATCGTGTGCATTAAGCCTTTCAGATAATCTATCATATGGCACAAGATGATTCGAGCCCCTTGGAGGTTAATATTAAAGACGGTTATTTTCCTGTGTTTCGTTTTCGGTGGAATTAAGTCGTAGGAGAACCGTACTATTAAGAGGGGGTCCGCTTCGGAAAGGTTTGGGTGAAATCAACACGTACACACTTTCATTTGCGCCCTCGTTCCTTTTCCGCTTCAATGGAGTTGCCTTATGTGTCCATTGCATAGGTCATGAAGACCCCAAGCGGTAGTACCGCTCTGGGCAGCGGTAGTACCGCTTATAAGCGGCAGTACCGATGTCCAGTACCGCTGGTACTACCGCTGCCTCTGGGGAGTCTCGACTTTTCATGTCGGACTGAGCGGTAGTGGAACGGTAGTGCGAAGCGGTAGTACCGCCTATAAGCGGTAGTACCGCCCGTCACTACCGCTTACTTCTGGGCTCTACGCAGTCTCAGCGGAGGTAGGGCGGCAGTGGGGTGTGACAATACTTCTTATAAGCGGTAGTACCACTGTAGCAGTACTGCCCCGCCCCCGGGCTTTGCTCTGCCTCCATGAGCCCCTGTGCTGCAACCCAAGCGGTAGTACCGCTGGGGCGAGCGATAGTACCGCTCCGGCGGCACTACTGGCTCGTGGCTCTGTGCCATTGTGCAGTGCAACGTGGCACGGCCGCCCAAGCGGTAGTACCGCTCCATGAGGGGTAGTACCAATTGTGTGCGGGTTGAGAGGTGGATAACGGTTGAAATTGTTACCCACTATAAATAAGGGTCTTCTTCCTCCCCAAGCTCCATTGTTGATCCAAGCTTCATTTTCGCCCGATTTCTCTCCATAGCCAACAAAACCTGTTGATACTCTAGGATTTGGTTAAGAGGGTCCCAATCTACACTTCCATCAAGAGAAATTTGATCCGCCCCACTAATCCCTTGCGAATCTTGTTAGTCTTGGGTGTTTGAGCACCCTAGACGTTTGAGGTCACCTCGGAGCCACAATCCATTGTGGTGAAGCTTCTTGGTGGTGTTGGGAGCCTCCAATTAAATTGTGGAGATTGACCCAACCTTGTTTTTAAAGGTTCGGTCGCCGACTTCAATTGTACCACTAGTGGAATCACGGCATCTCGCATTGTGTGAGGACGTGAGGAGAATATGGTGGCCCTAGTGGCTTCTTGGAGAGCATTGTGCCTCCACACCGCTCCAACGGAGACGTACTTCCCCTCAAAGGGAAGGACTTCGGTAACACATCCTCGTCTCCACCGGCTCCACTTGTTGTTACTTCTTACCTTTACTTTGTGCAAGCTTTACTTGTGTTGTATCCTTTGCTTGTGTGTGTTGTTACTGTTGCTCGCATCATATAGGTTGTTCACATAATTGCATATCTAGACACCCTATTTTTTGCTAAAACTAATTTGTTAAGAAAAGCAAAAAATGGTAATTGTCTACTCACCCCCCTCTAGTCAATCATATCGATCCTTTCAGTCATGAAATTAACTTTCATATTTATTATTGTAGATCCAATCTTCACTAGCAAGTCCATGGATTCACCTCCCCTGTGTCTACTGCTTTGACGAGTGGCGACAAAGAGGGGAATCTCGGTACCTCCGCTCCAGTTAGTAGTTTAGGCTAGGGTAGTTTAGTCCTCGCGGGTGTGGCGCTCGGACGGATGTCGACACTTCTTTTTCGAGTTTGTCTTCGGGGCTTAGATCCTTCTCGGGTTCGTCCTTCCGGATGTAGTCGATGAAGCTCCGGTATAGATTCCTGACGTCTCCTTGGGACGGTGAGGTTAAGACTTCTCATTATGTGAAGAGATTTGATGTGAGGTGCTTCAAATCTATGCAACGACCGTGGCTCCAAGACGCTGGTCCTTACGGGCACGTGGATGAAGACTTCCTCACTGTCATTAACGAGGTTAACCCCGCTCTGATAGGGCAGGGGCGACAGCGGCACGTCGACGGCCCGTTATGACGGCTGTAGTGGTCATCCAGTGGTCGTGAACTTTTTATGGTGAATCTGTATTTTTTTTTAAAGAAAACACATACACCGTGGATGTACCCGAAACAAAGCGGTGGAACGGCCGGGCTGCACTGCCCACCGCACCACCGGTGTGGCGGGTCGTGGGTAGGGTAGTGGGGGGTGCGCGAGTGGGAAGAGAAGCCGGTGGCGACGGACCACGGCCCGCCCGGTACCACCCGACAGATTCCTCGTCTGAACCGTACTTGCATTCCATTTCCGCCCCGCGGCGCCTGCCTCAGATCCGCGTGCGCTGCGCCCCCAATTCCCACCCCCCACCATCCCTCACTCACACACGCGCACAGTCGCACACGCGCTCGCGAGAGAGACAGCCAGCCAGCGGGCGACGCAGGCGGGCGGGCAGGCATGGCCACCTCCAGCGGCGACCAGTCGTCGCCCCGCGCGGCCTCCGACCTCGCCGTCCTCCCCTCCTACCCCGAGGCAAGCACCCGCACCCGCCGCCCCTCCAATTAAACCCTAGCCGCCCGCCGCGGCCGCCTGCTTCTTTCGCCAGATCTGCGGCCCGCGCCCCGACCGATCTGGGGAAATTGACTTCTTTGGCTCCTTGTGCTGTGGGTGCAGATGATCGTGGAGGCCATCGCGTCGCTCCGGGAGCCCAACGGCTCCAGCCAAGCCGCCATCGCGCGCCGCATCGAGGCGGCCCGCGGCGCCGGCGGCGACCTCCCGCCGTCCCACCCCGCGCTCGTCGCCGCGCACCTCTCCCGCATGTCCGCCGCCGCCGAGCTCGTCGCCGTCGCCGGGGGCAAGTACGCGCTCCCCCCGCCGCCCTCCAGGTCCCCCGCCGAGGAGGAGGAGGACATGGACCCCGAGGCAGAGGAGGAGGAGGAATCCTCCGACGACGCGCCCCTGCCGCCCCCGCCTCCCGCCAAGCGGGGCCGCGGCCGGCCCCCGAAGGTGCGCCCGCCAGGCTACCCCGGAGGGCCTCCCGCCACCATCGGCGCCCCTCCCAGCGACGGACTAGCCGTCGCCGCCGCGCCGCGCCGGCGGGGCCGCCCGCCCAAGCCGCGGGACCCAGACGCGCCGCCCAAGATCCCGCGCCCGCGCGGCCGGCCGCGCAAGAACCCGCTCCCGGACGGCGTGGTGCCGGTCCCGCGGCCCGGCTCCGCCACGGCCAAGCCGCGCCCGCAGTTCGCCGAGGTCGGCTTCGTGTGAGCGAGGCCGGGCCGGAGCGAGCGAGCTAACATTTCCACTTGTGCCTGGCGTGTGTTCCGTTCAGTGTGGGGGTCATTTCTCCGTTCGTGTTGTTCTAATTCGAGGTGGAAGACGAGACGATGCATCAGCATCAGCAGCAGCAGCAGCAGCGTTCTTCCGGTGAGTGTGGGTGGTGTGTCAGTCCGTGGTGTGGTGTTGGTCGCCGGAGGGGTGTCATCTTCCCCGGCGACGGTGTATCCCTGTATCTCGCACACACTTAGTCGATCATTTCCTTCCTCCGGGAGGAAAACCACAGGCTGAGGCGTCTGCTCCAGCGTGTATTGATGATGCCCTTCGCAGTTCATTTCAAGCGTGAATCACATTGATTTTTGTTGCTGCTCCATCTTCTTCATCACCTCCATCTCCCGTCGTTCTTGCCTGTGGATTTGTGATCCGAACTCTGCACTCCGGTGGCTGTTAAAATGCGTTAGCAAATTCACTCTTGATGCTCCATTTCCCACATGATTCCAGCTACATTGTGCAGGCACGAGCAAGCAAACATTTGCTTGCATCTACATGTGTTCGTGTGTGTGTGTGGGTGTGTGCCCAATGGAGCTTGCTGTCCATTTTGCAAGGACAAGGATCACGCATGATATGCCGTGCCTCCGCTGTGGTGTCTTCTGGACCGCAAATGAGATGTTGGTGCACGACAGAATCCGGTGATCTGCTGACGCGGGGAAGCGTTCCCGGAGAGAGAGAAAAAGGGATCAGCCGGCGATCTGATGCTGTTGTCCTGGCGATGGCGACGCTGAAGTAGCAGCGGTCATGCTCCTAGCCTCCTGGGTAGTTGCAGGAATGTTCATGGCCGGCATCGATGCAGCTGCAGCTGCCGACGTTGTACTCGTACGGGCCACGCAGGTAGAGAGAAATGGCCGGGCACGACATGGTCTGGACAAAGCTGCATCGGCAAAGCTTGGGTGGTCGTGTATCCCGATGCCTCTTCCTGCCGCCTCACGATTCGGTCCGCTCCTGTCCCAGTCCTAGGCATTCGCTTTGCTCCCCTGCCGTCGCAACCTTGGGCGATTCATTTGGTGATTCAGAAAGGAGCTTTACTCTGTTTGGAACGCAGTAACTTCGACGTTTCTGTGCAAATTTTGCTGTTATTATCTCTGTCCATATGTTGATAGTACTATCTGTTAGTTTGTTGCTGGTGAAAAGTTTATGAAGCATGCGCTGAATCTTGCTGGGGCTTCAGGCTTGTAATTGGACGGTCTCTGGAGCAAACCGCGGCTTGGGAAAGGGACGACAGCGTATGAGTGTATCTTCATCGTGAAGCTATGACCACTTATTTCGTCGAACTGCCGTGCGCTCGGTTCATGTTCCTAGTTCACCTCGACCTATGCACGGATGTTCTTTTTCGTCCTGAAGAATCAAAGAGAATCGGCATGATTTATATTGCCTCTGTCCCAAATTACTTGTCTTAGATTTGTCTAGATACAGATGTATCTAACACTAAAACGTCTAAAACAAGTAATTCGGGACGAGCAAGCCAAATATCTACACTATGCCGGAAGCATCGTCGTACCAAAAAGCTGCATCGGCACGCTAAGCCTCCGATAGAGCTCCGATGCCAGAGAGAGATTTCCACCTCTCTGAACACCAATAGAACATCAACAATCACCATGACCAATGATGCTTGCTCGATGATGAGCTCTCGCTTTCCAAAAGTGGCAACACCGACAGACTCAAATCGGCCTTACAGCACCATATCATGTCAAGGTCTCCAAGGCGCCGCCTCCTAGGAGGGAGCGACGCCGGGAGGCAGGAGCAACTACGGTCATTCTATTTGGTAAAATGGGATATGAGGTTTTGACCGTAAGGACAAAGATGTGGTGGGGAAGTTGCGGAACCTACGAGTGTATGAATTTGTGTAGTTTCACAATTCTAAGAAGCACGTCCAAGATTTAGCAAATAACACGATGTGAGTATCTTAGATCTTGATCTAGAAAGTATAAGATGCGCGGAAGTCCATTTTCAGAATAAAACCATGGTCGGTATGGATCAAACCCCATGTCAATCACTCATTTTTTTTCCTGACAAACTTGTGCCCTCCATAGAGGGCCGTTCCTATTTGGCGCCTAGGTCGCGCGTACGCCTTACATGCGTATGTCCTCTGTATGGTCTGCCCATGCTGGTTTTTCCCGACCGGTTTCACGAAGGTTCTAGAACCTTCCCTGAACCTGCACATGCTGGTTTCTTCCCACCAGTTTCGCGAAGGTCCTAGAACATTCCCTGAAACGGTTTCCCTTTGTTTATTCTTTATTTTATATTTTTCATTTTTTTTTGCATTTTTTAATGTTTGTTTTTATTCTCTTTTTATTTTATTTTTTCCCTTTTCCCTTTTTCATTTTGCAAACATCTTTAAAATTCGTGATTTGTTTTTGAAACCGTAAACATTTTTTTGAAATTACGAACATTTTAAAAAAAAATTAGGCATATTTTGAAATCATAAACATTTCTCGGATCTGCAATCATTGTTTAAAAATTCGCAAAAAAATTTAAACCCATGAATTTTTTTAGATTTCATAAATATTTTTAAAAATTCAATAACATTTTTGGTTTTAATAAACAATCATGAGCATTTTCGAATTCATGAACAATTTTTGAAATTCATTTGCATTTTTTATTTCCCGTACATTTTTATGAAATCATGAACATTTTTTCAATAAATGGCATTTTTTCAGAAATTCGTGAACATTTTTTGAAATTGTTAACATTGTTTTGAAACTCGTGAGCATCCTTTTGAATCGGTGAACATTTTTTTAAATGCGTGCTCATTCTTTGAATTCCGGACATTTGTTCAAATTCATGACCATTTTATGAATATCCAAATATTTTTTTCAAAATCATGAACATTTCTTTATTTCCTAAACAATTTTTTAGAAATTGTCGACAATTTTGAATATGCGATTTTTTTTGAATCCGCGATAATTTTATGATTTCTTGAACATTTTCTTCAAATTCACAATTTTCCACAATTTTTTTAAGCCTGAATTATTTTAAAAAAGACTAAAAACAGAAAAGACAATAAAACATAGAAAAGAATAAGGGGCGTCCCGTTCCGCACATGGGCCGGCCTAAAAGGGCGTGCGTGCACCACGCTAAAATAGGAGGTCCCTCCATAGAGGGCCACCCCATTCTTGTTATATTGGAAAGGCCTATTGCAAACTGAGCCAAATCCTAGAAGATTACAATCAATATTGCACGTTACAGGCAAAGCAAAACATATAAAAAATTTGGAATTGCAGGTTTGGCGGCAAGAGGCATGTGTAAACAATTATAGCAAAGAAAGCGCCACATTGACCTCCAGGCCGCCATGAAGGCAGACACGTGCTGCGGAGTCTGGTCGTCCCGACGCCGACGAATAGAAGCCTGAGGTCGTCACCGGCAAAGATGAAGAGCAGCAACACTAGCCCATTAGCAAATCCTTCCACATAGGATTTAGGCCCCCTTTGTTTGGGCTACAGATTCTGAGAATCACCATGGTTGTGGATTCCTGAAAATCAGTTGTGGGTGTGGATTCCTGAGAATCAGAAGCTGGTTGTTTGTTTACCTTGTTGCTGAAAAGCTGCAGGAACTGTAGGGGTTGTGCAATGTCTATTATGTCCATGTGAACGACCACACCACGCGCAACCGCTTGACATGGAGGCTATGAACTCTGAAGAACTCTGAACTTTCATGCCATTCAGCTGGTTATTGTCATGAACCATCCAGCCAGATTATCATGATGCATATGTCTAGTGGGATGACGATCTACGTGGGTCTGAACCATCTGTAAACCAGCATCAACTCTCCCCAGCAAGTAGCTAGAAACATTGACCAAAATCTAGTTTAATCCATGTTGTGGTGTCTCCCTCCGCAACTGAATCTTGCAGGTGCTAATCTAACCTGGTCCTGAAGGAACCACACTTTGGTGTCCCCATGATTAATGGCGCTAAGCATGTGCCAAAACTGTCAGGGGAGCGGCTGGAGGCGTCGTTCTGTAGGGAAAGGCACGCGCGAATCCTCCGGGCGAGGGAGAGGTACTCCCAGGCATCGCCGCCGCCGTTCTTCGCCTGCTCCTCCAGCCGCAGGAGGGGCGCCTCCTCCGCTGCCGCCATCGCGGACGCCATGGGGGAGGAAGACAAGACGAGGGGGTGTGGGCGTCGGTTGACTCGGCTGGCAGGTTGGAGACTGGACACTAGATCGCGGTGGCAGTTTTGTTGTAATTCTAACAGGAAATAAGGGCAAGGGCTCGAAACGAATCGTTTTCTTTTGTGGAGGTTGCAGAATCCACCGAATCACCAAAATCACTGATGCGGGATTCCCTTGCCTGGTAGTTCGTTTTTCAGAATCAGATTCCATGAAGCTAGATAGAAATCACTGTCTTTGTTTGAGATTCTGATTTTAGAAGCCCTAGAATCTGAATCCAGTAGCTGTAGCCCAAACAAATGGCACCTTAGTGGGAGAATACGAGCTTGACATCGAACAAGTTCGATGATCACCATCACCAATCACTGAGGAAGAGCTCCTAGATAAAGTATAGGTCGTCGAAGGTCTACGCCAGAGCATGAGAGAATTATTCCAGGGCCAAAACCCTCGAAAGGGCCTCCAATGGACGTTGAAGATGAGCTATATAGGATCCCATCATGCTCGCCACCATAAGCTGAGCTTTCTCCAGTGTGCAAAAGAAAGCAAAGTAATGCATCACCAAATCGAGATGGAAGAGACACCATAAACCAGGCGTGAAACCATGAGCCTTCTCCAAACTAGCTTGCTTCAACTTCTAGATGCCCTGCTCCAAAACCTGATCGAAAGCGCATAGTAAGAATAACTGGGCACTGAAGATAAGAGGGAACAACGCCAGACGAGAAAGGGCGAACATAATGCATGTTCTTTTATTAGAACAACTCGACCTACATGATGGAGGAAGAACAGTCGACATAGAATTCTCTTCCCCACCCCAACAATAAGCCACGGGGGAGGGGATCAACTCTCCACCCCTCTCCCCCAAGCGCCCTCTCATTTCCACCCCGCCAGCCCCTCCCCTCCCCGGCTCTCGCTGACGACGAGGAGGGCGAGGGCCCCTTTTCCCCTTTAATTTAGTACTCCCTCCGTCCGAAAATACTTGCTGGAGAAATAGTTGTATCTAGACGTATTTTACTTCTAGATATATCCATTTTTATCCATTTCTTAGACAAGTATTTCCAGACGGAGTGTGTAGTTCCTTAGCACTTATGTTAGGATAAGCACCAATGCAAATACCACATGGTGCTTTATGTGAATTTGTATCGACGTTGTTTCCAATACAAATTTCATCCCGCGAGAGAACCAACCTGTGATTGGATTTTTAGGAGTGTACTTGTATTCCGAGCCCACGAGCGATCTAATCATAACTTTTGTCATCTAATTGTCTTATCAAGGTAAAACATTTTTCAATGGGAGGTGATGTTTTCGTTGCTATCAAGATGCTACTCGCGACATTGGTCAATCTTAAAGCTTCGCGATAAGTCTTTCGAGGGCATTGTACAAGCGTGTGCGTGTGATGGTGCGCTCATAGGTGTGAGTGTACACGTTGTACTCGACGTTCTATATAAAAACAAATATCATTTTTATCTTGTCTATAAAATAAACAAAAAATTTCCTAAGAGGTAAGCACTTCTCTAAGCAGTTGGATGGTACTTGCACATGCTCTTATGAAATTTTACAAATTGTTACAAAAAAATTGGTCATAACCAAACTGCTTATCTTAGCGTAGGGGCAAGCGAACACGCGTCACTGACAGCCAGGGCGCACCATTTCCGACGGCTCAGATCGCCCTCCCCCAGAATCCAACGGCGGCGCCGCCTCTCACCACCTCAGCAGCGTCGGAAACCCAGATCTCGTCTTCCCCGAGATCTAAAGCACCTTCCTCCTCTCCACCCATCGCCATTCCCTCCCTCCTCCTCCGCCTCAGATCCGCCGACCCCCCCATCCTCCGCTCCTCTCCGCGGCCAGGGCCAGGGGCCGCCGCCGTCGCCGGGGACGACGCGCCGCCGGCGGGGGAAGGGACGATGCTGACCAAGTTCGAGACCAAGAGCAACCGGGTCAAGGGCCTGAGCTTCCACCCGCGGCGGCCATGGATCCTCGCCAGCCTCCACAGCGGGGTGATCCAGATGTGGGACTACCGCATGGGCACCCTCCTCGACCGCTTCGACGAGCACGACGGCCCCGTCCGCGGCGTCCACTTCCACGCCACCCAGCCCCTCTTCGTCTCCGGAGGTACTGCCCTGCTAGATCCCGCTCGGCTCGATCGGTTTGTGCGTGATTTGCCATTTGCGGATTGACACAGAGCTGCGCGCTACGGCCCCGAGCCCTCGTTGGATTGGAGGCCCTGCGCGCGAGTTTCGAGGAAGTTAGATTGTCTGTGTGATCCGCCGACGCTGCTATTAGATCGCGCTTGATGTGTGCAGGTGGTTGTTTACGAATCATAAGTCGGTAGGATAGGTTGGTCGGATCTGCTGCTTACTCTATGATCTTTGCTGTTTCTGGAATTGTTTACTTGGAGCCTCAGGTGCCATTTGGTTGTTATTAGTGACTGGTATCACCGTAGTTTTTGAGCCAGTTGAAAGTGAATGTAGAATGGTAAAATAATCCAACGCATGCTCATTAGCATTCACAAAACCATGATGGTATTGCGTGGCTGACGACACTGGGGTGCACTCTGGTTAGTCTGGTTCATGTTTTAGTTACTAGCTTATAACAGTGAGTCAATGCTTGAACACCGAGTGAATGTAGAATAGGTGGTAAAATAATCCAATGCATGCTCATTAGCATTCACAAAGCTTGAACTAAGATTTTTGGTTGTGATGCAATGCAGGTGATGATTACAAGATTAAGGTGTGGAATTACAAGACACACCGCTGCTTGTTTACGCTTACTGGGCATCTCGACTACATTCGTACTGTGCAGTTCCACCATGAGTACCCATGGATTGTAAGTGCCAGCGATGACCAGACAATCCGGATCTGGAACTGGCAGTCACGTACTTGTGTGGCTGTGCTCACCGGGCATAATCACTATGTCATGTGTGCGTCCTTCCACCCCAAGGAGGACCTGGTTGTGTCAGCATCGCTAGATCAGACTGTTCGTGTTTGGGATATTGGTGCCCTGAGGAAGAAGACGGTGTCACCTGCAGATGACATCCTGCGTCTCACTCAGATGAACACTGATCTGTTTGGGGGCGTCGACGCGGTTGTGAAATATGTCTTGGAAGGCCATGACCGTGGTGTCAACTGGGCATCATTTCATCCCACATTGCCACTCATTGTTTCTGGGGCAGATGACCGGCAAGTGAAGCTGTGGAGAATGAATGGTAACAGTGCAATCACTTCTTTAACTATTTATGTCTGGTTTATTTTATTTTGTTGCATCTAAACAATAATTACATATTCATGCATGCATCATTTCATTCTTTTGTATGACAGTTTGAAACAATGCTCATGAATTTGGCATTTTATTTTGAATCCTCTTGATTCTGTTTAAGTGATATTACTTATACAGAACCTTTTACTGTTTACTCAGTCTATCTTAATTAATATCAAGTAAGTTACTCTTGTTTGTTCAACATGAGAAATATCAATTGATGGTCTATCCAGTGTAACACTCTGCATATTGGTAGAACTGAACAAATTACTCTTGTTTGTTCAACATGAGAAATATCAATTGATGGTCTAGTGTAGCACTAGTTACTTTTTGGTTGAAAATAATCTTTGATATTTTTTGACAGATACCAAGGCTTGGGAAGTTGATACTTTGAGGGGGCACATGAATAATGTGTCCTGTGTGATGTTCCATGCGAAGCAAGACATCATTGTGTCCAACTCAGAGGACAAAAGCATTCGCATCTGGGATGCCACAAAGCGAACCGGTATTCAGACATTTAGGCGGGAACATGACCGTTTCTGGATCCTTGCTGCCCACCCTGAAATGAATCTTCTTGCTGCTGGTCATGACAGTGGCATGATTGTGTTTAAATTAGAGAGGGAACGCCCAGCTTTCAGCGTGAGTGCTGATACTGTGTTTTATGTGAAGGACAGATTCCTCCGGTTCTTTGAGTACTCCACCCAGAAGGACGTTCAGGTGGCTCCAATAAGAAGACCAGGATCTGTCAGCTTGAACCAGTCACCCAGGACACTATCTTATAGTCCAACGGAAAATGCTGTGTTGATTTGCTCTGATGTGGACGGGGGCTCATATGATCTGTACATTGTTCCAAAGGATTCTGCTGGCAGGGCTGATTATTTGCAAGAGGCAAAGAAGGGAGCTGGTGGCTCTGCTGTTTTTGTGGCACGGAATAGGTTTGCTGTCCTTGAGAAGAGTAGCAATCAAGTTTTGGTGAAGAATCTTAAGAATGAAGTTGTGAAGAAGAGTCCTCTTCCTATCGCGACTGATGCAATTTATTATGCTGGGACTGGTAATTTGTTGTGCAAAGCTGAAGATCGTGTGACCATCTTTGATCTACAACAAAGACTAGTTCTTGGTGAACTCCAGGCACCTGGTGTTAAATATGTAGTTTGGTCCAGTGACATGGAGTATGTTGCACTGCTAAGCAAGCATGCAGTAGTTATAGCTAGCAAGAAGCTTGTCCATCGCTCTACACTGCATGAAACCATTCGTGTGAAAAGTGGTGCCTGGGATGAGAATGGTGTTTTTATTTACTCTACTTTGAACCATATCAAATACTGTCTTCCCAATGGAGATAGTGGGATCATAAAGACCCTCGACGTCCCTGTTTACATAACAAGGGTTATTGGGAACAACATTTTCTGTCTTGATCGTGATGGAAAGAACAAGCTGATAACAGTCGATGCTTCTGAATACATTTTCAAGCTCGCCCTTCTCCGGAAACGTTATGACCATGTTATGAGTATGATTAAGAGCTCACAGCTGTGTGGGCAGGCAGTGATTTCATATTTGCAACAGAAAGGGTTTCCAGAAGTTGCTCTGCACTTCGTGAAAGATGAGAAGACAAGATTTAATCTAGCTCTTGAAAGTGGCAACATCCAAATCGCAGTGGCTTCTGCAAAAGAGATTGATGACAAGGATCACTGGTACAGGTTGGGAATTGAGGCCCTGAGGCAGGGGAATGTTGGTATTGTGGAATATGCATACCAGCGGACAAAGAATTTTGAGAGGCTGACTTTTCTGTATCTTATTACTGGTTACATGGACAAGGTGGGCTTCATGTGCAAAATTGCCGGACAGAATAACAATTTGATGGGTCAGTTCCACAATGCATTGTATCTTGGGGATGCTAGGAAGCGAGCTGAGATCCTGGAGAATGCTGGACAGCTTCCTCTTGCCTATGTTACCGCTGCCACTCATGGGCTCACTGAAATTGCTGAAAGGCTTGCGGCTGAGTTGGGTGAGAATGTTCCTTCTCTACCTGAAGGAAAAACTCGCTCACTTTTGATTCCGCCCGCACCTCTCATATCCAGCGTTGATTGGCCATTGCTCCGGGTGATGCGTGGCATATTTGAGGGTGGGCTGGATGCTACTGGGAGAGCAGAAGTTGAGGAAGATGATGAAGCTGCTGGTGCTGACTGGGGTGATGAGGACTTGGATATTGTGGATGCAAGTGATGCAGTGGCAAATGGGGGTGATGGTTTTGATCCTGAGGAGGGTGAAGCGAATGAGGAGGATGGTGAGGAAGGTGGTTGGGATCTTGAAGATCTGGAATTGCCTGAATCAGAGACCCCAAAAGCTGCTGGAAATGCTCGCTCCACTGTGTTTGTTGCTCCTACACCAGGAATGCCTGTCAGCCAAATTTGGACTCAGAAATCTTCTCTTGCTGGGGAGCATGCAGCAGCAGGCAACTTTGACACTGCAATGAGGTTGCTCAGCCGCCAGTTGGGTATCAAGAACTTTGCTCCCCTGAAGCCCTTGTTTCTTGATCTTCATACGGGCAGTCATTCATATCTTCGCGCACTTGCAACTGCTCCCGTTATATCAATTGCTGTTGAGAAAGGCTGGAGTGAGTCCTCAAGTCCTAATGCGAGGGGCCCTCCTGCACTAGTTTTCACCTTTTCACAAATGGAAGACAGACTCAAGGCAGCCTACAAAGCCACAACCGAGGGGAAGTTCCCAGAAGCGCTGAGACAGTTCCTCAACATCTTGCATACCATTCCCCTGATCGTGGTGGACTCACGGAGAGAAGTTGATGAAGTGAAGGAGTTGATCGAGATAGTGAGGGAGTATGTTCTTGGTCTAAGAATGGAACTCAAGAGGAAGGAACTGAAGGACAACGTCAACCGGCAACAGGAACTGGCAGCCTACTTCACCAACTGCAAGCTCCAGAGGGTTCACATGAGGCTCGTGCTCTCGAACGCCATGGCTCTATGCTACAAGCAGAAGAACTTCGCGACCGCAGAGCACTTCGCAAGGCTGCTCCTCGAGAACAGCCCTAACGAGGTCCAGGCGAAGAAGGCTCGGCAGGTGCAGCAGCAGTGCAACGGCAAGCAGGACAGCCATGAGCTCAACTACGACTACAGAAATCCGTTCGTCGTCTGTGGCTCGACGTATGTCCCCATCTACCGCGGCCAAAAGGATATCTCGTGCCCGTACTGCGGATCCCGGTTTGTTCCTTCCACTGAAGGGCAGCTTTGTACTATATGCGAGCTGGCTGTGGTCGGCGTGGACGCCTCGGGCCTCCTGTGCTCCCCTACGCAGACGAGATGAGCGGAAGAGGCTAGTCGTTAGAGCTCCCCTATATTCTTTCTAGTCTAGTAAAGTCTGTCTTATATTTTACCAGGAGGTTTACTGATTGTAAGGAATAAGCATAATAGTACATGGTTTTGTCAGAGTTTTTCTCATACTTTTTCTGTCTCTCTCCATACCCCCGGTTTTTGTTTGCCTTGAGGATGCTGTTATATGCTTGAGACTTATCATGATCAAGATCAACTCATGCGAACTTTGCCTACCTGTTGATGTATCATAGTTTTGCTCACAGTGAGATTATATGTTGATGTCAGGTTACATGTGAGTAATACATGGAGTCTATCTCTGAGTTACTTAAGGCCCGTTCGGTGTCACTCCGCTCCGGGAGCCGACGGAGCTGTAGTTCAAAATCTTGGAGCGAGCAAACAGCTGGTGGATTAGCGAACGGGTCCTTAGTCGATGAAAATTTATGGTTTAGAGATATTTTCTCTTTATCAAGGGAAAATGATTGGGTTCACCTTTTCTTGGGCAAAGAATGATGGTGTCAACTTTCTTTTGATGGTATGACGGCGTTAACCCATTCGCTCCAGTTATTTTTGTTTTTGAGGCACCAACTCATTCGCTCCAGTTTAGCTTCTGGTTACCTGCACTGCAGGCCGATTAGCCCAAGATAGAGAAATGGCCTTGTACAATAGCGCGGCCCATGAGAAGAGCCAGACGTGCACAGCTGGTTTTGGTGCGTTCCTTTTGTCCCACATCGGTGGGAGAGTGAGGCGGGAGAGGTGGAGCTGGGTATAAATGGAGAGGCTGGGGAACCGTCAATCCCATCTTTGCGCTTGGGGCAATGACGCAGCTAGTGAGGTCATACCGAGGCGCGTCAATTGCTGGTTGAAAACTATTTCCAAACCCCCTCTTTGGCCCTTCGGGGCCACCGAGAATTTCTGGAAGGGCTCCCTCTCCTTTGGGAGAGGGCAAGGCCCTACAATTCACAAATACAATTTTTATTTTTATTTTTTTGGCTTGATTCATAATGGAATGTTGTGATTTTAGTGGCATACTCGAGATGTATTTTGGTCAGTTGTTGATGAAAAGCCAAAACATAGTGCAATTATCTGTCCGCGCTCTTGATATGAACCCTTGATCTGAATTACCACCGGAATTCTGGAAATTGAACGTGCATGCTTCATTCTCTCTCCTTGACTCTACTTGAGCATGTGGTGCTGCAATCAGAGACATGATGCCGACGACCGCGGTGGATTTTTTTTTGTCATTTGGCCCATGCTTGATGCACATACTACTGAATCAACTGTTCCGAGGTGCGGCCTGCTGCGTCTGGCATCATCTCTCATTTTGGACCCGACTAACATTTAAGATTGCCGATTGCTAACAATAACAACGAGTGCGACCGTGAATGTGTGGTGGAACCATGGAGGGTAGATTGCCGTTACGAGAAGGCATTCTGTGCCGCTTAAACATTGCCATGCTTTTCTCTTCGTAGTGAGTTTTGTATGAAGTATCTCCGTCCAAGGACAAGGCGATTCGGAGCCCGGGCTCAGCTGCACCCGCCGATGAACAATAAGTTATTGAAAAATATATAAAAAATCCAAACAAAATCTGTATTTTTTTTGTCATGCAAGATGCTCGGGTGCGCGAGGTGCGTGCGAAATTCGACCCTCCACGTGTTTCAAATCCGAACATTGTGGTAGCAAACATGTAAATAATTTGTTATGTCGTTTCACAAGCTCACATAGAACTTGTAGAGAGAAACAAAAGATTGGACCATTTCTCTCGTGTCCAAAAGTGAGAATGTCCTGAAGACACGGGAGTGATTGAAACCAACGCCACACACAGGTGATGAAACCTATGGCCCCGGACAAGAAACAAAACACAGGCAATGACGCATCGCTGTCGCCCAGCTTTGCCCGCCCCGACGCCGGCCGCCAGCCAGCCCCCAAATGCCTCCTACATCCCAGCTAGTAGTATAACATTGCAGCCTTTCCCAGAAGATCCTAGTGCGAGAGACAAGAAGAAGATGGCCGCCGGCAGCTTGGCAATGCCCGCGCTACTCGTGGCGCTGCTGGCCTGCGCCACCGCCCGGGTGGCCCTCGTCGCCGGTCAGTCCTCCTATGGCTTCTCCCTTCTTCCAGCTGCAGGTGCAAGAGATGCGGTGCGGTGCTTGGTGACGCTAGCTGAGCTGAGCTGCTGCTTGTGTCTGGTCCTCTGTCGCAGGCGGCACCGGCCCGGCGTGCGTCGGGGCGGTCTGCGCCATGGGCGACTGCAAGGAGGTGACCGTGACCGTCCCGCTTTCCAACTTCACGGGCTACGAGTGCGGGTGCTACCCCGGCTGGTCTTGGCCCAACGTCACCTTGCCATGGCCATTGCCGCCTCACCTATATCTGCCCTGCGCCGTCCCCACCTGTAAGCTTAAGCGATCCATGGATATGACCATCACACCATGCATCATCAGATGGTTAACCTTTGGATTTAACCTCTGGAGATCGTTCCTTTCATTGTTGATCAGGCCTATCGACAGCGGAGTTCACCTGTTACAGGCCGAAGCCGCCAAATGCGGCCAACGCGAGCCTTGACAACCGTGCGTGAACTCTCCCAACCTGCACGACGATTCAGACCTTGATATTATGGACTGATGTTCCTTCGGCTCTTTTTTTTTTGTGTGTGTGTGTGTCAGCCTGCTCATACAATGACTGTGGCTCGGAAGGCACGTGCGTGCGGGAGGAGGGCCGCCAGTTCCGGTGCCAGTGCAACCCAGGCGCAACCAACGTGAAAGGCATCCCTTCCCTCCCTTGCATCACCTGTAAGAACAAAAAATCGTCTCAACATCCAAGACTCTAGCTACTTTAATTTCTTCTTGTTGTTCTGAGACTTGCTGCTCGATCGAGCGTGTAGGTGCGACCGACGACAGAGGCTGCCCGGTTTCCAGCCCTACGACACCGCCGCCGCCGCCTTCGTCGTCGACGCCGCCACCTGGTAATGCCAACGGCGCTCCCTCCAGCAACAAAGGCAATGCACCATCCATCCATCCGATCCGATGCAACGGCGCTCCCTCGTCGTCTGCTGACTAACTCACGGCGCTGTGTGTTTTGCAGGCTCTGTTTCGTTGCGGAATCGGCTGCGGCTGTCGCTGCTGCTGGCCTCGCTCGCCGCGCTTCACGCTGTGATCGTGTGATCAAGCGATACGTACGGATCAGGGCTCAGTTTACTTCTAGGACCGAGGGGCCGGGGCTGCAACGTACGTACGCACGCTATGTATGGTGTGTACTTTACTTACTGCGTATGCCAGTTCACAAGAGAAGATTGACCTGAACAAAGCAAATAATGGGGTTTGCATAACCAGGTTTTGGCAAATTTTAGCAAATAGTGGGGCAAATTTTAGCAAATAATGGGGTGTGCATCACCTGGCACAATCTTTTTCTATTGAGAAACAGCAAACATACATCACAATAGCGTGCGTACGCACCTCACATCCTGGAGCATCCAAAGGGTGAAATATTCCCGAATGTGAGCGACGGACACAATCATGTTGTGGTTTATCTTGAGGATCCAAAGCGTTCCCTCTGAGGGCTTCACGAACCTTCTAATTCCTTCTCTTCGAGGCCTCAAAGATGAGCGGTGCAATATCCTTGGGTTTGCGACCAAGAAGCCATGGGGAGTCCCAGAAAGACGTTTTGGCATCACCCCCCACTGTGATAGTCGTGGAGGCATAGAAAAAATCGGGATCCTCCTCGGTGCAAGGGTTTCCCAGCCCAACCCAAAGTTTGCGTGTCTCGGTCCACTCATACCAAAGCCACCGAAGACGCAAAGCACGTGCAAATTTGTCGGCGTTGAGCACCCCCAAGCCACCGTACTCTTTTGGCCGGCACACCATCTTCCAGTTGACTTTGCATTTGGCTCCCGTTGTCTTGTCCGCGCCGGACCAAAGAAAGGCTCTCTCAATCTTGTTAAGATTATCGAGCGAGCCTTGAGGCACGATGAAGGGCGTGATGGAGAAGACTGGTTGGGAAGTGATGACCGACCTAACAAGTATAGTACGCCCGATGGTTGTGATATTTTGGCCCTCCCAAGTAACCAATTTTCCAGCCGCCTTATCCTCAGGATATTGGAAATCCACCTTCTTGAGCAGCCAAACTGAAAGTGGTAGGCCTAGGTATTTGACTGGAAAGGTGGCGCGAGCCGCCGGCATACTCTGAATAATTTGCTCAAGGTCAAGGTGGTTGCAACAGATAGGCACAACCGAGCTTTTTTGGAAGTTGGGAGCAAAGACCTGTCACGTCCCCAAAACCTCTCAGGATAGAAGCGAGGTTATCAATGTCCCACTTGATGGGAGCCACAAAGACCGCCGCATCATCCGCATAAAGGGAGGTACGCACCATGGAACCACGCCCATGAATCTTGTGAAGGAGCCATTTCCTCGTCACCAAATTGAGGATCTTATGCAAGGGGTCGATCGTCAGGACAAAGAGAAGGGGGGAAAGGGGTCCCCTTGCCGAAAACCGCGACCGTGCTTGACTGGATGTCCAGGCATTCCATTGAGCATAATCCGGGATGAAGAAGAGGATAGGAACGCGACAATCCAAGCCCGGAATTTTTGGGGGGAAACCCAATCATTGGAGGAGCTCGAGGATGTATCCCCACTTTACAGAGTCGAATGCCTTTTAATATCCAGCTTGAAGAGGAGTGATGACCCACAAGTATAGGGGGTCAATCATAGTCCTTTCGATAAGTAAGAGTGTCGAACCCAACGAGGAGCAGAAGGAAATGACAAGCGGTTTCCAGCAAGGTAATTTCTGCAAGCACTGAAATTATAGGTAACAGCTAGTTTGATAGCAAGATAATTGGTAACGAGCAGGTAACGATAACGGCAAATAAAGTGCAGCAAGATAGCCCAATCCTTTTGTGGCAAAGGACATGCCAGAACAATCTCTAGTAATAAGCAAAGTGTTCTTGAGGGTACACGGGAATTTCATCTAGTCACTTTTATCATGTTGGTTTGATTTGTGTTCGCTACTTTGATAATTTGATATGTGGGTGGACCGGTGCTTGGGTGCTGTTCTTACTTGAAAAACCTCCCACTTATGATTAACCCCCTCGCAAGCATCCGCAACTACGAGAAAAGTATTAAGATAAAATCTAACCATAGCATTAAACGTTTGGATCCAATCAGCCCCTTACGAAGTAGCGCATAAACTAGGGTTTAAGCTTCTGTCACTCTAGCAACCCATCATCTAATAACTACTCCACAATGCATTCCCTTAGGCCCAAGGATGGTGAAGTGTCATATAATCGACGTTCACATGACACCACTGAGGGAATCACAACATACATATCATCAAAATATCGAACGCATATCAAATTCACATGATTACTTGCAACATGACTTCTCCCATGACCTCAAGAACAAAGGTAAGTACTCACAAATAATATTCATGCTCAAGATCAGAGGGGCATTGAATAGCATAAGAGCAACTCCAAGGGGAGGACCCATTTCGTTCGCCCATGTCCGTTTGGGTCCGCGCGGACAAAAACGATGGCCCAACGCGGAGACCCATTTCCATTATGCGTCCGCATCGTGTCCGCGCGGACCCATTTCCGGCCCAAAATTGCGCCTGAAATGCGTCCACACGGACACGAGCCGGACGCGCCCCGTGTCCTCTCCGCGTCCCCCTCGGGTCCACATGTTGGCCGCACAACTGCCACCCGCGGTCGTATTAAACGCGGCCACCAACCTCGGGCCCACCTGGCAGCGGCAACAAGCTATCGGTCGTCGTCCTTTTTAATCCGAAGCGTGCGGCGGGGCCGGCCTCATCCCCTTCCCGTCCACATCTGGCCACTCTTGCTCCCCCGGTGGCGACCACGAAACCCTAGCCAGCCAGCCAGCGCTACCGGCCACCATAGGCTTCTTCAGCAAGGGCAAGGGCAAGCTCACCCCCGGCGCAAGCTCGTCCCGGACGCCGGTGCCACCTCGCCGCGTCCCTCCACCGCGGGAGCGCCTGTACATCCCAGTCCACCAAGCTCGGTGGCACTGGCAGTATAGGCAAGCTCTCCCGTACCCAAATGTCAACCTCCCCCATGGTTGGCATTTGGACCCCGACCGCATCCCCATCCAAGCAGTGCCGCGGTCTGCGCGCGCGCACGCGGAGGAGGTCCGCTGGCGGCGCGAGCTCCTCACTCCGGAGCAGTGGCGCGATCCGATGTACGCGTCCGACTCCCCTAACTGGGAGGTTTGGTTCGCCGTCGATCACGAGCAGGAGTGCCTCCACGGCGTCCAGTTCGATCCGGCCATCCCTCCACCGCCCCCTGAAGTGAAGCCAGAGGAGCAGGAGGAGGAGGCCGCCTACCAGGCCGCCCTCGAGGAGGCAACGGCCTACGCCATCGAGGAGAGCAGGCGCGAAGAGGAGGCACGCTAGGTAGGCCTCGAAGAAGCCCTCGCGCTGTCCGCGGCGGGCGACTGTGTCCTGCCTCCTCCTCCTGCTCCTCCAGCTCCGCCGGCCGCTCCGGTGCTCCCTGAGCCCAAGGTTGAGGCCGAGGAGCGCCAGCCTGAGCGCTACCAGTGGACCGGCCAGCTCTGGGAGTGGGTGTCCGCGCCTCCCGTCTGGCTTAAGTGCACAGAGGAGCAGGAGCAGAAATACCTCCTGCACCACAGGTCGCTGGCGCTGGCGAGGGAGGCCCGCGAGGCCGAGGAGCAGATGAAGCTGGAGCGCAGGTGGGCGGAGAAGGAGGAGGCGGAGCGTCAGCCTGCGCCGCCGGCAGCACCGGCGCAGGACGCTGCTCAGGCGTGGGAGGCCGTGTTCCCTTGGGCTGGGCCGGCGCCGTAGCTCATCGACCTCACCGCCCCCGACGACGATGAGGACGACAATGCGTAGGGCCGGCGCCAGATGCAGACGGCAGGCGGCCGCGTTTTTTTAAAATTATGTTTAATTAGGTTTAAGTGGACTTGGGCCGGCTTTGACCGGTGTTTAATGTTTAATTATGTTTAACATCGTTGTTTGGACATTTTTTTAAATCCGCGCTGACCATTTGCGTCCAAGCCTGCGTTGGGCAGACTAGCCGACCCATTTGCAAAACCGGACACCAGCGTCCGCTTGGCCGACCCAAACGGATAAAAAGCGAACAAACCGCGCGTCCGTTTGGGTCTTCCCGTTGGAGTTGCTCTAATGGATATGAACATATAATCTTCCACCAAATAAACCATATAGTAATCAACTACAAGATGGAATAAACACTACTAGTCACCCATAGGTACCAATCTAAGGTTCCAGTACAAAGATTGAAACAAGAGATGAACTAGGGTTTGAGAGGAGATGGTGCTGTTGAAGATGTTGATGGAGATTGGCCTCCCAAAGATGAGAGGGGTGTTGGTGATGACAATGGCTTCGATTTCCCCCTCCGGGAGGGAAGTTCCCCCGACGGAATCGCTCCGCCGGAGGGCAAAAGTGCTCCTGCCCAAGTTCCGCCTCGAGACGGCGGCGTTCCGTCCAGAAAGTCCTCCCTTTATTTTTTCTAGGTCAAAAGACCTTATATACCAGAAGATGGGCACCGGAGGTGGGCCGAGGAGGGCACAACCCACCAGGGCGCGCCTGGGGGGCCTGGCACGCCCTGGTGTCTTGTGCCCACCAGGGTGGACCCCTCCGGTAGTTATTTGCTCCAGTATTTTTAATATATTCCAAAAATATTCTCCGTAAAGTTTCAGCTTGTTTGGAGATGTTCAGAATAGGTATCTCTTATGTGCTTTTCCAGGTCCAGAATTCCAGCTGCCGGTATTCTCCCTCTTTGTGTAAACCTTGCATATTATGAGAGAAAAGGCATTAGAATCACTCCCTAAAGCATTATTATTCAACAAAACATTATAAATAACAGTAGAAAATCATGATGCAAAATGGACGTATCAACTCCCCCAAGCTTAGACCTCGCTTGTCCTCAAGCGAAAGCCGATATTGAAAAGCATGTCCACATGGTTTGAGAGAGAGGTGTCGATAAAACAAAATACGGACATAGTAGAATCATGCTTATTAACATAACAACAACAAACTCTATCATAAAACTTATTCATATACTTTCATCATATAACTTCTCATGAATAAGTAACAATTCATCACAACATAGAAGTATAAAACATAAACCTTATTGAAAACCAACAAACTATGTTCTCAGTCAACTTTGCAACTACAATTCATCATATTTTCAGGAAGGGTCTCGTGTCGAAGCCTTTTGGCAAGTCCACATACTCAACTATCATTTAGTCTTCTATGATTGCTAATACTCACAGCATACCCATGAGCAAAAAGTTTCAACTGTACACATATAAAGATATGGGCTTATAGTTTCGCCTCCCAACGTATTCGCCTCAAGGGTGATGTCAACAATAATAACTGATGCTCACTCACATCCAACCGCATATATGTGCCTAGATCTTTCCGCACCACATGATGCTTGCAAAAGAAAAAGTAAAAATAAATAGGGAAGAATACTTTGACTCTTGCATAAAATTAAATACATGAAAGTAAAGGATAGGCCCTTCGCAGAGCGAAGCAGAGGTTGTCATGCGCTTTTTGGTTTGTATGCCCAATCCCTTAATGTAAAAGAACGTCATGCTATATTGCCCCCTATGATAGCAACCTTTATTATGCAGTCCGTCGCTTTTATACTTTGCCATCATAAGTTCGTATAGCACTAAATTTTCTCTTACACTAATTGATCAAAACACATTTAGAAGCAATTTTTATTGCCTTATTGCACCGATGACAACTTACTTGAAGGATCTTACTCGATCCGTAGGTAGGTATGGTGGACTCTCAAAACATGAATTTGGGTTTTGGGTTTTTGGATGCACAAGTAGTATCTCTACTTAGTGCGGAATTTTTGGCTAGGAAAGATATTGAGCAAGCACCACATGTTGAAGGATCTATGACAATATAACTTCTATGTGAATATGAACAAACATAAATCATTACGTTGTCTTCCTTGTCCAACGTCAACAATTTTGACATATAATATTTAATGGGGGCTCACAATCATAAAAGATGTCCAAGATAGTGTATTTGCATGTGAATCTTCTCTTCCCTTATTAATTCTTTCATGAATTGCATCATTGACCAATGCTATGTTTGTCAATCTCCAACAAATTTTACCACTTATACTTTTCCTTATGTGATGTCATTACTTACCATAAGATTAGCATATGATTCTTTTCATTTATTTCTCTTTCCTTTTATTTTGATTGCAACAAGAAAGTAAAGAAACAAAAGCTCAAACCAAACTTTATTATATAACTCTCACTCGATTACATAGATAGATAGACCACGAAACTAACACACGAAAATAGTTCACACTAAACTTTTATTCAACTAAATCAAAAGGAAACTAAAGATCGAACTAAAATAGGTAAAGGTGAATAAAAGTGATGGTGATACGATACCGGGGCACCTCCCCCAAGCTTGGCTCAAGCCAAGGGGAGTGCCCATACCCGTGTGCTCAAGTCTCCTTTGGTGGTGGTGATGAAGAAGGTGGTGGTGTTGAAGTGGCCTTCTTCTTCAACTTATATTTGAGCATACAATTTTCCTCCCTTAGATCATCATTCTCCAACTCGAGCTTTAATATCTTTTTGCATAATGCCGCCTTGCTCTCCTGCAGAAAACGAGATGGAATAAATTGAACCTCAGGTTTGTGTCCTCTAGGGAGGCTTGACTTCTTGAACTCCACATGCATGTCTCCGGGTTGAGGTAGTGGGTCATCCTCCTCCTCAGAGCTATCATCCTTTGTTTCCTTCATGGCAGCGTCTTCCTCCTCGTCTGAGGTCCATCCATAGTGTTCCACTTCTCCATAGATCTTGGGGTTTGCAATATAGTCAGCAACATAGCTCTACCCCTCTGAATCTTGAGACGACATATTTTCAGATCTGCCAGGAAAACAACACGAAACAAGAACAAAGGATTTTTCTGCGATGCGGTCGTCAAAACAGTCGGGGGTATTGATACGCCTCCGTCGTATCTATAATTTTTGATTGTTTCATGCCAATATTATACAACTTTCACATATTTTTGGCAACATTTTATATGATTTATTGGACTAACATATTGATCCAGTGCCCAGTGCCAGTTCCTGTTTTTTGTGTGTTTTTTGTTTCGCAGAATATCCATATCAAATGAAGTCCAAACACGATAAAAAATTACGGAGAATTGTTTTGGAATATTTGTGATTTTTGGGAGGTGGAATCAAAGCAAAAGGAGGCCACAGCCACCACAAGACATCGGGGAGAGCCCGAGGGCCCAGGCGCGTGGTGATGGGTTGTGGTCACCTCGTAAGTCGGTTCGAGCTCTACTTCGGGTGCAAGGAAGCTTCTATCTAGAAAAAAATCGTGTTAAAATCTCAGCGCAATCGGAGTTACGGATCTCCGGGAATATAAGAAACAGTTTTCGGCTAGAAAACAGGAACGTGAAACAGAAGAGAACAGAGAGGGAGATCCAATCTCGGAGGGGCTCCTGCCCCTCCGCCGCCATGGCAGCCATGGACCAGAGGGGGAACTCTCCTCCCATCTAGGGGGGAGGCCAAGGAAGAAGAAGAAGGAGGGGGCTCTCTCCCCCTCTCTCCCGGTGGCACCGGAACGTCGCCGGGGCAATCATCGTGATGGCGATCTACACCAACAACTTCGCCGCCGTCAACACCAACTCTCTCCCCCTCTATGCAGAGGTGTAACACCTCCCTTCCCCGCTATAATATCTACTTAAACATGGTGCTCAACTCCATATATTATTTCCCAATGATATGTGGCTATCCTATGATGTTTGAGTAGATCCGTTTTGTCCTATGGGCTAATTGATGATCATGGTTGGTATGAGTGTATATTTTATTATGGTGCTGTCCTACGGTGCCCTCCGTCTCGCGCAAACGTGAGGGATCCTCGCTGTAGGGTGTTGCAATGTGTTCATGATTTGCCTATGGTGGGTGGCGTGAGTGACCGAATACACAGACCCGAGTAGGTGGGTTGTTGCATATGGGAGTAAAGAGGACTTGATACTTAATGCTATGGTTGGGTTTTACCTTAATGATCTTTGGTAGTTGTGGATGCTTGCTAGAGTTCCAATCATAAGTGCATATGATCCAAGTACGGAAAGTATGTTAGCTCATGCCTCTCCCTCATATAAAATTGCAAGAATGATTACCGGTCTAGTTATCAATTGCCTAGGGACAAATAACCTTCTTGTTTGACAAAAGCTTTCTAATAAACAACTAACTGTTATTATCTTGCAATTTACTCATAGTTTTATTCCCGCAAAGTACTTCTAGTTTTATTCGTGCAAACTATCCTTTCACCTACAAATTAGTTTCGTACTTGTTCTAGGTAAAGCAAAAGTTAAAGTGTGCGTAGAGTTGTATCGGTGGTCGATAGAACTTGAGGGAATATTTGTTCTACCTTTAGCTCCTCGTTGGGTTCGACACTCTTATTTATCGAAAAAGGCTACAAACGATCCCCTACACTTGTGGGTTATCAAGACCTTTTTCTGGCGCCGTTGTCGGGGAGCAATAGCGTGGGCTGAATATTCTCGTGTGTGCTTGTTTGCTTTATCACTAAGTAATTTTTGTTTTCTGTTATTAGTTGTTTTATATCTTTAGTTATGGATATGGAACACGAAACACCAAAAAAAATAGTTGTACTTGCTACTCATGGAGATGTGGAACCTCCTAAAACCCTCGATGCTCGTTATGTGGGACGCGTTAATTACTCCTTTGATATTCCTGAGAAATCATCATTAAACTTAATAATGGGAGACACGTTGGATCAACGTGAGTACTTTAGGGATTATCGTTTGTCTCAAAAAGGGGAACACTTATGGGATCAAATTGGAATATTGCGATGGTTTGCTTGGGATGCATGCTTGAGATGTGACTTTACTTGTTGCTCTAAGATAGAGGCTCCACACCTTCCCTTTCAATGTAAATTTAATGATAATGAAGCCTTGGCTTCTTATGCTAAAGGTATTTATGATTACTATGATGTGGAACGAATAGAAGAATTTGTTGCTTTTAAAGGTGCTTATAAAATTGCTTCTTTGCTTGAAAAGTATGATGATGTTCCTTACAAATCTGAAAATTTATCCACACTTCAATATTGCTATGATAATTATGAATACAATTATGATATTATTGAATTTATTGAAAGAATGACCGCTGCCTTGGAAGAGACTAATATTTTGCAGGAATCTATGGAAGAAGAAATTGCTGAAACTGTGAGCTCATTAGATGAAAAAGATGAGGAGGAGAGCGAAGAACAAAAGGAGGTAGAGCGGATTAGCTACCCATGCCCACATTCTAATGAGAGTAACTCTTCAACTCATACATTGTTTAATTTCCCTTCGCACATACCGAAGGATGAATGCTATGATGATTGCTATGATCCCTTGGATTCATTTGAAATATCCATTTTTGATGAACTTGATGCTTGCTATGCTTGTGGCCATGATGCCAATATGAATTATGCTTATGGAGATGAAATTGCTATAGTTCCTTATGTTAAGAATGAAATTGTTGCTATTGCACCCACACATGATAGTCCTATTATCTTCTTGAATTCTCCCAACTACACTATATCGGAGAAGTTTGCTCTTATTAAGGATTATATTGATGGGTTGCGTTTTGCTACTACACATGATGATTTTGATGAATATAATATGCATGTTCTTTCTGCTCCTACTTGCAATTATTATGATAGAGGAACTACATCTCCACCTCTTTATGTTTCCAATACGATAAAATTGCAAGAAATTGTTTATACTATGCATTGGCCTTTACATGATGTGCATGAATTATTCTTTTATGACATGCCGATGCATAGGAAGAGAGTTAGACTTCGTCATTGCATTATATATGTTTCTTTGTGCTCACTACTAAATTACAAATCATTGTTAATTAAAATTGGTTTTGATATACCTTGTGATCCGGGTGGATCCATTACTTGAGCACTTTATGCCTAGCTTAATGGCTTTAAAGAAAGCGCTGCCAGGTAGACAACCCAGAAGTTTTAGAGAGTCATTTTATTCTGTTGAGTGCTTTTATAAAGTTTTAAAACAAAAACAAATATAGAGGGGAACCTAAAACTTCACAAAAAGAAAGGTGAAAGTGAGAGAGATGATGAGCATCGTTGAAGTGGGGGCTAGCCTTGAACTTTGTTCATGCCCATGGAAACTGTGTGAATCTTGAATCACAGAAAATTTTCACCAAAAATAGTTATCCCCTTGTACAAATCCATTATATTATAAAAATAATGTGCCAAAATTTGCCTTTAGGATGATTAGATTACTTGTTGGTATGTGCGGTGTAAAAACAGAAACTTTGGCTGTAGTGCGTGAATTTACATTTTTTTACTGGAACGTCAGAAGTTTCTGAAATTTTTACACAATATTTATATACAATTTTTTTATTTATTCCTAATTTTTCAGAATTTTTAGAGTTACAGAATTATGGTCAAAGTTCAGATTACTACAGACTGTCCTGTTTAAGACAGATTCTGTTTTTGATGCATTGTTTTGCTTGTTTTGATGAAACTATCGATTTTATCGGTGGTATAAGCCAGGGAGAAGTTATAATACAGCAGGTATAATTCAAATATAAAATATGAATGGGTTTGCAACAGTACTTAAAGTAGTAAATTGCTTTATTATACTAACGGATCTCATCAGTTTTCTGTTAAGTTTTGTGTGGATGAAGTGTTCAAAGATCGAGGAGGTCTCGATATGAGGAGAAGGAGGAGAGGCAAGAGTTCAAGCTTGGGGATTCCCAAGGCACCCCAAGTAAATATCCAAGGAGACTCAAGCGTCTAAGCTTGGGGACGCCCCGGAAGGCATCCCATCTTTCTTCAACAAGTATCAGTATGTTTTCGTTTTCGTTTCGTTCATGTGATATGTGTAAATCTTGGAGCGTCTTTTGTGTTTAGTTTTCACTTTTCTTTTATGCACCATGCTGGTATGAGATAGTCCATGGTTTATTTATAGAATGCTCATTGCACTTCACTTATATCTTTTGAGTATGGCTTTATAGAATGCTCATTGCACTTCACTTATATCTTTTGAGTATGGCTTTATAGAATGCTTCATGTGCTTCACTTATATCATTTGAAGTTTGGATTGCATGTTTCTCTTCACATAGAAAACCGTTATTTGTAGAATGCTCTTTTGATTCACTTATATTTATTAGAGCATGGTCTTTTGTAGAAAGAATTAAACTCTCTTGCTTCACTTATATCTATTTAGAGAGTCAACAGGAATTGGTCATTTGCATGGTTAGTCATAAAATCCTACATAAAACTTATGGATCACTAAATATGATATTGTTTGATTCCTTGTAGTAGTTTTGCGATATAGAGATGATAATATGTGGGAGGTACTAGTGGATGATCGTGTTTAGTAAGATATTGGTGTTAAGGTTTGTAATTCCCGAAGCATGCACGTATAGTCTCCCGTTATGCCAGGAAGTTGGAGCACAATTTATCCTTGATTGTCTATCTTTGTGTGAAGGACGGGGGCGCGCGATGGTTAACTCCTACCAACCTCCCCCCTAGGAGCATGCGTAGTAATACTTTGCTTCGAGGGCTAATAAACTTTTGCAATAAGTATGTGAGTTCTTTATGACTAATGTGAGTCCATGGATTATACGCACTCTTACCTTTCCGCAATTTGCTAGCCTCTACGGTACCATGCATTGCCCTTTCTCACCTCGAGAGTTGATGCAAACTTCGCCGGTACATCCAAACCCCGTGATATGATACGCTCTATCACACATAAGCCTTATTATATCTTCCTCAAAACAGCCACCATACCTACCTATTATGGCATTTCCATAGCCATTCCGAGATATATTGCCATGCAACTTCCACTGCTTCTGTTTTGATGACTTGAGCATTCATTGTCATATTGCTTTACATGATCGTAAGATAGCTAGCATGATGTTTCCATGGCTTGTCCATTTTTTGATATCTTTGCTATGCTAGATCATTGCACATCCTGGTACACTGCCAGAGGCATTCATATATAGTCATACTTTGTTCTACTGTCGAGTTGTAACATTGAGTTGTAAGTAAATATAAGTGTGATGATCATCATTATTCATTATTAGAACATGTCCCAGTGAGGAAAGGATGATGGAAACTATGATTCCCCCACAAGTCGGGATGAGGCTCCAGACAAATATAAAAAGAAAAAAAAGAAAAAAAAGAAAGAGAACAAAAAATAAAAAAAAATAAAAAAAATGAGAGACAAAGAGAGAAGGGGATGTTTTTCATATAGAGTCTCCTATGTTGTCACTTTCATATACTAGTGGGAATGTTTCATTATAGAGTTAGATGCACACCCACTTAGTTTTCATATCGAGCTTTCATACACTTATAGCTCTTAGTGCATCCGTTGCATGGCAATCCCTACTCCTCACATTGATATCAATTGATGGGCATCTCCATAGCCCATTGATTAGCCGCTTCGATGTGAGATTATCTTCCTTTTTGTCTTCTCTACATTAATGTCTACTACCGCATTCTATTCCACCCATAGTGCCATATCCATGGCTTGCGCTCATGTATTGCGTGAGAGTTGAAAATGCTGAAGTGCGTTAAAAAGTATGAACCAATTGCTTGGCTGACATCGGGGTAGTACATGATTTATACTTTGTGTTAAGAAGACAGAGCATGACAAAGCTATATGATTTTGTAGGGATAGTGTTCTTTAGCCTTGATATTTTGAAAGACATGATTGTTTGTTGGGATGCCTGAGTATTAATGTCTTTATGTCAATTATAGACTATTGCTTTGAATCACTCATGTCTTAATATTCATGCCATGATTAGATATATGATCAAGATTATGTTAGGTAGCATTCCACATCAAAACTTATCTTTTTATCATTTACCTACTCGAGGACGAGCAGGAATTAAGCTTGGGGATGCTGATACGTCTCCATCATATCTATAATTTTTGATTGTTTCATGCCAATATTATACAACTTTCACATATTTTTGGCAACATTTTATATGATTTATTGGACTAACATATTGATCTAGTGCCCAGTGCCAGTTCCTGTTTTTTGTGTGTTTTTTGTTTCGTAGAATTCCATATCAAATGTAGTCCAAATGCGATAAAAATTTATGGAGAATTGTTTTGGAATATTTGTGATTTTTGGGAGGTGGACAAAAGGAGACCCACAGCCACCACAAGACACCGAGGCAAGCCCAAGGGCCCAGGCGCGTGGTGATGGGTTGTGGTCACCTCGTAAGTCGGTTGGAGCTCTACTTCAGGCGCAAGGAAGCTTATATCCGGGAAAAAACCGTGTTAAAATCTCAGCACAATCGGAGTTACGGATCTCCGGGAATATAAGAAACGGTTTTCGGCTAGAAAACAGGAACGTGAAACAGAAGAGAACAGAGAGGGAGATCCAATCTCGAAGGGGCTCCTGCCCCTCCGCCGCCATGGCAGCCATGGACCAGAGGGGGAACTCTCCTCCCATCTAGGGGGGAGTCCAAGGAAGAAGAATAAGGAGGGGGCTCTCTCCCCCTCTCTCCCGGTGGCGCCAGAACGCCGCCGGGGCAATCATCATGACGACGATTGTCGTCATTTTCTCACAACAAATGCCAGGGGGTGGCTAATCGAGGTGAGAGCAAGGCTGCCGTGGAAGATTCGGGACGGGATAGGGTAGTAGCACGCGGTGGTTTACCCAGGTTCGTGGCTCTCCGGAGAGATAATACCCCTACTCCTGCATGTCTGTATATTAGGTGTATTGCAGTACAGAGTTGCTCCTAGAGCTGTCTTAGGAGAGGAAGAAGGAGCAGAGTGCTCCTTTCCTTAGCCTCACGTATGTGTGAGAGTGAGAGGGGATGAGGGAATGTGAGGGGGCTTGGCCATGAGTGAGCTCCCCTGGTGCCTCTTATATAGGGAGGCCCAGGGGACAAGGGGTGGCCCACATGGCCAACTATTTACTATTGGAGAAGACATGTGAGATGACGCATGATGTAGGCAATAGTGCATCACTATTGGAGATGACATGCGAGGTGACGCGATGACGCAGGCTATAGTACACCACTATTGGGGTGCAGTGAAGTGACGCATGATGCAGGCTATAGTGTCTTCATGTCGTGTCCGACGGGACGTGGTGGTTGACCTCGCGCAGTAGGCCGGCTGGAGCAGCCGGGCAGAGGTCGGTCGGAGCAGCCGGCTGGCGCAACCGGGCAGGGGGCCGGCTGGACTTAGGAGCCGGCCGTACCGGGGTGCCAGCCGGAGCAGCCGGACAGAGGGGCGTTGGCCGCCCCGTTGTCTCGAAATGTCGAGTCGCCTCCTTGAGCCTACCCGGGGGTAATCCCCCCGACAGTAGCCTCCGAGCCTCCGGGCGACTTGGGGAGTCGGGCGGAGGGTTTCGCCATCGTCGTTGTTGTTGCAGAAGTTGTTGATGACGGTCGATTGCGGGCCGGGGACGGCGCGGCTTGCTTCCAGCGGGGGCGCGCCAGCGCACCCGCTGGGTGAGCCTCCGAGCCTCCGGGCGAATCGAAGAGTCGGGCGAAGGGTTTTTGCTGTCGCTGGAGCGAACGGTGGCGTCGAGGTTGTCGGGCGTGGACGCGGGGTTTGCCGCCTGATGGGCGCGGAGCCCTGCCGGGGGCGGACGCGGAGCCCGCTGGCTGATGGGCGTGGAGCCCTGCCAGGCGTGGACGCGGAGCCTGCCGGCCGGTTGTTTCTAGCGGGGGCGCGCCAGCGCACCCGCTGGGTGTAGCCTCCGAGCCTCCGGGCGACTCGAAGAGTCGGGCGGAGGGTCTTTGCTGTTGCTGAAGCAGATAGTGGCGTTGAGGACGCCGGGTGCGGACGCGGGGTCTGCCGTCCGATGGGCGCGGGGCCCTGCCGGGCGCGGACACGGGGTTCGCCGACTGATGGGCGTGGAGCCCTGCCGGGGACGGACACAGGGTCCGCCGGCTGTCGAACACGAGGCGCAGCCGGCGACGGACGCGGGGTCCGCCGGCTGATGGGCGCGTAGCCCTGCCGAGGGCGGACGCAGGGTCCGCCGGCTGATGGGCGCAGAGCCCTGCCGAGGGCGGAAGCGGGGGGTCCGCGGGCTGATGGGCGCGGAGCCCTGCCGAGGACGGACGCGGGGTCCGCCGGCTGATGGGCGCGGAGCCCTGCTGGGCGTGGACGCGGAGTCCGCCGGCTGTCGAGCGCGGGGCGCAGCCGGGGGAGGACGCAGGGTCCGCCGGCTGATGAGCGCGGGGCGCTGCCGAGGGCGGACGCGAGGTCCGCCGGCTGATGGGCACGGAGCCCTGCTGGGCGCGGACGCGGGGTCCACCTGCTGTTGAGCGCGAGGCGCTGCCGAGGGCAGACGCGGGGTCCGCCGGCTGTTGAGCATGGGGCGCTGCCGTGGGCGGACGCGGGGTCCGCCGGTTGATGGGCGCGGAGCCCTGCCGGGCGCGGACACGGGGTCCACCAGCTGTTGAGCGCGGGGTGCAGCCGAGGGCGGACGCGGGGTCCGCCGGCTGTTGAGCGCGGGGCGCTGCCGAGGGCGGACGCGGGGTCCGCTGCCTGCCAAGCCTCCGAGCGAGGGGGTTCATCATGGAAATGATCGTGCAAAAGACAAGTTTAGTTGATGTAGATGTGTCAAATATTTAGCTTTGGTAGTGCAAGCTTTATGCAAAGGGTGCCGACTCGGTTTCGTCCGAGCCCCCTTCAATCTTTTTCATGTGCCCTCCGCTCTTTGGCTTTTGCTCTTGCCAGCCAGACAGCCGGGAGCCGGTCTGTGGCTGAGGCAAAGAGTGGGCCGCGGAGTGGAGCGTACAGTACTCGGACTCTGGGAGCACACTCGACCGAGCAGATACTCACGAATGAAACGACCGTGTTGTCCGAGCCATTTTCTCCCCGAACGTTTTTCGCGTGAAGTGACCTCCAGCTTTTGCTCTCGCTAGCCGGACAGCCGCGGTGCGGACTGTAGCTGAGACAAAGAGTGGGCCTTCGGTACCGTGCACACTACTAAGCCGTCTATGGGTATGAACGTATCGGGCCAAACGGCCAGCCCCGGACCGAGACTAGCTGGCGCCGGGGTGAACAGTAAAGTAGCTGAAACAAATGCGGGGATGGCCCCCGAGGGTCACTCGGGGTATCCGTATTTTTGTGTGCGGCACGAGGATGTGCGGGTGAAGAGCTCACATTGGTTTTTGGTGCTGGCGAGGCGGTTGTTGTCGAAGACAACCGACGTGACTTTTTGCCAACGGAGCGCGTCGGCGCACCCGCTGGGTGTAGCCGGTTTGTTGAGGCGGTTGTTGTTGATGGCAATGGGTGCGGCACCCTGCGAGCGGACCGCGCCGGCGTGCCGGCACACCCGCTGGGTGTGGCCGTCGAAGCCTCGACGGTCGATGGCGCGCCAGCCGGCCGGACCCGACCGACCGGGCGTTGAGTTGGTTCTCCAGCCGGCCCGGAGTCGGAGTAGGCGGGCAGGCCGGCCGGCCAGGCGGCGGCGCAGGTCAGCCGACCGAATGGTGATGCCAGAAGGTGGGCACAGCTGGCCTCTTTTCTTCATTTTTTTTGGCCGGCTAGCCAGCCGGCCCCTTTCCCCGGGCCCCCGACCGCAGCAGGCGGCTGGAGTGGTGAGCAGCCGGCGCGTGTGAAGGCGGGAGCCGGGGGCCGGGCACGGCAGCGGGAGCTGGAGGCCTAGCGCGGCGGCGCGCGGATGCGCAGACGAGGAGGCGCAGCGCCAGTAGCCGAGAGCGGGGGAGCGGCCGCAGGCGGAGCCGCACGCGAGCGTGCGCGCGTTGGAGAGCAGGCCCAGGGCGCGCGAGGTGGGAGGCAAGGCGCGCGCAGCCGGAGCCGGCGGCGGGGAGGCGCAGCCGGAACCGGACGTGGCGCGAGGCGCGGCGGCCTGGGCGCGCAGCCGTGCGGTCAGAGCCATAGAATGGCGGGCCGGCAGGGACGCGGCCGGAGCCGGTGAAGTGCGCGGAGGTGGGAGCCGGCCGGCCGGTGCCGGTGCGCACGCGATCCGGCGGGCGGCCGGGGAGGCCCGAGCGCGACCTTGTGAGGTGCGGCCAGAGCAGAGGGCGGCAGAGGTGAGCGGGACGTGCCGGAGGTGGAGCGAGCCGGCGGAGCCGGCGCGGCTGGCGGAGCTGCTGGCGCGAAGGAGCAGATGCGGAACTGCTTCAGGGAAGGGGAGCCGGCCCGGGCGTGCGGTGATGAGCGATGGGAGCCGGCCGGGCTGGTGGAGATGGCGCGCGGGCCGGAGCCGAGGTGCGAGCGCAGGCAGGGCGAAAGGCCGGGCTGGTGGAGACGGTGCGTGGGCCGGAGCCGAGGTGCGAGCGCAAGCGGGGCGAAAGGTCGGCCGACGCGGTCGCGCAGGGGCGAGACGGAGCGGAGTGGGACGGCAACGCGAGCGTGCGCTGGGGGAGCGCAGGGCTGGCGGAGCCGCCGTCCCGCCGGCGCGGTTCGGCATTGGGTCGAGGACGAGGGTAGGAGGCTCGGGAAGCCTCGGGCGTCCGCCGTCCTCGGTGCCGCGTGGGCATGCTGTACGCTTGGGCGCAGGGCAGGGGAGGACCGCGGGCGTCGCAGGAGGTCGGAGTGTGGCGCAGGAGGAGCAGCGCGCTGGTCACGGAGGCGTGAGCGTGGTCGGGGCAGAGCGGGACAGCCTGCAGCGACGAGGAGGGCTAGGCGCGGACGCGGCTGCCCGACGACGGAGCAACGGCGCAGGCGCAGGGAAAGGCCGCCCAGGTCGACGCAGGCGTGCGTGTGCTTTGCTGCGATGGCGGGCGTCCCCAACGCGGAGGTGCACTTTGCATGGAGGGGGGCAGTGTCGGTGTCAAAACCGGCGTATCTCGTAGTAGGGGTCCTAAGCTAGGCGTCTTGGAGCGATGGTAACATGGACACATGATTTTACCCAGGTTCGGGCTCTCTCAAGGAAATAATACCCTACGTCCTGCTTTGATTGTATTGATATGGGGATAGTACATAGTACAGGTATCTACCACGATATTGTTGTAATGAATATGAGATTGTCTATTGACTAGCCTGGCCTCGGTTTATATAATGCACCGTAGGCCTAGGGTTTAGAGGAGTCCTTGTCTTGTGCGCCAAGTCTTGTGGAATCTCCCTTGTATACATCATGGGCTGCCCGAAGTGGCCCATTAGTGAATCACCCTGGGGGTCCTCGGCCCGACCCACTGGTCAGGAGACGACGTGGTGAGTACCCCCTAGTCCAGTACACCGTCAGGCAGAAGGCCTGGACTTGGGGATGCTGGCGCGCAATAGACGCTGCCGTGGGCACAGACGTCGGGTTGAAGAACGGCTCGAACGGCGGCCAGTCGAGTGGCGGCCGTGGCAGCCCGGGACGCGGCCGCGCCAGGGCAGCGCCAGCGTGCGGAGCACGCGGCGACCCGGACGGGGTTGGGGAAGCGTTCGGCGAGACGATCGTGACGAGGCCGGGCGCATGCGATGAATGCGGGAGCGGCGACGGGCGGCCGGCGTCGCGGTGGTGATGACGAAACCGGCAGCGAGGACGCGGTTTCGCGTGCATTCGCCCCGGGGGCGTGTTGTGGAAGAGCCCCCGAGCGTCGCCGGAGGGACGGGCGCGCACGCTCACGAGGGTGATGGCGAAGATGAACCCGCCCGGACAACGGTTCCAGCAGCAGCTAGCCCCACGGTGGGCGCCAACTGTCGTCGTTTTCTCACAACAGATGCCAGGGGGTGGCTAATCGAGGTGAGAGCAAGGCTACCGTGGAAGTACGGAAAGTATGTTAGCTCATGCCTCTCCCTCATATAAAATTGCAAGAATGATTACTTGTCTAGTTATCAATTGCCTAGGGACAAATAACCTTCTTGTTTGACAAAAGCTTTCTAATAAACAACTAACTGTTATTATCTTGCAATTTACTCGTAGTTTTATTCCCGCAAAGTACTTCTAGTTTTATTCGTGCAAACTATCCTTTCACCTACAAATTAGTTTCATACTTGTTCTAGGTAAAGCAAACGTTAAAGTGTGCGTAGAGTTGTATCGGTGCTCGATAGAACTTGAGGGAATATTTGTTCTACCTTTAGCTCCTCGTTGGGTTCGTCACTCTTATTTATCGAAAAAGGCTACAAACGATCCCCTACACTTGTGGGTTATCAGGTATATATAGAGAATTTTTATTCTTACAAAGCAAGCATATGGAAGGAAAACGGAGTCAGGAAGGTGTCCGAGGTGGGCACAACCCACCAGGGCATGCCTGGCAGGGCTGGCGCGCCCTGGTGTATCGTGCTCACATCGGTTGCCTTCCGGTTTAATTCTTATTTTCCTAATTTTTCTAATATTCCAAAACTGACAGAAAATATTTTTGCGGATTTTTCGGAGTCCGTTTACTTACAGTATCACGTACCTCCTATTTTCCAGAATTCTGGAGTGTTCCGGAAGGTTTCTTTTATGTGTTCCTCCGGTGTCATGGTTTGAATAACATTGCTTTCAACGTTAATAGGCGTACCTGATATATAGTGCTTAATTCTTTGTCCATTAACCACCTTCGGGTTAGTACCTTCGGCATTATTAATCTTGGTAGCTCCAGAACGATAAACCTCTTCGATAATATATGGTCCTTCCCATTTGGAGAGAAGCTTACCTGCAAAATATCTTAGACGAGAGTTGAACAAAAGAACATAGTCTCCTATTTTGAATTCCCGCTTTTGGATTCTTTTGTCATGCCATCTTTTTACCTTTTCTTTGAATAGTTTGGCATTTTCATAGGCTTGGGTTCTCCATTCATCTAGTAAGCTAATATCAAATAGCCTCTTCTCACTGGCAAGTTTGAAATCATAATTGAGTTCTTTAATTGCCCAAAATGCTTTATGTTCTAACTCTAGAGGCAAATGACAAGCTTTTCCATATACCATTTTGTATGGAGACATACCCATAGGATTTTTATAAGCTGTTCTATAGGCCCAAATTGCATCATCTAGTTTCTTAGATCAATTCTTTCGAGACCTATTGACAGTTTTTTGTAACATTAATTTTATTTCTCTATTGCTAAGTTCAACTTGACCACTAGATTGAGGATGATAGGGTAATCCAATTCTATGGTTAACATCATATTTAGCAAGCATCTTACGAAAAGTACCATTAAGTATCTAGGGACTCCAAACCTCGGGAAGATAACTTCTTTAAACATTTTAATAGAGGTGTTGTGATCAGCACTACTAGTTGGAATAGCTTCTACCCACTTAGTGACATAATCGACAACAACCAAAATATGAGTGTACCCGTTAGAGGAAGGAAAAGGTCCCATATAATCAAAACCCCAAACATCAAATGGTTCAACAACAAGTGAATAATTCATAGGCATTTCCTGACTCTTACCGATATGACCAATTCTTTGACATTCATTAGAAGACAAAACAAACTTACGGGCATCTTTGAAGAGAGTAGGCCAATAAAAACCAGATTGCAATACCTTGTGAGCAGTTCTATCTCCCGCATGATGTCCTCCATAAGCTTCGGAATGACATTTCCGCAGGATTTGTTCCTGTTCATGCTCAGGTACACAACGTCTAATAATACCATCTACTCCTTTATAGAGATGTGGGTCATCCCAAAAGTAATGTCTTAAATCATAGAAGAATTTTTTTCTTTTGTTGGTATGTGAAGCTATGTGGTATCTCGTAGTAGGGGTCCTAAGCTAGGCGTCTTGGAGCGATGGTAACATGGACACAGGATTTTACCCAGGTTCAGGCTCTCTCAAGGAGATAATACCCTACGTCCTGCTTTGATTGTATTGATATGGGGATAGTACATAGTACAGGTATCTACCACGAGATTGTTGTAATGAATATGAGATTGTCTATTGACTAGCCTGGCCTCGGTTTATATAATGCACCGTAGGCCTAGGGTTTAGAGGAGTCCTTGTCTTGTGCACCAAGTCTTGTGGAATCTCCCTTGTATACATCATGGGCTGCCCGAAGTGGCCCATTAGTGAATCACCCTGGGGGTCCTCGGCCCGACCCACTGGTCGGGAGATGACGTGGTGAGTACCCCCTAGTCCAGGACACCATCAGTAGCCCCCTGAACCGGTCTTCAAGTTGGGGACGCTCCTCGGTTCTTCCGAACTGTTCTCCGTCTTCAGACGCCGGTCTTGAAAACTGGTTCAACAAATCTTCCTATCTCTGATCTTGAGGATTGCTGAGGTGTATCCGAAGAGTTCACATATCGAGCATCCGAGGAGCCCCTTTAAGTTCTCAGCCTTTATCAATGCCTTGTAATATTTACGCCACACCTCGGGCTCAAAGTGTTTCCCGTGTGGCGGTCTCCTCTCGCATCCGAGCTCCAACACCGGACTACGTCTGAGGTGTCTTTTTACAGCCGAGCTCCAACGCCGGACTGTGTCCGAGCTCCAATGCCGGACTGTATCCGAGGTATCTTTTTGCAGCTGAGCTCCAACGCCGGTATGCATCCAAGGTGTCATAGATTACCTCGGTCTTGAAAATTTGTCGGAGTTCATCCGAGCTTAATGCCAGAAATGCCCTTTATGGAGCCAGCCACTTGCATCCAAGCTTTATGCCGGACTTCTTCCAAGGTGGTGCACCACCTTGGTCTCGGGCTGTTTTTTGGGGGATTTATTTACGATCGGCACAATTTATTTACTACCGAGATGTATAACCAGTAGCCCTCAAGGTGTGTGTCGGTCTAAAACCCGAGATGCACCTGAAGGAAATAATAAAACCACAGATCCCAGTATCCCCTGAGACTTAGGTCGATTTGTGAAATCGGCCTGAGGATCAAGTCCTTGCTCGGCAGCATACATAGGAACAGAAACGCGGTGCGCCATAGTTTCCGAGACTCAGGTTGGGTGCGGCCGACCAACCTGAGGATCGAATCTCCTTGGAAACTGTATTGCACTTTGAATTTGTTGCATTGAATAGGTAATGCAGTAGCCCCCGAGCCTTAATTTGGGCACGGGTGGTCGAATTAAGGATCGATATTTGTTTGACACAAACTTTGTTACGTTTGACACAATTGATGTGTAATAATTCTATGTATCCAAGTACTTTACATCATTAATGCTCGGATCCGCATTGTACAAGACTTTGTTGACCGACCATCGGCTTCAACCTCCTCGGCCAGTAGCCGAGGAGTGTTTGTCCTACTTTATAAAGCCTTTATAAGGGCAAAGATTTATGGCAAACAAGGCAATCCGGCCATACGGTTTTATAAATAAAGGTACGCGGAGAGATATGTTATATTACTACTTAACGTAAGAAACATCTTCTGGGAAAACTAGTTCGTTTATAAGTTCCTTTTCCCAGGATATCATGTTGACCATGATCGTGAAACCTCAACTCCGATCAATGTGGGAGGAAAATATTGGAGATTTAGTTCGGCGAATATTCCCGAAATTTTGTGGTCTTTAATGAACCAAAATTTTCACTTCCGTCGTTGCCGACCAATTATATTCTTAAGATGGCTAGCTTTTGGCTTCACCCAGTCTGAGGTACTAACCCGGATAACCCGGAAGTAACAATCACAGAGGTGCTCCCTTTACCCCCTAGCCGAACAATCGGGAACGTAGGGGGTAAGCACAGGAGCCAGGCAACCCAGCTTGGCCAAAATCTTAAGTCAAATTGATGCATATTTATGGCATTATAACGATGATTACGGAAGGCAGCACCCGCATATTGAATACAAATGCTTTTATGCTATATGTTGTTTTGACTCCTTTGCGACCGTTTATCATTTGAGAGTGGCCCATCGTTGGCTTCTACCCCTTTGTAGATGCTACGCAGGGTGTTTCCACAGTAACAAGACAACCCTTAGCCGACATCTCGGTGCCCGGAGACGGTTGTGTTAGCGGAAACGAGGCAATCCGATATCTTGGCTTTATAACTTTCACTTAGTCATATGAGCTTAAAGTTTGAGAGGCCAGTTACTAGCCCGTGGTTAGTGTTCGGCGTCAGCCGAGGTCAAGCCATTAACACTCTGGCCAAATTTATGAAAAGCCCACGGGATAACCTCTATCAGTCTATAGTTTGACAGAGTCATCGGATCACTGACCAGTTTGCGCTCATTGTGACAGTCAGTTTTCGGCTTTCTCCACTGAGGTACTTGACCAGTTAAATCGGAAGTACAATCGCAGTGGTTCTCCCTTTGCACACCTAGCCAAACAAAGCGGAATGTAGGAGGCAATCACAGGAGCAGGGCAACCCAACTATTAACCGAAGACACAATTCGAAACTGATGCATATAAAGCAATATCCGAGAACGTTTTGCCGAGGACTGCTCGGAGTACCTTGGCTTTTGGTGGGTTCGGCTCTAGTCGGAGTCCCCCGTTGATATTGTTGATACTTTAAAGACATTTGGCGTTGTACTACGAGAGTTATGCTCGGAAAAACCGAAAAACATATGCAAAAACTTTATGTTTAAATAGAAAATAAATTGTGCCAATCTGAAATTGGTCTAAAACTTAATTTGTGCTTCGGTCGTGTTTTAACATGATACATCCGATCTCCAGACTCCAAGTGGGTCAGCCTTTGGCTTCAACCTCCATATCCTCAAGGCGGAGTGTTTCTCTGAGGCCTGTTTAGCGAACTAAACTCGAGCGGCTTTAGAAAGAAACCAGACTATCGGGCTATTGACCACACACTAGTGTCGGAAAAAGGAGTAGTAGAAAAAGACTTTGCAACGACCAAGAAGATAACATTTATTATAAAACGGCTCATATAAATTTAAGATCCCCCGGTTAAATTGGGTAAAGAAAGTTGTTTTTTGAACAAACAACATTTTTAACAAAGAAAGTTCTTGTTTTGAAACAAAAACATAACGCTCGGTTGAACCGAACAAAAATTTACAAACTTAAGAAATTTGAGCATGAAAGCGACTTAGCTGGTTAATATGCTCGGCGTGGATGACGCGGTTCGAGCTACGACGAGACAAGGTCCCAGCCCCCAAGCCGGTCACGAGGTAGCCGACGAAGAGCTCGGCTTAATGAAGTGGCAATGCAACACTTTTGAAAGGCCGAGGTGAAATCTCCGGTCCAGCCGAGGAGACAGAGCAGTTCAGCAGCATGTCGGCGAAGCCCCCACGTCAGTCGACCATGTCAATGACGCGATTTGGTTGATGGAGGCGGGACGACGATGTCGGCACGTCGAGGTGACGACGTGACACAACCAAAGTCGATTACCTACACGCATGAAGTAGCACAAGCCAGATAATGATAAAATAAAAATTCTTTAAAGAATTATTTATGCGAAATAAATTATTTAGAAGAGATGCAGCCTGGCGCGATGCAGATGTCGACACAGGGCGTCGGCGCGGTGAGGTGACAAAATCTGAATTCGCAGGGTCAACCGAATTCGCGCTAGGGTGACAACAGAATTTGGTCAATGAAGGCGGGACAATGACGTCGATACGCCGGGGTGACAGTGCCATCCGATCTAAATCCTTTACGTGCACACATAAAACAGTGCAAGCCGGACATAATAATAACATTTTTTGCATAATCAATTTACGCAGAGTATGGATAATAAAACAAATATGGCCTCTCTACAGCATAAGTAGAATTGACAGCACGTGGACTTCAATGTGGATTAGAGTCCACCGGCTCAGCACAGACAACCTGCGCACAAAATTGTACAAATTACAAGTACAAAGATCTTTGATAGTAAAAACAACACGAACAAATTTAATAGGAGAAATATCACCTAATTGTTCGTAGTGGTCGAAGTTGGCCGATCTCTCGTGACTTGAGCGTCTTGCGTCTGCTGCCGCGGGGCGAGAACAGACTCTGCCGAATTGCATTGAAAAAGCCAGCTGTCGAGAACTGTTCGAAAGCCCTCGGTCCAGCCAACATGATGAAGCTGGTTGGCTGGTGACGCCGAAGTCTCCGGAGCAGGTTGATGAAGAGATGGCGAAGCCCCCGGTCTAGCCGAGGTGATGGAACAGGTCGGTTGGTGAGGCCGAAGTCCCATGCCAGCCGAGGTGTCAAAGCAGGTCGGCATGGTGGATGTCGGCTTGAAGAAGCGACAGCGCGGCGATGTCGATGCAGGTCGGAATTTGTGACGCGGTCAACGCTGGCTTGAAAAGAGACCATGCGACGATGCTGGCATGCCCGATCCATGCAAACCGTGGGGAGGCAATCTTGTCTTGCTGATTATTTGTCCCTCACGATGCCAAACTCTTGGTCGACTCGCCGAGGTGGTGATCCGAGGTGGTTGTCGTCAGCAAGATGGACCGACGGCGCAGTCGATGTTGGCGCAACTCGGTAGCCATGGAGCAACGTGGTCAGGCCGGTTTGACATCGGCGCGACGGTGAAGATCGCCTCAGAAAAGACTTAAAATTTGTGGGCACGTGTTTGAAAACAACACATAATAGCCTAAAAAAATTCCTTCAAAAAGGATGTCCGATATCCCGTTCATGAAGAAAGATGAATTCGGGTCGGATTCGTTTTCGCGCAGAAAACAGATCCGAAAAGTGCTGCACTCATCGGACGTTTCCCGGAGTTTGAACGGTCGGATCGAGCTGAAATTTTGAGGGGTGATCGGTATGGGAATTCCGCAGCGGATGAACGGTGGGATCTTCCAAACAATGTCCGAGCTGGAATCTGGACACCTCGCCCTAAACTCGTCCAGATTCCCGTCCAGATTCGACAAGGCTCCGGTAGATCGGAGATCGCCAAGATTCCTTCATCGGAATACGATAAAATTTTACAGGGTTGTTGTAGGCTCAATTCTGCACAATTCCACCGAAGCAATCGTCAAGGCGGCGCTCGAGGAAGTGGGGACGAGGAAGACGAGTCGCTGTCCAGAAAAACTGCACGGTTGCTCGAGGACGATGTCAACATCGAGCCCTCGAGCTCCATGGATGATTTCTCATGATCTTGATAGAGATCGAAGATGATGACGATGAAAGTATCCGTCCGATCTTGACGATCCGGCACGGAGCGCAGTCCTCGGTCTATCCGAGGTGACCAGTCGAGCTGACGACGAAGATGCCGACATCGACAACAAAGCTAGGTTCCAATGCGTAGATCGCGCCAGAGACCATCTGAATTCCCATCGCACCGCGGCGACTGCCAGCAGGCTCTCAATGAAAGCACCAATGTCGGTGTCAAAACTGGCGTATCTCGTAGTAGGGGTCCTAAGCTAGGCGTCTTGGAGCGATGGTAACATGGACACATGATTTTACCCAGGTTCGGGCTCTCTCAAGGAGATAATACCCTACGTCCTGCTTTGATTGTATTGATATGGGGATAGTACATAGTACAGATATCTACCACGATATTGTTGTAATGAATATGAGATTGTCTATTGACTAGCCTGGCCTCGGTTTATATAATGCACCGTAGGCCTAGGGTTTAGAGGAGTCCTTGTCTTGTGCGCCAAGTCTTGTGGAATCTCCCTTGTATACATCATGGGCTGCCCGAAGTGGCCCATTAGTGAATCACCTTGTGGTTCCTCGGCCCGACCCACTGGTCGGGAGACGACGTGGTGAGTACCCCCTAGTCCAGTACACCGTCAGGCAGAAGGCCTGGACTTGGGGATGCTGGCGCGCAATAGACGCTGCCGTGGGCACAGACGTCGGGTTGAAGAACGGCTCGAACGGCGGCCAGTCGAGCGGTGGCCGTGGCAGCCCGGGACGCGGCCGCGCCAGGGCAGCGCCAGCGTGCGGAGCACGCGGCGACCCGGACGGGGTTGGGGAAGCGGTCGGCGAGACGAGCGTGACGAGGCCGGGCGCATGCGATGAATGCGGGAGCGGTGACGGGCGGCCGGCGTCGCGGTGGTGATGACGAAACCGGCAGCGAGGACACGGTTTCGCGTGCGTTCACCCCGGGGCCGTGTTGAGGTCGAGCCCCCGAGCGTCGCCGGAGGGACGGGCGCGCACGCTCACGAGGGTGATGGCGAAGATGGACCCACCCGGACCGCGGTTCCAGCAGCAGCTAGCCCCACGGTGGGCGCCAACTGTCATCGTTTTCTCACAACAGATGCCAGGGGGTGGCTAATCGAGGTGAGAGCAAGGCTGCCGTGGAAGATCCGGGACGGGATAGGGTAGTAGCACGCGATGGTTTACCCAGGTTCGGAGCTCTCCGGAGAGATAATACCCCTACTCCTGCATGTCCGTATATGAGGTGTATTGCAGTACAGAGTTGCTCCTAGAGCTGTCTTAGGAGAGGAAGAAGGAGCAGAGTGCTCCTTTCCTTAGCCTCACGTATGTGTGAGAGTGAGAGGGGATGAGGGAATGTGAGGGGGCTTGTCCATGAGTGAGCTCCCCTGGTGCCTCTTATATAGGGAGGCCCAGGGGACAAGGGGTGGCCCACATGGCCAACTATTTACTATTGGAGAAGACATGTGAGATGACACATGATGTAGGCAATAGTGCACCACTATTGGAGATGACATGCGAGGTGACGCGATGACGCAGGCTATTGTACACCACTGTTGGGGTGCAGTGAAGTGACGCGTGATGCAGGCTATAGTGTCTTCATGTCATGTCCGACAGGACGTGGTGGTTGACCTCGCGCAGTAGGCCGGCTGGAGCAGCCGGGCAGAGGTCGGTCGGAGCAGCCGGCTGGCGCAGCCGGGCAGGGGGCCGGCTGGACTTACGAGCCAGCCGTACCAGGGTGCTAGCCGGAGCAGCCGGACAGAGGGGCGTTGGCCGCCCCGTTGTCTCGAAATGTCGAGTCGCCTCCTTGAGCCTACCCGGGGGTAATCCCCCGACAGCGATCTACACCAACAACTTCGCCGCCGTCAACACCAACTCTCTGCCCCTCTATGCAGCGATGTAACACCTCTCTTCCCTGCTGTAATTTCAACTTAAACATGGTGCTCAACTCCATATATTATTTCCCAATGATATGTGGCTATCCTATGATGTTTGAGTAGATCCATTTCGTCCTATGGGCTAATTGATGATCGTGGTTGGTATGAGTGTATATTTTATTATGTTGCTGTCCTACGGTGCCCTCCGTCTCGCGCAAACATGAGGGATCCCCGCTGTAGGGTGTTGCATTGTGTTCATGATTTGCCTATGGTGGGTGGCGTGAGTGACAGAATACACAGACCGAGTAGGTGGGTTGTTGCATATGGGAGTAAAGAGGACTTGATACTCAATGCTATGGTTAGGTTTTACCTTAATGATCTTTGGTAGTTGTGGATGCTTGCTAGAGTTCCAATCATAAGTGCATATGATCTAAGTACGGAAAGTATGTTAGCTCATGCCTCTCCCTCATATAAAATTGCAAGAATGATTACTTGTCTAGTTATCAATTGCCTAGGGACAAATAACCTTCTTGTTTGACAAAAGCTTTCTAATAACCAACTAACTGTTATTATCTTGCAATTTACTCGTAGTTTTATTCCCGCAAAGTACTTTTAGTTTTATTCGTGCAAACTATCCTTTCACCTACAAATTAGTTTCGTACTTGTTCTAGGTAAAGCAAACGTTAAAGTGTGCGTAGAGTTGTATCGGTGCTCGATAGAACTTGAGGGAATATTTGTTCTACCTTTAGCTCCTCGTTGGGTTCGTCACTCTTATTTATCGAAAAAGGCTACAAACGATCCCCTACACTTGTGGGTTATCAGGTATATATAGAGAATTTTTATTCTTACAAAGCAAGCATATGGAAGGAAAACGGAGTCGGGAAGGTGTCCGAGGTGGGCACAACCCACCAGGGCATGCCTGGCAGGGCTGGCGCGCCCTGGTGTATCGTGCTCACATCGGTTGCCTTCCGGTTTATTTCTTATTTTTCTAATTTTTCTAATATTCCAAAACTGACAGAAAATATTTTTGCGGATTTTTCGGAGTCCGTTTACTTACAGTATCACGTACCTCCTATTTTCCAGAATTCTGGAGTGTTCCGGAAGGTTTCTTTTATGTGTTCTCCGGTGTCATGGTTTGAATAACATTGCTTTCAACGTTAATAGGCGTACCTGATATATAGTGCTTAATTCTTTGTCCATTAACCACCTTTGGGTTAGTACCTTCGGCATTATTAATCTTGGTAGCTCCAGAACGATAAACCTCTTCGATAATATATGGTCCTTCCCATTTGGAGAGAAGCTTACCTGCAAAATATCTTAGACGAGAGTTGAACAAAAGAACATAGTCTCCTATTTTGAATTCCCGCTTTTGGATTCTTTTGTCATGCCATCTTTTTACGTTTTCTTTGAATAGTTTGGCATTTTCATAGGCTTGGGTTCTCCATTCATCTAGTAAGCTAATATCAAATAGCCTCTTCTCACTGGCAAGTTTGAAATCATAATTGAGTTCTTTAATTGCCCAAAATGCTTTATGTTCTAACTCTAGAGGCAAATGACAAGCTTTTCCATATACCATTTTGTATGGAGACATACCCATATGATTTTTATAAGTTGTTCTATAGGCCCAAATTGCATCATCTAGTTTCTTAGACCAATTCTTTCGAGACCTATTGATAGTTTTTTGTAACATTAATTTTATTTCTCTATTGCTAAGTTCAACTTGACCACTAGATTGAGGATGATAGGGTAATCCAATTCTATGGTTAACATCATATTTAGCAAGCATCTTACGGAAAGTACCATTAAGTATCTAGGGACTCCAAACCTCGGGAAGATAACTTCTTTAAACATTTTAATAGAGGTGTTGTGATCAGCACTACTAGTTGGAATAGCTTCTACCCACTTAGTGACATAATCGACAACAACCAAAATATGAGTGTACCCGTTAGAGGAAGGAAAAGGTCCCATATAATCAAAACCCCAAACATCAAATGGTTCAACAACAAGTGAATAATTCATAGGCATTTCCTGACTCTTACCGATATGACCAATTCTTTGACATTCATTAGAAGACAAAACAAACTTACGGGCATCTTTGAAGAGAGTAGGCCAATAAAAACCAGATTGCAATACCTTGTGAGCAGTTCTATCTCCCGCATGATGTCCTCCATAAGCTTCGGAATGACATTTCCGCAGGATTTGTTCCTGTTCATGCTCAGGTACACAACGTCTAATAATACCATCTACTCCTTTATTGAGATGTGGGTCATCCCAAAAGTAATGTCTTAAATCATAGAAGATTTTTTTTCTTTTGTTGGTATGTGAAGCTATGTGGTATATATTTTGCGACTATGTAGTTAGCATAATCAGCATACCATGGAGTGTTTTGAGAAACATTTATTGCAGCTAACTGTTCATCAGGAAAACTATCATCAATAGGTAGTGGGTCATCAATAATATTTTCTAACCTAGACAAGTTATCAGCTACGAGGTTCTCAGCTCCCTTCCTATCAACAATATGTAAGTCAAATTCTTGAAGCAAGAGAACCCACCTAATGAGTCTAGGTTTAGTATCTTTCTTTTCCATAAGATATTTTATTGCAGCATGATCGGTGTGAACAATAACTTTGGAGTCAACAATGTAGGATCTAAATTTATCACAAGCAAACACAATTGCTAAAAATTCTTTTTCAGTAGTAGCATAATTTCGTTGGGCACTGTCTAGAGTTTTGCTAGCATAATGGATAACATTCAATTTCTTATCAACTCTTTGTCCTAGAACAGCACGAACAGCATAATCACTAGCATCACACATAATTTAAAAAAGGCAAGTTCCAATCAGGTGGTTGGACGATAGGTGTAGAAGTTAAGGCTTTCTTGAGTGTTTCAAAGGCTTCCACACAATCATCATAAAAACAAAAGGGATATCCTTTTGCAAAAGATTAGTAAGAGGCCTCAAAATTTTAGAGAAGTCTTTAATGAACCTCCTATAGAAACCAACATGACCAAGGAAACTTCGAATACCTTTAATATCTTTAGGACATGGCATTTTCTCAATTGCATCAACTTTAGCTTTATCCACCTCAATACATGGTTCAGATATTTTATGCCCCAAGACAATACCTTCATTAACCATAAAGTGCCAGTTCTCCCAATTCAAGACAAGATTAGTTTGTTCACATCTCTGCAAAACTCGATCAAGGTTGCTTAAGAAATCATCAAAAGAAGTTCCGTAAACGGAAACATCATCCATGAAAACCTCCACAATCTTTTCACAAAAATCAGAGAATATAGCAGTCATACATCTTTGAAAGGTAGCGGGTGCATTGCATAAACCAAAAGGCATATGTCTATAAGCATAGGTTCCAAAAGGGCAAGTAAAGGTGGTTTTCTCTTGATCAGATTGTGATACAGGTATTTGAGAGAAACCAGAATATCTGTCCGGAAAACAAAAGTGTGTGTGCTTAGATAATCTTTCTAGCATCTGATCAATGAAAGGCTGAGCGTAATGATCTTTTATAGTAGCTTTATTTAATTTTCTAAAATCAATTACCATTCTATAGCTAGTGACAATTCTTTGTGGAATGAGTTCATTTTTATCATTAGGGCCAACGGTAATACCTCCTTTCTTAGGCACACAATGAACGGGACCTACCCATCTACTATCAGCTATGGGATAGATTATACCTGCTTCCAGAAGCTTTAATATTTCAGTTCTTACCACTTCTTTCATCTTAGGATTCAATCGCCGTTGATGATGAACAACAGGTTTAACATCAGGTTCCATATTAATCTTGTGCTGACATAGAGTGGGACTAATGCCCTTAAGATCATCAAGAGTATATCCAATAGCAGCACGATGCTTCCTCAGAATTTTTAATAATCTTTCTTCTTCATGTTCTGAAAGGTTAGTGATACGTCCATTTTGCATCATGATTTCCTACTGTTATTTATTATGTTTTGTTGAATAATAATGCTTTAGGGAGTGATTCTAATGCCTTTTCTCTCATAATATGCAAGGTTTACACAAAGAGGGAGAATACCGGCAGCTGGAATTCTGGACCTGAAAAAGCACATCAGAGATACCTATTCTGCACATCTCCAATGAAGCTGAAACTTTACGCGGAATATTTTTGGAATTAATGAAAAATACTGGAGCAAACAACTACCGGAATGGGCCACCCTGGTGGGCACAAGACACCAGGGCGTGCCAGGACCACCAGGCGCGCCCTGGTGGGTTGTGCCCTCCTCGGCCCACCTCCGGTGCCCATCTTCTGGTATATAGGGTCTTTTGACCAAGAAAAAATAAGGAGAGGACTTTCGGGATGGAACGCCGCCATCTCAAGGCAAAACTTGGGCAGGAGCACTTTTGCCCTCCGGCGGAGCGATTCCGCCGGGGGAACTTCCCTCTCGGAGGGGTAAATCGAAGCCATCGTCATCACCAACACCCCTCTCATCTTTGGGAGGCCAATCTTCATCAACATCTTCAACAACACCATCTCCTCTCAAACCCTAGTTCATCTCTTGTGTTCAATCTTTGTACCGGAACCTTAGATTGGTACATGTGGGTGACTAGTAGTGTTGATTACTATATGGTTTATTTGGTGGAAGATTATATGTTCAGATCCATTATTCTATTTAATACCCCTCTGATCTTGAGCATGAATATTATTTGTGAGTAGTTACCTTTGTTCTTGAGGTCACGGGAGAAGTCATGTTGCAAGTAATCATGTGAATTTGATATGTGTTCGATATTTTGATGATATGTATGTTGTGATTCCTTTAGTGGTGTCATGTGAACGTCGACTACATGACACTTCACCATCCTTGGGCCTAAGGGAATGCATTGTGGAGTAGTTATTAGATGATGGGTTGCTAGAGTGACAGAAGCTTAAACCCTAGTTTATGCGCTACTTCGTAAGGAGCTAATTTGGATCCGAACGTTTAATGCAATGGTTAGATTTTATCTCAATATTTTTCTCATAGTTGCGGATGCTTGCGAGGGGGTTAATCATAAGTGGGAGGTTGTTCAAGTAAGAACAGCACCCAAGCACCGGTCCACCCACATATCAAATTATCAAAGTAGCGAACACGAATCAAACCAACATGATAAAAGTGACTAGATGAAATTCCCGTCTACCCTCAAGAACACTTTGCTTATTACTAGAGACTGTTCTGGCCTGTCCTTTGCCACAAAAGGATTGGGCTAACTTTCTGCACCTTATTTATCGTTACTGTTACTTGCTCGTTACCAATTATCTTGCTATCAAACTATCTATACCTATAATTTCAGTGCTTGCAGAAATTACCTTGCTAAAAACCGTTTCTCATTTCCTTCTGCTCCTCGTTGGGTTCGACACTCTTACTTATTGAAAGGACTACGATTGATCCCCTATACTTGTGGGTCATCAAGACTCTTTTCTGGCACCGTTGCCGGGGAGTGAAGCACTCTTGGTAAGTGGAAATCGGTAAGGAAAAACTTCTACTACGTGCAGAAATTTATTGTTACTTGTTACTATGGAAAACAATCATTTGAGGGGTTTGTTCGGGGTATCTTCACCTCAACCGGAACCACAATTAGTTGCCCCTCAACCTACTGCACCCACTGAAAATATTGGTTATGAAATTCCTTCGGGTATGGTAGAACAACTGCTTGCTAAACCTTATGCAGGAGACGGAATTGAACATCCTGATATGCACCTATTATATGTGAACGAAATTTGTGGATTATTTAAGCTTGCGGGTTTACCCGGAGATGAAGCTAAGAAGAAGGTTTTCCCTTTATCTATGAAGGGAAAAGCATTGACATGGTATAGGCTATGTGATGATATTGGATCATGGAACTGGAATCGATTGCAATTGGAATTCCATCAAAAGTTTTATCCCATGCATCTAGTTCATCGTGATCGGAATTATATATATAATTTTTGGCCTCATGAAGGAGAAAGCATCGCTCTAGCTTGGGGGAGGCTTAAGTCAATGTTATATTCATGCCCCAATCATGATATCCCGAGAGAAGTTATTATTCAGAATTTTTATGCTCGGCTTTCTCATAATGATCAATCCATGCTCGATACTTCTTGTGCTGGTTCTTTTATGAAGAAGACTATTGAATTCAAGTGAGATCTCTTAGAAAGAATTATACGCAACTCTGAAGATTGGGAACTCGATGAAGGTAATGAGTCAGGTATAAAGCTTAAGTTTGATTGTGTTAAATCTTTTATGAATACCGATGCTTTTCACAAGTTTAGCACTAAATATGGCCTTGACTCGGAGATAGTAGCCTCTTTTTGTGAAGCATTTTCTACTCACGTTCATCTCCCTAAGGAGAAGTGGTTTAAATATCTTCCCCCTATTAAATAAGAAATTAAAGAACCGGTCATAGCTAAAGATGAAACCATCATTTACAATGTTGATCCAGTTGTGCCTACCGCTTATATTGAAAAAAGACCTTTCACTGTTAGGATAAAGGAACATGCTAAGGTATCAACTGTGGTTCGCAAGAGTAATATTAGAGCCACTAAGCTCCCTGAGCAAATGAAAGTAGAACCTAGTGTTGCTATGGTTAAAGATCTCTTGGTAGAAAATATTGATGGGCATGTTATCTACTTCTCTGATGAAGCTGCTAGAATCGCTAAGCCCGATGAAAAAGATAAACATAGACCCGTAGTGGGCCTGCCTGTTGTCTCAGTCAAAATAGGAGATCATTGCTATCATGGCTTATGTGATTTGGGTGCTAGTGTGAGTGCTATTCCTTTTACCTTATACCAAGAAATTATGAATGAAATAGCACCCGCTGAAATAGAAGATATCGATGTTACTATTAAACTTGCTAATAGAGACACCATCACACCACTTGGGATCGTTAGAGATGTTGAAGTCTTGTGTGGGAAAGTAAAATATCCTACTGATTTTCTAGTTCTTGGTTCCCCACAAGATGACTTTTGTCCCATTATCTTTGGTAAACCTTTCTTGAGCACTGTCAATGCTAAAATAGATTGTGAAAAACAAACTGTCGGTGTCAGTTTTGGTGGTGTGTCTCATGATTTTAATTTTTCCAAGTTTAGTAGACAACTGATGTCTATTACGCAACTTTATTCTTGTAGACTTTGTTGGGCCTCCAAGCGCAGAGTTTTGTAGGACAGTAGCAATTTTCCCTCAAGTGGATGACCTAAGGTTTATCAATCCGTGGGAGGTGTAGGATGAAGATGGTCTCTCTCAAACAACCCTGCAATCAAATACAAGAAATCTCTTGTGTCCCCAACACACCCAATGCAATGGAAAATTGTATAGGTGCACTAGTTCGGCAAAGAGATGGTGATACAAGTACAAAATGGATGGTAGATATAGGTTTTTGTAATCTGAAGATATAAAAACAGCAAGGTAGCAAGTAACAAAAGTGAGCACAAACGGTATTGCAATGCTTGAAAACAAGGCCTAGGTTCCGTACTTTCGCTAGTGCAATCTCTCAACAATGCTGATATAATTGGATCACATAACCATCCCTCAATGTGCAACGAAGAATCACTCAAAAGTTCTTATCTAGCGGAGAACATAAGAAGAAATTGTTTGTAGGGTATGAAACCACCTTAAAGTTATCCTTTCCGATCGATCTATTCAAGAGTTCATACTAAGATAACATCAAGTTATCCTTTCCATTCGATCTATCTAAGAGTTCGTACTAGAATAACACCATATGATACGCATCAACCAACTCTAATGTCAACTAAATACTCCAATGTCACCACAAGTATCCATGAGTTAATTATACGGTACACATCAAACAATTTCATAATCATAATACTCAATCCAACACAAAGAACCTCAAAGAGTGCCCTAAGATTTCTACCGGAGAAAGTAGGACAAGAACGTGTATCAACCCCTATGCATAGATTACCCCAATGTCACCTCGGGAATCCGCAAGTTGAGTACCAAAACATATATCAAGTGAATCAATAGAACACCCCATTGTCACCACGGGTATCCATATGCAAGACATATATCAAGTGTTCCCAAATCCAATATTCAATCCAACATAACGATATCTCAAAGGGAAAGATTCAATTCATCACAATATGATAGCAAGGGAATAACATCATATGATCCGACTATATTAACAAAGCCCGTGATACATCAAGATCGTGACATCTCAAGAACACGAGAGAGAGAGAGAGAGAGAGAGAGAGAGAGATTGAACACATAGCTACTAGTACATACCCTCAGCCCCGAGGGTGGACTACTCCCTACTCATCATGGCCTCCGTCGGGATGATGAAGATGGCCACCAGAGATGGATTCCCCTCTCCGGCAGGGTACTGGAACATCTCTAGATTGGTTTTTCATTGATACAGAGAGTTGCGGCAGTGGAGCGAAAGTCTAGGGTTATTTCTGATGGTTTCTATATTTATAGGAATTTTTGGCGTTGGTTTCACGCGAAGGTGGGCCACGAGGTGGGCACGATACACCAGGGCGCGCCGGGGGGGGGGGGGGGCTGGTGCGCCCTGGTTGGTGGTGCCCACCTCGTGGCTCTTCTGGCCCTCCCACGAAGTGTCTAGTGCCTCTATTATTCCAAAAAAAACGTCAAAATGTTTCGGGCGATTCCGAGAACTTTCATTTTCTGCACAAAAACAACACCACAGTAGTTCTGCTGAAAACAGCGTCAGTCCGGGTTAGTTCTAAATAAATCATATAAAGTGCATCAAAACCATATAAAAGTATTGTAAACATAGGTGAATATGGCATGAATACTTCATAAATTATCGATACATTGGAGACGTATCAGCATCCCCAAGCTTAATTCCTACTCGTCCTCGAGTAGGTAAATGATAAAAGAACTAATTTATGAAGTGTGAATGCTAGCATAGTGCATAAGTTTGATCAATGATAATTTCAACCACTTTTCCTAGCATCATAACAGCAACTCTTTCTCATAAAACTCATAATGATAAAGTAGCAACCAATTCACATGTTACGGTTCAAACAATGAATTCTCTTGAAACTTAACAACCTATGTTCTTAGTCACCAAATAATTGCAATTCAACTTATTCTCAACAAAGTCTAAGTAAGAGCTCCACATACTCAATCATCATATAGTCTTCTATGATTGCTAGTACTCAAAGCATATTTTTAGAACAAACAATATCCATCGAACACATAGAAAGATAGGGGCTTAATGTTTCGCCTCCCAACATACTTATCATAGAGATAATTGTCAACAATAATAAATCATGGTCAAATATATTTGACTGGATATATATGTTTGGATCTTTCCCCACCACATGACGCTTGCCAACTAATAGACTAAGGTTGGAATAAGAAGTTGACTCAACATGAATAGTAAATAACATGAAAGTAAATAGATTGTCCCTTCGCAGAGGGAAGCAGGGATTTGCAAAGGTGCCAGAGCTCATTGTTTAAAAACAGAGATGAATATATTTTTGGGAGGTGCACCCTTCCTGTCAACGTTACGACCAAGAGTTATCAATATCTTACATGTTAAACACATTAGCGGCGGTTCCCAAGCGGTAAAAGTAAAGGTTTACTCCCCCTCCACCAACAAACACACTCCACGGCTAGCCGAATCCACGGGTACCGTCCATACCAACAACTTTCCTGGGGGAGTTTTGTTTAATTATTTGCATTTTTTCTGGGACTGGGAATCCCTATTACCGCCCCTCTCGTGCAAGGAGGAGTGAATAAACACTCATCATGAGAATAACCCGCTTAACATGGAAGATACTGACCGCCCCCCGTCGCTCCATGAGCGGTCCAGGCACACAAAACAGATGTTTATTTGAATGTTTAGAGGTGGCACATGCAAATTTATTTGGAATGGCAGTGAAATAACATATGTAGGTAGGTATGGTGGACTCTTATGCAAGAAACTTGGCTCAAGGATTTGGATGCACAAGTAGTATCTCTACTTAGTACGAAGTGTTGGCTAGCAAAAGGTTCGAAACAAGCACCACATGTTGGAGGATCCATAACAATAAAACTTCTATGCAAATATACACAACCATAACTCATTACGTTGTCTTCCTTGTCCAACTTCAACTAATTTTCTCAAGTTTGAAAATAATTAATGGGTATTCACAATCATAGAAGATGTCCAAGATAATATATTTGTATGTGAAAGTTCTCTTCCTTATACTAATCATTCACGAATTGCTTGTATGACCAATATTGTGATTGTCAAACTTCAATAGATTTTACTTTCTAAACCAGATGTGAAGCTACTACTAAGCATAAAGCACATTGATAATTTCATATTTATGATATTTCATTCATTCACAATTTACTCTTAGGATATAAGTGAAGCACAAGAGTAAACATCAAACTACTCTCAGAAGATATAGGTGAAGGTCAATGAGTAGTCAAACAATTAAGTAGCTATGTGAGGACTCTCTCTCAATAAAGATTTTCAGATCTGATTATTTTATTCAAACAACAAACTAAATAAAAATATAACTCCAAGAATAGCATGCATCATGTGAACGAATAAAAATTTAGGCTCAACATAGGCTAACCGATAGTTGACGAAGAGAGGTGGGATGCGTAGCATCCCCAAGCTTAGATGCTTGAGACTTCTTGAAATATTTACTTGGGGTGCCTTGGGAATCCCCAAGCTTGAGCTTTTGTATCTCGTTCAATCCTCTCATATCCCGGTTTCACCTATTCTCAAAAACTTCATCCACACAAAACTTGAAAAGAACTCATGAGATAGGTTAGTGCACATAATAATAAATCAACTCTTTATGTACTGCCAAGACAATTTGCATGATAATTTCAAACACCATATACTGTTTACTATCATTTCCACAATTTATATCTACCAATATAGGCTATGGAAACTATAGGATAAGTAGATAACAAAACTATGACAACAATCTGTCCAAACAGAACAGTCTGTAGCAATCTATTAAACCAGTGTACTTCTGTAACACAAAAAATTATGAAAATTTAGGACAAGCTAAATAATTTATATGAAAATACTTTGTAAAAATTTCAGAAACTTTCCACGTTCCAGTAAAATATGAAAATTCAAACACCACAGAGAAAGTTTTTGTTTTTACACAGCACACATCAAACATGCAATGCAAGCATCCTAAGGCAATTCTTGGAACTTTTTATTGAAAAACAAGATTATAAATAACATCTAACATAAAATAACAAAATATAATGACGATCCAAGCAAAGCACATATTATGTGACGAATAAAAATATAGCTCTAAGTAAGATATACCGATAATGTTGAAGACGAAAGAGGGGATGCATTCCGGGGCATCCCCAAGCTTAGGCGCTTGAGTCTTCCTTGGATATTACCTTGGGGGTGCCTTGGGAATCCACAAGCTTAGGTTTTTGTCACTCCTTATTCTCCTCATATCGGTGTCTCACCCAAAACTTGAAAACTTCAATCATACAAAACTTACCGGAACTTCGTGAGATGGGTTAGTATAATAAAGATAGATCATTCACTTAGGTACTGTCAAGACAAGATTCATAATTGTTACCACATGATAAATACTGTATTCTATCATTCCCATAATTTATATCACTAAATATAAGCTATGGAAACACTAAAACAAGCAAACTATGCATGCAAAACAGAATCTGTCAAAAACAGAACAGTCTGTGAATATATGTAGTGTAACCATACTTGATTTTTTCTAACAATTCTGAAAAATTATGAAAACCTGAAGAATTTGTATATTAAGACTGTGTAAAAATTTCAGATCATTATCACTCTCCAGTAAAAAATGAAAATTCCTGTACTGGAGTCAAAAGTTTCTGTTTTGGTTCAACATCAATTCTACTCATCTTGTGAGTCATCCCAAAGGCTTTACTTGGCACTTTATTGAAATAAAAGGCACAAAACATTATTACTAAAGTATATTAATCATGTGAACACATCAAAACAGAAAGTATAAGTGTTGGGTTGTCTCCCAACAAGCGCTTTTCTCTAATGCCTTTTAGCTAGGCATGATGATTTCAATGATGCTCACATAGGAATAGTATTTGAAACATGTAAGAGAGCATCATGAATCTCATGACAAGCACATTTAAGTCTAACCCACTTCCTATGCATAGGGATTTTGTGAGCAAACAATTCATGGGAACAAGAATCAACTAGCATAGGAAGGCAAAACAAGCATAACTTCAAAACTTTGAACACATAGAGAGGAAACTTGATATTATTGCAATTCCTACAAGCATATGTTCCTCCCTTATAATAATTTTCAGTAGCATCAAGAATAAATTCCACAATATAACTATCACATAAAGCATCATTTTCATGATCTACAAGCATAGAAAATTTATTACTCTCCACATAAGCAATTTTCTTCTCACTCATTGTAGTGGGAGCAAACTCAACAAAATAACTATCATGAGATACATGATTGACATAACCACATTCAATATCATGATGAAAAGTTTCATTGTTACTGTCACTCTTCATAGCATACATGTCATCATCATAATCATCATAGATAGGAGTCATGCCATCATCATCATAAATTTGCTCATCAAAACTTGGGGGACTAAAAATATCATATTCATCAAACATAGCATCCTCAAGCTTGTGGCTTTGCATATCATTAGCATCATGGATATTCAGAGAATTCATACTAGCAATATTTATATCATGCTCATCATTCAAGTAATTCTCATCAAGTATTTTCATAATATCTTCCTCTACCAATTGAGCACAATTTTCTGAATCCTTATTTTCACGAAAGACAATATAAAGACGATACAAATGACGCAAGCTAAACTCCATTTTTTGTAGTTTTCTTTTATAAAAACCAAACTAGTGAAAAACAAGAAACTAAAAGATTCAATTGCAAGATCTAAAGATATACCTTCAAGCACTCACCTCCCCGGCAACGGCGCCAGAAAAGAGCTTGATGTCTACTACGCAAATTTATTCTTGTAGACTTTGTTGGGCCTCCAAGCATAGAGTTTTGTAGGACAGTAGCAATTTTCCCTCAAGTGGGTGACCTAAGGTTTATGAATCCATGGGAGGTGAAGGATGAATATGGTCTCTCTCAAACAACCCTACAATCATATACAAGAAATCTCTTGTGTCCCCAACACACCCAATACAATGGCAAATTGTATAGGTGCACTAGTTTGGCGAAGAGATGGTGATACAAGTGCAATATGGATGGTAGACATAGGTTAAGATATAAAAACAACAAGGTAGCAAGTAACAAAAGTGAGCACAAACGGTATTGCAATGCTTGAAAACAAGGCCTAGCGTCCGTACTTTCGCTAGTGCAATCTCTCAACAATGCTAATATAATTGGATCACATAACCATCCCTCAATGTGCAACGAAGAATCACTCCAAAGTTCTTATCTAGCGGAGAACATAAGAAGAAATTGTTTGTAGGGTACGAAACCAACTTAAAGTTATCCTTTCCGGTCGATCTATTCAAGAGTTCGTACTAATATAACATCAAGTTATCCTTTCCGTTCGATCTATCTAAGAGTTCATACTAGAATAACACCATATGATACGCATCAACCAACTCTAATGTCACCTAGATACTCCAATGTCACCACAAGTATCCATGAGTTAATTACACGATACACATCAAACAATTTCAGAATCATAATACTCAATCCAACACAAAGAGCCTCAAAGAGTGCCCCAAGATTTCTACCGGAGAAAGTAGGACAAGAACGTGTATCAACTCCTATGCATAGATTACCCCAATGTCACCTCGGGAACCCGTAAGTTGAGTACCAAAACATGTATCAAGTGAATCAATACAACACCCCATTGTCACCACGGGTATCCATATGCAAGACATATATCAAGTGTTCTCAAATCCAATATTCAATCCAACATAACGATATCTCAAAGGGAAAGATTCAATTCATCACAATATGATAGCAAGGGAATAACATCATATGATCCGACTATATTAACAAAGCCCGTGATACATCAAGATCGTGACATCTCAAGAACACGAGAGAGAGAGAGATTGAACACATATCTACTGGTACATACCCTCTGCCCCGAGGGTGGACTACTCCCTCCTCGTCATGGCATCCGCCGGGATGATGAAGATGGCCACCGGAGATGGATTCCCCTCTCTGGCAGGGTACTGGAATGTCTCCAGATTGGTTTTTCGTCGATACAGAGAGTTGCGGCGGCGGAGCGGAGAGTCTAGGGTTATTTCTGATGGTTTCCATATTTATAGGAATTTTTGGCATTGGTTTCACGCGAAGGTGGGCCATGAGGTGGGCACGATACACCAGGGTGTGCCGGGGGGGCTGGCGCGCCCTGGTGGGTTGTGCCCACCTCGTGGCTCTTCTGTCCCTCCCACGAAGCGTCTAGTGCCTCTTTTATTCCAAAAAAACGTCAAAAAGTCTCGGGCGATTCCGAGAACTTTCATTTTCTACACAAAAACAACACCACGGTAGTTCTACTGAAAACAGCGTCAGTCCGGGTTAGTTCTAAATAAATCATATAAAGTGCATCAAAACCATATAAAAGTATTGCAAACATAGGTGAATATGGCATGAATACTTCATAAATTATTGATACGTTGGAGACGTATCAACAACCTCGTGATAGAGCATTATCTAGTAAGGATGAAATAATTGGTCTTGCTTCTATTGCCGTGCCTCCTACTGATCCATTGGAACAATATTTGCTTGACCATGAAAATGATATGCACTTGCGTGAAAGAAATGGAATAGATAAAAATTTCTTTGAACAACAACCTCTCCTAAAACACAATTTGCCTATTAAAACTCTTGGAGGCCCTCCTCCACCTAAAGGTGATCCTGTGTTTGAATTAAAGCAATTGCCTGATACTTTGAAGTATGCTTATCTTGATGAGAAAAAAGATATATCCTCTTATTATTAGTGCTAACCTTTCAGAACATGAAGAAGAAAGATTACTAAAAATTCTGAGGAAGCACCGTGCTGCTATTGGATATACTCTTGATGATCTTAAGGGCATTAGTCCCACTCTATGTCAGCACAAGATTAATATGGAACCTGATGCTAAACCCGTTGTTGATCACCAACGGCGATTGAATCCTAAGATGAAAGAAGTGGTAAGAACTGAAATATTAAAGCTTTTGGAAGCAGGAATAATCTATCCCATAGCTGATAGTAGATGGGTAAGCCCCATTCATTGTGTCCCTAAGAAAGGAGGTATTACCGTTGTTCCTAATGATAAAAATGAACTCATTCCACAAAGAATTGTCACAGGCAATAGAATGGTAATTAATTTTAGAAAATTAAATAAAGCTACTAGAAAGGATCATTACCCTCTGCCCTTCATTGATCAAATGCTAGAAAGATTATCTAAGCACACACATTTTTTGTTTTCTGGATGGATATTCTGGTTTCTCTCAAATACCTGTATCATAATCTGATCAAGAGAAAACCACTTTTACTTGCCCTTTTGGAACCTATGCTTATAGACGTATGCCTTTTGGTTAATGCAATGCACCTGCTACCTTTCAAAGATGTATGACTGCTATATTCTCTGACTTTTGTGAAAAGATTGTGGAGGTTTTCATGGATGATTTTTCCGTTTACGTGACTTCTTTTGAAGATTACTTAAGCAACCTTGATCGAGTTTTGCAGAGATGTGAACAAACTAATCTTGTCTTGAATTGGGAGAAGTGCCACTTTATGGTTAATGAAGGTATTGTCTTGGGGCATAAAATATCCGAACGAGGTATTGAGGTGGATAAAGCTAAAGTTGATGCAATTGAGAAAATGCCATGTCCTAAAGATATTAAAGGTATTCGAAGTTTCCTTGGTCATGTTGGTTTCTATAGGAGGTTCATTAAAGAATTCTCTAAAATTTCTAGGCCTCTTACTAATCTTTTGCAAAAGGATATCCCTTTTGTTTTTATGATGATTGTGTGGAAGCCTTTGAAACACTCAAGAAAGACTTAACCTCTGCACCTATTGTTCAACCACCTGATTGGAACTTGCATTTTGAAATTATGTGTGATGCTAGTGATTATGTTGTTGGCTCTGTTCTAGGACAAAGAGTTGATAAGAAATTGAATGTTATCCATTATGCTAGTAAAACCCTAGACAATGCCCAACGAAATTATGCTACTACTGAAAAAGAATTTTTAGCAGTTGTGTTTGCTTGTGCTAAATTTAGATCCTATATTGTTGATTCCAAGTTTATCGTTCACACCGATCATACTGCTATAAAATATCTTATGGAAAAGAAAAATGCTAAACCTAGACTTATTAGGTGGGTTCTCTTGCTTCAAGAATTTTACTTGCATATCGTTGATAGGAAGGGAGCTGAGAACCCCGTAGCTGATAACTTGTCTAAGTTAGAAAATATTCTTGATGACCCACTACCTATTGATGATAGTTTCCCTGATGAACAGTTAGGTGCAATAAATGTTTCTCAAAACACTCCTTGGTATGCTGATTTTGCTAATTACATTGTCGCTAAATATATACCACCTAGCTTCACATACCAACAAAAGAAAATTCTTCTATGATTTAAGACATTACTTTTGGGATGATCCACATCTTTATAAAGGAGGAGTAGACGGTATTATTAGACGTTGTGTACCTGAGCATGAACCGGAACAAATCCTACGGAAATGTCATTTTGAAGCATATGGAGGACATCATGCAAGAGTTAGAACTGCTCACAAGGTATTGCATTCTGGTTTTTATTGGCCTACTCTCTTCAAGGATGCCCATAAGTTTGTCTTGTCTTGTGATGAATGTCAAAGAATTGGTAATATCGGTAAGTGGCAGGAAATACCTATGAATTATTCACTTGTTGTTGAACCATTTGATGTTTGGGGTTTTGATTATATGGGGCCTTTTCCTTCCTCTAACGGGTACACTCATATTTTGGTTGTTGTTGATTATGTCACTAAGTGGGTAGAAGCTATTCCAACTAGTAGTGCTGATCACAACACCTCTATTAAAATGCTTAAAGAAGTTTTCTTCCCGAGGTTCGGAGTCCCTAGATATTTAATGACTGATGGTGGTTCAGACTTTATTCATGGTGCTTTCCGTAAGATGCTTGCTAAATATGATGTTAACCATAGAATTGCATCCCCCTATCATCCTCAATCTAGTGGTCAAGTTGAACTTAGCAATAGAGAAATAAAATTAATATTACAAAAAACTGTCAATAGGTCTCGAAAGAATTGGTCTAAGAAACTAGATGATGCACTTTGGGCCTATAGAACAGCTTATAAAAATCCTATGGGTATGTCTCCATACAAAATGGTATATGGAAAAGCTTGTCATTTGCCTCTAGAGTTAGAACACAAAGCATTTTGGGCAATTAAAGAACTCAATTATGATTTCAAACTTGCCCGTGAGAAGAGGCTATTTGATATTAGCTCACTAGATTAATGGAGAACCCAAGCCTATGAAAATGCCAAACTATTCAAAGAAAAAGTAAAAAGATGGCATGACAAAAGAATCCAAAAGCGGGAATTCAAAATAGGAGACTATGTTCTTTTGTTCAACCCCCGTTTAAGATTTTTTGCAGGTAAGCTTCTTTCCAAATGGAAAGGACCATATATAATCGAAGAGGTTTATCGTTCTGGGGCCATCAAGATTAATAATGCCGAAGGTACTAACCCGAAGGTGGTCAATGGACAAAGAATTAAGCATTATATCTCAGGTACACTTATTAATGTTGAAAGCAATGTTATCCAAACCATGACACCGGTGGAACACATAAAAGAAACCTTCCGAAACACTCCAGAATTCTGAAAAAAATAGGAGGTACGTGATACGGTAAGTAAACGGACTCCGAAAAATCCGCAAAAATATTTTCTGTCAGTTTTGGAATATTAGAAAAATTAGGAAAATAATAAATAAACCGGAAGGCAAACGAGGCGCGCCCTGGTGGGTTGTGCCCATCTCGGACACCTTCCCGACTCTGTTTTCTTTCCATGTGCTTGTTTCCCAAGAATAACAATTCTCTTTATATACCCCCGACTGTTTTGATGACCGCATCACAGAAAAATCATCTGTTCTTGTTTCGTGCTGTTTTCCTGGCAGATCTGAAAATATGTCGTCTCAAGATTCAGAGGGGGAGAGCTATGTCGCTGACTATATTGCAAACCCCAAGATCTATGGAGAAGTGGAGCACTATGGATGGACCTCAGACGAGGAGGAAGACGCTGCCATGAAGGAAACACAGGATGATAGCTCTGAGGAATAGGATGACCCGCTTCCTCAACCCGGAGACATGCATGTGGAGTTCAAGAAGTCAAGCCTCCTAACGTGGCTTGAGACTGCGTCGGTATTTCCCCAAAGAGGAAGGGATGATGCAGCACAGCGATGGTAAGTATTTCCCTCAGTTATGAAACCAAGGTTATCGAACTAGTAGGAGGATCACCACCACCCAATAAGCAACACTTGCACACAAATAACAAATACTTGCAACCTGACGCGAATGAGAGGTTGTCAATCTCTCTACGGTAAAAAGATAGATTATGATATGATAGATAGGAGAGATAGATCTCTCAAGAACACAAAATAAAAAGAGCAAATAAAAATTGCAGCAATATATTTTCGGGTTTTTGGTTTAGTAGATCTGAAAACAAAGAGGCAAAAAGATAGATCGGAAAGCAATATGTTGGAAAAGTATACCCGGGGGTTGGTCGGGACGAAAGACACAGGTTTACCCAGGTTCGGCCCCTCTCGAAGGAGGTAATAGCCTACATCCTGCTTTGAGTTGTATTGATTGGATATCGATTACAAGGGAGCGGATTCGCTTGACCTAGTACTCGATCAAAGGTTTCGTGCCCTAAGACGCCCAGGGAACCCGCCTTTATATACTCAGGTCGAGGCCCTGGGCTTACAAGAGTCCGGGCCGGGTTACACTTAACAACCGACCTTGTCTCTAACTATCCTTGCCTTGTCTGGCAAGCCGTCCCCGACGGCTTACACCACCGGGTTACACATTGTCTTCCGGCTCTGGGCCTTCTCCAGGCCCATCGGGCAGGTCACCTCCAGGCCTTATTGCTAAACCACCAACCTCATGACCCGGCCCCTCCTGGGCAGGTCTCACCATGGGGTGATATCCCCAACAGAACCCAAGTTACTAAAAATCTCTTCCAACTTATCAATCCGGTAAGGACTCTCTTCTACCCTTTCGTTAACTACGGTTTCTTTTGCCTTTAGCAATTTAAAGGCATCTCCCGCCTTAGCCCCAATTTTATTAGCAAGATTATGCATTTTCTTATCCAAATCTTCAAGATGTTCTTTGGTAATCATCTTCTTTTCAATAGCATCTAATCTCTCCATAACGTGTTCGAGAGTTAAAGTTGTTTCATTGATCATAAGAGGTGGTGATCCCACTAAACTTCCCAAAGCATTAAAAGCATCCAAAGATGGACACATCAAGAAATTCCCACCGGTAATCGTATCAAGGACGAATCTATACCAAGTGGTAATGCCAACATAAAAACTACGAAGAAAAGCAACGGTAGATTGCTTATGTATAGATCTATTATGAGCATTGCAAATCCTATACCAAGCATCTTTTAGGTTCTCCCCTCCCCTTTGCTTAAAATTAAGAACTTCGTTATCGGGAGTACACGGACTAGCCATAATGGCAAGGCAAGAGATCTAACGAGAAAAAGGGCAAACGAAAAAGAGGGCGAATAAAACGACAAATTGGTGAAGTGGGGGAGAGGAAAACGAGAGGCAAATGGAAAATAATGTAATTGCAAGGAGATGAGATTTGTGATTAGGAACCTGGTAAATGATTATGGTGTCTCCTCGGCGCCAGAGATTGGCACGTAGAAGAGACCGCTTCCTCTCCGGCAACGGCGCCAAAAATTCCTTTGACGTGGCTTGAGACTGCATCGGTATTTCCCCAAAGAGGAAGGGATGATGCAGCACAGCGACGGTAAGTATTTCCCTCAGTTATGAAACCAAGGTTATCGAACCAGTAGGAGGATCACCACCACCCAATAAGCAGCACCTGCACACAAATAACAAATACTTGCAACCCGACGCGAAAGAGAGGTTGTCAATCTCTCTACGGTAAAAAGATAGATTAGGATATGATAGATAGGAGAGATAGATCTCTCAAGAACACAAAATAAAAAGAGCAAATAAAAATTGCAGCAATATATTTTCGGGTTTTTGGTTTAGTAGATCTGAAAACAAAGAGGCAAAAAGATAGATCGGAAAGCAATATGTTGGAAAAGTATACCCGGGGGCTGTAGGTTTCACTAGTGGCTTCTCTCATGAGTATAGCACACGCTGGGTGAACAAATTACTGTTGGGCAATTGATAGAAGATCAAATAATCATGACGATATCCAAGGCGATGATCATTATATAGGCATTACGTCCAAGATAAGTAGACCGGCTCCTGCCTGCATCTACCACTATTACTCCACACATCGACCGCTATCCAGCATGCATCTAGTGTATTAAGTTCATGGAAAAACGGAGTAATGCAATAAGAACGATGACATGATGTAGACAAGATCTATTCATGTAGGAATAGACCCCATCTTGTTATCCTTAATAGCAATGATACATGCGTGCCTTGCTGCCCCTTCTGTCACTGGGAAAGGACACCGCAAGATCGAACCCATCACAAAGCACCTCTTCCCATGGCAAGCAAAATCAATCTAGTTGGCCTAACTAAACCAAAGATTCGAAGAAGAAATACGAGGCTATAAGTAATCATGCATATAAGAGATCAAAGAAGACTCAAATAATATTCATGGATAGAAACTGATCATGAACTCAAAATTCATCGGATCCCAACAAACACACCGCAAAAGTTTACATCAAATAGATCTCCAAGAAACCATTGTATTGAGAATCAAAAGAGAGATAGGAAGCCATCTAGCTACTGCCTACAGAGCCGTAGGTCTATGGTGGACTACTCACGCATCATCGGAGAGGCACCTATGAAGAAGATGAACCCCTCCGTGATGGTGTTAGATTGGATCTTGAGGCTCTGGAACTTGCGGTGGCTAGATGTGTTTTTCGTCGACTCCTCAAGGGTTTTCTAAATATTTGGGTATTTATAGGCGTCAGAGGCGGTGGAGGGGGGCCCCGTGGAGGGCACAACCCATAAGGGCGCGCCGGGGGCCCCCTGGTGCGCCCTGGTGGGTTGTGGCTTCCACAGCCCACCTCTCTGGCACTTCTTTGGCCCAATGGATGTCTTCTGGTCCAGAAAAAATCTCCAAAAAGTTTCGTCGCGATTGGACTCCGTTTGGTACTGATATTCTGCGAAGTAAAAAACAAGCAAAAACAGCAACTGGCACTTTGGCACTATGTCAATAGGTTAGTCCCAAAAAATGATATAAAGTTGCTATAAAATGATTGTAAAATATCCAAGAATGATAATATAATAGCATGGAACGAGAAAAAATTATAGATACGTTGGAGACGTATCACCTCCCTAAAGGATACAAACGTGAGGTTCAATTTATTCCATCTCGTTTTCTGCAGGAGAGCAAGGCGGCATTATGCAAAAAGATGTTAAAAATCGAGTTGGAGAATGAAGATCTAAGGGAAGAAAACTTTATGCTTAAATATAAGTTGAAGAAGAAGGCCACTTCATCACCACCACCTTCTACATCACTGATAACCCACAAGTATAGGGGATCGCAACAGTTTTCGAGGGTAGAGTATTCAACCCAAATTTATAGATTCGACACAAGGGGAGCCAAAGAATATTTCAGAGTATTAGCAGCTGAGTTGTCAATTCAACCACACCTGGAGATTAAATATCTACAGCAAAGTGATCAGTAGCACATTAATATGATAGTTTGGTAGTAGTAGCAACAGTAACAGTAGCGGTAACAGTAGTAGCAATAGTTTTGTAGTAGTTGGAACAGCAGCAGCAGCAATAGTAACTTAGCAAGAATAATAAGTGGAAAGCTCTTAGGCACTGGATCGGTAACTCGTTGGATTATATTCGTCATGTAACAGTCATAACCTAGGGCGATACAGAACTAGCTCCAGTTCATCAATGTAATGTAGGCATGTATTCCGTAAATAGTCATACGTGCTTATGGAAAAGAACTTGCATGACATCTTTTGTCCTACCCTCCCGTGGCAGCGGGGTCCATAAGGAAACTAAGGGATATTAAGGCCTCCTTTTAATAGAGAACCGGAACAAAGCATTAACACGTGGTGAATACATGAACTCCTCAAACTACGGTCATCACCGCGAAGTACCCCAAATATTGTCACTATGGGGTTGACGGATCATAACACGTAATAGGTGCATATGACTAGGCAAGATCGGATCAAGAACATAGATCTGGCCTCCCGATGAAGAACGGGAGGTGGCGGCGGCTCCGTATCGTAAAACGCGATGAAACTTTCTCTCTGATTTTTTCTCCGAAAATAGAAATTTATAGTGGCGGAATTAGGGTCAGTGGGGCCACGAGGTGGGCACAACCCACCAGGGCGCGCCCAGGGGGCCTTGCGCGCCCTGGTGGGTGCTGGCCACCCTGGCCCTCCTCTTCGGTGGATTTTGGCTCCAATAATTCACATATATTCTGAAATAATTCTCCAAAAAGTTTCATTCCATTCTGAGAACTTTTATTTCTGCACAAAAACAACACCATGGTAGTTCTGCTGAAAACAGCGTCAGTCCGGGTTAGTTCCATTCAAATCATGCAAATTAGAGTCCAAAACAAGGGCAAAAGGGTGAGGAAAAGTAGATACGTTGGAGACGTATCAACTCCCCCAAGCTTAAACCTTTGCTTGTCCTCAAGCAATTCAGTTGACAAACTGAAAGTGATAAAGATCCAGTCATGCTGCACCCAACATCAACTATACACAATGCATGAGGATGACAATAGTGCTCTCAGGTCTGGCGCTTATTTGAGAAGGTGATGACTCAACATAAAAGTAAATAGATAGTCCCTTCACAGAGGGAAGCATGGATTTGCAGCGGTGCCAGAGCTCAAAGTTTAAAACAGAGATAGATATAATTTTGGGAGGTACACCCTTCCTGTCAACGTCACGACCAAGAGTTATCAATATCTTCCTTGCTAAACAAATTAGCGGCGGTTCCCAAGCGGTAAAAGTAAAGGTTTACTCCCCCTCCACCAACAATCACACTCCATGGCTAGCCTCATCCACGGGTACCGTCCAAAGCAACAACATTCCTGGGGGAGTTTTGTTTAATTATTTTTGATTTTTGATTTCGGGACTGGGAATCCCTATTACCGCCCCTCTCGTGTAAGGACAAGTGAATAAACACTCATCATGAGAATAACCCACTTAGCATGGAAGATACTGACCGCCCCCTGTCGCTCCATGAGCAGTCCAGGCACACAAAACAGATGTTCATTTGAATTTTTAGAGGTGGCACATGCAAATTTACTTTGGAACGGCAGGGTAATACCGCATATAGGTAGATATAGTGGACTCATTTGGCATAAATTGGTTTAAGGGTTTTGATGCACAAGCAATATTCACGCTTAGTACAGGCGAAGGCTAGCAATTAGATTGAGAAGCGGCCAGCTAGAGAGCGAAAACGGTCATGAATATGCATTACATATAATCAACATTGAATACTGGCATGAGTAGGATATGGACACCATGAACATAAATATCATGAAGGCTATGTTGGTTTTGATTCAACTACATGCGTGAACATGTGCCAAGTCAAGCCACTTGAAACATTCATAGGAGGATACCATATCATCATACCGCACCACAACCATTTTAATGCATGTTGGCACCCAAGATAAATCATTATCCACTCCTAGCTACTTAAGCATGGCATGACCAACTATAATCTCTAATAGTCATTGCAAACATGTTTGATCATAATGAGTTGAGTCAAGGGATACTAGGTTAAACATATTTACAAAAACAAAAACAAGTTGAGTTCATACCCGCCTTTCTCTGCCACAGTCAATTCATCAAATGTCGTCATTATTGCCTTTCACTTGCACGACCGAACGATAAGAAGATAATAATAGTGCAAGAGTGCCGTGGACTAAGCTGGAATCTGCAAACATTTTATTCAAGAGGAGAAGACAAAGTAATATGGGCTCTTTGTTAGATAAACAATAATGCAGATGAGAGCCACTCAACAATTTCATTGTGGTTTTCTTCTAGGTACGACTCAAGTAAAAAGAAAAGAATTTCAGAGAAACACACTGAAATATTTTTGGAGTTTTTGGTTTTTCTTGAAGAAAGCAAATTAAAGAAGAAAAACAAAAACGAGAAAAACTATTTACACGGGAAAGCTCCCAACAAGTAAAAGAAGAAGCGAGAAATCTTTTTGGGTTTTCTTTTTGATGCTACAATTAAACTAAGCTAGAAAGAAAAACTAAAAAGAAGTTGGAAATATTTTTGGATTTTCTCAAAGTTTTTCAAACACACAAGAAGAAAGCGAGAAAATAAATCTAGCATGGATATTACAATGAAAAAGTGTGAACACCGACAACTGGAATGAAATGTGTGAACATGAATGTAATGTCGGTGGAAATACGTACTCCCCCAAGCTTAGGCTTTTGTCCTAGCTTGGTAATCACCATCCGTAGTAGTCATCCGGTCCCAAGTCATAGTGAGGCGGAGGCGGCACCTGAGCATCCCACCCCTGGGGATCCTCCTCAGCAGCTGCTAGGTTGTTCTGGTAGGCTCTAATGTCATCTGGCATGATCCTGTATCCGTTCCCGGTAATAGAATCAAACAAAGCAGGTGCAGGCAACGGAATAATATCACGTGTTTCCTTGCTAAATACTAGGTTATAATGAATGTCACGGGGAGAATCGGTTACATCTAGGAATTGGTGAGCCTGCAGTGACTTGTGGTCAAGGTAAACTCGGGATAAGAGATAATCATGTGGGCGAAACTAGACTCTAAAGTGGCTCGCTAGACGAGTAGCATAAATACCACCATGTATCTTTCCCTTAGTTTTGCTAAGATGTAAGCATCGAGCAATAATAGCCCCCATACTAAAGGTGTGATCATCATAAAGTGCACGACGTAAAATAGCAAGGTCAGGGGCACTGAGTGCGCCGACCTTCTCCCTAGCGGTTAAACACTTAGCGATGACCAAGGCGAAATAATGTACTGAGGGAAATTGTAAACTGGTAGCAGTGGCGCTCGACACGCCTCTATCCTCACCCACGGTTAACGTGAGGAGAAAATCCTCAAACTCAGATGGCCTAGGCTATCTCAAGTCCCCATCAGAAGGAATCAAGCATATGTTGCAGAAGTCAGTTAGCGGCAATGTGTAAGTTTCAACATAAAGATTAAACTACACTTCAGGGGGGTTGTTTCTCCCTAGATAATGAAAGCTTTGCACAAAGGAATTTGTAGGGATGTGATATTGCTCACACTTAGTTGCGAGGAACTCGGTTAACCCAGCGTTTGCAACAAACTGAGCGAACTCTTGATGGAACCCGGCCTCCTCCATGAAGGCATCATGCGGCCATTCACACGGCCGCACCTCCACCTTCCTTGGGGTGTGAAGGTCATTGTCCGATGATTCCCCAATGACTCCCTTGGCATTTTTCTTGGAGGAGAACTTCCTAAAGATTTGCATTTTTATTCCTATAAAAATTCTGAAAATTTTTAGTCCACAAAAATTTGTCAACAAAACTTTGTAAGATTGTTAGCAACTACTCCCAAGCATGCATAGAGGCCATATTGAGCATTCAAACTACTTAGAACTCTAAGAATTCAACATGCAAGCTCATCTACAGCAGCACCAAGAGTAGCTAATTACTCTAAAAATAACCCACTAAAACAAAAGCTAATTGGAGCAATGGAGGAGTCACATACCAACTAGCAATCCCTCCAAACAGTTTCAGAAACGGGGCTTCGAGCAAAGAGATCGAAATCCGCGGGTTTGAGAGCAAGAACATGAAAATGGTGGCTATGGTGATTTTTTTCTGGAGGTAGGTGATGAAGTGGGCTAAAGATATAAGTGAGGGGGCCACGTGGGGGCCACAACCCACCAGGGCGCGCCTGGGGGTGCTGGCGCGCCCTGGTGTCTTGTGGGCACCAGATGCACCCCCCCCCCCTCTGGTATTATTTGCACCAGAAATTCATAAATATTCCGATAAAAATCATGTTAAATTTTCAGGGCATTCTGAGAATTTTTATTTTTGGGTCATTTTTTATTGCACGGAGAAAACAGAAAACAGGATAATCATGGCATTTTATTTTATTTGACTAGCTAAAACAGAAAATAAAAGGTGGGAGCAGAGAGTTGTGCTTACTAGATTCATCGACGTCATACCTCTCAAAAATGATCCATTAATAAGGTTGATCAAGTCTTATTAACAACCACTTCCGATTAGCATGAAACCAAAGAACTTTCGTAAAACACTAAGTTACCTCAATGGGGATGTGCATTTCCCCGAAAATAAGTATATCATATTTCTTTTTGGCAGTAGGGAGAGGTAATTGAAAACTTCCAATGGTAATGGTCAGAGATTCTTCAATAACATTTATACCATTCACTTGGAACTCTTTCTTCGGAAAGTGCACCGTATGCTCATTACTGATGTCTACTACGCAACCTTCTTCTTGTAGACTCGTGTTGGGCCTCCAAGCACAGAGTTTTGTAGGACAGTAGCAAATTTCCCTCAAGTGGATGACCTAAGGTTTATCAATCCGTGGGAGGCGTAGGATGAAGATGGTCTCTCTCGAACAACCCTGCAACCAAATAACAAAAAGTCTCTTGTGTCCCCAACACACCCAATACAATGGTAAATTGTATAGGTGCACTAGTTCGGTGAAGAGATTGTGATACAAGTGTAATATGGATGGTAGATATAGGTTTTTGTAATCTGAAATTATAAAAACAGCAAGGTAGCAAGTAACAAAAGTGAGCAAAAACGGTATTGCAATGCTTGGAAACAAGGCCTAGGGTTCATACTTTCACTAGTGCAAGTTTTCTCAACAATACTGACATAGTTGAAGCATATGTAAATCCCTCATGTGCAACAAAGAGTTCACTCCAAAGTCACAAATAGCGGAGAACAAACGAATAAATTATTGTAGGGTACGAAACCACCTCGAAGTTATCTTTTCCGATCAATCTTAGGAGCTATCCCTATAAGTGTCACGAACAGCCCTAGAGTTCGTACTAAAATAACACCTTAAGATACACATCAACCAAAACCCTAATGTCACCTAGATACTCCAATGTCACCACGAGTACCCATGGGCTTGATTATACGATATGCATCACACAATTTCAGATTCATCATGTTCAATCCAACACAAAGAACTTCAAAAAGTGCCCCAAAGTTTCTACCGGAGAGTCAAGACGAAAACATGTGCCAACCCCTATGCATAGATTCCCAAGGTCACGGAACCCGCAAGTTGATCACCAAAACATACATCAAGTGGATCAATAGAACATCCCATTGTCACCACGGATATCCCATCGCAAGACATATATCAAGTGTTCTCAAATCCTTAAAGACTCAATCCGATAAGTAAACTTCAAAGGAAAAACTCAATTCATCACAAGAAGATAGAGAGGGGAAAACTCCATATGATTCATCTATATTAATAAAGCTCGTGGTACATCAAGATCGTGCCATCTCAAGAACACGAGAGAGAGAGAGATCAAACACATAGCTACTGGTACATACCCTCAGCCCCGAGGGTGAACTACTCCCTCCTCGTCATGGAGACCGCTGGGATGATGAAGATGGCCTCCGGTGATGGTTTCCCCCTCCGACAGGGTGCCGGAACGGGCTCCCGATTGGTTTTTCGTGGCTACAGAGGCTTGCGGCGGCAGAACTCCCGATCTAGGTTTCTTTCTGGGGGTTTCTCGATTTATAGGAGTACTTGGTGTTGGAATCACGTCAGGGGGTGCTCAAGGGACCCACAAGCCAGGGGGGCGTGCCCTAGGGGGGGCGCACCCCCTAGGCTTGTGACCTCCTCGGACTCCTCTTCGGTATCTTTTTGCTCCGGTATTTTTTATATTTTCCAAAAATATTCTCCGTAAATTTTCAGCCCATTCCGAGAACTTTTATTTCTGCACAAGAACAACACCATGGTAGTTCTGCTGAAAACAGCATCAGTCCGGGTTAGTTCTAATAAAATCATACCAAAATCATATAAAATTATTGTAAACATGGCATGAATACTTCATAAATTATAGATACGTTGGAGACGTATCAACATCCCCAAGCTTAATTCCTGCTCGTCCTCGAGTAGGTAAATGATAAAAGAAATAATTTAGGAAGTGTGAATGCTAGCAAGTGTACAAGTTTGATCAATGATAATTCCAATCACTTTTTCTAGCATCAATATAAACCATAAACAGTAGCTCATCTCATAAAACTTCTCATGATCAAGTAACAAGCTATTCACATGTTAAAGTATAGACCAGAAAGTTTTTGAAAACTAACAAACCATATTCCTAGTCATCGAACAATTGCAATTCATCTTATTTTCAGGAAGGGTCTATGTAAGAGCTTTGATTTAGCAAATTCCACATACTCAACTATCATATAGTCTTCCATGATTATTGACACTCAAAGCATATTTTTAGAACAAATAGCATCCATCGAACACAGAGAAAGATAGGGGCTTAAAGTTTCGCCTCCCAACATATTTATCATATAGATAATTGTCAACAATAATAATTCATGATCAAATATATTTGTGTGGATATATATGTCTAGATCATTCCCCAACACATGACGCTTGCCAAGAGAAAAAGGCGAAATATAGGGAGTGGTGAAGATCACCATGACTCTTGCATAAAGGTAAGTACCAGAAAGTAAAAGATAGGCCCTTCGCAGAGGGAAGCATTGATTTGCAAAGGTGCCAGAGCTCGAGCTTTTAAAACAGAGATGAATAATAATTTTGAGCGGTATGCTTTCATTATCAACATAACAACCAAGAGATCTCGGTATCTTCCATGCTAGATACATTATAGGCGGTTCCCAAACAGAATGGTAAAGTTTTTACTCCCCCTCCACCAATCAATCACACTCCACGGCGAGCCGAATCCACGGGTACCGTCCATACAAACAACAATCCTGGGGGAGGTTTGTTTCATTATGTTTTGTTTTGATTTTTGAGCATGGAACTGGGCATCCCGAATACCAGCCACTTTCTCATGAATGATAGTGAATCAACACATATCGTGAGAATAACCCACCTAGCATGGAAGATACTGACAGCCCCTAGTCACTATATGAGCGATTCGGGCATACAAAACAGAATATTATTTGAAGGTTTAGAGTTTGGCACATGCAAATTTACTTGGAACGACAGGTAAATACCGCATATAGGTAGGTATGGTGGACTCATATGGAACAACTTTGGGTTTAAGGGTGTTTGGATGCACAAGTAGTATTTCTACTTGGTGCGAAAGTTTTGGCTAGTATGAGGTGGAAGCAAGCACCACATGTTGGAGGATCCATAACAATATAACTTCTATACAAATATACCCAAACATAACTCATTAAGTTGTCTTCCTAGTCCAATTTTAACTAATTTGCCCGAGTTTGAAAATAATTAATGAGCTCACAATCATAGAAGATGTCCAAGATAGTATATTTATATGTGGAATCTCTCTTCCTTCAATATTCTTTCATGAATTGTTCAAGTGACCAATGCGGTGTTTGCTAACTTTCAATAAATTTTACCACCTATACTTATTATGTGTGAAGTCATTACTCCCCATGGGATAAGTATATGAAGCATATTTAATTTCAGATTTATGATATTCAATTCATTCAACCATTTACTCATAGGATATAAGTGAAGCACGAGAGTGAATGACAAACTACTCCAAAAAGATATAAGTGAAGATCAATGAGTAGCCAACAATTAAATAACTATGTGAAGACTCTCTCATCTAAGAATTTCAGATCTTAAGTACTTTATTAAGCAGCAAGCAAAAGAAAAATAGCACTCCAAGAATAGCACACATCATGTGAACGAATAAAAATTTAGGCTCAACATAGGCTAACCGATAATTGTTGATGAAGAGAGGTGGGATGCGTAGCATCCCCAAGCTTAGATGCTTGAGACTTCTTGAAATATTTACTTGGGGTGCCTTGGGCATCCCCAAGCTTGAGCTTTTGTATCTCGTTCAATCCTCTCATATCATGGTTTCACCTATTCTCAAAAACTTCATCCACACAAAACTCGAAAAGAACTCGTGAGATAGGTTAGTACACATAATAATAAATCAACTCTTTATGTACTGCAAAGACAAGTTGCACAATAATTTTCAAACATCATCTACTGTTTACTATCATCTCCACAATTTATATCTACCAATATAGGCTATGGAAACTATAGGATAAGTAGATAACGAAACTGTGACAGCAATCTGTCCAAACAGAACAGTCTGTAGAAATTTATGAAAACAGTGTACTTCTGTAACTCAATGATTATGAAAATTTAGTACATGCTAAATAATTTATATGACATCACTGCGTAAAAATTTCAGAAACTTACCATGTTCCAGTAAAATATGAAAATTCAAACACTACAGCAAAAGTTTCTGTTTTTACACAGCACACATCAAACATGCAATTCAAGCATCCTAAAAGGCAATTCTTGGAACTTTTTATTGAAAAACAAGATTATAAATAACACCTAACATAAAATAACAAGATAAAATGATGCTCCAAGCAAAACTCATAATATGTGATGAATAAAAATATAGCTCTAAGTAAGATATACCGATAATGTTGAAGACGAAAGAGGGGATGCCTTCCGGGGCATCCCCAAGCTTAGGCGCTTGAGTATTCCTTGGATATTACCTTGGGGGTTCCTTGGGCATCCCCAAGCTTAGGTTCTTTTCACTCCTTATTCTCCTCATATCGGTGTCTCACCCAAAACATGAAAACTTCAATCACACAAAACTTAACGGAACTTCGTGAGAAGGGTTAGTGTAATAAAGATAAATCATTCACTTAGGTACTGTCAAGACAAGATTCATAATTGTTCCCACATAATACCTACTGTATTCTATCATTCCCATAATTTATACCGCTAAATATAAGCTATGGAAACACTAAAACAAGCAAACTATGCATGCAAAACAGAATCTGTCAAAAATAGAACAGTCTGTGAAGATCTGTAGTGTAACCATATTTCCCTGTCTCTAAAAATTCTTAAAAATTAGGAAAACCTGAAGAATTTGTATATCAAGACTGTGTAAAAAATTTAGATCATTATCACTCTCCAGTAAAAAATTAAAATTCCTGTACTGGAGTCAAAAGTTTCTGTTTTGGTTCAGCATCAATTCTACTCATCTTGTGAGTCATCCCAAAGGCTTTACTTGGCACTTTATTGAAATAAAAGGCACAAAACATGATTACTACAGTATCCTAATCATGTGATCACACAAAAATAGAAAGTAGAAGTGTTGGGTTATCTCCCAACAAGCGCTTTTCTTTAATACCTTTTTAGCTAGGCATGATGATTTCAATGATGCTCACATAAAAGATAAGAATTGGAACATGCAAAAGAGCATCATGAATCTCATGACAAGCACATTTAAGTCTAACCCACTTCCTATGCATAGGGATTTTGTGCGCAAACAATTTATGGGAGCAAGAATCAACTAGCATAGGAAGGCAAAACAAGCATGACTTCAAAACTTTCAACACATAGAGAGGAAACTTTATATTATTGCAATATGTAGAAGCATAAGATCCTCTCTCATAATAATTTTCAGTAGCATCATGAACGAATTCAACAATATAACCAGCACATAAAGCATTCTTTTCATGATCTACAAGCATAGAAATTTTACTACTCTCCACACAAGCATATTTATTCTCATTCATAATGGTGGGAGCAAACTCAACAAAATAACTATCATGAGATACTTGATTGACATAACCACATTCAATATTAAAATCATGATGACAAGTTTCATGGTTACTATCACTCTTTATAGCATACATGTCATCATCATAATCATCATATATAGGAGGCATGCCATCATCATAATAAATTTGCTCATCAAAACTTGGGGGACTAAAAATATCATCTTCATCAAACATAGCATCCCCAAGCTTGTGGCTTTGCATATCATTAGCACCATGGATATTCAGAAAATTCAAACTAAAAATATTGCTATCATGCTCATCATTCAATTAATTCTCATCAAGTATTTTCATAATTTCTTCCTCTACCAATTGAGCACAATTTTTCGAATCCTTATTTTCACGAAAGACATTATAAAGGCGAAACAAATGATGCAACCCAAACTCCATTTTTTTGTAGCTTTCTTTTATAAAACCAAACTAGTGAAAAACAAGAAACTAAAAGATTTAATTGCAAGATCTAAAGATATACCTTCAAGCACTCACCTCCCCGGCAACGGCGCCAGAAAAGAGCTTGATGTCTACTACGCAACCTTCTTCTTGTAGACTCGTGTTGGGCCTCCAAGCGCAGAGTTTTGTAGGACAGTAGCAAATTTCCCTCAAGTGGATGACCTAAGGTTTATCAATCCGTGGGAGGCATAGGATGAAGATGGTCTCTCTCGAACAACCCTGCAACCAAATAACAAAAAGTCTCTTGTGTCCCCAACACACCCAATACAATGGTAAATTGTATAGGTGCACTAGTTCGGCGAAGAGATGGTGATACAAGTGTAATATGGATGGTAGATATAGGTTTTTGCAATCTGAAATTATAAAAACAGCAAGGTAGCAAGTAACAAAAGTGAGCAAAAACGGTATTGCAATGCTTGGAAACAGGGCCTAGGGTTCATACTTTCACTAGTGCTAGTTCTCTCAACAATACTGACATAGTTGAATCATATGTAAATCCCTCACGTGCGACAAAGAGTTCACTCCAAAGTCACAAATAGCGGAGAACAAACGAAGAAATTATTGTAGGGTACGAAACCACCTCAAAGTTATCTTTTCCGATCAATCTTATGAGCTATCCCTATAAGTGTCACGAACAGCCCTAGAGTTCGTACTAAAATAACACCTTAAGATACACATCAACCAAAACCCTAATGTCACCTAGATACTCCAATGTCACCACGAGTACCCATGGGCTTGATTATACGATATGCATCACACAATTTCAGATTCATCATGTTCAATCCAACACAAAGAACTTCAAAGAGTGCCCCAAAGTTTCTACCGGAGAGTCAAGACGAAAACATGTGCCAACCCCTATGCATAGATTCCCAAGGTCACGGAACCCGCAAGTTGATCACCAAAACATACATCAAGTGGATCAATAGAACATCCCATTGTCACCACGGATATCCCATCGCAAGACATACATCAAGTGTTCTCAAATCCTTAAAGACTCAATCCGATAAGTAAACTTCAAAGGAAAAACTCAATTCATCACAAGAAGATAGAGAGGGGAAAACTCCATATGATTCATCTATATTAATAAAGCTCGCGGTACATCAAGATCGTGCCATCTCAAGAACACGAGAGAGAGAGATCAAACACATAGCTACTGGTACATACCCTCAGCCCCGAGGGTGAACTACTCCCTCCTCGTCATGGAGACCGCCGGGATGATGAAGATGGCCTCCGGTGATGGTTTCCCCCTCCGACAGGGTGCCGAAACGGGCTCCCGATTGGTTTTTCTTGGCTACAGAGGCTTGCGGCGGCAGAACTCCCGATCTAGGTTTCTTTCTAGGGGTTTCTCGATTTATAGGAGTACTTAGCATTGGAATCACGTCAGGGGGGTGCTCGAGGGACCCACAAGCCAGGGGGCGCGCCCTAGGGGGGGCGTGCCCCCTAGGCTTGTGACCTCCTCGGGACTCCTCTCCGGTATCTTTTTGCTCTAGTATTTTTTATATTTTCCAAAAATATTCTCCATAAATTTTCAGCCTATTCCGAGAAAATTATTTCTGCACAAAAACAACACCATGGTAGTTCTGCTGAAAACAGCGTCAGTCCGGGTTAGTTCTAATAAAATCATACCAAAATCATATAAAATTATTGTAAACATGGCATGAATACTTCATAAATTATAGATACGTTGGAAACGTATCCATTACCATTGATATGAAAAGTGACTTTGCTTTTATTGCAATCAATAACAGCCCCTGCAGTATTCAAAAAGGGTCTACCAAGGATAATCGACATGTTGTCATCCTCGGGCATCTCAAGAATAACAAAGTCCGTTAAGATAGTAACATTTGCAACAACAACGGGCACATCCTCACAAATACCGATAGGTATGGCAGTTGATTTGTCAGCCATTTGCAATGATATCTCAGTAGGTGTGAGTTTATTCAAGTCAAGTCTTTTATATAAGGAGAAAGGCATAACACTAACACCGGCTCCCAAATCACACAAAGCAGTTTTGACATAGTTTCTCTTAATGGAGCAAGGTATAGTTGGTATTCCAGGATCTCCAAGTTTTTTAGGTACTCCATCCTTAAAAGAATAATTAGCAAGCATGGTGGAGATTTCAGCTTCAGGTATCTTTCTTTTATTTGTGATGATGTCTTTCATATACTTTGCATAAGGGGCCATTTTTAAGATATCGGTTAAGCGGGTACGCAAAAAGACTGGCCTAATCATTTCAGCAAAGCGCTCAAATTCTTCATCATCCTTTTTCTTAGATGGCTTAGGTGGAAAGGGCATGGGGTTTTGAACCCATGGCTCTCTTTCTTTACCATGTTTCCTAGCCACAAAGTCTCTTTTATCATACCGTTTATTTTTAGGTTGTTGGTTATCAAGATCAGGAGCAGGCTCTATTTCAACATCATTATCTGGTTCTTTATCATTACTAGGTTGAGCATCATCATGAACATCATCATTATCATTTTCATTATCACTAGGTGAATGTTCACTACCAGATTGAGTTTCAGCATCAGAAATAGAGGCATCATTATTATCAGGAGGTTTTTGTGTCTCAGGTTCACTAGAGGTATGCAAAGTCCTATCATTTTTCTTTTTCTTTTTCTTCTTAGAAGGACTAGGCACATCAGTATTAATTCTCTGAGAGTCTTGTTCAATTCTTTTAGGATGACCCTCGGGATAAAGTGGTTCTTGGGTCATTCTACCTCCTCTAGTTACTACTCTAGCAGCAAAATCATGCATATTATTATTCATTTCATCAAGCAATTCTTTTTGAGACTTAGCAACTTGTCCTAGCTGAGTTTGAACCATAGAGGCATGCTTTCCTACACCTCTAACATCGTTACTGATTCTAAATAGCAAGTCACTCAAGCGAGGAATCATATCAGAATTGTATTTCAATTGTTTTAGAACATGGGCATTGAAATGATCTTGCTTCATAATATAGTTGTCAAACTCATATAAGCATTGACTAGGATGTTTATTGTGAGGAATGTCACTTTCATTAAACTTTAATAAAGAATTTACCTCTACCACCTGTGGAGGTGGTGGTGTGTCAAGGCCATGTATTTATTCAATAGGTGGCAAATTCTTAACATCCTCAGCTTTAATACCTTTTTCCTTCATAGATTTCTTTGCCTCCTGCATATCTTCAGGACTGAGAAATAAGATACCCCTCTTCTTCAGAGTGGGTTTAGGCGGAGTTCAGGAAGAGTCCAATCATCATAATTTTTCAATATATTATTTAATAATTCCTCAGCTTGTTCAATAGTTCGTTCCCTGAAAACACAACCAGCACAACTATCTAGGAAGTCCCTAGAAGCATCGGTTAGTCCATTATAAAAGATATCAAGTATTTCATTTTTCTTGAGAAGATGATCAGGCAAAGCGTTAAACAATTGGAGAAGCCTCTCCCAAGCTTGTGGGAGACTCTCTTCTTCAATTTGCACAAAGTTAAATATTTCCTGTAAGGCAGCTTGTTTCTTATGAGCAGGAAAATATTTTTTAGAGAAGTAGTAAATCATATCCTGGGGACTACGCACAGAACCAGGAGCAAGAGTATTGTACCAAGTCTTAGCATCACCCTTTAATGAGAACAGAAATAACTTAAGGATGTAATAGTAGCGAATCTTCTCATCATGAGCAAAGAGGGTGGCTATATCATTCAGCTTAGTAAGGTGTGCCACTACAGTTTCAGTTTCATAGCCATGGAAAGGATCAGATTCAACCAAAGTGATTAACTCTGGGTCGACAGAGAACTCATAATCCTTATCGGTAACAAAGATAGGTGAAGTAGCAAACTTAGGATCACATTTCATTCTAGCATTCGGAGTCTTTTCCTTATACTTGCGTAGCAAATTCTTAAGTTCATTTATATCCTTACAAGAATGAATTTCTCTAGTTATCTCTTCGTCCATAACATAACCTTCAGGTATCTTAGGCATTTCAAACTTAGGAGAGCTAGGACTAATAGGTGTTTCATGTGCATCATCAGTTTCAGCAATCTCATCAATTTCAATAGTTTCATTCTCTTTAGCTCTAGCAATTTGTTCATCAAGAAATTATCCTAGTGGCACATTATCATCAAGCATGGTACTAGCATCATCATAAGCATAATTTATAGCAGAGGTAGGATCATCAATAACTTGCGACATATCAGGATTACTAGCATGTGGTGGTGTTGCAAGCTTACTCATAACAGAAGGTGAATCAAGTGCAGAGCTAGATTGCAGTTCCTTACCTCCCCTCGTCTTAGAGGGAAAAATCTTAGTCTTTGGATCCTTCAGATTCTTCATAGTGATCAATTGATATAAATCCCAAGTGACTCAACAAATATTGCTATGCTCCCCGGCAACGGCGCTAGAAAAAGGTTTTGATAACCCACAAGTATAGGGGATCGCAATCGTTTTTGAGGGTAGAGTATTCAACCCAAATTTATAGTTTCGACACAAGGGGAGCCAAAGAATACTTGAGAGTATTAGCAGTTGAGTTGTCAATTCAACCACACTTGGAGATTAAATACCTGCAACAGAGTAATCAGTAGCACAGTAATATGATAGTTTGGTAGCAGTAGCAAAAGTAATAGTAGCGGTAACAGTAGTAGCAATAGTTTTGTAGTAGTTGGAACAGCAGCAGCAGCAATAGTAACTTAGCAAGAATAATAAGTGGAAAGCTCGTAGGCACTGGATCGGTAACTCGTTGGATGATATTCGTCATGTGATAGTCATAACCTAGAGCGATACAGAACTAGCTCCAGTTCATCAATGTAATGTAGGCATGTATTTCGTAAATAGTCATACGTGCTTATGGAAAAGAACTTGCATGACATATTTTGTCCTACCCTCCCGTGGCAGCGGGGTCCATAAGGAAACTAAGGGATATTAAGGCCTCCTTTTAATAGAGAACCAAAACAAAACATTAACACATGGTGAATACATGAACTCCTCAAACTACGGTCATCACCGCGAGGTATCCCAAATATTGTCACTATGGGGTTGACGGATCATAACACGTAATAGGTGCATATGACTAGGCAAGATCGGATCAAGAACATAGATATAAAGATGATAACATAAACGGTTCAGATCTGAAATCATGGCACTCGGGCCCTAGTGACAAGCATTAGGCATAGCAAAGTCATAGCAACATCAATCTCAGAACATAATGGATACTAGGGATCAAGCCCTAACAAAACTAACTCGATTACATGATGAATCTCATCCAACTCCTCACCGACCAGCAAGCCTACGAAGGAATTACTCACTCCTGGTGGGGAGCATCATGGAATTGGCGATGGAGAAAGGTTGGTGATGACGAAGACCGAAGATTCCCCTCTCTGGAGCCCCAAACAGGCTCCAGATCTGGCCTCCCGATGTAGAACAGGAGGTGGCGGCGGCTCCATATCGTAAAACGCGATGAAACTTTCTCTCTGATTTTTTCTCCGAAAATAGGAATTTATAGTGGCGGAATTAGGGTCAGTGGGGCCACGAGGTGGGCACAACCCACCAGGGCGCGCCCAGGGGGGCTGGCCACCCTGGCCCCCCTCTTCGGTGGATTTTGGCTCCAATAATTCACATATATTCTGAAATAATTCTCCAAAAAGTTTTGTTCCATTCCGAGAACTTTTATTTCTGCACAAAAAACAACACCATGGTAGTTCTGCTGAAAACAGCGTCAGTCCGGGTTAGTTCCATTCAAATCATGCAAATTAGAGTCCAAAACAAGGGCAAAAGGGTGAGGAAAAGTAGATACGTTGGAGACGTATCAATCACCACCACAAAGGAGACTTGAGCACACGGGTATGGGCACTCCCCTTGGCTTGAGCCAAGCTTGGGGGAGGTGCCCCGGTATCGTATCACCATCACTTTTATTCACCATTACTTATTTTGGTTTGATCTTTAGTCTCTTTTTGATTTAGTTGAATAAAAGTTTAGCATGATCTAGTTTCGTGTGTTAGTTACGTGGTCTATCTATCTATGTAATCGAGTGAGAGTTATATAATAAAGTTGGTTTGAGCTTTTGCTTCTCTACTTCTTGTTGCAATCAAAATAAAAGGAAAAAGAAATAAATGAAAAGAATCATATGCTAATCTTATGGTAAGTAATGACATCACATAAGGAAAAGTATAAGTGGTAAAATTTGTTGGAGATGGACAAACATAGCATTGGTCAATAATGCAATTCATGAAAGAATTAATAGGGAAGAGAAGATTCACATGCAAATACACTATCTTGGACATCTTTTATGATTGTGAGCCCCCATTAAATATTATATGTCAAAATTGTTGACGTTGGACAAGGAAGACAACGTAATGATTTATGTTTGTTCATATTCACATAGAAGTTATATTGACATAGATCCTTCAACATGTGGTGCTTGCTCAATATCTTTGCTAGCCAAAAAATTCCGCACTAAGTAAAGATACTACTTGTGCATCCAAAAACCCAAAACCCAAATTCATGTTTTGAGAGTCCACCATACCTACCTACGGATCGAGTAAGATCCTTTAAGTAAGTTGTCATCGGTGCACTAAGGCAATAAAAATTGCTTCTAAATGTGTTTGATCAATTAGTGTAAGAGAAAATTGAGCGTTATACGAACTTATGATGGCAAAGCAATAAAAGCGATGGACTGCATAATAAAGGTTGCTATCATAGGGGGCATTATACCGTGACTTTCTTTTACATTAAGGGATTGGGCATACAAACCAAAAATCGCATGACAACCTCTGCTTCCCTCTGCGAAGGGCCTATCTTTTACTTTTATGTATTTACTTGTATGCAAGAGTCAAGTATTCACCCCTATTCCTTTTTACTTTTCTCTTTTTGCAAGCATCATGTGGTGAGGAAAGATCTAGGCACATATATCCAGTTGGATGTGAGTGGGCATGAGTTATTATTGTTGACATCACCCTTGAGGTGAATACGTTGGGAGGCGAAACGATAAGCCCCTATCTTTCTATGTGTCCGGTTGAAACTTTTTGCTCATGGGTATGCTGTGAGTGTTAGCAATCATAGACGACTAAATGCTCCGACATGAGACCCTTCCTGAAAATATAATGAATTGTAGTTGCAAAGTTGACTGAGAACATAGTTTGTTGGTTTCCAATAAGGTTTATGCTTTATACTTCTATGTTGTGATGAATTGTTACTTATTCATGAGAAGTTATATGACGAAAGTATATGAATAAGTTTTATGATAGAGTTTGTTGTTGTTATGTTAATAAGCATGATGCTACTATGTTTGTATTTTGTTTTTATCAACACCTCTCTCTCAAACCATGTGGACATGCTTTTCAATATCGGCTTTTCGCTTGACGACAAGCGAGGTCTAAGCTTGGGGGATTTGATACGTCCATGTTGCATCATGATTTCCTACTGTTATTTATTATGTTTTGTTGAATAATAATGCTTTAGGGAGTGATTCTAATGCCTTTTCTCTCATAATATGCAAGGTTTACACAAAGAGGGAGAATACCGGCAGCTGGAATTCTGGACCTGAAAAAGCACATCAGAGATACCTATTCTGCACATCTCCAATGAAGCTGAAACTTTACGGAGAATATTTTTGGAATTAATGAAAAATACTGGAGCAAACAACTACCAGAGGGGGCCACCCTGGTGGGCACAAGACACCAGGGCGCGCCAGGCCCACTAGGCGCGCCCTGGTGGGTTGTGCCCTCCTCGGCCCACCTCCGGTGCCCATCTTCTGGTATATAGGGTCTTTTGACCTATAAAAAATAAGGAGAGGACTTTCGGGATGGAATGCCGCCGTCTCGAGGCGGAACTTGGGCAGGAGCACTTTTGCCCTCCCGCGGAGCGATTCCGCCCGGGGAACTTCCCTCCCGGAGGGGGAAATTGAAGCCATCGTCGTCACCAACACCCCTCTCATCTTTGGGAGACCAATCTTCATCAACACCTTCAACAGCACCATCTCCTCTCAAACCCTAGTTCATCTCTTGTGTTCAATCTTTGTACCGGAACCTCAGATTCGTACCTGTGGGTGACTAGTAGTGTTGATTACATCTTGTAGTTGATTACTATATGGTTTATTTGGTGAAAGATTATATGTTCAGATCCATTATGTTATTTAATACCCCTCTGATCTTGAGCATGAATATTATTTGTGAGTAGTTACCTTTGTTCTTGAGGTCACGGGAGAAGTCATGTTGCAAGTAATCATGTGAATTTGATATGTGTTTGATATTTTGATGATATGTATGTTGTGATGCCTTTAGTGGTGTCATGTGAACGTCGACTGCATGACACTTCACCATCCTTGGGCCTAAGGGAATGCATTGTGGAGTAGTTATTAGATGATGGGTTACTAGAGTGACAGAAGCTTAAACCCTAGTTTATTTGCTACTTCGTAAGGGGCTGATTTGGATCCAAACGTTTAATGCTATGGTTAGATTTTATCTTAATACTTTTCTCGTAGTTGCGGATGCTTGCGAGGGGGTTAATCATAAGTGGGAGGTTGTTCAAGTAAGAACAGCACCCAAGCACCGGTCCACCCACATATCAAAGTAGCGAACACGAATCAAACCAACATGATAAAAGTGACTAGATGAAATTCCCGTGTACCCTCAAGAACACTTTGCTTATTAGTAGAGACTGTTCTGGCCTATCCTTTGCCACAAAAGGATTGGGCTACCTTGCTGCACCTTATTTATCGTTACCGTTACTTGCTCGTTACCAATCATCTTGCTATCAAACTATTTATTACCTACAATTTCAGTGCTTGCAGAAATTACCTTGTTGAAAACCGCTTGTCATTTCCTTCCGCTCCTCGTTGGGTTCGACACTCTTACTTATCGAAAGGACTACGATTGATCCCCTATACTCGTGGGTCATCAGTTAGCACTAATAATAACAGGATATATCTTTTTCTCATCAAGATAAGCATACTTCAAAGTATCAGACAATTGCTTTAATTCAAACACAGGATCGCCTTTAGGTGGAGGAGGACCTCCAAGAGTTTCAATAGGAAAATTGTGTTTCAGGAGGGGTTGCCGTTCAAAGAAATTTTTATCTATTTCATTTCTTTCACGCAAGTGCATATCATTTTCATGGTCAAGCAAATATTGTTCTTATGGATCAGTAGGAGGCACGGCAATGGAAGCAAGACCAATTATTTCATCCTTATTAAATAATTCTCTTTCACGAGGTTGTCTACTAAACTTGGGAAAATTAAACTCATGAGACACATCACCAAAACTGACACCGACAGTTTGTTTTTCACAATCTATCTTAGCATTGACGGTGTTCAAGAAAGGTCTACCAAAGATAATGGGACAAAAGTCATCTTGTGGGGAACCAAGAACTAGAAAATCAGTAGGACATTTTACTTTCCCACATAAGACTTCAACATCCATTAACAATCCCAAGTGGTGTGATGGTGTCTCTATTAGCAAGTTTAATAGTAACATCAGTGTCTTCTATTTCAGCAGGTGCTATTTCATTCATAATTTCTTGGTACAAGGTAAAAGGAATAGCACTCACACTAGCACACAAATCACATAAACCATGATAGCAATGATCTCCTATTTTGACTGAGACAACAGGCATGCCCACTACGGGTCTATGTTTATCTTTTTCCTCAGGTTTGGCAATTCTAGCAGCTTCATCACAGAAGTGGATAACATGCCCATCAATATTTTCTACCAAGAGATCTTTAACCATAGCAACACTAGGTTCTACTTTAATTTTCTCAGGGGGCTTAGGTGCTCTAATATTACTCTTGCGAACCACAGTTGATACCTTAGCATATTCCTTTATCCTAATAGGGAAAGGTGGTTTTTCAATATAAGCGGTAGGCACAACTGGATAGACATTGTAAATGATGGTTTCATCTTTAGCTATGACCGGTTCTTTAATTTCTTATTTAATAGGGGGATGATATTTAAACCACTTCTCCTTAGGGAGATCAACATGAGTAGCAAATGATTCACAGAAAGAGGCTAGTATCTCAGAGTCAAGTCCATATTTAGTGCTAAACTTGCGAAAGGCATCGGTATTCATAAAAGAATTAACACAATCAAACTTAAGCTTTATACCTGACTCATTACCTTCGTCGAGTTCCCAATCTTCAGAGTTGCGTTTAATTCTTTCTAAGAGATCCCACTTGAATTCAATAGTCTTCTTCATAAAAGAACCAGTACAAGAAGTATCGAGCATGGATTGATCATTATGAGAAAGCCGAGCATAAAAATTCTGGATAATAACTTCTCTCAGGATATCATGATTGGGGCATGATTATAACATTGACTTAAGCCTCCCCCAACCTAGAGCGATACTTTCTTCTTCACGAGGCCAAAAATTATATATATAATTCCGATCACGATGAACTAGATGCATAGGATAAAACTTTTGATGGAATTCCAATTGCAATCGATTCCAGTTCCATGATCCAATATCATCACATAGCCTATACCATGTCAATGCTTTTACCTTCAAAGATAAAGGGAAAACTTTCTTCTTAGCTTCATCTCTGGGTAAACCTGCAAGCTTAAATAATCCACAAATTTCGTTCACATATAATAGGTGCATATCAGGGTGTTCAGTTCTATCTTGTGCATAAGGTTTAGCAAGCAGTTGTTCTACCCTACCCGAAGGAATTTCATAACCAATATTTTCAGTAGGTGCAGTAGGTTGAGGGGCAACTAATTGTGGTTCCGGTCGAGGTGAAGATACCCCGAACAAACCCCTCAAAGGATTGTTTTCCATAGTAGCAAGTAACAATAAATTTCAGCACGTAGTATAAGTTTTTCCTTACCGATTTCCACTTACCAAGAGCGCTTCACTCCCCGGAAACGGCGCCAAAAAAGATTCTTGATGACCCACAAGTATAGGGGGTCAATCGTAGTCCTTTCGACAAGTAAGAGTGTCGAACCCAACGAGGAGCAGAAGGAAATGACAAGCGGTTTTCAGCAAGGTAATTTCTGCAAGCACTGGAATTGTAGGTAACAGCTAGTTTGATAGCAAGATAATTGATAACGAGCAGGTAACGATAATAGTAAATAAAGTGCAGCAAGATAGCCCAATCCTTTTGTGGCAAAGGATAGGCCAGAACAGTCTCTAGTAATAAGCAAAGTGTTCTTGAGGGTACACGGGATTTCGTCTAGTCACTTTTATCATGTTGGTTTGATTTGTGTTCGCTACTTTGATAATTTGATATGTGGGTGGACCGGTGCTTGGGTGCTGTTCTTACTTGAACAACCTCCCACTTATGATTAACCCCCTCGCAAGCATCCGCAACTACGAGAAAAGTATTAAGATAAAATGTAACCATAACATTAAACGTTTGGATCCAAATCAGCCCCTTACGAAGTAGCGCATAAACTAGGGTTTAAGCTTCTGTCACTCTAGCAACCCATCATCTAATAACTACTCCACAATGCATTCCCTTAGGCCCAAGGATGGTGAAGTGTCATGTAGTCGACGTTCACATGACACCACTAAGGGAATCACAACATACATATCATCAAAATATCGAACGCATATCAAATTCACATGATTACTTGCAACATGACTTCTCTCGTGACCTCAAGAACAAAGGTGTAAGAGCATTCTCTTACCCTAGTGTTTTGGTGATGATGACAACTCACTATGATCTAACCGTGTGTCAAGTTATACAGGTATTGTGTGTGAGACACAAGACGGTTAGGTATTCCCTCCAAATGGAAAGGATCAAAGACAGTGTTCTCTACGTGTTTATTCTCTTTAGTCGTAGGGATCCCATACTATTAAGAGGGAATCCACATTGGAAGGTCTTGGGTGAATCAGTTCTCTCGCACATCCTTATGCACCCATCTCGTTCCTTCACATCATAGAGAGAGAGAGGCCCCTCTTTCCTTCCATGCTTGCCGGTTGTACCGCTGTCCCGACCTGATGCACCGCTCGCTCCAGACATCCGGTTTTACCACCACTCCGGGGGTGATACCCTGGAGGTGCTGCCACTGAGAGGTCCCCAGCGGTTGTACCGCTGCCCCCGGGCGGTTGTACCGCTGACAGTTGGGTGACCCAGGGTGGCAGCTCTGGGCAGTTGAACCGGCCCAGCACCGGGCCCCAACCGGACACGGTTCTCTTGGGCTCCGTTTATTGGGCGGACCTGGACCAGTTGTACCGCTATATTTTATAGTCCGGTACTACCGGTGTCCCAAGCGGTTGTACCGCTAGGGACTTTGCCTGGTCCAGCCTCGGGCCGAGCTGTTGCATCTTGGTGGAACCACCGGCCACCTTTTTGTTGTGGTCCGGTGGTTGGGCGGTTGTACCGGTCATGCCGGTTGTACCGCCCGCAACACCGGTTGTACCGCTGCCATGTAAAAATGGCTGTAACAGTTGGAATGTGGGGGACCTATATAAAGGGGTGGTTCTTCCACCTCTCTCTTATCTCTTACCTCTCTCTCTCCACCACTGATGCCCATTGAGCTTTCTTGCCCGATGTCTCTCTCTAGCCACCCAAACTTGTTGTCTTGCTAGGGATTGAAGGAGGAGATCTAGATCTACACTTCCACCAAAGGAAAATTGATTCCCCCATACTTTCTTGTGTGGATTTTGTTACTCTTGGGTGTTTGAGCACCCTAGACGGAAGAGGTCACCTCGAAGCCATATTCCATTGTGGTGAAGCTTCGTGGTTTCGTTGGGAACCTCCAATTAAGTTGTGGAGAGAGCCCCAACCCTGTTTGTAAAGGTCCGGTTGCCGCCTTCAAGGGCACCACTAGTGGAATCACGGCATCTCGCATTGTGTGAGGGCGTGAGGAGAATACGGTGGCCCTAGTGGCTTCTTGGGGAGCATTGTGCCTCCACACCGCTCTAACGGAGACGTACTTCCCTTACCGGGAAGGAACTCCGGTAACACATCCTTGTCTCCATTGGTTCCACTTGTGGTTACTTCTTACCTTTACTTTGTGCAAGCTATTTGTATTGTTTATCTCCTTGCTTGTATTGTTATTGTTATTAGCATCATATAGGTTGTTCACCTAGTTGCATATCTAGCCAACCTATTTGTTGCTAAGCCTAACTTGTTAAAGAAAAGATAAAAAGTGGTAGTTGCCTATTCAGCCCCCCTCTAGTTAACCATATCGATCCTTTCAATTGGTATCAGAGCCTCGTCTCTTTATTAAGGGTTGCACCACCCGAAGAGTATGGTTGACGACGGGGACCGGCCGGTTGAACTCCCCGAGGCCATGGGTGTGAACAAGGTCTCTCGTGAGGATTTGAATGAGGCCATGTCCTCGCTTAAATCCTCCATGACGACCGAGGTCAAATCCATGTTTAAATAATTCCTTGATACTCTTAAACTTTCCACCGATGCGGTGCAAGTGGCTAATCCCACTAACTCGACATCGGATGTCAACTCCGGCAAGGAGGGGGCTAGTGCTGATAAGGATACTCGTTCTCAAGGAATTAATGGGTCGGGGACCTTTGCCTCGGTTCCCCCTCCCATGGTCTATGGAGGACCGGTGCACCCACCTCATATAGTTAATCTCGGTCCTCCTCCTAAACTTGTTAAGAATGATTTTGCTAATTGGGTTTTTCGTATCAAGTCTCATTTGGATCACAACTCAATTCAACTCATGCGAGTCATTGAAGAAGGATACTATCCTCGTGATCCACGCGACCTCTCCCCAAGAGAAGAGGCTGATAAACATCTAAATTCCTCCGCCTTAATCATTCTCCAAGCTGCAGTTCCTGCCGAAGACCTAGCTCACCCGCGACCCTTCACTGTTGCTAAAGAGTGTTGGGAACACATTGTCTCCATGTACAAGGGCAGCTCAAGCATTCAACGGTCGAACTATGAGGTTGTGCTTGATCAGTCAGATGAGTTTGTAATGATAGAAGATGAGGAACCACGTGAGCTTTATAGGAGGGTAACTACTCTTGCAGTTGCCCTCCGAGATCATGGCAGCAAGGATGTGGATGACACCTGGATCAAGCGTAAGTTTCTGAAGGCCATGTCCGTCGTCATCCGCCAAAGACCGGACTTTCACACCTTGTCCTCTGGCGATGTGTTGGATGAATTTATTGCAATGAGCATCCTGAACACGACCGCAGACAATGCTCTTGCTCGTGCGCAACGGTCGAAGAAATCATCTCCCAACCTTGCTTTTGTGACACCCTGGTTTTTGGCAACCTTTTCTTTTCGAAATCTTTTTGGTTTTATTTGCAAATTTGGTTGATTTTCGAATCTTTTCAGTTGATTTGGACCTAGGAAACCTCTGAACCTTTTCCTAAGTAATCCAGAGCCTCCAACATCTTGCTAACACCATGCCATACACCTTCCGGACCACAATCCATTTTTCTAATATTTACCATTAATTCGTTTCTTCCTTTGGGAATTATGTCATCACTATGGGTTGTGAAGCAACCTATAGTTTGGATGATCACTAAAATCCCAAACTCTTGTCACACCTACTTATCATCATATAATCCCATAATCATCAAAAATATTCCATTGTCCAATGCAAAATTTTGGCCAGAATAATTATTTTCTTTCTGGTCAGAATTGGTCAGTTGTGAAGCAACTCCCATTTTCCTAGCTCAGAAAATTCCCAATAAATTTCCTGAGATATTAGGGATCCTATCTAGCCACAATATCTAAAAATATCACATTGGCCAGTGCAACTTTTTAGCAACAAGGCTCTGCTAAGTTGCTGCATTTCTGAAACCCTTGTGAAGGAAGTGCTAGCTAGAAGTATCTAATGGCCATGAAGTTTTTATGGCATCTTCTCTACCTCATATGACTCCACCATGCCAAATTTCATCTTCAGAAGATCTACCAAATGAGTGCCACAAGCAGATCTAGTTTCTGGACCAGTGTGACAGTTTGTACATGAACCCCATTCAAAACTTTTCCAAACTCTCTCAAATTTGGTCAGTTTATAGTCCTTCCCAAGTAGATCACACCAGACATCTCCACTGGCTTCATCTCCAGCTCACCTCTTCTCCAGATCTCTCCCAAAGTTTCTGTCAGAAACTGTAGCTGAAGCTACACTTCGTATCAGAGTGAACCTAGCCAAACCAGAGGCACAGAGGGACTAAATGACCAAGGGAGAACATGCTAGACATGGTGCGCTGGACAGGAGAGGCCTCCAGACACCAGCTCGCGTGGTGATCACCAGGTTGGCATGACCAAAGACGCGCTCTGCGCGCCCAGGCGCGTCGGACGTGATCGCCCGAGCCGTCCCTCGCTGCCCCCCTTGTCTCTTGGTGCTGACAGTGTTCTAGCCGCACGCGTGGCCCCTCTCGAACCCTCTTGGCCGCCGGCGAAGGCCGTCGCCGCTCACGGCCAAGCTCCGCCACGGGCGAAACAGTGAGCTCCTGCCGCTATTGTTGTCCGCAAGCCCTTAATGGCGCCGGACCCGTCCCGTCGCTCCCGCAGGCTCACGTCCCCTCCTCACGCGTCCCGCAGGTCCAGCTCGACGGCCAGCTCATCCCCAGCTCCGGTAGCTTCCATCGCGGCGCCGTACGGCTCGGGCACCCGTCGTCGGCTATAAATAGCCCTGCCCAGCTCCTCCTCTCCTCACCTCCTCACCTCACCATCACTCCATCGCCTCCAGAGCGCCCCAGCAAGAGCCGGGAGCTCGTCTCCCTCAGCTCCGGCGAAGGCTCCGCCACCCGATCCCCTCCTGACGCTAGCCCACTCCGGCCAACCCCAGTTCTGCCCGACCCCACCCACGAGCTCAGGGCATTCCCCTAGTGCTGCACGACCTCTTTCCCAGTCGAACCGCTGCCGGAATCGCCGCCGCCGCCGACACCCGTAGCTGCCACCCGCCGAAGAAGAAGGGGGCGCCGCCGTCCAGCCGTCTCCGACTAAGCTGCGGGTACCTACGACCTCGTCTCCTCATGCCCGACTCATCCCCGCCAACTCCCAGCCCCGCCGTTGTCTCCACGCCGGAGTAGCGTCGCCGGTGAGCCGCCTCGCCTCTGTTCCCCCTCTCCCCTTTCTTTTAAATCGATGAGGACCCTACCTGTCAGCGACCCGCGAGCGCGCCCGAACCGTTTTAAGTGGAGGCGCCTTCGGCGTTTACGCCATCGACGTGGCCCACTGTGAGGTTTTCGATTTTCTTTTTAAATTTCAGTTTTGACCAGAAACTTTGACCAGCTATATCTTTTTAACCATAAGTTCAAATCAATTGATTCTTTTTGCATTGAGTTTGTCTTGAGCCCCTTTATTTGCTGATAAATTTTGGTATCTTTCTCTGACTCACGGAATTTCTGGTGAACAGAAATGTGTTATGTGACATTTTCCTTGGTTATTTTAAAACATTTTCAGAAGGAAATCTTTGTGGTTTTGAAGACCAGGAGTTTGTGGACAACCCAACAGAGCAAGGCAAGCCAGGACATCCATCTTTTGAAGCATTTCAATAGCATTGCATATTTCAATGCATTATGTTCATTTATTTGCTATATAATAATTCATAGCAATTTAATTTAAATGCTTAGTTGATGCTATTTTAAGTTAATGTGATAAACCACATAGTTGCTAAGGCTAAACTTAGTCGGTTGATCTGGAGTCACCTGTCCGGGCTTATCCGTGCAACCACATTTGCCGGTATGGGACGGCCTTGACTTGGTCTGGCTCCGTGCTCTTTCACCGGTACCTCCAGACAGTGAGGGTTATGCGTGCGTGCTGCCCCGATCAGGTAGACGGCGGTAACCCTGTGAGCCCAGTTGAGTATTGTGCCGGCGTCCCCGTTTGGGACAGTTTAGTTTGGCCACGACGGTGGCAGGTGTCACGAGGTGACACAGGGGCCACCCAGGGCAGGACTCCGAGGGAGGATGAATGCCGGTGGTACGATGGGAGAGTCACGGGTCAGGTGGGTTTCGTTGGAGCAACGCTGGTCCACCCGAATGGGATCACGAGGCTGGGTGCTCCATGGTGTGGGTAAAGTGCGCAACCTCTGCAGAGTGTAAAATCTATTCGAATAGCCGCGTCCACGGTATTGGACAGTCCGTCCAGGCCTCACTAGGTGGTCAGCCGTAACAGTGATAATAATGATGGAAGAACTCGTCTTGTGATCGGAAGTACTCGATGGCTTGTGAGTATTCCGAGGGTTGTGGGACAACCCCGAAGAGAATAAGTTGATGACCGGTAACAGTAAGTGAATCACTTAAGAATTTAACATGTTGATTGCCATGCTATTGTTTGCTGCATTACTTGGTTGTCGTGAGCTTGCGAGTACATTCAAAGTACTCACCTGCCGTATCATGTCAGATGCAGGAGAAGCCGAGGACGGAGGTCCCGATGGTTCGTGCTACGCTAACTAGGCTGTGTCCCAGCAGTGTCCCTGTGGATGGAGTTTCTGCTATGTTCCGCTACGCCGTAGAATTTTGTAGTAGTACCGAGGCCCTGCTATGTTTCATAAATAATGTAGATATTGTCATAGCACCATGTGTGCCTTTGGCCTCGCTATCAATGTAAAATATGAGCTTGTACCCGAAGTTTATCAATAAAGTTCTGTTCTGTTCTATTCCAAGTTGTTGTGTGTTTCCAAAAGACATGATCTCTGGGTTGGAAACACTGGTAATCTGGTTCGCTGAGCCGGGGTGCCACAGCTTTGAAGGCCAAGGTCAGTCAAGAGGAAGAAGAAGAAGAAGAAGAAGAAGAAGAGGGTTGCCCCGAGAACACCAAATATGCTTACCATGAGCATATGGCTCTAGCGTCCAGGCAATTTTGGGGCAACAAGAGAAACACAAGGCCCAACTTCTCCAAGAACAACTCAAGCGGGTCAAAGGGCAAGCAACGTCTGAGGACCTTCTGCAACTGTGGTAATGTGAATCACTTTGTGGTGGATTGTCCTTATGAGAAGAGGGAAGACAATGGTGGCAAGCTCATCCGCAAAGATAAGGCCAAGTCTTTCCCCAACAAGACCAACTTCACCAAGAAGGCTCCTCACAAAGTGTTGGTGGCTCAAGAAGAGTATGTCTCCGATGATGATGTTGATGACGAAGACACAAGTGGTGAAGGAATGGCAATGGCATCTGTGTCGATTGCATCTTCTACCCCAACAAAGGTGTCACTCTTCGACGCCCCCAACGAGAACCACATTGCTAGGTGCCTCATGGCAAAAGGTATCACCAAGGTAACCTCCAACGCCAAAACCTCAAACATTAATACTTCTATGTCTTCCACTCCGTCTTTGTTAGATTGTGTGGATGAACATGAGGAGGCGAAAGAGGGTGAGAATGAGTTTGACAAGTTCTTGTGTAAACTCAAGGGAGAATCCAAGAAGGACTTCGTTGCTCTCTTGGAACAACTTGGTGAGGCCAATGACACTATTGAGTCTCAAGAAGAATACCTTGAAGAGTTGAGAGGGCATAGTCGTGATTATGCCGACGAGATAGCAGATCTTTCTATTGCTCTTGAGGAAGAGCGAGGTCTTCGGTTGACTCTTGAGGAGTCACAAAATGATGACCTTGCTAAACTACGTAAAGATTATGATCATGCTATCGTTCTTAACCGTGTGCTCAAATCTGAAAAGGTTGCACTTGGGGTTGTCCATGACCGACTCAAGGATGAGTTTGACTCACTTGACGATGCTCACAAGGCATTGAAGAGTATTCATGCTTCTCTTAAGGAGTCGCATGATCAACTCCAAGTAAAACTCACTAAGGAAATTACCACGTGTCCTCCTTTTGTTTTAATTGATAATGCCTCTGCTACTAACCCGTGTTGTGAGCATGCACATCTTGTGGAGGAAAATGCTAAGCTGAAAGAGCAGCTTGAGAAAGGCCTTGTGACATGTATCCAAGGTGAGAATACTCTCAATGATCTTTTGAGCAATCAAAAGGAAGTGGTTGCAAAGGAAGGAATTGGGTGTGCACCCAAGTCCAAAAAGAAGAAGAAGGTGAAGACCAAGCAAGCTCCCCCGCTCATGGAAATGTTTGTCAAAGCAGGGGGATCTACTCATGAGAAGAAGAAGGACAAGGTTGTAAGTGGTAGTGCCAAGAAGGGCAAGACCACTCCCTCCAACAGGGTCGGCGACTTTAACCCCTCTTATATCTTGTGCCATGCTAGTGATGGGCATGTTTATGCCAAATATGTTGAGTCTTCTTATGAGTACATTGAGTGGTCTATTTGGGTTGCTAAGACCCTTGTCACTAACATGAAAGGACCCATTAAAGAATGGGTACCTAAATTCAAGCATTGATCTATTGTAGGAGTTTGCTTCCGGAGGAGTTTCATGGTTGCTCGATAGTGGAGCAACAAATCATATGACCGGAAGCAAGGACTTGGTGGTGGACGTTCGACCCGATACATCCGTGGCCACTCAAGTCTCCTTTGGCGATGACACAATTTCAAAGGTATTGGGTCTTGGCAAGGTGGTTATCTCTCCAACCTTAACCATTGAGAGTGTCATGCTTGTCGAGACCCTTGCATACAATTTACTTTCCGTTCATCAACTTGCACTTATGGGTTTTAGTACCTTCGTTGGCATTGACACTGTGACCCTTTTGTGGAGCAAGACTCTTAAAGTAGCCTTTGTTGGGCATGTCAAAAACGGTCTCTATGTGATTAACTTTTCGGAGCGACCCACTAAGACCGCGACATGCCTAATGTCTAAAGTTGATGTGGGATGGATTTGGCATCGCCGACTAGCCCATGTCAATATGAGATCTTTGCAAAGTCTCCTCAAAGGGGATCACATTCTTGGACTAACAAATGTGAGTTTTGCTAAAGATCGTGCTTGCAGTGCTTGTATCAAAGGAAAGCTACATGAAAAGGCTCATCGTCCTACCACTATGATATACTCAAAAAGGACCCTAGAGCTCCTCCACATGGATCTCTTCGGTCCTCCATCTTTTGACAGTCTTGGAGGGAGAAAGTATTGCTTGGTGATTGTGGATGATTACTCAAGATACACATGGGTATATTTCTTCAAGAGGAAGAGTGAGACCCAACAGACCGTCATCAACTTTGCAAATGAAGTCCAACGTCAACATGAAGCAAAGATTTTGATGATTAGAAGTGACAACGACACTGAGTTCAAGAACTACACCCTGGATAAGTATCTCAGTGATGAGAGGATAAAGCACCAATATTCCACTCCTTACACCCCTCAACAAAATGGTGTTGCGGAGAGGAAGAACCGGACATTGATGGATGCGGCAAGAACCATGATGGCAGAGTTTAAATCCCCTTACAACTTTTGGGTCGAAGCCATCAACACCGCGTGTCATGCATCAAATCAGCTCTATCTCCGTAAAGGGTTGAACAAGACTCCTTATGAGATTCTTACCGGGAACAAGCCCAACCTCAAGTACTTCCGAGTGTTCGGTTGTAAGTGTTTCATTCTCAATAAAGGTGTTCATTTTTCAAAATTTGAATCTAGAGCTCATGAGGGCATATTTGTTGGTTATGCTGCAAACTCTCATGCTTACCGTGTCCTCAACAAGTCCACGGGACTCATTGAGGAGACGAGTAACGTAGAGTTTGATGAAAATAATGGCTCCCAAGTGGAGCAAAGTGGTCTTTGTGATGTAGGTGATGAAATTCCTCCCCAAGCCATAAGAAGAATGGGAGTGGGATACTTCCTACCCGTTGAGGAACCCCTTGTGGCTGAAGGAGAAGGACAATGTTCCACTCAAGTGGAACCATCACCGACGCACGACCCACACGCTTCCGAAGAACAAAGTGAAGGCCCTCAACCCCGTGATCAAGATCAAGGGCAAGATCAACTTAATGGTGATGATTCTACATCACACGATGCTCAAGATCTAGCTCACCCCCCCCCGTGCAAGCTCAAGATCAAGATGAAGCTCAAGACCAAGATCAAGCTCTAGATCAAGGTCAAGCTAAGGATCAAGATCATGCTCAAGATCAAGAGCAAGCCGGTGCTAGTACCGAAGTTCGTCAAGTTACCAAGCCTCAACTTTCCATGGAGGAAATTCTTGAGAGACGAGCTGCCAAGATCGCTTCCAGACTAAGAGTCAAGCAACACCTATTAAAGAATGTTTATGGAAGTTTGAAGAGAGGGGTAACTACTCGTCGTCAATTAACAAACTTTTGTGCACATCATGCGTTTGTTTCTTGCTTTGAACCCCTCAAGGTACAAGATGCGCTCGAAGATGAGGAATGGCTTGAAGCCATGCACGATGAAATCAACAACTTCGAGTGCAACAAAGTGTGGCGATTGGTGCCAAGACCAAAGGAGAAGCACAATGTCATTGGAACCAAATGGATCTTTAAGAACAAGCAAGATGCACATGGTATTATTATTTGCAACGAGGCAAGACTGGTGGCTCAAGGCTACTCCCAAGTCGAGGGCATCGACTACGGTGAAACCTTTGCCCCTGTTGCTCGCCTTGAATCTATTCGCATGTTGCTTGCTTATGCCTCTCATCATGATTTCATATTATATCAAATGGATGTGAAGAGTGCTTTTCTTAATGGTCCACTTAAGGAGTTGGTATATGTCAAGCAACCCCCGGGGTTTGAAGATCCCAAGTTCCCCAATCATGTATATGTTCTCGATAAGGCACTCTATGGCCTTAAACAAGCCCCACGTGCGTGGTATGAACACCTTACCGAGATGTTGCAAGATCGTGGGTTTGAAATTGGAAAAATCGATCCCACTCTTTTTACTAAGAGGGTTAACGGGAACTTGTTCATATGCCAACTATATGTAGATGATATTATCTTTGGTTCTTCTAACAAAGTTTTTAATGATGAGTTCGCCGCACTAATGACCAAAGAGTTTGAGATGTCTATGATGGGAGAGTTGAAGTTCTTCCTTGGATTCGAAGTCAAGCAACGAAGCCAAGGGACCTTCATCCACCAAGCTAAATACACTCAAGACATGCTCAAGAGGTTCAAGATGGATGAGCTCAATCCTCCCAAGGCCAACACTCCTATGCAGCTCAAATGCCAACTTGACAGTATCCCAATGGTAAAGCTGTGGATCAAAAGGTATATCGCTCCATGATTGGATCTTTGCTTTACCTTTGTGCATCTAGACCAGATATCATGTTGAGTGTGGGAATTTGTGCATGATTTCAATCCGCACCTAAGGAGAGTCACTACGTGGCTGTCAAGCGAATCTTTCGATATTTGGCTCATACCCCAAACTTTGGCTTATGGTATCCCAAAGGTGCTTCATTTGATCTCATTGGATATACTGACTCGGATTGGGCGGGAGACCGTGTGGAAAGGAAGTCTACTTCTGGAGGCTGCCAATTTCTTGGTCGTTCTTTGGTAAGTTGGTCTTCAAAGAAACAAAACTGTGTTTCTCTCTCGTCCACCGAGGCCGAGTATGTAGCCGCCGCAAGCTGCTGTGCTCAGATTCTTTGGATGAGGCAAACCTTAAAGGATTATGGTGTCAACTGTGACAAAGTGCCTCTTTACTGCGACAATGAAAGCACGATCAAGATCTCCAACAACCCGGTTCAACACTGCAAGACAAAGCATATTGAGATTCATCATCACTTCATCCGGGATCACATCAAGCGTGGAGAAATTGATCTTATTCATCTCTATACTAAGGAACAGCTTGCAGATATATTCACGAAGCCATTGGATGAAGCAAGATTTCGCGAGTTAAGGCATGAGCTAAATATCATTGATTCGAGCAATGTGGCTTGACTTAGTGCACACCCCACCACACTCATCATTATGTCTTGTTTAGGTGTAGGCATGGACATACGGGGAGTCTAGTTCTCTCAATGAACTATCCCTCCTCCTATTATGCATAAATTGATCAAGTCTTTACTTGTGCTTCAAAGACGAGTTTTGGTCATGGGCCCAAGGTTAAAATCTTTGCGGTGCCATACCAATTGACTCAAACATAGGTGGCCTCGGCCACCGCCCCCTCCGAGTGAGGCATTTGACCTTATTTGTGTCATGAGTTTGTGCTTTTTGATTTCTCCTTGATCTTTCTCGAGTTTGTGGGTCCTAGGTGTGGGCATTCCCCATGGTTTTTCTATTTGCATTCTGTATTCTTCCAACCATAGAGCTTACCCCACCATACACCTGTGCCTTTTCCCTATCCCAAGCTCTCCTCATCTCGAAACCCCTCTTTTCCAATTGTACGCTTTGAAATCTTGGTGGTGGTGGTTGTGGCCGGGCGGTACAACCGGTGGTAAAAGCGGTTCAACCGCTAATCCTCCTGTTGTCCCGCCCCAGCGGTACAACCGAGGGTGGTCCTGCGGTTCAACCGCTAATCCCCAGGCCCTGTACCTGGACCGGTACAACCGCTCTTAGGAGCGGTACAACCGGTCGCGTCAACTGGTACCTAAAAGGGGAGGGCCAGGACGAAGAGGTATTCAGTTTTCCCCTTCGTGCCCGACTCCTCCCTGGTGCCCTAGCCGCCGGCCGCCGACACCACCGCCCCGGAGTGCCTCCGGCGCCCCGGATCCGCGACCTCCTCTCGGATCTGCTCCGTGGAGGCCCTTCCTCCCCCCGATCTCCTCCCATGGATGCCAGTAATGCCTAGTTTCTCCTTGTTCTTGGATTTCCTTTGAATCCTCCATTGTTAGGGCATTGCTCGGTTCCCGCGTTTTCTAGTCAAAACTATTGGAGGGATGAGACCCTATATACTATTTCAATTAGTTGTGATTCTTAGAGACTTAAAATAGTGGGGCATTTCTCAGATCCGGATGCACCAGTTCCCCAGCAGCGGTACAACCGCTTTAACCAGCGGTACAACCGCTGCCGCGGTACAACTGCTTGGGTGACCGGTTCAACCGGACTCTTTGATTCCTGCCCCACTGTTTCTTGTTTCTCTTCTTCACACCTAATTTATTCCTACTCTTGCGTACAATCCTCTCATCTTTTCTGGGTTTCTCTTATGTGTTCCTCTTGTGTGTGTCTGTAGGTGGCTCCAGCTCTCGTTCTGCTCCTCGGAAGAAGTCCAAGAAACGAGCTCGTAGGTGCAGGCTAGTTGATGAGTCTGACCATGAGGAAGTTGTGATCCCCACCAAGCCCACTCGCCGTGAGAAGTCTTTGGCCGCCAAGGAGAAAACTGCCAAGTCAGTGCACTCCTGGAAGCAAGTTGACTGGGAGCGGGTTCGGTTTCAAAATCCTTATAAGGTCCCCGTTGCTCCCAGGTGGTCCATTCCTCAGTTCTGGAATGAGTTACAATTGCGGATTGTGCACGAGCTCTATGACCATCACAAGAACAAGTTTGCCAAGCAATGGACTATTGACATTGAGCACTGGAAGAACAACATGGATTACTTTGGAGAGACGTTAGCACTATGTGAGGAGTTTGACTTGATCAAGCTCATGACCATCAACTGTCCCTTTGATGTGCAGCTCATTCACCAGTTCTATGCCACTGTTCACTTTGGCAATGATGAGGCTCGTACCCTTTCCTTCATGTGTCGTGATGAGCTTTTCCACGTCCCGTGGCGTGCCTTTTGCAATGCACTTGGTTATGATGATACTGGCCTCACTGGGGATGGCGGCATCCGTCCTCATGATCGGGCTACTCCTATGGATAAGATAAAGTTAGCCCCCTTGTACATTCCCGGGCGTGGGGTTCCTGGAGCCTCTAAGGACCCGCAGCAGGTCTATGATATTTTGCACCGTGTTTTCCGGAATGTTCTTCTGCCCAAGGTTGGAAATCAAGATGAGATTCATGGATACTTTGTTGATCTGCTTGTTGCCATGAAGACTAAAGCTGGCTCTGGGGCTACGTTTGATGCTTCCAAATGGATGTGGGAGGAGATGTACTCCACGGTCTTCTACAGAAAGGTCCCCACCTATGCTCCTTTCATCATGTGTTTCCTCAACTCTGTGTGGGCAATTCGTAGGCCTGGCGAGCCTCTCACTTCTCCAGACAACCTCATTGAGCATGAGGTCAAGCAACTCCGGAAGAAGAAGCATCTTGCACCGCGCTTCCCAGCTAATGACCCTAAGGATGTCTTTGCTACTTCCAGTGACAGTGATTTTGAGCTCCCTGCAGGAGCCAAGCCATCTTGGGTCTCCAAGCTCTCCGACGAATTAAAGAAGACCTTCTGCCTCCAGACTCATGTTCAGAAGAAGCTCTATGAAGCCCATGTCAACGAGAAGCTTGCCAGACGCAGACAGATTCAGATTATGCGGCCTCTCCATCTTGAGGCCGCCAGTGGTTCTGAGAAGACCATCACTCCTGAGGAGCAGTGGATCTATGCACATAGCACTTGGACTGATGATGAGATCTCGGGTCAGCCTGCTGCCTCCTCCTCTGCTGCTGCTGCTGATGATGATGATAATGCTGATAATGATAATGATGATGATGATGATGATGGGGATGGATCTGATGATGATGATTCCGAGGAGTATGATGAGTATGAGGAGGTCTACTGATTTCTGGGGTGTTAGCATCACTCTTTTCTTTTTTGGTGTCTTGATGCCAAAGGGGGAGAGCGTACATTATGACAGGATTTGCATGGGTGTTGCGTGGTTGTCTATTGTTTTCTTTTTTGCGTCTTCCCAGTTGAACTCTTATTTGCTCTTAGTCGGTTCTGAACCTATCTTATGTGAAGACTATTTGCATTTCGGTAGAGTCTAAGATTAATCGTGCCCTTTGCTATTAAGCTCTACTTATTATCTCGTACAATTGCTCCTTAATGATTTTTGTTATATATGTGTACCCATTGGTTGGTCTATAAAATCAAGGGAAACTTCAATTCTTGCACAAGTCTCATCTGGTGCACACATTGAGGGGGAGCTCCACTTTTATTTTATTTTATAGATCATCAATGCAAATCGAACGGACGGAGTATTACATTAGATTGTATAGTAGTAGAATAATTTCTCCCAAATGGAGCAGAATAAATTAAGCACAACACTGTCCAACGATCGCAAGCTGAACATGTAAAAAAATACAGATAGCGAAAGAGAAAAAGGCGCCTCACGTGTCAGGTCGCAGTCGTCTCCTCTGTACCCCACCTCGCCGTCTCCACCGTGCTCCTCCCACCCCGCCGCCCCCCCCTGCGACCACCAACGTGCCGCCCCGTGCTCCCCCCGACGCGCTTCCTCCCACCCCGCCGCCCCGCCCCGCCCCGCCCCGCCCCCACCCACCCACCATCCAACTCTCCACGTCCCCTCCGCCGCCCTCCTCAACGACAACCTCAATTGCGGCACGACGGTGATCCAGCGGCGACGGCGACGGAGTGCTCGAGCGGCGACTGCGACGACGGCATCGGAAGACACGCGTGGTACGCTGTTCTTCCTCCTTTCCCGCGCCTTTAGCGAATCGAACAGCGGATCAGGGGAGCAAATTCGGACCGCGATCCAGATCGATCGGTCGGGATCGGGGGTGTTCGACGATGGCCCAACGAATCCAACAACTGCAAGCCGAAGCTGATCGGCACTGACGCGTTCTCGTTCTCCTGTTTTTGTTCACCCAGGATTTCTGGCGCGCGGCTCCTTCTGAATGGCAGACCTCACGGACATGGGCTGCTGTAGCTGTTTCAGTTTCCTAAGGAAGCCCAGCGTGAAGGTAGGTCGGCCTCGGGACACCGATGGCATGTTGTCCAAAGATTTGCTGAAGCGCCAGTCTAGTGAAGATTTTGATGGGAGCTTCTACACTGGCGATGATCCTGACATAAGCTTTTACAATGGGGATGGCCTTGATAGAAGCTTCTTTAATAATGGTGATGATCCTGATAGAAGTTTCTATGAAAGAGATGGTACTGATTATAATCACGAAAGTGACGACGAGCCCCCACGGAAGAGGTCTGAAGATATTATTCTGACAAGGGCTCAAAGCGGCTTTGCATGTAGAGAAAGCCTGGTTAAGGAGACTAAAAAAGTTGTTCGCTCAGAGGTACCATCTTGTTAGACATAAATTTCTACCAGTATCTTTCTACTAGCGTCCATGGAAATAGTTCTGCCTAGTCCAGGCTTCTCCCTAGGCAACACTTAAAACGTCTATGCACGAGCCAGTTCAACTTCTATTAAGGAATTGTGTCGTATAAGGCAACTGAATTTCATTCAAAATTATCGTTAAGTTTATCTTGTTGAGAAGTAGAAGTACCCTCTCTTTCTTTTTTACTTGTGATTTGCTTCGCTTTAAGAATTAATGAGATATTATGTCTGTTTTTGCTCGTCACTTCATGATTGTGTTGATTATTTGTCTGACGATATTAAGATTATACATGGACTCTTATATTGCTTTCCAATATGAAGAACCAGAGCCAGTTATAGGATTTACTCGGTAAATTCTTGCCCTAAGAATTTACGAAAATCTTTGGAACACGAAGATGCATCTTCCTTTTGTTACCTAAAAATGTAGTTTGTGCCCATACATATTATGTATACATTTATTTTTGTATTTATACATCGTATAGTGTTGCATGGTCCATAATTATGGAAACCAGATTCTGTTAGCAGTTTTACTATAAACTTGCAAAGATGGCTAGTTCAGGTGATTGGATCATTTATGCAAATTGCCTTGATTGAACTTGGTTAAACTGGCGATGTCCCTCGAGTAAATTGATCATGTTGGACTTCGTTAAAGTCCACCACACGCAAAGTTTAATCGAACGCCTCTGTGAGGGCCAATGGTTTTAACTGTCATCTGCTAGTACAAAACAACAGACCTAATCCACTGTCTGGCTATAATTCTTATTTTCTTTATTTTTGGAATGGCTAGCCATTAATCCTCTCTTAGATAACTATTGATGATTGACCTAGTTATAGCGCCGATGTGTTCTAAGCAAGCACGAGTCATACTACATGTGCTCTGCTGGAACTAATCTGTAGCATTCATGTAAAACATGTACTCCCTCCGTCCCATAATATAAGAGCGTTTTTGACACTAGTGTCAAAAATGCTCTTATATTATGGGACGGAGGGAGTATTATTTAAACTCTGTCCTTGGTGACCACTGTTCTGACCATTGATGTAAAACTGTGACCAAGTTTTTTTGCTACGCCATAGCCGTTGCATGTCTAGTGAAGAGACAAGGAGCTGTGTGAGAGCATTTACCTTTTGCGCTGAGCTGTATAATAACTCTTTCTCTTTTTGGCATGTTTTAGGACGATCTTGGCAATAAGATGATCAATCAGTATGTTCACCTGGGCAAGATCGGTGCTGGAAGCTATGGCAAAGTGGTAAGACCCCTTAAATGTGCTATTAATGAACTTCACTGAATAGCTGGCTGATTCCTTTCCTTTTGTCTTTGCTTCTAAAAAGGTTCTATACCGAAACATCGAAGATGGGAAGTTATATGCAGTGAAGGTAATGCTTTCCACTATTCTCTGGTGTTGGCAACACAAATGCCTTTTTTAGTAACTACTTTGATGATATTGATAACTGAGGTTTCTTGAAAACATTTTTCACATGATTCGGTACTTTTTTCTGGTAGTTGTGACCCCCCCCCCCCCCCCCCCTGCCTTTCTAATACGCCGTACCCTTTACATTTGTTATTTTCAGCACTCTGTTTTTCTTGCTCAGTCTTTCGACTTTGTTTTGTGCCCCTTGTGCACAGTGCTATGTCTAGTTGATGTAGTTGTGGATTGGCCCTTGTTATTTCAGGTGCTGAATAAACCTCACATGATGAAAGTACGCGTCGTACGGTCAGAAACCGCCATGACAGATGTTATTCGGGAAGTGAGTAACAAGAGTATTTGTCTGTATAACACTTGTGACTTTGCAATTTTGTTATGGTATGTGCAAAGTTCTCTGGGAAAATAGTCATGTGGGCTTGGAAGATTTTAAGTTACTAACCCTACATAACCTATCGCACATAAGTAAACCAAGGTGGTCATATACATCTCAATAAAAAAACTCAAAATTGCTTGGTTTTCAGGTATTGCTTTCTCTATGGACACCCATTATCACCACTTCATAGCATATGGAGAATGCGCCTGTCGTAGATCAAGAATGCATTTATCTGATAAATAAGTTAACAATGACATATATGTGCAGTGCAATTTTTACTGTGGCGAGCAGTCGAGAACATCACTAATCCATTCCCCCGGCTACTGACAAGCACTTAAATGCCGCATTCTAAGTGCAATAGAAGTGTTTTGGCATAATACATATTACAGAACACATGTATCTTCTGTTTATTTTGTAATTACCTATTCCTATTTTTCTTCACTTCAATTCCATTGGCTGTCTGATATTCATTGAGGAAGCTGCACTTTAGCAATTTTTCCTTTAGATGCTCCAAAGTATTACCTCTATATAGATGGTCATTACCTCTATATAGGTGCTCTAAAGATTCAATCTTCTTTTTTGTTGCAGAAGCATGTGATTAGTAGCACTAGCCAAATATCATAAATTTTGCATATATAATAATTTTACATGCTATAAATTGTGTTATTCAGTTTCCTCTTTATTGCATTGGTGACAGGTATCCCTCATGAAAATGTTGAGTCATCCCAATATCGTAAATCTCATTGAGGTGATTGATGATCCAAACTCAGATAAATTCTACATGGGTATTTATTGACGCTCTCATTGTTTTGCTTTATTGTTCCAATAGGATGTTATTTTAGCAGGCTAGTTGGCATATTTTAATATTTTATATGATTGCAATTTAGTCTTTTACCTTTTTATTGCCAGTTCTTGAGTATGTGGAAGGAAAAATTGTGTGGGATAAAGGTTTAGAAGAAGGTACTTGCAGAAAGTACTTACGGGACATTATTTCTGGTGTTATGTATCTTCACTCTCATGTAAGATTCAGTTCTCTTAATTCTTTTCATTAATAACTGGTTCATGATGGTGAATTATGTGCTAAAATAATTTAGTGTCTGTGTCATTACTCATTAGCATAGCAATTTCAAAAAAGATATTTGAGGAGCTTTAAATTTGCACGGCAACACACAATTGTGTGAAGTAGATCACCAAGCTCACATACTTGCACAAATTATCTCAGCAGATAGATTTTTACTCTTACCCCATGTTTGCTTTGGCTACTTATTGAGTTTTTCTGTCCTTGAGCCACCTGATTGTACTGACAAACAATAGCTTCGGTTCATAAATCCATGCTCACCTCATGTTTTAGTAAGGATCATAGGTTGTTTCGAAAAGTTTGCATAGTATGTCTCAATTTTCGCTTCTTAAGTAGTTGCTTATTGATGTTTTCTGGTTCCCCTATTTTCTCATATTTACATGTGCTTGCTATTCATGTCTTAAATGCAATTCATTTTTCACTGTGTTATATTCTTCCAGCTTGATAGAAACACCTAATTTCTTGTTTTTATACACAGAACATTATTCATAGTGATATTAAACCGGATAATCTCTTGGTCACAAGTACTGGCAATGTGAAGATAGGGGACTTCAGTGTTAGCCAGATTTTTGAGGTGGTTTATTTATCTTGTAATTTTTTGTATTCTAGTAATTTTGTTCTCACGGCCAGGTCAAAGATTTCTTTAGTTGAATGAGCCCAAAATGGGGCAAGGCCTAGTATTTTTTTTTTGTTGCCCTGTTCTAAATAAAGTACTACCTTCGTCTCAAAATATACCTTATAAAGCTGAAGTTCAAAGTTTGTACCTTATAAAGCAGGATTGCATGCTTGAATAATATCTTCACTTCCTGCCTTCATGAGAATTTTGAAGATTACTCGAGTAGACATGAACTCTGATGATTCAGTGTTTGAAACTATTTTAGTAGGCCCACATTTTTTATAGAGGGTCGATTACGTATTATATTTCATTATCTTCAACCGAACAATATTCATGCCTAAAATGTACCGTAAGAAATATAAGAGCGTTTTAAACGCTCTTATATTTCTTTACAGAGGGAGTGTGTGTTTTGAGGCAAATTTCGCAGGATTGTCGAGCCTCGCAGCACAGTGCTTTACTGATATTCCGTACTTGACGACATTGCAGGATGACGATGATATGCTTCGGAGATCTCCAGGCACTCCTGTTTTCACTGCACCGGAGTGCTGTCAAGGTACAATTACCAATTACCAAACTATCTACAGTACAACACTATCTATAGCAATTTTCGGAGATCTACAATTACGTGACTTTGGTTTGTTTGTAAAAGCAGCATGCATAATCAGCCAATTACCAAACTATCTACAGTACAACAGTCCGTGTTATTTTTTAATATTGGGTAGCATGGCACTTTAGATGTTCCACACCTAAATGATTGCACAAGTACAGATAAACAAACCCATAAAAATGAGGCCACCACTAGTAGTATGCATTTGGATTCAGATTATGGTGCAACTGAAGCAACCAAAGCTTGGGTTACGAGTGTGATGCCAATGAATAAAAATTAAAAATGCAACAATTCTGGTTCCTTCGTCATTGCTTCGAAGTACCAGATATTCCTTGAGCATTGGCAGCAGCTGCTAAATATGATGAACCATTTTCTGTCTCTTCCACTGCAGGTTCAGCTTACCATGGTAGAGCGGCTGATACATGGGCAGTCGGTGTTACTTTGTATTGTATAATTACTGGGCGTTATCCATTTCTAGGAGAAACTTTGCAGGAAACATACGACAAGGTTCAAACATATATTTCTTATCCTCTTGATTTACATGTTGCATAAAACTCACCGAAGTCACTGTTGTCGAATAGATTGTCAATGATGCAGCGGATATACCTAGTGGCGTGAACCCCCAACTTGTTGATTTGCTGGAAAGGCTTCTCTGCAAAGGTTGGTTTCCGAAGAAGTGTCTTTCCCCCCTTCATCTTATTGGTTTAGATATATTGGCGGATGTGCTCTATTAATGGTGTTCCAGGAGACCGTATCTTATTGACATGCTTGTTTTGTTTGCAGATCCAGGAGACCGTATCACCCTGGAAGCTGCGGCTGCGCATCCTTGGGTTGCCGGGGACGAGGGGCCAGTCCCCGAATACATGTGCAGATGTGGTTTTGGCCGCAGGAACAGAAATGGTTCACAAGCAGCAGTACAATAACAAAGAGTCTTTCAGAACCGATTGCTGGGTGGTGTAGTGTAGTGTAGATAACTGATCAAAAAGAAAACAGGCAATGGTTCACAAGCAGCAGTACAATAACAAAGAGTCTTTCAGAACCGATTGCTGGGTGGTGTAGTGTAGTGTAGATAACTGATCAAAAAGAAAACAGGCAATGGTTCACAAGCAGCAGTACAATAACAAAGAGTCTTTCAGAACCGATTGCTGGGTGGTGTAGTGTAGTGTAGATAACTGATCAAAAAGAAAACAGGCGAGACGGACGACGACTGATGTGTTTCTCTCTTTCCTCTTCTTCCTGTTGAGTTGGTTTGGTGGCTTGGTGCTCGGCTGAAATTTTTGGGTACATAATAGAGTGCAATCTGGTTCCCGTCTAGTCCCTTCTTTCTGTATGTACGTACGATAAACAACATTGCAAAGCTTACATGCCTTATATTGTTGTGTGTATGTTATATGTGTCATTTCTTGATTTCAGTATGGTGAACATTCAGAAGAGAGCAGCACATTGCATACTTCCTAAATTTTCTGGTTTTGAGGAGTTAATCACTAACGTCCCGTTCCGCGCGGGTGCCTTCGAGGCTCGCCAGCCGCGTGGATACGAGGGGAACAAAGGGGATCCAAGGGATTGGGCTATGTAAACCCCGCGAAACAAATGGGCCGACGAGGATTAGCGAGGGTTTTGGACCCCGTGGGGTTAATCCTTTAGAAACCCTGTATCCACTCGTACCAAACGAGGCCTAAGTGCATCTCACCCCCCCGCGCCCCCCTTCTCATTTGTCCATGGGCATCGCACGTGCCCCTCATCTCCCCCTCATATCATACCCACATATGGGTTGGGTTTGAGGGCTTGCAGAAGGTCTGAACAAATGGAGGAGGGAGGGGGTTGGGGCCCTCCGTTGGAGGTGTGTCTTCTGTTCGGTCACTGTTTGGGATGTCTGTGTGGGCATATGGGGAAGGTTTGGGGGCTTCCCTTGGAGATGCTGGCTTGAAGAGTTACTTCCCAAACTTGCCCTTCACTTCTCGTATTTGAGTAGCCTCACTTCTCGTATTTGAGTAGCCTGCTAAAATCTCCCTGAACATTTTCTCTCCTTCCCAATGAATTCTCTCTTTTGGCGGGTACCCAACCTTCCGTCGCTGCCTAGCTTCACATCGACGGCACCCCAGCCCTCCCTACCAACCATGGTGACCCCGCGCAGCCACGCCGACCTTGCCTTTGCCTCCCCAACAGTTCGTTGGAGTCTCGTGGGCTGGTTGTCTATTTTTTCAGTGGCGGAGGTGTATTTGCATGTCTGTGTTCGCACAATAGTTGATGCCATTTTTTTAACATGGGGTGGCTCCACAACAAGGGCGCATCATCCATATCCCCTATCCGAGTGACACATGTCTCCAGGTAGTACTTCCCCCGTTTCATAATGTAGTGCCTATAATTTTTTCTCAAAAGTCAAACTTAGCAAAATTTGACCAAGTTTATAGAGAAAATTATCAATATCTGAAAGATCAAACATACACAATATGAAAATATGTTTCATGATGTATCTAATGATGTGTATTTTGTGTTCTAAATGTGAATATTTTTCTCTACAAATTTGATCAAAATTTGTAGAGATTGAATTTTAGGAACATATGTATGCACTACACTATGAAACGAATGGAGTATTGGATGAGAAGCAACATAAACAACTTAATTAACGAGAGCGAGCAGCTCTAGCGGGTCGTCGTCAGTCAGGTGCGCCACAACAAACGGGCATTTCTCGTTGCATCAGACATGTTTGTCTGGCGCCATCTCGGGGAGAAGGTGTTGAAGGCGGAGCGCGAGACACGACGCAGAGCCGATCTGGAAGAGCGGCTTGAACTGCTACACAACCAGGCAGTATTTTTGACTGTTTTCATGCTATTATGATATCACTTTAGTATACTTTTTACAGCAATTATATTGTTTTTCCGGACTAACCTATTAACTTAGTGCCCAGAGTCAGTTGTTGATTTTTGCAAATTTTTCTTGGTTTTCCAGGAAATCAAAATTTAGAGGGGTCAAAGCATCACGGAGATTTAATATGATTTTTTTCTCATCGAGAATAGTCCAGAAAGTACCAGAGTCAGCCAGGGACCCCACGCGACAAGATGGCATGGCCAGGGGTTGACCCGCGCCCTAAGGCCATATGGGCCCCTTATGCACCGCCTTAGCTCCATTCTTTCACCTATAAATCTCATATTTCGTGAAACACTTTGTACCATTTTCCCCGATATTTTTGGCCGTCGTGTTCCAAGGAGATCCAATTTGGAGGCTTGTTTCGACACGGGAAATCCATGCCGGAGGCTTCTTCATCAACCTTGTCTCCTTCGTGACCATATGTGAGTAGTCCTTTAGGACCTTAGGATCTATAGTAGTAGCTAGATGGCATCTTCTCTCTCTTGTTGTTCAATACAAAGTCCCCGTGAGCTGCCTCACATGATCGGGATCGATAAGATGTAATCGGTGGTATGTTTATTGAGATATGGTGAATTGTCACTTTATGATCAGATTGTTCATTAAAAATAATTAAATCTTATGAAGTTTCTTTGTTGTATAATTGAATAGCTTTGAATGTTCTTCAATTTATTTGTCTTCTTTGGCCAAGTATGATGGGTAGTTCTTTAGAGGGAGTTATGCATTATAGTGAGTTCTAATCTTGCGGTGATCTATATCCTAGTGATAGAAAGGGACAAGTCATGTATTGTATTGTTGTCACTAAGGATAAAATGGTATTTTATTTTTGTCACACTTGGATGATAGTTTCACTGTCTATATTATGTCATTCGCTTATTGCAATGATCTCTTTGTCATGAACTTAATACTTCGAGATGCATGCTAAATAGCGATCTTGGGGTGGAGTATTAGTTGTAGATGCAGTTGGATAACAATCCACATATCACATACGTAATGCCTATACGAGGTTATACCATGAATGATCATAGTCATAAATATAAATATTGTAATTTAATCGCTGCCCAACTGTAATTTGTTCACCACACCATACTATTATGCTTGGAGAGATGCCACTAGTAAACCTATGGCCTTGGGGGTCTACTTTGCTTTACTGAAAACCTCATAGAAAAACTTAACCTTGTTGCACCGTTTCTTTTATTCTATCTACCTATCAATTCTTACCATACCGTGCAATTTAATCTTGTAACTAGCAAGAAAAGAAGCTTGGCAACCTTCTTGACGTGTTGGGTACAAGCTTGTTTTGTGTTTTGTGTGCAGGTACCAGTGAATTTGTTTGTTGGAATAACTTTTTTTGGTTCGATAAACCTTGGTTCTCTGCTGAGGAAAATACTTATTGCTACGTCACTTCATGATACGTCTCCAACGTATCTATAATTTTTGCTTGTTCCATGCTGTTATATTATCATTCTTGGATGTTTTACCATCATTTTATTACCACTTTATATCATTTTTTGGGACTAACCTATTGACATAGTGCCAAAGTGCCAGTTGCTGTTTTTGCTTGTTTTTTACTTCGCAGAAAATCAATATCAAACGGAGTCCAATCGCGACGAAACTTTTTGGAGATTTTTTCTGGACCAGAAGACACCCAGTGGGCCAAACAACTGCCGGAGAGGTGGGCTGTGGAGAGTACAACCCACCAGGGCGCGCCCGGGGGGCCCCGGCGCGCCCTGATGGGTTGTGCCCTCCTCGACCCCCTTCCGCACCGCCTCTGATGCCTATAAATTCTCAAATATTCGGAAAACCCTAGGGGAGTCGACGAAACACATTTCCAGCCGCCGCAAGTTCCAGAACCGCGAGATCCAATCTAAACACCATCACGGAGGGGTTCATCTTCCTCATAGGTGCCTCTCCGATGATGCGTGAGTAGTCCACCATAGACCTACGGGTCCGTAGGCAGTAGCTAGATGGCTTCTTCTCTCTCTTTCTTATGATTCTCAATACAATGGTCTCTTGTAGATCTATTTGATGTAAACTTTTGCGGTGTGTTTGTTGGGATCCGATGAATTTTGAGTTCATGATCAGTTTCTATCCATGAATATTATTTGAGTCTTCTTTGATCTCTTATATGCATGATTGCTTATAGCCTCATATTTCTTCTTCGAATCTTTGGTTTAGTTAGGCCAACTAGATCGATTTTTCTTGCCATGGGAAGAGGTGCTTTGTGATGGGTTCGATCTTGCGGTGTTCTTTCCCAGTGATAGAAGGGGCAGCAAGACACGCATGTATCGTTGCTATTAAGGATAACAAGATGGGGTCTATTCCTACATGAATAGATCTTGTCTACATCATGTCATCGTTCTTATTGCATTACTCCGTTTTTCCATGAACTTAATGCACTAGATGCATGCTGGATAGCGGTCGATGTGTGGAGTAATGGTGGTAGATGCAGGCAGGAGTCGGTCTACTTATCTTGGACGTGATGCCTATATAATGATTATCGCCTTGGATATCGTCATGACTATTCGATTTTCTATCAATTGCCCAACAGTAATTTGTTCACCCACCGTGCGCTATACTCATGAGAGAAGCCACTAGTGAACCCTACGGCCCCCGGGTCTACTTTTCCATCATATTGCTTTCCGATCTACGTTTTTGCACTCTTTGTTTTCAGATCTACAAAACCAAAAACCCAAAAATATATTGCTGCATATTTACTCTTTTTATTTGTGTTCTTGAGAGATCTATCTCTCCTATCTATCACTACCTAATCTATCTTATTACCGTAGAGAGATTGACAACCTCTCTTTCGCGTCGGGTTGCAAGTATTTGTTGTTTGTGTGCAGGTGCTGCTTATTGGGTGTTGGTGATCCTCCTACTGGTTCGATAACCTTGGTTTCATAATTGAGGGAAATACTTACCGTCGCTGTGCTGCATCATCCCTTCCTCTTTGGGGAAATACCGACGCAGTATCAAGCCACGTCAAAGGAATTTCTGGCGCCGTTGCCGGGGAGGAAGCAGTCTCTTCTACGTGCCTATCGTAGGCGCCGAGGGGACTCCACCATCATCTACCAGGTTCCTAATCACAAATCTCATCTCCTTGCAATTACATTATTTGCCATTTACCTCTCGTTTTCCTCTCCCCCACTTCACCAATTTGCCGTTTTATTCGCCCTCTTTTTTCATTTGCCTTTTTCTCGCCGGATCTCTTGCCGTGACACTATGGCTAGTTCTTCCTTTATTACGTGTACCCCCGATAATGAGGTTCTTAATTTTAAGCAAAGGGGAGGGAAGAACCTGAAAGATGCTTGGTATAGGATTTGCAATGCTCATAATAGATCTATCCATAAGCAATCTACCGTTGTTCTTCTTCGCAGTTTTTATGTTGGCATCATCACTTGGTATAGATTCGTCCTTGATACGATTACCGGTGGGAATTTCTTGACGTGTCCATCTTTGGATGCTTTTAATGCTTTGGGAAGTTTAGTGGGATCACCACCTATCATGATCAATGAAACAACTTTAACTCTAGAACACGTTATGGAGAGATTAGATGCTATTGAAAAGAAGATGATTACTAAAGAACATCTTGAAGATTTGGATAAGAAATTGCATAATCTTGCTAATAAAATTGGGGCTAAGGCGGGAGATGCCATTAAATTACTAAAGGCAAAAGAAATCGTAGTTAACGAAAGGGTAGAAGAAAGTCCTTACCGTATTGATAAGTTGGAAGAGATTTTTAGTAATTTGGGTTCTGCTTTTTTTTCTATCAAAACTATTGGAAAAACTCCCGTAAAAATTGGCAAGACCACGCAAGTCACTAAGAACAAAGTTGCTACACCAAGTGGCCACAAGGGAGATCTTAAAATGATTAGTATTCATCCCGACTTTGTTGAAATCACAAGAGATCCTATTTACAAGAATGAATTTTTTGGTTTTCTTCCTAGGAGTGTTATCGTTAAGAATATGCATGCTAAACCCTTGAAGAAATCTAGTTGCGTGATTGAAGAGTTGAAAACCAAAGATGACAATACTTGAATCTATCCATTATGCCTAGCTAGGGGCGTAAAACGATAGCGCTTGTTGGGAGGCAACCCAATGAATAAATATTTTTTTGCTTTTTCCTTTCTGTTTTTGTGTGTTGACACAATTATTCCTCTGTTATGATTGTGTTTTTATGGTTTATTTAGTGTTTATGCCAAGTAAAGCATTTAGGATGATTCATAGGATGAGTAAAAGTGATGCTGAATCTGAAACAGAAACTTTGCATCCAGTATATGAATTTTCGTTTTTTTCTGGAACATGGTATTGAGCTGAAATTTTAACACAGTGTTGCTATACAAATTCCTTACGTTGTCCTAATTTTTCAGAAGTTTTAGAGTTACAGAAGTATGAGTATAGTACAGATTACTACAGACTGTTCTGTTTAAGATAGATTCTGTTTTCGTTGCATTGTGTGCTTGTTTTGATGAATCTATGGTTTGTATTGGGGGGTATAAGCCATGGTAAAGTTAGAATACAGTAGGTATAATGCAATAATAAAATATGAATGGGTTTTCAACAGTACCTAAAGTAGTGATTTGCTTTCTTATACTAACGGATCTCACGAAGATTTTGTTGAGTTTTGTGTGATTGAAGTTTTCAAGTTTTGGGTGAGATCACGATGGATGAAGGAATAAGGAGTAGCAAAAGCCTAAGCTTGGGGATGCTACCGCACCCCCAAGATATATCCAAAGAGAAACAAGCAACTAAGCTTGGGGATGCCCCCGAGTGGCACCCCCTCTTTCTTCTAACGACCATCGGTATTTTACTTGGAGCTATATTTTTATTCGTCACATATCATGAGTTTTGCTTGGAGCGTCTTGTATCTTTGCTTGCTTTGTTTGTTAGTTTTTCCTTTGTATCCTTGTTGTACACACCTATTTGAGAAAACTAAAATCATCCTATGATTTGTTAGAATTGCTCTATGTGCTTCACTTAAACTTTTTGAGCTATAGAAATTGCTCTAGTGCTTCACTTATATCTTTTTGAGCACGGTGTGCTTGGAAACTTTTGTAGAAATACTCTCATGATTCACTTAGATTAATTTGAGAGTTAGTAAATTTTGAAGAAATCCTCTCATGCTTCACTTATACCTTTTTGAGAGATGAAATCTTTATGCTCATGTGCTTCACTTAAATCTGTTTGAGCTTGCCAAAAAGCAATGACAATATATGAAACTAGTCCCAAAGTGATAGATATCCAAGGAGGATATAATAAAAACTTTCATGAAGATCATTGGACAAATTAAACTTGATTCCTTGTAATAGTTTTGAAACATGATGATAGTAATATGTGAGTCATGTTGATGAGTAATTATGTTTAGTAGGAATATTGGTATTAAGGTTTGTGATTCCCTATGCATGCACGAAAGTCAATAGTTATGCAATGAAGTTACATCCTACTTGTGGTGCATTATTCGGTGTTAGTTATGTTCAATGCTCACTTATGTGATTTTTCGTTTTTTGGTTTGGTTGCTTTCCAATCTATTTGCTAGCCTTCATTTGTACTAAGTAGAAATACTATTTGTGCATCCAAAATCCTTAAACCAAGTTTTGCCTTATGAGTCCACCATACCTACCTATATGCGGTATTTCCATGCCGTTCCAAGCAAATTTGTATGTGCCATCTCTAAATTTTCAAAATAAATTTTCTCTTTTGTGTGCTCGTACCGCTCATGAAACGGTGGGGAGTGTCCAATATTTTTCCATGCTAGATGTGTTATTCTCAAGATGAGTGTTTACTCACTTGTCATTGCACGAGAGTGCGGCGGTAATAGGGATGCCCATTCCCGAAATGAAAAAGAAAAAAATATTTACTTTATGTTGTCAAATAATAAATTCCTTGGAAAGTGTTGGTATGGAAGGCAACCGTGGATACGGCCCGCCATGGAAAGTGAAAGTTTGGTGGAAAAAGGAATAAACTTTATTTTCTGTTTGGGAACCGCCTATGATATATCTAGCATGGAAAGTATTGTGAGCTACTTTGTCGTTTTCGTTGACAGGAAAAGCATGCCACCCAAAATATTTCTCTCTCTCAATTTTAAACCTTGAGCTCTCGCACCTCTACAAATCCCTACTTCCCTCTGCGAAGGGCCTATCTATTTACTTTATGCAATTTTTATTTTTGCTTTGAGTCTCCATCTTCTCTTATAAGCACCAACTAGGGGGCACTATGATCGTACTTGAGCATTGGGCATAGCTAATATTTGAGCGTGTTTCATGAATGGATCAATGATTGAGCATGATGGGCTAGGGATAATTTTCTTTAGTGTTGATATTTTGAAAGACATGGTTGTTTGTTAACATGCTTGAGTATTGAAGTCATTATGTTAAAACTAGACTATTGCTTTGAATCATTATAAGTCCAAATGTCCATGCTATACAAAAGAAAAGAATGTGATGAACATGTTAGGCAGCACTCCACATCAAAAATTCTTTTTTTATCATTTACCTACTCGAGGACGAGTAGGAATTAAGCTTGGGGATGCTGATACGTCTCCAACGTATCTATAATTTTTGCTTGTTCCATGTTGTTATATTATCATTCTTGGATCTTTTACCATCATTTTATTACCACTTTATATCATCTTTTGGGACTAACCTATTGACATAGTGCCAAAGTGCCAGTTGTTGTTTTTGCTTGTTTTTTACTTCACAGAAAATCAATATCAAACGGAGTCCAATCGCGACGAAACTTTTTGGAGATTTTTTCTGAACCAGAAGACACCCAGTGGGCCAAACAACTGCCGGAGAGGTGGGCTGTGGAGAGCACAACCCACCAGGGCGCGCCAGGGGGGCCCCGGCGCGCCCTGATGGGTTGTGCCCTCCTCGGCCCCCTTCCACACCGCCTCTGATGCCTATAAATTCTCAAATATTCGGAAAACTCTAGGGGAGTCGACAAAACACATTTCCAGCCGTCGCAAGTTCCAGAACCGCGAGATCCAATCTAAACACCATCACAGAGGGGTTCATCTTCCTCATAGGTGCCTCTCCGATGATGTGTGAGTAGTCCACCATAGACCTACGGGTCCGTAGGCAGTAGCTAGATGGCTTCTTCTCTCTCTCTTATGATTCTCAATACAATGGTCTCTTGGAGATCTATTTGATGTAAACTTTTGCTGTGTGTTTGTTGGGATCCGATGAATTTTGAGTTCATGATCAGTTTCTATCCATGAATATTATTTGAGTCTTCTTTGATCTTTTATATGCATGATTGCTTATAGCCTCGTATTTCTTCTTCGAATCTTTGGTTTAGTTAGGCCAACTAGATCGATTTTTCTTGCCATGGGAAGTGATGCTTTGTGATGGGTTCGATCTTGCGGTGTTCTTTCCCAGTGACAAAAGCGGCAGCAAGACACGCATGTATCGTTGCTATTAAGGATAACAAGATGGGGTCTATTCCTACATGAATAGATCTTGTCTACATCATGTCATCGTTCTTATTGCATTACTCCGTTTTTCCATGAACTTAATGCACTAGATGCATGCTGGATAGCGGTCGATGTGTGGAGTAATGGTGGTAGATGCAGGCAGGAGTCGGTCTACTTATCTTGGACGTGATGCCTATATAATGATCATCGCCTTGGATATCGTCATGACTATTCGATTTTCTATCAATTGCCCAACAGTAATTTGTTCACCCACCGTGCGCTATACTCATGAGAGAAGCCACTAGTGAACCCTATGGCCCCCGGGTCTACTTTTCCATCATATTGCTTTTCGATCTACGTTTTTGCACTCTTTGTTTTCAGATCTACAAAACCAAAAACCCAAAAATATATTGCTGCATATTTACTCTTTTTATTTGTGTTCTTGAGAGATCTATCTCTCCTATCTATCACTACCTAATCTATCTTATTACCGTAGAGAGATTGACAACCTCTCTTTCGCATCGGGTTGCAAGTATTTGTTGTTTGTGTGCATGTGCTGCTTATTGGGTGTTGGTGATCCTCCTACTGGTTCGATAACCTTGGTTTCATAACTAAGGGAAAAATACTTACCGTCGCTGTGCTGCATCATCCCTTCCTCTTTGGGGAAATACCGACGCAGTCTCAAGCCACGTCACTTCACCTTTATACTTAAGAGTTACCCACACTCTTAGGAGAGAGAAAGCAAGAATTCTGGCGTCATTGACGGGGAGTTTCTTCTCAACCAAACATGTCCTACATACTATCACACTACATTCTTGTTATATTTCTTGCCTAGTTATTATTTATTTATTTTCTTGGTAAAAAATCAATAATACCAAAAAGAATTAAAAGTAACACCTTGTTATTATGACTAGTTCTTCACTTTTCGTCACTGGACCTGAAGTAGAAGTGCTTAATTTCAAACAAAGAAGTGGATAGAATTTAAAAGATGTTTGCTATAGGATACAAGATGCTTAAAATTGTCCACACATAAGCAATCTACTACAATCCTTCACATGAAATTTTATGTTGGCATTACTACTTGGTATGGGTTCGTTCTAGATACTATAACATGAGGGAATTTCTTGGGTAGTCACACCTTATATGATTTTAATGCTATGAAAATTTTAGTTGAAACCCCGCTAATTAGAGCGAACAACATTAAAATAACGTTGGAAAATCTTATGTAGAGACTTGATATAATAGGAAATAAAATACCAAATATGCAAAAGTTAGAGGAAATTGATAAAAAGATGCATAACCACTTCACTAAGTTGGGGGTCTTTGGTAGGGGATGCTTTAAAAATGATAAAAGAATTAGAAAAATAAATCATACCATTAGAATAGAAGAAAGCCCTGCTATAATAGATAAATTAGAATCCATTATGGATGTCTTGGGATCAGCTTTTGCTTCTCTTAAAACTAAAGGAGAAATATCTAGGATTAAAATATGAAATTTACCTATGTGCCTAAGATTCCTCAACCCAATCTTGATACTCCACCTAGTAATAAAAGAGGAGTTAAAGATTATAAGTGAACATCCTACTCTTAGGAAGATAAAGATAGAACCAGTATATAACACTAAAATCATTGACTTTATACATAGCAGTGTTATGATTAGAAGGGCCATGGGGGACTCCTGAATAGTTGGATGATGAAAAAACTTGATCATTGTATCATGCTTAGCTAAAATGCATTAAAAAAGCGTTTGTTGGGAGACAACTCAATATGATTATTTTGTGTTTTGTTGTGCCAATATGATTATTGCTACTGTAATGGTCATATTTGTATCTTTGCTTTGAATAACGTGTCAAGAATAGCCTTTGGGATGTTACAATTGCAAAAAAAATAGGTTCTATGCATAATTTTTTACCTCTAGTATTCGTAATAATTATCTATATTGAAACCAATCGCTAAGTTTCTTCACCTCATCACCAATCGCTAAGTTGTTGCCCCATTAATGCCACCTCACATGTTTGTTTGATGTAGTCGGAGATTTGAAACCGAGATAGATCGGTACTCCCTCCGGTCTGGTGCATTGGGCACTCTATCAAAACAAAGCATTCGGTTTTGTTAGTCGCCATCATTCATTAGGGCAGAGTGGTAATTAACATCATGAGCCAAATATGTGAACAGAGGAGTAACACACAGTGCATGCAAATGTAGTAATTAATTTAGTGAGTTGTTCGCATGCATGCCTCCGACGCACACGCAGGGTGGTAGGCTGTCGCATTACCTCGCCCAGGATAACGCTAAGTGTGCTGGAAACACATGCTAATTAATTTCACCCGTCCAACACATGCTAATTAATTTCGTTGAGTCTTGACGATGTCGTCGAGGCCAATACGTCCAATGTACTCCGACGAAGGGAGTACAACACCGCCATCAACGAGTCATTCTCTATTTCAATGAATAAGCACACATCAATTTCAGAATTTTAATTTTGATAATCGATTTAACCAACCAAATGTGGGTTATACCTCACGAAAGTTAAACCGTTGAATTCACATGGAGGGAGCTCAAACCTATGCCAACCATTTAATAATGCAATCAAAAGAAAAAGAAAAGAAAAGGTCGGATCGTTCTCGCTTTCTCGCCCCTTATCCTCTCTGGTGCGTCTGTTTCAACGAATGAGGCACACATCCATTTTAAAATTTTAACTTTGATCACCGATTTTACCAAGCAAACGTTGAATTCGTATGGAGGGAGTAACATCAAAAGTGTGCTAAGCAATCTCAAACCTATGTCAACCCTTTTTCTAAACAAGATGATTAATAAGTGCAATAAAATAAAAAAGAAAAAGAAAAGGAAATGTCGGACCGGTATCGCTTTCTCGCCCCTTCTCCTCTCTAGCGCGTCCGCCCCCACCCGACCCCAACATTTCGCCGAGCGACCAAAATATGTCCACATAAGCAATCTTCTACAATCCTTCTTAGGAATTTTTATGTTGACATTACTACTTGGTATATGTTCGTTCTAGATACTATATCATGAGGGAATTTCTTGGGTAGTCACACCTCATATGTTTTTAATGCTATGAAAAATTTAGTTGGAACCCCGTCAATTAGAGTGAACAACATGGAGATAACGTTGAAAAATCTTATGTAGAGACTTAATAGAAAATAGAATACCAAGTATGCAAAAGTAAGAGGAAATTGATAAAAAGGTGCACTAACCACTTCACTAAGTTGGGGTCTTCAATAGGGGAAGCTTTAAAAATGATAAAAGAATTAGAAAAGGAAGCCCATACCATTAGAACAGAACAAAGCCCCGCTAGAATGGATAAATTAGAAAAAGGTTATGGATATCTTGGGATCAACTTTTGCTTCTGTTAAAACTAAAGGAGAGATATCTAGGATTAAAGTATGAAATTTACCTATGTGCCTAAGATTCCTCAACCCAATTTTGATACTCCACCTAGTAAAGGAAAAGAGGAGTTGAAGATTTTAAGTGAACACCCTACTATTGGGAAGATAAAGATAGAACCAATATATAATACTAAAATCCTTGACTTTATACATAGAGAGTTATGATTAAAAGGGCCGTGGGGACTTCTCCGAAGAAACCTAGTTGCATCATTGAAGAGTTGGATGATGAAAAAACTTGATCATTGTATCATGCCTAGCTAAAAGGCATTAAAAGAAAGCACTTATTGAGAGACAACTCAATATGATTTTTTCCTGTTTTATTGTGTCAATATGGTTATTGCTACCATAATGATCATATTTGTATCTTTGCTTTGAATAACATGTCAAGAACAACCTTTGGAATGTTACAATTGCAATTTTGTTAGGTTCTGTGCAGAAACTTTTACCTCTAGTATTTGAATTAATTCTCTATGTTGTAACGTGATCAATTCCTGTTATTTTTAATGAAATGTGTCAAGGTGCTTCCGTTATGCCTATGTATGTGTTATGTTTGATGAACTCAAATTATGGATGCATTTGGCTTTTCTTATGTGAAGTGTGTTATATCTAATGAACGCAAATTATGGATGCATTTGGCTTTTCTTATGTGAAGTGTTTGTCTGTGTGCGAGTATCCCATTTTTGCGGGGGCATGCAATGAAATTACATCATGATATGTGTGTCGTGTATATACCATTTTATGTGTTTGCATTAAGGATCACTGTATTAATTATTTGCATGTTAGTAAGATAATTAATTGCTTATAAAAACCAAAATTTTCAACGCATGAGAGGATGAACACCGAGCTCTTGCACCTTGACGCCATTGAAGCTGACGACGAGTTTCTGCACCTCGGCACCAATCGCTAAGGTGTTGCCCATTAACGCCACCTCACATGTTTGTCCGATGTAGCCGGAGATTTGAAACCAAGATAGATCAGTACCCCCTCCCTTCGGGCTCATTGGGGGCTCTATCGAAACTAGGCATTTCGGTTTTGCTAGTCGCCATTATTCATTAATGCAGAGTGGTAATTAACTTCGTGAGCCAAATCTGCGAACAAAGCAATAACACCCGATGCATGCAAATGCAGTAATTGTTTCAGCGAGTTGTTCGCATGCATGCCTCCGGCGCACACGCGGCGTGGTAGGGTGCTGCACTGCCTCGTCCGAGATAGCGTTAAGTGTGCTGGAAACACATGCTAATTGATTTCACCCAACCAATACACACTAATTAATTCCGCTGAGTCTTTGTGGCGTCGTCAAGGCCAACACGTTCAATGTATCTGTTTCAGTGAATAACGCACGCATCCATTTCAGAATTTTAATTTTGATCATCGATTTAACCAACCAAATGTGGGTTATGCCTCACAAAAGTTACACCGTTGAATTCGCATGGAGGGAGCTCAAACCTATACCAACCATTTAATAATGCAATTCAAAAGAAAAAGAAAACAAAAGGTCGGATCGTTCTCGTTTTCTCGCCCTCTCTCCTCTCTCTGTCGGGTCTGTTTCAACGAACGAGGCACATCCATTTTAAAATTTTAACCTCTCGGGTTGAATCCTTATGGAGGGAGTAACACCAAAAGTGCGCTAAGCAATCTCAAACATATGTCAACCCTTTTTCTAAACAAGATCATTAATAATTGCAATAAAGTAAAAAAGAAAAAGAAAATGTCGGATCGGTCTCGCTTTCTCGCCCTTTCTCCTCCTCTCTGGCGCGTCCGCCCGCCCACCCGACCCCAGCATTTCGCCGAGCGACCAAAAACTACTCCTACCCAACCCGAGAGAGAGGGAGAGAGGCCCAGGTCGTCCTCGCCGTCCTCGGCTCCACCAATCACTCTCGCGTCAAAGAAAAAAGAGAGAGAGGGGACGCACATCTCCGTCTCCGCCCTCCCCTCCCTCCCCACCTCCTCCTCCCCCCGCGTCCCGATCTGCTCTGCGTCGCGGCAGCAGCGGCTGGCGACGACCCATGATCTGACCGCATTGCCGCCGCGGAACCCGATGGAGGCGCTCAACGAGCTCTGCGACCTGGTGGCCGCGCACCCGGATCTCCTCCTCGCCGACAAGCTCGCCTGGCTCTCCTCCCGCTGCGCGCCGCCCGCCTCCCCCGCCTCCGCCTCCTCCTCCCCCCCGCAGCGCGCGTCCCGGGCGCACCTCCACTCCCTCCTCGCCCTCGCGCGCCTCCTCCCCGCGGGCGCCCCCGCCGGCGGCCCGCCCCCGCCCCCGCTCCTCGCCTTCCTCACCTCCCACGCCTTCCTCTCGCCGGCCTTCTGGCCGCAGTCCTTCGCGCCCGCGCCCTTCCTCTCCAAGCTCCTCCCCCTCCTCGCCGCCGCGCCCGCCTCCCCCGCCCTCTCCTCCGCGCTCTCCTCCGCGCTCCTCGCCGCGCTCGACGCCGCCGACCCCGCCTCCGCGCCGCTCGCCCGGGCCTTCCTCTCCGCCGCGGCCGCCAAGCCCCCGCAGCTCCTCCCCGCCGACACCGCGCCCGTCGCCCAGCGCCTCTTCCTCGAGTTCCCTGGCTCCGACGAGGCCCCGCCCAGGGCCAAGGGGAAGGGGGAGGACGCCGCGGGAGAGGAAAATGGAGGGATCAAGGAGGCGGTGCAGAGGTTCGAGGGGGAGCAGATCGAGGCCCTCGAGCGTAAGGAGGTCTCCTTCAGGCTCATCGTTCAGATGCTGGGGGGCGAGGGCGGGCTGGAGGCCGACAAGGTTACCAAGGTCAGGAATGCTGCTGCATGGCAGGTCCGTTCGCTCACGGATTTTCTCAAGGTGAGGTGGTGTCTTCTCTTCTCTCCATTCAAGCCCGTATGTGTTCGTCTTGTGTATCGCGTTTTGCATGCACACCTGTCGCCTGTCGGTGTCTGCATTCGTATTTGCGCGTGTACATGTTTGTGGGTGGTGGTAGATGTTTGCTTGCAGTCCGATCATGCTTGAGGTGTTGATGGTTGGCAGATTAGGAAGCGGGACTGGAAGGAGCAGGGTGCACAGCTGAGAGTGAGGATAAACACCAAATTATCATGTTGCCAAGCTGCAGTGGCGGTTCTGGTCCGGAGCGTTTCGGCCTTGGATGCTGATAGCAAAGCTTCCAAGGATATGCTTCAGCAGACTCTTGCTTGGTTCATCGAAGCCACCAAGTCGTGCATCCTCTCATCCTGGCGAAAACTGAAGATTTGTGAGGAGCTTTTTTGCACTCTGCTCAATGGGATCAGCCAGATAACCGTCTCGCGTGGGGGCCAGCTCCTGCCGGTTCTGCTGATTCCCTTGAAACCGCTTGTTGTCAGCACATGTTCGCAGGTATGTTGGTCTAATGCTTCTCTTGTATGGACTACTGATTTTTTTATAGAGGTGTTGCCTAATGTGAAATAAATCATTCCTGTGCAGGCTGACATGACGGGCTGTAGCCCTGGTGCTTTGTTCGAGGCAGTGGTGAAGTTGAGCTGTGAGATCATAGAGTTTGGCTGGACAAAGGATAGGGCTCTGGTTGATACATTCATTATGCGTCTAGCTGCATATGTTCGTGAACGGAATGATTATGAGGAAGAGGTATTCTTCTTAATTTTTTCTCACCACATGAAAATTCCATGCCTAGTAAGATTTCCTGCAACCCTTAGGGCAGAGCTGCACAAGCCAACCTTACTTGATGTCACTTTGCGTAAACATGCTTTAAATTGATGCCAATCAGCATTGCATCAGTCACATATAATGCTTTGTTATAAGTTACCATGCCAGCACATCGAAGGAGCTTAGAACTGAAAAGCATGTTTTCTGACCTTATCACCTCAGCAAACAGCTAGAAGATCATGCATTTGGTGTGATTTCAAGATACCATGATGCATCATTTGTACACTTATAACTGTGTTTTCCTTTTCTGTATTTGGGCTAGACTGGACAATATTAATGCTATCTTCTTTCCTATGAGGCCATGGCCTTCTTTATGTTGTGGTAGACTCATGACCTGTGAGTTTTCGATTAATATTTCCATGTGCTCTACCGGTCAAAAAATTAGTGTTGTTTCTTTACATAGCGTGTTCTCCATATTTGTCATTTTGACTGCCAATATTCATGGTTGTATGGTAGTAAAAATAATAGCAGATTTATTGTCAGGAAGTGATTTTAATCACGGACATTCTGGTGTCATTTTCTTGTGGAAAGTAGTCAATCTAGATATTGATATGATAATATGGCACTGGTCATGTTAAAGAAGCTTTTACCTGTAACTCTTCTTTCTGAACTGAATAGGGTAATACTAATATGCCTACCAGATAAACTTTTATTCCAATAACCTTGATTCTCTTTATTCATCAAGATGAAAGATAACGAGAAGGCAATATCATTCATAGGTTTGCATGGCTTTCATAAAACATGCATATCCAGCTAGTATTGTCTGTTTGTGGTAGAACTCTAGTCACTTATGTTTTGTTTCTTTTTCTTCCAAATTTAGGCTCATGGGTGTTTTAGTGCTCTAAGCAAACAAATGGATAGTCATATAGCTTTCTGCCAATTTAATCCAACCGCAGAAATCTGAAAGCACCCATCCTTAATTATTTCAACCTAGTAATAGTATGCTGCATGGTTTGGGTACATGGAGAAAGTTGCAGCTTTGTCACCTGATGTGCTGGTAGGTTATATATCAAGATAATCTTCCCCATGGTACCAGAATAATTTCCAGCAGCAAGCAGACGAAGCTACATGATCTTTGTTTTGATTTTGCTAGTTGAGTCTTTTGCGATGGATCTAGCACATTTTGCAATATCTCTTCATACCAGTCACAGATACATGATTTGGCAGATTACAAGCACCATAATTCTGCCTATTACTTTATTTTACCGGGGGCGGATCATTCTGAAATTTAAATCCACGGAACTTGGAGAATGTGTTCTATAGAAAAATTAAGCTTCCCTGCTGCCCCCAGTCTTCCTTGATGGGACTTACACTGGCTAATTGCAGCGACTGAAGATATGCATCATGGTAGCATGATTAACTGTCAACTGGTTGTTTACTGAGGCGTGAATCTATTGCAGGATGGTAAAGGAAAAGACGCTGTTCCGGTGATGCGACTTAATGTAGTACGCCTTTTGGCTGAGTTGTGTGTATGCTTGAAAAGATGGGAAGTTGTAGACATGATTTTGCCCCTTTTCATTGAACATCTAGAGGAGGGTGACGCTTCATCTCCAAGTTTATTGCGTCTACGAGTATGAAACTTAGTCTCTTACCCATTAACATACTTTACCATATGCCACTTTTGATGGTATCGTTTCAAGTTTAAGCAAAAGCATTTTGGTAATCAAATCATTTAAACTACTGCAGTTGTTAGATGCAATATCTCATGTGGCATGCTTGGGTTTTGAAAAATCGTACCGTGAGAGCATTGTATTGATGACAAGAAGCTACCTGGATAAGGTTAAAGCTGTAGGAGCTGCAGAGAACAACACATTGCCATCAGAAGCAACAGCCGAGCGAACAGAGGTCTGTGATGAGTCCAATAAGAAATTTACGTTATATGCTATCGTAGAGTTGTAATTTTGATTCATGTTCCATGCTAACTGTGTCAACAAAATTCTAGACTCTTCCTGCAGGTTTCTTACTTGTTGCTTCGAACCTCACTAGCACAAAACTCAGATCTGATTATCGTCATAGGCTGTTGTCTCTATGCTCTGATGTGGGGCTAGCCGCTGAATCTAAAAGTGGGAGGTGAGATGCTTTGTCATCAATCTTATTTTTCTATTCTTAAGCTAAAATATTATCTCGTTTTTGAGTCTTGAATGATGTACACACTATTTGCTGGGCACCAATATGTTTTCTTGTATGTTTGAAGCTGTAATTCAGACAGTTGTAGAGTTCAGGGTTGAAAACTGGACTTTAAAGAGAGTTTAGAGTTGAAAAAGTGGACCTTTTTCAAGCCAATAACATCTATTGTGGACTGGAGGTTGTATTGCTTACATTGTGATATACTTAACTTACCATGGTGTGAAAGCACAGTCATGAGCGTTTGCCTCTGTTCATTTGTGCTTTTGTACGAGTTTACTAGGATTTTATTTTTGTTTTTTGGTTTAAACGCCACAGTTTTTTTGCTACTTTGTACATCGAGTATACACTTTTGACCGGTATTTTGTTGTTTTGAAAATATGTTTTACGTGCCATCTTGATTTTAATTTTAGACTGGAGCTGTAGGGACCCTCACCTCTCGAAAATGGAATAGCCCGAAGAAAACAAAAATCTAGCCCTGGTAGCTTTCCGTACGAAGTTAAATGGCTCTATGTAAAATTGTAAATCCATCTACTAATTTGTAATACTTCCGTTGTATCACCTGATGCTGTATGTGGTATTCTTTTCTTGTACCCTCTTCAATCATCGTACACCATTTTACTACATCTCGTATGCTTGTGCTAGTTAACTAGCTGTGCTTACTGTAATTGTCAATTTGTCATTACTGTAGGAGTGGTGCTGATTTGATGGGCCCGTTACTTCCTGCGGTTGCTGAAATATGTTCAGATTTTGATCCAGTGTCCTCCGTCGAGCCATCTCTATTGAAATTGTTTCGCAACCTGTGGTTCTATATTGTCTTGTTTGGGTTAGCTCCTCCGATACAGAACAACCAGGCATCTACAAAACCTGTTTCCACTCCGTTAAACACTGGGGAGAGCTGTGTAGCCCTTCAAGCTGTTGCTGGACCCTACATGTGGAATAGCCAATGGTGTGTAGCAGTGCAACGCATTGCACAAGGATCTCCGCCGCTGGTAAGTTTTTAAGGACCATAGAGCTAGGAAACAGTATGATTATAGTGCAGTTAGGAGTGTGAACTTGTCTGAATTCATTTCCTGCTACTGAGCATACATAGCTTGTAATGGAAGGGGGACAGATGGGGTTCATATATCGTATATTTTTCATACAGGTCTTTGTGCTCCCCATATTATTGTTAGCTTTCTTTAGCAGGCAGATATATGAATAAATATCATTTAATGTCTGGAAGGGCTGTGTGGGAGGCCCAGGGAATAAACTTGGATCAGTGAATTTAACCGTGAAGTTGTAATTTGGATGATTCTTGTCTATATGTTTTTTTTTTTGCAAGGATTGTCTATGTTTTGAGAATTTAGAAAATAAGTCTACCACTTTTTATTAAAAGGGGCCTGTTTTTATCGTGTCTTGTGGATATGGATACTAAATTATTTGGTAAGAGCATGATACATGGGATTGTATAAATTAAATTAGTATATAATATTCACTGATGAAAATTCGGAATTACTTTGACTTTGCTTCTCACATGTATACCTTTTACACTTCAGGTTGTCAATTCAGTGAAATGGCTTGAAGATGAGCTAGAGTTAAATGCTCTGCATAATCCAGGCAGTCGTCGTGGCAATGGTGATGAAAAGGCTGCTGTTGGGCAGAGAACTGCACTTTCTGCAGCTTTGGGAGGTCGAGTTGAGGTAGCAGCAATGAGTACAATTTCAGGTCAATGTTTATTCTCTGTTGAGTGCTTTACGGCTTATGTAGATAGTTATTTGATTCCAGAAAATGTGAATTGCCCAAATATAACAAAGAAACTCTAGAAATGAGTGTGATGCATTATAGGTACCTAAGTGTATCATCTCTAACGCCGTGCATCAAACCGCCTGTAAACGTCCGAACCACGCTGTCCGGACAATTTCTGCCCTCCAACGCAGTCCATCAAACGTCCGCGGACCGGTCCGCATGTTCCCGCAAACCGGAAGCAAACCTGGGGGAGGTTTGTCGACGTCCGGATAGCTGCCACGACGGACTCCGGCCCACCCGGCCCACCCGGCCCACCCGGCCCACACAAAAGCGAGGCGGAGCCCGCGCATTTGCACACTTCCGCATTGTTTCCACATGAAAGCCTGCCCTTTCCCCACTGTCTTCGTTCCTATCGCAGACGTCACCCACCCCAGTTCCTGCCCGTTTCGTCGTCCACCGTCACGACGGAGCCCAAGGAGGTGCCGATGGAGATGTTCGTAGTCCCGCTGGGCCTAAAGGCGGAGGACCCGTCGGTGGTGGTCACCCGCAAGGTCAACAGGACGACACACACCGCCCGCCGCCGGAAACAAGGGAAGAGGGAGGGTGCTTTGGCGGAGGCCAGTTCGTTCTCCGGCAAGGCGTGCGCTCAGCAGGTGCCGGTCATGCAATCGCCTCCGCCCTGGCCGGCGCAAATGATTTTGCCATATTACTTTGCCGCCACGCAGCTCGGTCAGCAACGGCCCACTCTTACCGTCAGTGCCGGCCATCGCGTCCCGCACAACATAGACCTCAACGGGGAGTACAACTTCACAAAGTCGCAGTCACCTGCGCTTGTCCATTCGCGGATGTCCGCTTCCACGCCCGTCGGTTTCCTGTCTCTGTTTGCCAGTATGTCTCTGTCGGGCGCAACGGTGGATGAGGAGGCGCTGATGAACATGATCCACGACGGCGGCGGCTACGAAGATGGGCAAGTGGACGACTCCCGGCCGGAGGTGGACACCCAGCAGATGAACATTCAGATGCCGGACAGCCAGCAGTCGCAGGCCCAGCCGACACAGACCCAGCAGTCAGACATTTGATGTATACGGTTGGATGGCCTACTCCGCTAGTGCTGTCCAAGGACACGTCCGGACGTGTCCGCGGACGTTTAGGGTGTCCGTTTTGATGGACGGTGTTGGAGATGCCCTAACACGCAGGGCTGTCCCATTAGGTCCGTAAGTTTCACAATATTCGTGGCAGTTTACTAGCCAAATGGCCCATATATCTATGCGCTATTCCAGCTACCAGAATGTGCAGCCCCACAGCCATCGTGTAGTTTGAGCAGTATATCAGGTGGAAGCCATGCCCATTTCTCCCCATCAATGTGTCTGACGATCCAGATTCCATGGCTTGACACGCCTTGGTGGCCCACAACTGCGATACTGGATGACGTGCGGAACACGACAAAGATCAAAGAGCTGAGAAATGCTTCCACGTCTGCATATTTGGATGATTGAACTAACATGCAGATTTCTGCGAGATCATCTACAAGTGAGACCTACTAGGATGATATTGCATTTTTTGAACCCAAGTGAGAGAACCGTAAAAAAAAAGTGGATCCGCAGTGCAATTTATTTTGAAACTATTATCACAAAGCGGGTCTTACAGAAGTTACCAGTAGAACCGTCTTTTCTCATAATTTTAGTTCATTATAGTGCAACAGGTACATCCTGTTATGTTCCATTGCACTTGCACAATTTACACCTCCAACCACTGCTTCTTGCTGAGATGCAATTTAGTGAAGTATCCCACTAATTTGTTTTTACATTATTTTTTCATTTTCAGGAGTTAAAGCTACATATCTCCTCGCAGTTGCTTTCCTGGAGATATTGCGTTTTAGCGGCAGTGGTGGCATACTTTCAGCTGCGTTGAATAAATCAAATAGTTCCTTCGGTTGTGTGTTTGAGTATCTGCTTACTCTCAACTTGACACCAGCAGTAACTCAGTGTTTGACGGCAGTTGTGCACAGAGCTTTTGAAACAATGTTGTCATGGCTGGTATGTTTCATACTTTAACAATCTGTGGAGAATACCTGAATATGTAATCATTTGTTCTGTTGCCTTTGTATCCCGTCATTTGCTATGTCCTCTGTTGTTTACTGTTGAGTCAAATCACTCCCCATCTCATGGCAACTCAGATTTTTAAGTAAAATAAAAAAAGCTTACAGCTTTCTGTTGTGGAAGAAACACACATTTTACGCCATTGTTGCAGCCTTGACAGCTTTTGCTTACGACTTAATGTTTCAGATGCATGTCACCATATATCTAGGATTCTTGTTGAGACACCCAGTTGTTAGAAAAGATGCACTGGCAGACAGATGTTTTAGTTTTCCTTTGGGCAGTATGAGACACATCAAACATTACTTGCATCTTGTGTCTAAGGTTTTAAATTGGCTCTAGAGGTTGCGTCATACTCCCTCTGTAAAGAAATATAAGAGTGTTTAGATAACTAAGAGCGTTTAGATAACTACTTTAGTGATCTAAACGCTCTTATATTTCTTTACGGAGGGAGTACAACATTAGGAATTTGATCTGCATTGGAGTTATTCTGTCCTCCGTTCATCGACTTTGCATTGTAGACTAGTTAATCTGTCGAATTATACTATTGTTATTTTATCTTTAGAGAGATGAGAAATTTGTAACCTGTAACCGTGCACCATATTAATTGTATTTTATGTTCCCAGGAGGAACGTACATCTGACATAGGCGACGAAGCTAATCTGAGAGAATCTGTTCTTTGCGTTCATGCTTGCTTCCTTATAAAGAGCATGTCACAAAGGGATGAACATGTTCGTGATGTGAGTGTTAAGTTGTTAACTCAGCTAAAGGAAAAATTTCCACAGGTTAGGTGCTTTGATTTGGCTTTCATGTTTTAGTTATATTGTTTTGAGCCACACTGATGACACAAAGTATACTGAACTTTCAGGTTCTGTGGAACCCCTCATGCTTGGATATACTTCTAATTTCTGTTCATAATGAGTTGACTTCTGGTCCTGTCAGCGATCCTGCTTGGGTTGCCACTATACGCTCACTATATCAGAAGATTTCTAGGGAATGGATAACAAGTGCTCTTTCATATGCTCCATGTACCACACAAGGCCTAATACAGGTTCAGTCAATATAACATTATTTGGCCTTGCCTTTTTGAGCACGATTGTTCTTACTTTGTACGAAGCCGATGCATGATTTGTTGTTAGGACATGGCCATTGCTGTGTAGATGTTAAGGTTGCAGGTCACTTGTCGGGCACAATTTTACTTTGACTGAAACATCATTGTTTTTTATTTCATTAGATATTTGGCGCAGCATGCTTTTCAGTTTTCACACTATTTTGGTAAACAATCTTTGCTCTTGAAGCAGTAAGTGCGCGGATTACAGTCATCTTCTGATGTTGCCTCTTTTATCTATTCTTCCTCTCGCCTTGTGACTACGAAGTTCCTTCTTTATCCTCGTTCACATACCCAATTATAGTTCTATCAATGCTAAACACTTGCGTGTGAGCGCCAACAGCTGGATTATTTTAGGGTTCAGGATTTAGTTACAGCACTATACTTCTATGTCAGCCTTTCTTGAATCGATTGTTGCACAAGCTTTGTGCCAGAGACATCATTAAGCCGGCATCTAAAGTTTGTACTCTTTGTTTTCCCACCACCCAATGCATATATTGATTGTGTTTTTAATTGTATCGTTTAGGAAAACTTTTGCAAACCAAGTGGTGCACAAAGAACACAGCATACGGCAGATGTTGTCTCACTTTTATCTGAGATACGTATTTGTACTGGAAAGAATGATTGGAATGGCATCAGGACCGCCAATGTCCCAGCAGTTATGGATTCTGCTGCAGCAGCATCAGGAGCGAGAAAAGAAGCACCTGACATCACCCTGGAAGTACTGTCAACTGCAGTAGTGAGTGCAACTGTGAAATGTAACCATGCAGGGGAGATTGCTGGTATGAGAAGGCTGTTCACTACTATGGGCGGCTTAAACATGGGTGCTTCTCCTCCTGGTACACAGTCTGGGCAGGCCCCACAGTCATTTGATGAAGTTTTTCTGTCCAAATTTGTTCGTCTTCTTCAGGACTTTGTTGTTACGGCGGAGAAACAACCAATAGATAATTCACTATTTCGTGAAACTTGTTCTCAGGCTACAGCATTACTTCTTGATCATATGGTAATTTGTTTGCACCTAGGTGGTTTGTTACTTCCTTAGTTCTTAGTGTTGATTGTATTATAATGTGTAACATACAGGTATCCGATTCTCGAAAGAATCTGGAAGGGTTTTCTCAGCTTATACGACTTCTATGCTGGTGCCCTGCTTATATTTCTACGGCTGATGCAATGGAGACTGGAATTTATATCTGGACGTGGCTAGTTTCTGCAGCACCTTCTTTAGGTCCTCTTGTGCTTGCGGAACTTGTTGATGCATGGCTGTGGACAATAGATACAAAACGCGGCTTGTTTGCATCTGATATGAAGTACTGTGGGCCTGATGCAAAATTGAGGCCACATCTCATTCCTGGTGAACCTGAGGCACCACCAGAAAAGGATCCAGTTGAAGCAATAATTGCCCATAGGCTCTGGCTCGGCTTCTTTATTGATCGCTTCGAGGTTATAACCAGACTTTTTCTTTGTTTGTCTTGTGATTTTTCTACAGTTGTTTTCTTTGCCTGCCTAAGATGTTGTGCATGCAACCAAACTTCACTTGTTCTTGTGCTACAGCTGTTGAACCTTGTATGACAATTTATTATCATGTATAATTTGGGTGTTTAGTTTGTGGCTTGTTTGGATCATGACATCTGATATATAACTCATGATATTATTTTTTTTGAACCCGCTGCTGCAGAGAGGGGTTCTTCATATGTTTTATTTTGACAGAGACCAAATAACATGAAGGGGAATATGCGAGGGAGAGGAAAAACAAATAATGCATAAGAAAATTCTGCCTTTCTAAAATAATTTAAAGCAGGGAAAAGTTATAGTTATATAAAGGACAATTCTCCCCTGTTATTTACTTACCACTTATCTCAGGATTAATTTCTCTGGTGTAGAACTTTTATATCTGACACCACTCAGCGCCGAATAATAAACAGTTTAAATGGTTCCAGTTCTCCTGTTGGATGAAGTAATATTGTTGTGTTTATGGTATGGCGGTACTTTTGGTGGTCTGCACATGTGTTGCATTTATAAACCACATCTTCGCAAGCAATTATGTTACCACTCCCTCTGTTCCAAAATATAAGGTGTATTAGTTTTTTCACAAGTCAAACATGTGCATGTTTGACCAAGTTTCTAGAAAATATATTAGTATATACAATACCAAATTTGTATCATTTGATCCATCATGAAAAGTATTTTCATAGTTCATCTATTAGGTATAGCAGATGTTCATATTTTATTCTATAATCTTGGTCAAACATACAAATGTTTGGCTTTCAAGAAAGTAACTAGAATCTTAACATTCCATGAGCGGTTGGTTTATTCTCTGTATATTATTAGCAAATGTTGCTACCCTCATACAATGTCTTCAAATCATCTTTATATATTTACTAACAGTAACAAAACTTGATGTCTTTTATCATCAGTACATAATTGAAGTTCCTTGCATTTTTGGGGGTCCGTAATAGGAGTCGCCTTGTGACGTTCCATAGGATAAGATGAAGATGCATTATTGACTCTTTGCGCAATGTTTTGATTGATTGCTAGCTAGGTCTTGTACATGTGTTGTTCTCTTGTTGTGCTTTTTAATCATCTACCTTGTGTGGGTGTTATTTAAACAGGTGGTTCGGCATGATAGCATCGAGCAACTTCTACTTCTAGGCCGTATGTTGCAAGGGACAATGAAATCTCCAACTCATTTTTCTCACCATCCTGCTGCTACTGGCACTTTCTTTACTGCGATGGTCCTTGGTCTGAAGTTTTGCTCGTGCCAGTATCAATTTAACTTGCAAAAATGTAATATGGGGCTTCAGTTGTTAGAGGACAGAGTATACCGGTAATAATCAATTCGTTACACAGTTTCCTTGTCTTGCTATATTGCTCTTCAGTGTGTTTTATGATATTTCTGCTGCAATATTTGGTTTGCTGCTTTCTATGTCTCAATCATATTGGTGCAAGTAATATTTGTTTGGAAATCATGTTAAGACGAAGATGTCACGGCCAATTAGGGATGGGAAGGGAGGGAATAGAGGTGTAATTAAGAGATTTGAGAAATACGAGGACTGAATGACACATAGGATCCTCATGCTGACTGGATGCCACAATGCTTTATATTGTTAATAACATTAGATTGTGAGAAAATGTGCAAACATTAGCAAGTTTAGGGAGCTGAGATCATTCGTCACAAGGTGTATAGTAGTAGCACTACTAGTAGTATTATACAATTGCTACAGTTGCTAAAAGTTACTCCCACCGTAAAGAAATATAAGAGCGTTTAGATCACAGACAATTTAATAAAAACCTTCATGAACATCCGGTTAGGACACTTATCTCCTGTTATTAGCTTGATACTGTGCAGCTGAGTATTCTGTATGCGTCGTCTACCTCTTCATTAGACATGTTTATGTAGTATTCAAAATTTGTTTTTATGCGTCATGCTTATGTAATGATATGGAACTTTGCATCTTTTCTGTTTCCCCCCATTATGTTGTGGTACTTGCTAATATAGTTTGCTTGTCCCGTCTTCTCTTGCAGCGCTGCTTTGGGATGGTTTGCTTATGCACCTGAATGGTACGAGTCTCCAAACAAAAGTTTTGCTCAGAGAGAGGCCCAGTCTGTTTCAATATTTGTCCACAATCTGCAAAATCCCAGTCCCACTGATTCTGGTTCAAAGTCACAGGGACATGAAGGCGAACTTAACACGGTATGATAGTCCACTTCTCTCTTTCTCTCTGCCCTTCCCCACCGAACATAAAATGCATATCCAGTTATCTTGTCCTTGTAATATACGGAGTACTTCGTCCGTCCAGGTTTATTAGGCCCCCTCATATTTTGGATCAAACTTTGACCATTTATATGATTAGCACAGTATGATTTATATGCCACAAAAAGCATACTACTTCCATCCCGATGTATAAGTCATTCGCGTAGTTCTAGATCGACAATTTAACTATCTAAATATATATTATATGTGACAAAAATATATATTTAGAAATTACATCCGTGTAGAAATTTAGTGATATACTTTTCATGACATATACCACATATTTAATTCCTCAAATCGATGACCTAGAACTACGCGAATGACTTATACACCGAGACGGAGGGAGTACCATTGGATTTGTATTCGTAAGAGGATTCTCGCCATATGATTTTTGTGACATATAGTTTATATTTTATAAGTTAAATTATGGTCAAAGTTTGATCCTTAATACAAGGGGGCCCAATAAACCCAGACGGAGAGAGTAAAACACAAGGGAGAAGATAACACCGTGAAGATAGCATGGTGGAGAGAGGAGAGCTTCTGGGAGGGGGGAGGTAGGGAGGAGAAGTTTGGCAGGAGGGGAAGGTGCACCACAGAGACAGAAAGAGAAGAGATGGGGAGAGATGGTTACTGCCAGTTTATTCTTTTCTTGCTAAAATTGAACTAGATCGACTCTACTTATAGGAGTTCCTTATAGATGACGACTAATCGAATATTGAGTGCAACCAGTCGATAAAGATGGATTGTTGAGTGTGACTAAGTAATATATAACCTAATGCATGGACCTAATTCGCTGCTACGCTTAATATTGCTGTTGCTGCCCACCTTGCACGCATGTGCCCATTGCGGGTGCCATGGCACTCACTTCTATTATCTATCTGAAAAGCTTAACATTTCTCTTTCATTTTCCTTTTGGTTGCAGGCGGATCAGATCCACCCAGTGTGGGGTTCTGTGGATAACTATGCAACTGCAAGAGAAAAGCGTAAGCAATTACTTTTGATGCTTTCTCAAAATGAGGCGGACAGGCTTGAAGTCTGGGCTCAACCAATAAACACAAAGTAACTACGATTGTGGCATTATGTTCTCTATTGTTTCTTACTTGTGTTGAGTTTAAACTCACATGTATTGCATATTATATCTGGGCAGAGATATGTCAACATTTCGTGGCAAAATTAGCTCAGAAAAATGGATTGATCACTCCAGAACTGCTTTTGCTGTTGATCCTCGAATTGCTCTCTCTATGACTATGAGGTTTCCGACAAATGCAACATTGCAGTCTGAAATTACTCAATTGGTACAGGTATGATTCTTGCCTATAGCTGCTACCTTTCAGATATTGTTCTCCATTGTGTCCCTCCTTTCTTCACATTTTAGTTCTGTTCCATAATATCTCCCCTTTTAATATATACGGTAGGCATCCATTCACAGGAAATGTAATATTTATCTCTTGTTGCATTTTAATGTTAGCTGAAGATGTTATCTTTGATAATTATCTACCCTTAAAGGTTTGTAAATTAGTCAGGGAAATATAGTCTAGTGCAGTGAAAATAACCATGAAATGATGTTAATAACTGCCTAACTAGAGTTGCCACTACTTTAAAGGGCATTGCTATGATCTGTTCACCCCCATGCATTATGTCTTCTTAGTATGTAGTCAAATGGCAAATCAGAAATGCGTTAGTTAGGATATTTTGAATGTATCAACTACAGAAAAATGTATAAAGTGCAAGGATAGATATGTGACAATGATATGTTGGCTGCCTTACCTATGGAGGTAAAATTCATAATGTGGTAAATGAAGAACTGGCAGTTATGTCTTGTTAATCATGATATTTGCATACTGCTGGCTTGGGCTGTTGCAATTTTTGTCTTTTGGGTGTGACATCTCGATATTTAAATGGCATGAGAAAAATCTTAACTGAGGATAAGAAAGTGCACTGTGTGATGCTTGCAAGCTCAGCGTTTTCAGCCTTTGATTTTCCTGCCATTATCTTACCTTTTATAGATTACTTTCCCCTTACCTTTAATCATAGTTTAAAACCGAACCAGATCGATTCAACCAGAGCCGAAGTACTGTCTGGTCTGGTTTGCTAGGAAGGCCGTCAATCACAGATTCAGTTTCTATGATTATACCTTCAATACTGGAAGTTTGTAACTAGTGGATGCTCTCACATTATTAAGCTTATGCTTCAACACATGTGACCATTAAATGAAGCATCTAATATGCTTCATTCGTGTTAAAAAAATGTGCTTCATTCTGTATTGAGCATCTTTTAGCCCTTCCAACTGTTCAGTTTCAGTGACAAGGGTGAATTGCCATATCTTATCATTTTTTCGTCTTTGCAGACACACATACTGGAGCTCCGTACAATTCCTGAAGCATTACCTTTTTTCATCACTCCAAAGGCAGTGGACGAAAATTCAGCACTGTTACAGCAACTTCCGCACTGGGCTCCGTGTTCTGTTACACAGGCATTGGAGTTCTTTACCTCTCCTTATAAAGGACATCCCCGTGTTATGGCATATGTTCTTCGTGTCATGGAGACTTATCCACCCGAGACCGTCACCTTTTTTATGCCACAGTTGGTACAGTCTCTCAGATATGATGATGGGGTGAGAATTTCTTCCATGTGTTTCTATCAGTGCAAACAGCCACTCTTATGGAGATGAAACCCAAAAGACCATGAGTTGGTCGCGAGATCTTATGGGTTTCACCTCTAGCTTACCCCAACTTGTTTGGGACTAAAGGCTTTGTTGTTGTTGTTGTTGTTGTTGTTGTTTCTATCAGTGCAAACCAGAAAGAAAATACTGATAATTAAGTCTGCACCTTTTGATTTAGTATGCTTTCTTAAAAATAATAATGTGCTTCTCTCTTTTTTTCCTTGCCCTTTATTTCATCAGAAATTAGTTGAAGGATACTTGCTTGGAGCTGCTCGAAGAAGTAATATATTTGCTCACATCTTAATATGGCATCTGCAGGTGAAATTTATTTAGTTTGTATTTTTTATATTTCTAAAATCATTGGATCTTGTGTTTGTTCAAATGAAGATATACATTTTTATTCTATTCTCTAACATATTCCTACTGGGAAATTCTTCGCTGACATGCTTGTTCATTTGCGAACTTGAAATTCCAGGGGGAATGTGAGGAAGCTGACAATGAAAAGGAAGCAGGTGCTCCAAAGGTACAACACCTTTTCATCTTTCTATAGCTGTCATTTTTCTTTTGTTGTCCTGCGGGTTCCAAAGTATCCTGTTGCATTACCCAAAAAATCCATTACAGCCCTTTTCTGGAAGTTCCTTGTAACGGTTGGTTCCCCATAAATTAATAAGCTTGAGGGATAGCAAGATCATTAGAGTGTAATTAGGGTTATGCTTATTTGATAAGGTGCCTGAAATATTTTATGAAATGTTTATTTACTTTATACTTACGTGCAGTTAAAGCTGTTGTAGTGGTGAATAATGATGGATCGAAAAATTAAGCCGTGCAATTTTATTTTGCATGGGATGAATCCGTATTACATTCAGACTTACATTAGGCGTGAACAGACGATTCTATGTCTGTATATCAGTTGCCCTTTTAGTCTGATGCTTTTCTGTTTTCTATGTACTGTACATGGCCCACCCAGCACCAAGTTAGGGAGAGGATCCCCATGATCTCTCAGTAAGGAAGTTTAACATTTGAATATGGAATATAGTTTTTAGCTTGGGCTTAGGGATGAAAATGGAGTGGAAACTTTCTGCTTTTCCAGAGGGAAAATGAAAGTGGAGAGGAGATATGAAAACGGAAACGAAAATTTGCAAAACGGAAGTGGAAATGGAATTTTTTATGCGGAAACGGAAACAAAAAATGGAACGGTGTTTTCCGATGGAAACGGAACTTTCTGTTTCAGTGAATATGGAATTTTTGATTTTACAATCTTCCTATGGCTGTTGTGTAGCCCAACCACCAAACAACACACAATGACACAATGAGGAGAATGGATCATTTCAAACCCAACTTCTACTATCACACATGTACTCAAGTAGACCCTATACACAATTGCCCATTACTACTATAATACTACGCCAAGTTGCTAACATAATCATATTACTTTGTAGCCATGTTATCAATTCATTAAATTTGATATTTATCTATGATTGAAGGGGTTTTAAAGTTTCGGTCAACGCCCACTTCTGTTTCTGTGTCCGCTCTGTATTCACTCCGTGTTCGTTTCCGGTAGTATCTGTTTCCGTATTCATTTCCGTGGTTTCTATACTTGTTTCCGCTTCTGCAAAAAATATGAAAACAAATGTGGTAGCAATCAGTTCCGTCCGTTTCCGCTGCATTTTCATCCCTAGGCTTAAGGCAATTAGAGACAATACCTACGGTTTGTTACTTAGATTGGATTGTTAGGTTTCTATATATCTAACTTGCCTTGAGAGCCTCTTCCTAGCTTAGTGCACAACATTTTCTGAGAAAAATCTTCTCTTGGTCATTTCTTATCTTATAACTTAATCATAGTGATGTGTGCTGTTTTGCCAAAGCGTATTGCAAGCTTTGAAGGTAATGTCTATAATGTTAACATTTCTAATCTTTTTTCCAGGCCAGTGCATTCCAGTCCTTGCTTCCTGCTGTTAGGGAAAAAATTGTTGACGGTTTCACCCCAGAAGCTCGGGATATGTTTGAAAGAGAGTTCGATTTTTTTGACAAGGTCACCTCGATTTCTGGTGTTCTTTTCCCTCTTCCCAAGGAAGAGCGAAGAGCTGGTATTAGAAGGTAGTTATAGAAATTTTGTTCTCGTGTTTTCTTGAAGAACTAAGAACCTACCACTAGAGAACTCGTTCTCATCTGGAAATTTGTGCTAGTAACTCATCATTTTGAATTCTTCATGCAGGGAGCTGGAGAAGATTACTATTCCAGGCGACGACCTCTATCTACCTACTGCAACAAACAAGTTAGTACGGGGCATACAGCTGGACAGTGGTATTCCTCTCCAGTCTGCCGCAAAAGTTCCAATAATGATTACTTTTAACGTTATTGATCGTGATGGGAGCCCAAATGATGTAAAGCCACAGGCTTGCATTTTTAAGGTAAATAATTAATTTTTTGCAATGAAATCTGCACAACTAATGTCTTCCATTTGACCCAGGCGGAAATGTGAGCTGAGGTTGCATGCATAGAAGCATGCACGTCCTACTGAAACATATGATTTCTGGATGCAGTTTATTTTTTAGGTTTGATTACAGCCTTTCTGCACTGCTGTCGTGGTTTTGTGCAACTAAAAGATAGCTATAAACATGGCTCATTTCCCACTTTGATTTTTCTGGCAACAGACTGTAATAGTTCCTTTGACATGTCAGTGAGTAAAATACACTTTCATCATTGCCACAGTATGGTTATCATGTGGACTATGGTAACGTGGTAAAGTGACCTTGATTAATTACGTCATTATAATTTACACCATAAACCATGTTGTAGGGGCATTATGATAAAGGTACAAGAATTGCTTCCGTCGAGTGTAAACTAATTAAGTGAGGTCAAGTCCATTTCTTTTTGAGAAAAGTTCATTTTACTTGACTTGTAGTTCAGGACTTTGAAAAGGTTGTATGTGTACGACGTCTTTCTGATAATGTTATTATTTTTCATCTCTGTCCTGTTATTCTTCTAGCATTCGCTGTGCTTGACAGTTCTCACAAGCAACTTTCTATGCCATGATAGGTTGGTGATGACTGTAGGCAGGATGTGCTGGCCCTTCAAGTTATTGCCCTATTAAGGGACATATTTGAAGCAGTCGGATTAAACCTGTATCTCTTTCCCTATGGTGTTTTGCCCACTGGCCCTGAACGAGGCATAATTGAGGTCAGCATGTACCTGCAATTGTTTCATTTTTCAATTTATGGACTACGGAACCAGCTAGTGATTTTGGACACCGTCTAAATAAACACCTTTTCCTACTCGAAGTTTCTGTGAGGTGGAAACTTGAAAACTTGAAATTCTAGGTGCTTGATGTGAAACAACCTAGTAACTTTGCATGCTAAAAGAGAACATTCTTACAAGTGGGAACTGCTTTAAATTGATATGTTAATATTATTAAAAATACAAACACCTCAGTTCAGACCATATGTTGTTCTGGACATTGCACACTCTTCAAGAATTAATTTTGGCAAATTAATCTTTGTAAAAATATGGCAACAAGTAATATAGAATCTTAATGGTTAATACCATGGTTTTGAGTGAATTTTAGTGGTTTTATTCTTGTGTGGTCAATCTCTAGTGGTCAGAGTTACGAAATATTGCTTGCACCATGTTGAGTCCGTGACGTATGTTTCTAAACAGAAGTGGTTGGTATTCTTATGAAACTTGATCGACGAGTGGAGTCAACAAGTAGTTTCTATTATCAATCAGTGTATATCATTGTACACTCCTGTATTTATGTTAAATTATAGTTTAAATGATGCATTTGCCTTCATACGGGAAGAGTTATTGGCTGTTCTTTCATTCATGTATGGTTTATACATCTTAACCCGAGCATGCTGTAGGTGGTCCCAAATACTCGGAGTAGAAATCAAATGGGCGAAACAACTGATGGTGGTTTATTAGAGATATTTCAGCAAGATTATGGCCCTGTAGGGTCACCTTCTTTTGAAGCTGCACGTGAAATGTTTATGATTAGTAGTGCTGGATATGCTGTTGCCAGCCTGCTTCTTCAACCGAAGGATCGGCATAATGGCAATCTTCTCTTTGATAGGTTCTAACTTAGTCCTATATCATTAATTGATCGTGTAAAGCTGGAATTATCACTTAACCATCACCTTGCTTATGCAGCCAGGGCAGACTAGTTCATATTGATTTCGGATTTATTTTGGAGATTTCACCTGGAGGTAACATGGGGTTTGAGAGTGCACATTTCAAGCTAAGCCATGAGATGACTCAATTGCTCGATCCATCTGGAACTATGAAGAGTGACACCTGGAATCAGTTTCTCAGGTACGTATTTTTTTCACAGTTTTAGCAAAATGTAATTGGGAATGACTCTTTAATACATGTCTTCGCAATTTATGGAAGTTCGATACACTTTTTCCACCGTGAGGGTGAGGGAGCTAGGCAAAATGTAAAGCAAAAAAAGTCGCGACCTTTGTAGATAAAATTTGCATTGGAAATATAGGTTGAGAAACAGGTCAATACACTTTGTAGATAAAATCACGCCTAGAAAATGTAAGGGGAGGAAAAAAAGTTGGCCGACCATCTGTACGTAAAGTTATGCATACTGTAGCTATCCCTGTCAGTATGAATTTGTTACTATTATTTGTGGAGGGAGAGGGCAACCTGATTGTTGGTCTGCAATCTTTCTATGATGTTTGGAAGACGATACTGAACTCTACGAAGCGTAGTTTGTACGAATCCATGGACTGCATTGACTTCCACCTTGCACTGCATTGTTCTGATTACAATGTTGTCTATCCAGATTGTGTGTCAAGAGATACCTAGCGGGGTGTTGTAGCCGCTTGAACGGCATGTGCCAGGCATCTGCCTTATTCCTTCTATGCTATTGATGCGTCCAGCTTGGACGTATCCTTCAAAAAAAAAAAAAAAACTTGCACTGCATTGTTCTGATTACAATGTTGTCTGTCCAGATTGTGTGTCAAGGGATACCTAGCGGGAAGGAGACACATGAATGGCATTGTAACTACAGTACAGTTGATGGTGGACAGTGGACTCCCTTGCTTTAGCAGGGGAGAGCCTATTGCTAATCTTCGGAAGCGGTTTCATCCAGAGATGAATGAGCGTGAGGCGGCTAATTTCATGGTACGGACATGTGTCGATGCCTACAACAAATGGACCACCGCAGGGTATGATTTGATTCAATACTTGCAGCAAGGTATTGAGAAGTAGTTAATCTCCCATTTTGTAAATGGTATGGGTCGTGTACATCAATTGTATGTAGCGCACTAACTCCAGCATGTAGAGTTATATTGAGCAGTTCCTTTGTACCGAGAGAACTGAGAATGTATGTTTAACCGTGGAGATGTATTTTCCTATTGAAAGACAGTCTAGCTAGTAGGTAAAGCCCAATAGTATCATCAGTTCATCGGGTCTTTTTGTAACAGAGCAGCAGATTCAATTATTTGTTTCTTGATTTTATCATGTCGTCGACATATTCTCTTGATGAGGTTGTGAAATTTTAGCAGTCACTTCTTGTTTTGTTTGAGAAGGATCTGGTATGGCATTTTTCTCCCCTTTCTGTTTGCGCTTTTGACATAAATACCACACCTGTCTTTTGCTATATACTCCCTACATCCCATCCAGGGATGACACTGATAATATATTAATATATATTGCCTTTCTCGTGTTCAATGTTGGTGGCTCTATTATCCTTTTTTAAGGAATGGTGGCTCTATTATCCTAGTTTTAGGGCATAAGCACTTTCGTCGTTGCCTTAATTATATTTATTGCTGTTGGTATTTTTATAGTTTTAGAGGCACCAGGGTTCTTGTAGCTTTCTCTCGCTTTCTTGGTAAAGGGAATATGACGTTCGTTCTTTTTTCCTCTACATCAGAAGTATGTGATATGCTAATATAACCATGGGAATGCTGGTGTCGTATATAAGTCTATACATCATAGAAGTGAATGTGTGACAACCTGATCTGTACTTGTTGAAGCAAAGGATTATACAGGGTCTTTACGTGACACTTAAAACTAAACGATTTTTTTTGGCATTTTCATGAATTTCTAAGATAAAATGCTATACACTAATAAGTGAGATACTATGCTTGTGAACTTCAGAGGAATGACCAAAAAAAAAAAACTTGATAATAATAGGACATGTTACATTATGGGTACACGCAATATTTGTGCGATACATGATCATATGCTCCAAAAATGGACAAATGATTCTACTCCTCTTTGTAATATATAAGTATACCTTTTATTTATACTTTTTGCACTGAGTTTTTTTAAGTACAAAAAAGATCGCATCTACACATTCAAGTACCATGGTTTTTGGGAAATTATTTTGGGTTCAAAAGTATGTAGATTCTAAGGGGGTGTTACAAAGAGGTAAATGCATCAGTGGTGCTTAGGGCAAGTCCAATGCGGACGCAAACATACATGGATTTGGTGTGTTTTTTGTTCGTTTGGGTAGGCCGTAGAGGCGACGTTTGGCCCCGTCTGCGTTTTGCTGGCGAGTGCATCCAAATCACATAGTTTTTATATCACAATAGTAAATGGGCACCACTAGGGATCAGACTACCGATCCCTAGCCTCACATCAGACCAGCCCAACGCCCTAGGATGAAATTGCTTTAACCGTTAGATTAGTAGAAGCATGGGTCCTTTTCTCGATAGTTTCCTTGCAATCCGCTTCGTAGAATTAACTGCTCCCAAAAATCACGGCTGGTCAGAATTGGAACCTGGATCCACCTTTGCGAACCAACCTGTGGTTGGATGGTTAGAGGGACTGTGATATCCCCAGCCCACCAGGGTTCAAATCCTGCTGCTCGCATTTATTCCTGGATTTATTTCAGGATTTCCGGCGATGCGCATTCAGTGGGAGGAGACGTTCCCGTCGACGACGAGGTGCCTACGGTGACTTCGTAAATTTCAAGATGATATGCCAGCTCAGTCTCTCGGAGGTGTTCATAGGGGTAGGGTGTGCATGTGTGCGTTCATAGGGGTGAGTGTATGCGCGTGTATGTGAGCGCTTACGTCTGTACTGTGTTAAAAAAAAAGTTAATTACACCTGAAAATCAAGCAAAGGACGTCGAGTAACACTGGGAGACAGATAATAATAGCAAATTGATGCAAAATTTTGTTTCCATAACAGAAAATATGCTTCCATAATATTCTGAAACTTGCTACAGTATGCTGCTTCCATATATGCTTGTGATATTCCCTCCATGTCCATATAATCACAGGTGTTTCCATATATGCATGATGCTTCCTTGTATTCCATATTTGTTTCCATCATATGCGAAATATATGCTTCCAATAATACAACACATGCTTCATACTTCATGGTCACATTTTTCTCGAACCATTATCATTATTTCTTTTATGCTATGACTATGAAGCACGCATGGTTTTATTTCGAAGCACAATTTTATTGGGTTGAAACATGTGAAATGTAGTACCAAGTTCCACGTACTATTGTAATTAACAAAGCACATCGTATTTTGCAGGAAACGTATCATGTCAAATGTATAAGGATGCATTTTATGTCGCACTGAGTCATCAAAAACATAGTTTGACAAATGTTGAAGCATGAACAAAGTAGTTCTGAAGCATTACCAATTTACCATGGTTGTGTAAAAAACAAAGCAACATGGAGATACTTGGACAACATGCCACATATGATACCAAAGCACATCTTTGATACTAAATTGAAGGAAGCATACACATAGATTGTATGAAACTTAATACAAAGAATCTGAAGCATTGCATTTGTGAAAATGAAGCACATCATTCCCACTATGTAGAGACAGCGATGTCGAGGAACCAGAGGCATCGAGGGCAGGAAGCATGAGAGATGGTGCCGACCCGAACAAAGGCATCCACCGATTAGGAGCACCATATATGTAACGATGTCGAAGAAGAGGCCAACATGGCGGCAGGATAATTGTGCTACCCTATCATATTACATGTCCCTGCTCCCCGTTGACGTCCTTGCCATCACTACTGCCACTCACACCAGCCACCTTACCATCGTCGTCTCGCCGTGCTAGTTGATTATCCAACCTGTAATGGCAGCCTAACATGCACTGGTGGTATTTCGAAGAAGCATCAATTTCATTCTATCTCAAGATAACACAAATAATATAGAAAAAATAGAAGCATGCATGGCTAGAATGGCACAAACTCTATGCAGTGAAGAAGCACACGAATAATGCATAAGAAGCTTGGATATTTGGAAGCGTCATATTTGTGCCATGTTGATACAAAATTCACAGATATTCCTCTCTAATTTGGTCATAAACTACACACAGGACATACTAAAATCGACCCAAAAAAGGGTATGCACACAGTCCCATGAAGATGTCAAAACAATAGATGCAACATAAAAATTAGGAATCAACTACACTGTATCCAGATGAGATCGTGAGAGCACTCAATACCTATCCAGATTGATTCATTCCCCTCATTCCCCAACGGCATTGTAGACTACAGGTCACGAGAGCAGAACCTGATGGGAGGACCGGGACGCCGAGGGGGGTTGCGAGCTTGTTCATGCGCCGTCATGGATAATGGTGGGCGCAGCGCCACAGCCACCGCACGAGACCGTGGAACGGTGGATCTCACGACCACGTCGGAGAAGGCCTTGTTCCTGGCAGAGGGAGCCGGGGCGGCGAGGGCATCGCGAGCTTGGCGTTCATCTACGTCAGGGGCATGCGGGAGATGGGAACGGGATTCGTCTAGGTCGGGAAGGTGAGCTTAATTCGGGGAAGAGAAACTGACGGGGAGTTAGGGGCTAAAAAATAGGCTTTTTAGGTGGGTGTTGGGCGACTGATTTTGGACAAATCTCAACGGTGAGATAAAAAACGCATCAACGTCGCGCAACCGGTCTGATAAAATCGTCCTACCAGACTACTGATGAGAAGCGTTTCCCATAGTAAATAGTTGACAACCAAATAAAAATCTCACAGTTTACAAACCAAAGAAAATTTAAATTGCTACAAATACATTGAAAGAAAAGGAGTCGATACATCTATTGGTTGCCAAGGTGAGTCCACATATGCTCAATCAAATTATTTTGGAGTTGAATGTGAATTGTCCAATCACGCATTTTATGATGGAATTGGGTGAATTCTGCAAACGTTGCCGGTCCATGCTCATGCACCACACTTTTATCCTGAAATTGAAACCCTTGGTCAAAGATTTAGTCCTCATGCTCATCCTCTATGACCATGTTGTGCATGATCATACAAGCAGTTATCACCTCCCACATCTTCTTGCCCCTGTTACAAATGAATATAGATTCGTATAATCCACTTCCATACACGTACCGCTTGCCAAACAAAGTTGTCTGGCCCAAGAACAACATGCGGTGTCAGGATGATTTTTGTGCCCGACAACCGAAGAAGACATAAATCTTTGTTATTTGCTCGGTGTATGAACTGCTAATTAGTACCAAGAGCAAGTCTGAAGATTGGTTAGAGGGAAGACCGACTGCATGAGATATTTGATGTGAGGAGAAACAGTGGACCTCGCTTTGGTGAACTCAAGTCCGTCCAAAGTTCGTGTCTTCCCGTGGCATCTGGCAAAGTTTCACCTTCCGACTGGTGACACGCTAACCATCGAATTATGTACAAACACTCGTCCGACATGTCCTCGTCGAGCACATGTTCGATATGTGGAGAGAAGAAGACTCAGTCATCACTCTCAACTTGAATGCACTCAGGAAATCAAAATATGGGAGTCCGAGTTCGATAGTGTGCGTTTCCGCCATGAGAAGAGAGGCTCCAACAGAGGATCTCATAGACTAGCTCGTTTTTTTGTTTCTAGTTCGGTTGGTTGCCATGTATGGCTTTTAAATCCGACCGAGGGCGTGAGCATCCTTATCCTGCTAAACATTGAGTAAGAAAGGGCGGGTGTTTTTCTCTCTAAACAAAGTAGTTCAACTATCATCTACCTATATGGAGAAGGAAGCACATGCTAGAGGCCCTGTTTCCTTCTTTTTTGAGCAAATGCTGGACAACTTTTCCGAGTACCGAACAAGACACATATGATCATATAATTAGGAGTCTGCATGATAAGTTAGTCGCTTGCAGTGAACATACGAAAGTGATAGTAAGTAATTAGAGGGTACCTCTGGATGGGCTGCCAGGGGCACGCGGGCATTTTATCCAAAGTTTCCAGGGGTTTGATGATGCGGAGCATCCCACCATCATCCCCATGGAGCCTACACCATCAAACCAACCCCCAAGTGGTCCTATGACAAGAGCACGCGCACGCGACATTGGAGCTAAGGTGAACTCACTCCTCTTCGAGCCAGACTTGAATATCAATGGGACTTGGATGCTACCTCACAATGAAACCCTGTGCATCCTTAGGTGCGAGGAAGACTACCACGAAGGATCAAGGAAGCATCCCCAAGACCAAGAGGAAGAAGGAGCAAGGAGAAGTGCCAGCCTGCACTTGGCCGGATCATCCGGATCCCGGCCCGGATCATCCGGAAGATGCCCGGATCATCCGGACCCCGGCCCGAATCGTCCGGCTACGATACCAGTGCGCTCACGTGAAGCCGGATCGTCCGGACCGCCGCCCGGATCGTCCGGATAATTCGAAACAGAACCGTACAAGAAGACCGTGAAGCCGGATCATCCGGACCCCGGTCCGGATCATCCAGCCTTGCCTGCGTGCAAAAGGTGGGCCTTGGGCCTTGTATCTCTCCCAGTTATCCCTTCGTCCCTAGCACTATATATACTCCTCTTCCACCCCCGAATTAGGGTTAGCTTATGTTTAGCATTTGACAGCATAGCTCCATCTACCTCCTTCTCCCACGGAGTTGACCACCTCTTTGAGAGAAGATCCGAAGTGGATGCCAAGGCCCCATCAAGGGAAGATCCCACGGGATATCAAGACCTCATCTCTCCGGAGTGAGACGACTATCGGTTACTTGTATCTTCTTGTTTGACTTTGGATCTTTGTATCTTGTGTGCTTGAGTGGATTTAGCGGATGTGTGATCGGAGATCGTTCTTGAGTTCGTGTTTTCTCTCGTGATTTCTCCCTTCTTCCCCTCCAAGTGTGAAAAGGTCGACATACACGGGTGTGCCCCGTAACATTTGACCTTCGTCGTGCTAGTAGAAGTGTCAATTTTGCAGCTCATATTTATGCTAAAGAAGCTCTTAATGTGGGGTTGGTTGGATCTTATGATGACACTGTAACCCTGGCTTCCTGACTTGTGTTTTGTAGTCAGATATGATGCCGCTGAATGAATAGAATGTCGGAGAGCGGACTTATCAATGGGAAGGGGGGGGCATGAGCTAACATGCATTGCTCATGGTAACTAGCCCATTTTTATTACCCTTTCACTGTTTTATAATTTTTTCCTAGTTTCTTTTCTATTTTTTCTTCAACGGTGTGAGAAGGCTTGCTTGTGTCTTGAAGATGTACAACATGGCACGTGAAGGTGTATTGCATCGCGAGGTGTACTTCAAGAATCAATGGCTTCCTCTTGATTTTCTGTTAGACTAACAACATGGGACAACTTACCCTCCCCGTTTTATTGCCATCGTCCTGGCGATCTCACTCACCTATGGTGGTTGATCTGGTGCTAGAAGGCGAGTTAAATTGAGTTTTTACATTCTCAGTGGTGTCATTCTACCCGTGGATATCACGTTGTATGGAGTATAAGTCTCCCGACTTCATTCTCGTCTTGGTGTGGACGTGTGGTCCTCTTGGCCAATGCCGCAGCCAAGGAAAACTAAGATTTGTTTGTGGTCCTCTTGGCTAGTGCCACAGCCAAGGAAAACCAAGCAAATATGTAGGTGCATTGGCTTGTTCCATTAGATTTGTTTTAGTGTGTGGTTCTCCAGTTTCATCTATTTGTACTCTTGGTCTTCTTCTCTGGCATTGTGGCGATGAGCTGTGATCCCAAATCCTACCATGCAAGGCGTGTGTGCTTGGCGACATTGCGTTCAACGGTCTCGGGATGCAACCTCTTAGAGCATCTCCAACAGACGCGCTAGGTGTGAGAAGGACAATCTTAATTGTGTAGGTGTGAGAAGGACGATCTTCGGTACCAATTCTACTACTTCCACATTTGCACATTGAGTGATCTTTGATCCATTTTCAAACTTGTGGAACGATAATTGATATTGTCGTCTCATTCTTCCACTTATATCTACTTGAGTCTTATGGATTGGTCAAGCATCCACAACCTGGCATTTGAGGAACAAGAGGACGACGAAACCACCTACGTCACCAAGATGCACTTCTTCGGCACGCAAAAGGCAATGCGCATGACGTCTTGAACGACCGTATCGAGCAACTCGCCACCGACGTACGCGAATCCGAAGTGCGAACAAGGGACTACCTTGACACCAAGCTCTCAAGCCAAATGGAGGAAATTCGTGCCTTGATGGTCACGCATGTTTCTTCTACATCTACATCCTCCGGACGGCGCCACTCAAGTCGCCACTCATCGGAGTACTCTTCCGGTGAGAGTCCACCTCGAGCACGCCCTCATCACTGAGATGACCGCTCCGGTCCAAGTTCACACCAAGGTCGCCAACGTCAAGCTTCGGAGAACCCATTCCATGGCAATGGACTACAAGATCGACTTCGCGAGCGTGCTCGACGTCACCAACAAGAACAAGAAGCATTGGAACAAGAGCGCCAACAACCACGCCGTGAAGAAGAACTACGTCAACGCGAAGAACAAGCGCTCGAAGCCTAACGTGCACTCCGTGATGCAACTCGTGCTTTGGAGGAACGAAACCGTCAAGCCCGTCAAGAACAAGAAGAACTTCGCCGTGAACGACAAGAAGAACTTCGTCGCGAACGACAAGAAGAAGCCAATCGCCAAGAGGAGCACCAAGAAGGCGCAACCGAGTGCGTCCACCTCGTCGCCGTCCTCAAGCTCATCATGACGAACCCGAGGATGAAGATGAGCTAGGAGAAGAACAACGTCAACATGGCCAAGACAATGCGGATCCACCTCCAAGACAAGGATTTCGGCCTCACCACCACAATGATGAACAACGCTTTGGCAAGCTCAAGTTCACAATGCCAAAGTTCTCCGGAAGCAATGATCCCAAAGATTACCTCTCATGGGCGCTCAAAGTTGACAAGATTTTTCACCTCCACAACTATGACGAGGAGAAGAAGATAGCTATGGCTTCACTCAAGTTCCAAGATTACGTTCTTATTTGGTGGGAACAAGTGATTGAGCGAAGAAGAGAAAGAGGCGAACCTCCTATCAACACTTGGGCCCAAATGAAGGATCTCATGAGAGCTCGCTTTGTACCTACACACTACAACCGAGATCTCTTCAAGAAGCTACAACGACTCAAGCAAGGTACCAAGTCGGTAGAAGAGTACTATCAAGACATGGAAATAGCAATGATACGAGCCAATGTCAAGGAAGATGATGAGCAAACAATGGCACGTTTCTTGAATGGCCTCAACTACCAAGTCAGGAAACTTACTTGAACTAGTGCATCAAGCGACCAAGGCGGAACGCCAAGTGCAAGATGACTACAAGTACTCCAAGTTCTCTTCCAAGACCTACGGTTCAAGTGCTCAAGCTACTACGACAACGACGACACCGACTACAAAAACTACTATGACTACCGGCGACAAGTCAAGCTACAAGGACAAGACGACTTCGTCAAGCTGACCTACTACAAGCAACTACAAATCGAGAGCTTCATCCTCTACACCAACATCGGATGCTACCGCCAAGTCAAGCTCCATCAAGTGTTTCACGTGCCAAGGCCGAGGCCACAAGACTTATGAGTGCCCAACAAAATGCATCATGATCCTTCAAGACGATGGCACCTATGACTCTATGAGTGACGATGAGATGGAAGCATTGCAGCACGTGACCATGCATCGTCAAGTCAATGAACATGAAGATTCGCAAATCTTTTGCGACAACGATCCGAGCCCCGCTCTCGTTGTCTCCAAGGTTTTGAAGCTTCAACAACAAGAAGACGAGAACCAACGTTGGCACATCTTCCACACCAAGGCGGGCATCCAAGGAAAATCCGTCAAGGTCATCATCGATGGCGGAAGTTGCCACAATTTGGCAAGTGAGGACCTTTGTTCCAAGCTACAATTGGTCAAGAAGAAGCACCCTCGCCCCTACAAGGTCCAATGGCTAAGTGATTCCGGCACTCTCCAAATTGAACACACCGTGGAAGTTTCTTTCAAGATAGGCGCTTATGAAGACACTTTGGAGTGTGATGTGGTTCCCATGTCCGTTTGCCACCTTCTCCTTGGTCGGCCGTGGCAATTCAACCGTGGCATCATCCACAACGATTGGACCAATCACTATAGCTTCAAGATGAAGAGCAAGCAATATGTACTTTAACCAATGACTCCTAGTCAAGTCATCGCCGACAAGCACGCTTCATCCCATCGTGGAGACAAAAGTGATAGAGCGACCCACCTTAAAGAGAGTGAGCGCCACAAACCAAACTTGAGTGACTCCACGATGAGGGACATGAGTGATATAGTTCTTTTAGCCACCAAAAGAGATTTGAGGGATGTGAGTGAGAGCCCATCTACCGTTCTTCACTATGTACTTGTGTGCAAAGATGACGTCGTTCGGACTAACCCTTCACAACATCTTCCTCTTGTGTTATCTAAATTGTTTTAGGAATTCCAAGATGTTTTCCCCGATGAGCTACCTCTGGGACTACCACCAAAACGAGGGATTGAACACCGCATCGACCTCATTCTCGGAGCACCGCTTCCTAACAAGGCACCCTACCGCGTCAACCCCGAAGAAAACAAAGGAAATACAAAGGCAAGTCCAAAAACTCCTAGATTAAAGGGCATGTACGTGAGAGTTTGAGTCCTTGTGCGGTTCTGGTGATACTAGTACCTAAGCAAGATGGTAGTATGCGCATGTGTTCCGATTGCCGTCCTATCAATGCTATAACCATTAGATATCGCCATCCCATTCCTCGCCTAGATGATATGCTAGATGAACTTAGTGGTGCCACTATATTTTCCAAGATTGACTTAAAAAGTGGTTACTACCAAATACACATACAAGAGGGTGATGAGTGGAAAACGGCGTTCAAGACTAAGTTCGGTCTCTATGAATGGCTAGTGATGCCCATGGGCTTATCCGAAGCACCGGGTACATTCATGCGCATCATGCATTATGTTTTGCGACCCTTAATAGGATATTGTGTTGTGGTCTATTTTGATGACATTCTTGTCTTTAGCAAGTCTCTTGAGGAGCATGCTACTCACGTTAGAGAAGTCTTGCAAATTCTTAGGAAAGAACAACTTTATGCAAACATGAAAAAATGCACTTTTGGTGTTGACAAGGTCGTTTTCCTAGGATTTGTGGTATCTTCTAAGGTTGTTCATGTATATGAAACTAAAATTGATGCTATTAAAACTTGGCCTACACTCAAAATTTGCAACAAGTGTGTAGCTTCTTAGGACTAGCCGGTTTCTATCGACGTTTTGTCAAGGACTTTAGCACTATTGCATCTCCTCTCCATGCTTTGAGCAAGAAGAATGCACCATTTATTTGGGGACCTTCCCAAGACACCGCATTCCATGAGATTAAAAATTTGCTCACTCATGCACCTTTGCTTGCTTTGCCCAACTTTGATAAAACATTTGAAGTGCATTGTGACGCTAGTGGTAATGGAATATGTGGTGTGCTAATGCAAGAGAAGCGCCCAATTGCGTATTTTAGTGAGAAACTTTCCGGCGCTCAACTTAACTATCCCATCTATGGTAAAGAATTGTATGCTTTGGTGAGAGTTTTACATGTTTGGGAACATTATTTGCGACCTCATGAGTTTGTTATTCATACCGATCATGAAACTCTCAAATACCTTAAGGGTCAAACTAAGTTGAACAAATGGCATGCTAAATGGAGTGAATTCATTGAGTCTTTTCCTTATGTCATCAAATACATTAAGGGTAAAGAAAACGTTGTGGCGGATGCTCTTTCCCGCAAATGCATGCTAGTTACTCAACTTGAATTGAATGTCATTGGTTTTGAGCATATCAAAGACTTGTATGAGCATGATGTTTCTTTTGCTACTCCATATGCTAAGTGCCAAGTAAAACCTTGTTGGGAGAACTATTATATGAAAGATGGCTATCTTATGCGTGCTAACAAACTTTGTATACCCGAGTCTTCTCTTCGTTTGTTGCTTTTGCAAGAGGCTCACGGTGGAGGACTTATGGGTCACTTTGGACACGACAAGACGTATGCCACACTATCCAACAAGTACTATTGGCCAAAGATGTTTCGTGATGTTGCACGCTTCACCAACCGATGCTCTACCTGCCGCAAAGCTAAGTCTAAAGCTCAATCCCATGGTCTTTACATGCCTCTTCCTATACCTTTCCAACCTTGGGAAGACATTAGTATGGATTTTGTGCTTGGTTTGCCACGAACAAAAAATGGCCATGATTCCGTTTTGTCGTTGTGGATCGCTTTTCCAAGATGGATCATTTCATTCCATGTCACAAGATCGACGATGCTTCACATATTGCAAATCTATTTTGTAGGGACATCTTGCAACTACATGGCGTCCCCAAGACCATTGTCTCGGATCGCGACGTCAAGTTCCTAAGCTACTTTTGGAAGACCCTATGCGCCAAGCTCGGAATCAAGCTTCTATTCTCTTCGGCATATCACCCACAAACCGATGGGCAAACGGAGGTGATGAACCGGACGCTATCTACTCTCCTACGCGTGTTGATCAAGAAGAACATCAAGGAATGGGAAGAATGCCTCCCCATCACCGAGTACGCCTACAATCGCACGCATCACTCCACCACCGGCAAGTCTCCTTTCGAAGTGGTCTACGGCTTCAACCCTTTGTCCCCATTGTACATCCTTCCTCTACCACTCCAAGAGCGCGTCAACATGGACGCAAGTGCAAGGGCAAGCTACATCAAGAGGATGCATGAAGATGCAAGGCGCACGATCGAACATCAAGTGGAACGCGTCACCAACAAGCGCAACCTCAACAAGCACCCCATGGTGTTCAAGACCAGTGATCTTGTGTGGCTACACCTTCGCAAGGATCGCTTCCCCAGCGAGCGCAAGTAGAAGCTACTTCCTCGAGCCACCGGACCCTTCAAGGTGTTGGCACGCTACAACAACAATTCCTACAAGATCGACATTCCACGCGACAAGTACAACATGAGTGGCACCTTCAACGTCAAGGACCTATCCCCTTTTCATGCTGATGAAGATCTTGATGCGACGACGGATATTCCCAAAGGGGGGGGGAGATGATGCGGAGCATCCCACCATCATCCCCATGGAGCCTACACCATCAAACCAACCCCCAAGTGGTCCTATGACAAGAGCACGCGCACGCGACATTGGAGCTAAGGTGAACTCACTCCTCTTCGAGCTAGACTTGAATATCAATGGGACTTGGATGCTACCTCACAATGAAACCCTGTGCATCCTTAGGTGCGAGGAAGACTACCACGAAGGATCAAGGAAGCATCCCCAAGACCAAGAGGAAGGAGGAGCAAGGAGAAGTGCCAGCGTGCACTTGGCCGGATCATCCGGACCCCGGCCCGGATCATCCGGAAGATGCCCGGATCATCTGGACCCCGGCCCGGATCGTCCGGTTACGATACCAGTACGCTCACGTGAAGCCGGATCGTCCGTACCGCTGCCCCGATCGTCCGGATAATTCGAAAAAGAACCGGACAAGAAGACCGTGAAGCCGGATCATCGGACCCCCGTCTGGATCATCCGGAAGATGCCCGGATCATCCGGACCCCAGTCCGGATCATCCGGCCTTGCCTGCATGCAAAAGGTGGGCCTTGGGCCTTGTATCTCTCCCACTTATCCCTTCGTCCCTAGCACTATATATACTTCTCTTCCACCCCCGCATTAGGGTTAGCTTATGTTTAGCATTTGACTTTGTTGAGCATAGCTCCATCTACCTCCTTCTCCCACGGAGTTGACCACCTCTTTGAGAGAAGATCCGAAGTGGATGCCAAGGCCCCATCAAGGGAAGATCCCACGGAATATCAAGACCTCATCTCTCCGGAGTGAGACGACTATCGGTTACTTGTATCTTCTTGTTTGACTTTGGATCTTTGTATCTTGTGTGCTTGAGTGGATTTAGCGGATGTGTGATCGGAGATCATTCTTGAGTTCATGTTTTCTCTCGTGATTTCTCCCTTCTTCCCCTCCAAGTGTGAAAAGGTCGACATACACGGGTGTGCCCCGTAACATTTGACCTTCGTCATGCTAGTAGAAGTGTCAATTTTGCAGCTCATATTTATGCTAAAGAAGCTCTTAATGTGGGGTTGGTTGGATCTTATGATGACACTGTAACCCTGGCTTCCTGACTTGTGTTTTGTAGTCAGATATGATGCCGCTGAATGAATAGAATGTCGGAGAGCGGACTTATCAATGGGAAGGGGGGGGCATGAGCTAACATGCATTGCTCGTGGTAACTAGCCCATTTTTATTACCCTTTCACTGTTTTATAATTTTTTTCCTAGTTTCTTTTCTATATTTTCTTCAACGTTGTGAGAAGGCTTGCTTGTGTCTTGAAGATGTACAACATGGCACGTGAAGGTGTACTGCATCGCGAGGTGTACTTCAAGAATCAGTGGCTTCCTCTTGATTTTCTGTTAGACTAACAACATGGGACAACTTACCCTCCCCGTTTTATTGCCATCGTCCTGGCGATTTCACTCACCTATGGTGGTTGATCTGGTGCTAGAAGGTGAGTTAAATTGAGTTTTTTACATTCTTAGTGGTGTCATTCTACCCGTGGATCACGTTGTATGGAGTATAAGTCTCCCGACTTCATTCTCGTCTTGGTGTGGACGTGTGGTCCTCTTGGCCAATGTCGCAGCCAAGGAAAACTAAGATTTGCTTGTGGTCCTCTTGGATAGTGCCACAGCCAAGGAAAACCAAGCAAATCTGTAGGTGCGTTGGCTTGTTCCATTAGATTTGTTTTAGTGTCTGGTTCTCCAGTTTCATCTATTTGTACTCTTGGTCTTCTTCTCTGGCATTGTGGCGATGAGCTGTGATCCCAAAGCCTACCATGCAAGGCCCTCGGCGACATTGCGTTAACCGGTCCCGGGATGCAACCTCTTAGAGCATCTCCAACAGACGTGCTAGATAAGCCGTGCGCTGGAAAAAAAACAGCAATATAGCGTGCGCGACTAAAACTAGCGCTCTAGCAGCCGCGCGATAAACAATGTTCAGCGCGCTGGGGAAAACAGCATCGTGCGCTACGTATTTGGTGCGCCCGCTCGCGCGCGCTGCAAAATCTGGGCTGCTGCAGGCCGCCGATTTGGGCGCCGTGTTTCTATGCATCTGTTGGAGCAAACACCCTCCAACGCGCTAAAAAACACTATTTCGGCGTTGTATAAATTTTTTAGCGCGCTTCTGTTGGAGGTGCTCTTATAACATGTGACTCATGTAGTTTTTCAAAACCTTTGCGGTCATTTTGGCTTGTGCAAATTTGGTCTTCTGCAGTAATTTATATTAGTTTCTCCGGTCTATTGTACTATCATTACTTTATGAGTAACGACGTATCATTGTTCTAAAAAATATTAGTGAAATGTTCTGTAAAAGAATGAGAAGCTCGTAATTTACTCTTTGTAGAGCTGCTAGAAATTATATACGTATGATTTCAATTCATAAGATTTCTTGCCAAGAATTGCAACAAGAGATTGGTTGCATGTACCTCACCCCTCTTCAAATTTCTGTGAAGTTCAAACAGAGCATCTAAAGAGCTGGTTTTGTAATTTTGGATGCATCGTCACAAATAAAAATAAAAATATGGAGATTATAAGTTATGCTAACACATCCTATGTAATCTCGTTGCAATTACGTTTGTGTTTACCATTATTGATCCAAAGCTAAGGGAAAGTGATACGGGGCACGCCCGTGTGCGTCGATCTTTCACGAATTGGAGGTGGTTTCCACGAGGAACACAAAGAACACGAGAGAACACAAGAGGAAATCACACACTCAAAGACAATCTTCGATTACACATCCACTAGAAACACACGAGTACACTAGACACAAGATCCACAATCAACAAAAGGATACACGTAACCGATAGTCTCCTCGCTCCAAAGGAGGAGGTCTTGAATCCCTTAGGATCTTCCCTTAGAGGGGCCTTGGCATCACTTGGATCTTCTCTCAATGGAGGGCAATCTCCGTGGGAGAAGGAAGTAATGGAGCTATGCTCAACAAAAAGGTATTTGCTAAAACAAAGCTAACCCTAGAGAGAGGAGGGGAAGGTGTTTATATAGTCCTAGGCGAAAAGAGGGGATACATGGGCCAAAGCTCGCGGGCCTGTGCGCAGATAGGGTCCGGACGTCCGGACGTTGTCGGACGTCCGAGGCTTCAGGGCGGTCCGGACGTCCGAGGGCCTCCGGGCGTCCAACAATTCGGTGCGGGTGCGGGGTAGCCGGATTTCCGGAGCTTGTCGGATGTCCGAGGCTCGGACATCCGGAGGCTTCGGTCTTCCGAGAAATCGGTGTGGGTGCCGGGGCGTCAGATTTCCGGAGGGGCCCGGTCGTCCGTGCGCTGGAGCGTGTCGGACGTCCGGGCGGTCTCGGTCGTCCGGGCGCTGTAGTGTTCTGGTAGTCTTCGGGCAGGGTCGGTCTCCAGGCGTCGGACGTCCGAGGCGTGTCGGTCGTCCGAGGCTGTCCGGACGTCCGAGAGCTGGCCTTGTCCGCAGCTTCTCCCTTGTCCTTCCAAGCTTGTCGTCCTCCGCTCCGAGCATCTTCTAGACCATCTCCATTCCCATTGTACCTGATCATGCAAAGGATCTCCGATTGAGGTAGCATCCAAGATCCATGGGCATCGAGGAGATAATCATATAGGAGAGATGTCACCTCGTGTTCAATAGCACGTGCCCGGGCTCTAGTCATGGGTCCCTTTGTGGCTTGATGTGATGGTGTAGAGTCCATGGGGATGATGGTGGGATGCTCCGCATCAGAAAGAGGACATTCTAATCATTTACTTTTCCTGTTTCTATGACTGAAAATCCGGTAAACCGAATGAGCCATGGAAATTGTTTGCATCCAAGAAGGGCCAAGATTTGTGAGCGGCATCCTCTTCAGTCTATTCCTACTCGATGCAAAGGTAGCGAAAAATTTCATATATATCTACATACAAAGCGTCAAGCCGTTTGTATAGATCTAAAAAAGGTACAAGCCTTTGATCGAGAAAGAAAGAAAAAAGGACGTGCAATCTTTACAGGAGTAGAAAAAGATTTGTAGACTTGCAAATAAGCACATTGTGATTCAGTGATTGTGCCCTGCAGGTTCGAGGCTACCCAAGACATCTGAATGGAAGGCATGCATGCATTGACGACATACAACATGTAGGCTTGATCTCCCTCTACCATTCTCAGTTACAAGAGCCCTTAATTACCCTAACTCTATCGTACCATGAATGTATATCTCCTACGTTTTGAGATCAACATCCTTAAAAATAACGACGAAAGTAACAACAACAACAATAACCCTAGATCATAGAACGTATATACAAAGACTTGTAGTATTAGCTACTACTTTGCACATGAACTTCTACAGGTGTATATTCAGTCGTACGTACGTACGTAGTGAGGGCGTCCTATTTCACAGAGGTTTCTGCTCAAAACTAGCAAGAAATTAAGAACGAGCTACGTAGGTGAAGCATTTAATTATTAGCGGATTATCGTTCGAGCGGCGGGCGAGGAGAGGACGACGCATGCACAGGCGTGCATGCATGCATGGCTCTGCATCCACGGACGAACGATCGAGATCGAGCGCTTGCTTTCAAAAACGGAAGCGCCCGTGCGCGCCGCCGTGGCCGTGGCCGTGGGCGGCCGCGAGCACCATCGGCGGCCGCGGCGGCAGCGGAGGCAGCGCGGTGCGCTTGACGAACCGGCCCTTCATCCGCGGTCGCTTCTCGGCGTTGAGCTTGCGCACCTCGTACCGGATCTTCTTGGCGAACAGCCGCGTCCGCCGCTTCTCCCTGTACCGCGACACCCGCGCCTCCCGCTCGCCGCCCGTCACCGGCGTCACCGCTGCGCCGAGCCCGAATCCCCGGCTCCCCGCCTGTCCATGCCAAGCAACAGATCGAGCTTGATTAGACGACGAGTTTATGTGTACAGAAGTGAAACAATCGCATAGATCACATGTTAATTAGGAGCAAGGGCAAGTGCTTACCGGCAAGTCCAGCCAGGAATCATCACTGGGGTCGATGTGGGGGCGCTCGCCGTAGAACCACGGCGAGCCGCCGTCATGGGCCCAGGAGTCGATCACCCGCTCGTAGTCGAGCTTAAGTATCATCCCCGAGTTCGGCCGCTTCCTTTTCCTGTCCTCTAACTCTTGCTCCAGCGCCGGCGCCGCGGTCTGGCTCTGATCATCGAAGCCCGCCATGTCGAAGTCAAGGTTCAGCTGCGGCTTCTCTTCGTCCAAGAACCGCAGGTCGTCGAACCCGTCCTCGACTCCTCCCATGAGCAGGCTCTCCATGTCCGCGGCGAAGCTGGCGAGCTCCATGTCCGGCACGACGTCGAACCCGGAGAACCCGCCGGCCGCCTCCGCCACGCCGGATGCGTACTCCGACGACGGCTGATCGGCAAGCGACGAGAAGCAGCAGACGGCGGGCTTCTGCTCGAGCGGCTCCCGGAACTCGTCGACCGGCACGGGGTTGTAGAGCTCGGCGAGCATGGGGTCGAACACCGGGACGCGGTACAGGAGATCCTCGTCCTCGACCTCGACCCCGTGGACGTCGTCGTTGTCGCCCACGATGCCGGAGCCGGAGTCCTCCGCCTCGAGATCGGGGACCGCCGAGGCAGCCGCGGCCTTCGCTGCGGCGGGCGCACCGTGCTTGCTCGCCATCCCGGGCTTCGACCGCGGCGTGCGCGGCCGGCGCTTGAGCCCGTGCAGCCACGCGGGCTCGTCGGGTTCGGCGTGCTGAAGCGAGGAGGTTGCCGCCGGCGAGGACGAGGAGGGGAGGCGCACCCGGTGGTGCCGCCGCGCGAGCGGGTTGGCCGAGTGGACGGAGGCGTCGCACGCCTGGCACAGGTAGGCGTCGTCCGCGGCGCAGTGCCACCGCGCGCGCCGCCGCATGCAGCCGTCGCAGGCGCGGGCCGCGCGCGCCCCGATCGCCGCGCCGGCGCTCGCCATCTCGCCGGACCGTCGCGCCCGCCGCCCCGCTGACACTAGCTCGGCAGAGTTAAGCGAGCGCTTAACTCAGAGCAGTGTGGGGTGAGAGCTCCAATGGAGCCCTTTTCCTCTATTAAACCGCGAGCCCGGACGGCGACCCGGGCCCACGCTCCAGCGCCCGTGGGTTCGTGTGTGGGTGATTCGGGTAAAAGGGCGGGCCGGTGGGCCTGGCAGGGCCTTTTCGACGACGTGGCCCGACGGTAGTGGGCTGGAGGAGCGGCGGGGCCCAGGGAGGTGGTTATCTGGAAGCTGATTGGCTGGCGGGCGCGCGGAATCCGGAGAGGCGGAATTCTATTGGGCGAGCTGTCACGCCGTTTGGATTTCCGGCGGGCCCCGTGGGGGATGGGCGACGCGACGACCATGGGGTTGCAGCTTGTGATGGTGGTGATCGCTGGTGACTCGTCATCGACCTGCGTAGAATCATGATCTTTTTGTCTTTTGATTTTTAAATGAGCTTCGCTAGATCCACGTAAAGTTATGTAAACATTTTTCGTAATGGTTGATGTGGAATATTATTAGTGGATTGATTAGGGAGCAAGGGGCCCACCCCGTTAAAATCAGGGGGGGGCGATAGGTTTAGATTGAAAACTTACGTAGCCCTTTGTAGCTTCTTTACGTAGGTGTAGTATTATTGTTTTTAAATGGGGCCTTCTTTTGGAATCTATTTCGAAATAGTTTCAAATTTGTTAGGGCGCCAAGGCGCGATTAGATTGAATCGACAAGTTGAAACATAGTGCTCTTTGTGAAGTGAAAGAGAGAGCACAAGATTACATTTACATGCATGCAGGGGCTCATTCGGTTTACAAGATTTCTAAATCAAAGAAATATGAAAAGTCGAAGATTGAATGGCCTCTCACTTCAATCCTTATGGTTTTTTCAAAAAAGTTGAGAAACCTTATGAATTATTCGTGAGGTCACACCTAATGCTAAGAATCCTTAGGAATTGCGGAAATTACCAATGGTGACCTGGCACCTTGACGCCGTTTCAAAAAATACATTTTCTACAAAGATTTTTTTTTTCATTTTTTGGTAAACACACACACATGTATATTACGTATGTGCAAAATTTCATAACATTTTACATTGAAATGTGGCGTACAAAAAAGACAAATATGTATTTTCAAGTGGGCCGCTTTTTGTTTATTTTTGGGCCGGATTTTTGGTTTTTTTATACAGCTTACGAGTTACATTTTAAGACCAAAATTTATAGATCCATAGTGAACACATACAAGTTTTCACAAAATTATTTTTGAATTTTTGAAACTTCTAAACATGATTTTTGAACTTTTCAGAGAAAAACCGAACACCATGGTGCCCGGGAACCATAACTTCGCACCCTAGGAATTGGGCATATATGTACACGATCCTAATAAATGTGGTACCTCCATTCCTATAAAATGAATATCATATCTAGGTGAAAATCCCGCAGGAAGAAGTCCTATGAGAATACCCCAAAACACCTACAAACCGAATGAGCTATGTAATGCAAGAAAAATACAATCTCGGAAAACTCGGGCATCCAGAGTTTCAAGTTTCACACTTGCAAACCAAGTCAGACTTACAACCAGGCAAAAAATTATCACCCGAATACAACTTTTCTAGCAAATAATCCTTAACGCAAAACTAATATATGATGGTTTGTATTAATGGCCGATGTTGTGGAGCTGATGTACGTTTTGTTTAGGAGGTGGTTTGGCTCTAGGATTTCCGATTTACACATGGCTTCTACAATGGCAGCTTCTTTTGCATGGCGTTGGTCCAGTTGGACCCGAGCATGACGACTTCCCAACCACAACATACAATGTTAGGCATGCTCCGACGATGGAGCGGCAGCAACGGTGCGCCTTCGGCTCATACTGAAAATTGAGTTTGTTTGACTCTCTGAGGACTTGGTTGTAATTTCCTTGTTTTATGGGGTGTCTTGTTGGAAGTCTTAAGAGATTTTTCACAAAATAAGATGAGCTAACACAAGCAAGCAAGGCACACAAGGTAAACAAGCTTAGCAAGCAAGAATACAAACTAAAGTTAGGGAGTGAGATAACCAAAATGATGGGGGCGAGGGATTTATCCCAAAGTTCATGTTTTTTTGTGAAGCGTTGGGGTCACCACACGGTTGCTTGTAGAAGTGCTTCGCCTATCCTTTTGTTCGTTAATGCTACAATAGAAGCATTAGATCAAGATTTATGCTCTGCCACTATTTTAGCGAGATCCACGACAGTGTAAACTTCTCGAATTCACAGAAAGCCATATCCTTTGCGCCCTCCTTTTCGATCATCTCACTCTAAGGCAATTATCTTATGCCAATGTTTTAGCGAGATCCACGGCAGTGAAAAAATCTACCGCGAATGACTAGGAACATGCTACAGTAATGGATTATGGGAGAGGCTTTACCACTAAACGTGCAATCCCTTCAGGGGAATAAGAGTTGGCAAAGTGCGTCTACCACCTCATCAAAGTCGAACGGTTCACCCAAGTGATGCAGCTGCAACGCCTCCAAGGTGTTACGCGTCTGGGATCGAAGTCGGTTGGGCGGGGATGTGCTAGAAAATCCGAACAGTAGTTGAGGAGGTGGAGGCAACCTAGGGGTTTTGAAACCCTGGGTGGGAGTGGAGGGTAGGGGTACACGAGAGCATAAACCTTTCATCATTTGTGCCCCTCCGCATGCCCTCCCTTTTATAAGGGACGATCCATTCAGAGTTTGGGAGCCCCATCCACTCTTTCCCCTAATGGGTTCAAGGCCCAATCACTTTTTCATCTGTAATCCTCCGCATCATATCGGTTTCGACTTCGGTCATGTAAGTGTGTGCCTGTAGGTTCACACACATTTGGATATGACCAGAGTACTCCTACTTGGTCACTGGTTAGTAGCGGACCCTCGCGGGACGTGCCAACTTGCAAATGCACGTAAAGATCATATCAAACGAACCTACACAATGTTGCATAAATGTTATTCCCTTTGCCTCACGATATTGTTTAAGCTCAATCTCGGTCTCTCTTTCTCGATCACGTGACTCGAAATCCTTTACTAGGTTAAATATTTGACCTTAAGTAGCATGACCATGCATTTCTGGATCCGGTCACTCGAGGGGGGGGGGGCATAGATATCTTTCTCATTGAAGAGATGAGCAAATCCCATATTGACGGGCCATGCCTTAAAGCATGTTTCATTATAAAGAAGAAAACATGTCCTGGTTATAGAGTAATGTTTTTGGTAACCCCTAAGTACGTCACTACATATCACATGTGATGGTCTAAGGTCTAGAGACATAGCATGTCCATTGTAAATATACAACTAAAATCATGTCAAGTTGGGTTTATCCAACCCCATGCTCATAACATGTGTTCACATTATTGGTTTGACGTCTTCATTTTCATGACCTGTGAAACATATTCATAAACCAATACATGTGCTAGTCTAATATTTTTATGTGTCCACATATGAACTCAAACTACAAACTAGTTTAGATAATCATTAAAGCACAGAGTTTTACAAACAAGCCACGTACTTTTCGACCAATACAAATGATATTATTCAAGGAACATTCAATAATTCATGGAGAGAACAAAATATAATCATCGAAAACAACTCTCTACCCATGGTGACAGCTACACACTGTCCCAAATTTTATCTCTAATTATTTTGGTAAATTGTTTTGGACCATGGAAAATAACTCTATAGTTCTCTATGATGTAGGACCAGCCAGACAAGCAAAAAGACACATGTCTCTATGATTTCCTCTAAGGGGTGTTTCTAACACATATGTCTATCATTCTCTCAATAGTTCTGGCCCCACTAGCTCCATAGATCCGGCGACGTGTGGCACCAAGTGAGGTTGTGGGTGGCTTTTCACGCGCTTACCTCCAAAACAAGTTAATGTGTGTGCAGAAATATTTATCTCCAAGTGAGAGGGGGAGATTGTCAATCGCATCACAAATTCTCCTTCACCTAAGAAAGCATGCAGTGTTTTGGTTCCTTGTCTAGTAGCAGAAGGGAATTTGTATGTTAGGAGTTTCACACATCATCATTAAGCAAACTAAGATACGATAGAAGAATGTGTTGGTGTAGATTTATGGCATTTTGCATAGGATAAAAGTTTATTAGAAGGACATTGGTACAACGTTGATCATTCTTTCTCCTTTTGAGCTACTAATTCATTCTGTTTGACATAAATGATGTGAAAGTTCTAAGATTCAACTTTACATATGATTGATTGGATATGTCCTATAACATCGATCAATAATGCTAGACCTACATAATCTATCTACGTAATCCTACGTTATGTCCTTTCTAAACTAATCAGCACCCTCCCTGATTTTCACGGTGTGGGCCTGGGCCTATTTTTTTATCCAACCAAATTAGGCCAAGTCAGCTGGCACGTAACCTTACGTAGGTAAATTATTAGGTAGGTGTAGCAAAGTCCTTATGGCATGGCATACAACACCTGATAAGTAGGTATGTATTTTTCCTTTGTAAGTCTAGCCTCACCGGCTCCATACATCGCACAATGATTGGCACCAATGTGAGACTACGGGTGGCTTCTTCGCACCCTTAGTTCCAAAACAGGTTTTGTTTCATCTAAGAAGCATGCAATATTTTCCTCCCTTGTCCACTAGCAAAAGAGAATTTTTCATGCTAACACGGATAGTTGGGAGGTTCACACATCACCATTTGGCAGACAAGCTAAGATACAATTGAAGAATAAGTTGGCGGGTAGGTTGCCTCTCACCCTGGAGGTTTTAGGCATATTGTAGTATGCTATATGGAATTCTGCGTATGACAAAAGTTTCTTAGGAGGAAATTGGTATGGCGTTACCTTAGCTGATTGTTCTTTCTCCTTTAGTGCTGCTGGTTGTTCCTTTTGTTTTAAGTAAATGATGTGACTTAAACAAAATGATATACGTAAACAATACGTTGATTTTGCGGCATAATACCTAATAATTGTACTAGCATGGCGCACACACTTGAATAACATAACCGCGTGGAACATGTGGTTAGTAAACACTAGAATAACATGCCCGCTAAAAAAACTTGAATAACATACTGCGGAAATCATCTTTAAATGCTAAGAAGAAGAAAGGAAAAAAAATGCTAAGAAAATTACAGGGGAAAGATGGATAGAAACGTGTTCATGAGAATTTTATTACTATAAAAATGGATAGAAATGTCTCCAGGGGGAACTTTGCTGCACAGTAAGTTGCATAATTTTTTTAAGAAGTTTACTATGAAATATAATTCATTTTACAGTTTTTGCACGACTTGGAAATGGTCATGTTTTTTTACATTTTTTATGAAATAATGTGTTTCACATTTTTTGCATGACTTGCAATGGTTACACCCCTTTTATTATCAAAATCAGTAAAATACTTGTACACCGATTATATACATGTAGAATCATTCCCACAGCTTCTTTTTTTGACAGGAAATCATTTTCACAGCTTTATAACATGTGTAACAAGTACTGTACCTCCTGTCAAAAAAACTAGTACTGTACCTTAGCCGGATTAGCTCTCGGCGATGCTCACAGGACAGCGATGCTAGCGCACCACAGGTACGGCGAAACACGGCAACACAGGAGCAAAGGACCGACGTGTCAACCCAACGCGGCCACTCCGGCTGCCGCCCCATACACATTTCCAGCACCTCGCCCTCCGGCGACTCGGCGTATAGCGGCGCCAGATCACGGCGGACGGCGACGGCGCGAGGGGCACGACGTGGCCCGGCCCGCCCCGCGTGCTCCCTTGTGGCGCGTAGGCGTCCGAGACCACGACCGTGCATGGCCCGTAGTAGCTGGGCCGAGGTCCCTCCTCCCGGCCCCACCGCCCGCCGGAGCCAACCTGCGGCCGCCGGTCGATTCGGCACTACGCGCCGCCATGAATTGACCGCAGACTGCGACCCTACTAGTACTACAGCCCGGTCTGTGGGCTGGCCTTCGGCTCCTCGCCGGTCCACAGGTTCCCAAGCCGTCGCTATTGATGTCACTTGTGGGTGCCGTAGGGTCGGCAACCGGAAGGAAGGGGACGGGGAGAACGGGGTGAAATTTTTTGTAGCTCGGGAGAGGTTGCGGGTTGCGGTGGATGTGCGCGGTGCTTGGGGACAATCCGTGGGCGTGCCAGCGTACAGCGACTGGTCGTGGTGAAAGACAAGCGAGTTTTTTTTTTTTGAAAATAAACCCAAGCTTTATTCATTAGAGATAACCAATACATCGTTTGTGAGGATCGTTACAATTTCACATAAAGGTTCCTCAAACCACTCCGAAGTAAAAGAAAATCTAGCTAGTCTAGCAAGCTCATGAGCTACTTTATTTGCTTCTCTGTTACAATGTTCGAATCTCGAAATTATAAAATCACAGGCATAATGAAAACAGTCGTCAAAAATCGCCGCCGCCACTCCTGCCGACTGCCCTCCGTCCTGCATGGTCTCAATCACTTCAAGGTTGTCGGAGTTAATGATGAGGTGGTTACATCCTGCCCTCTGTACTAGTGTTAGACCAAATTTGAGAGCTAAGGCTTCCGCCGTTAAAACATCCGCACAATAGTCAATCTTCCCGTTTCCTCCAGCGATGAACCTACCTTTGTCATCTCTCAGAACCGCCCCCATCGTTCCCTTAAGATTATCATGGTCAAAAGAAGCGTCAACATTAAGTTTAACAAACCCCCTAGGGGGACATGACCAACCCCCTTTTCTCATAGTAGCCTTAGTGGACGATGCATTCACATAATTTGACGTATGGGCTAGAATCCCCATTGAAATCTGTTGCGCATTTTGCATTATCTCGTTATGCACCACTTTTCGTCTCTCCCACCAAAGGTACCATGCAGCAATAGCAATCATTTCACGTACATTGTGATGGCCCAAAATACATAAATCTTGATCTGGCAATAGCAACAAATATGCCAACACCTCTTCTCCAGCACGATCGATCATGCATGCTTTATCAATAATATCATCCAACCCTAGCCTTTTCCATACCTCCTTGGCTTTACTACATAGGAAGAGCATGTGTTTTGCGTCTTCTAAGCCCTCTGAACAAACAGGGCAAATGGGCGAGATCTTCATATGTCTATTTGCAAGTGTAACCCGACATGGAAGCGTTCCATGAAGCGTGCGCCATATAAAGATTTTAACTTTTGTTGGACAAGATAACTGCCAGATTTTACTCCAAATAGGGTTTGCTGTGGTTCGTCCCATCCCATTAGAATATTTTAATTTATTTCCATACTGGTAATCCCACTCCACTGAGTAGGCGGACCGAACCGAGAACATACCATTTTTCGTAAAGCTCCAAGCAATGAAGTCTGGCATATCATATTGAGGTAGTGGGATAGACAGAATCCGTTGTGCATCGATGGGCCACATTGTTTGTGTAATGAGTTCTTCATCCCAAGTATTCGAAACAGGGTTGATCAGGTCTCCTACCTTAGACAATAGTCGTCCCCCCTTAGGCGTTACAATTTTTCTTGTGACACAATTTGGAATCCAAGCATCGTCCCAAATGTTAATATTATGTCCATTCCCCACACGCCAAATATATCCACGTTTTAAAGATTCTGTACCGGCCATGATACTTTGCCATGTAAAGGAAGAGCCTTTTTTCAGCTTGGTGTTCAATAAATCGCCATCTGGATAGTACTTAGCTCTGAGGATTGTAGCACACAAAGAGTCCGGTTTATCAATAAGACGCCATGCCTGTTTGGCTAGTAATGCCAAGTTGAAACAGTGAATATCGCGAAATCCCATCCCTCCTTGATTTTTAGGTACACACATTTTCCACCAGGCCATCCAATGCATCCTCCTCTGGTTCTCCTCGTCTCCCCACCAGAAATGCGCTATCACGTCAATGATTCCTTTACAATTTTTTTTAGGAATTTTAAAGACCGACATTGCATAGGTGGGTATGGCTTGGATAACAGCCTTGAGCAGGATCTCCTTCCCCCCTGCTGATAATAATTTTTCCTTCCAGCCACTAATTTTCTTCACAATTCGTTCAATCAGAAATTGGAAACATTCTGTTTTATCTAATCCCACAATTGCTGGTAGACCCAGATATTTATCACTAATGGACTCGGTCATTATATTCAACGTTATGCACATTTGTTCTCTAATATCAACCTCCGTGTTTGGGCTAAAGAAAATACTGGATTTCTCAACACTTACCAGTTGCCCTGATGCCGCACAGTATAAATCCAGCACCGACTTCAATGCTGTCGCGCTATGCTGGTTTGCTTTCATGAGAATCAAAGAGTCATCCGCAAAGAGAAGATTTGTGATGGACGGGGCATCTCTACATACTTTTACTCCTGAAATATTCCCATTTTCTTCTGCATGTGTAAGTAAAGCATTCAGCCCCTCTGTGCACAATAAGAATAGATATGGTGATAGTGGATCTCCCTGTCTCAAACCCCTTGTAGGCTTGATTCTCTCACTTTCCTCCCCATTGATCCTTACTGTATATTCAACAGTAGAGACGCATTGCATAACAAGTTTCACCCAATCTTGACGGAAGCCCAATTTTAACATAATCTCCTTCAAGAAAGGACATTCAACTCTGTCATAAGCTTTGTGCATATCTAGTTTTATAGCACATAATCCCTGTCTACCTTCTCTTTTATTCTTGATAGTATGAAAACACTCATAAGCCACTAGAATATTGTCTGTTATGAGTCTACCAGGCACGAAGGCACTCTGAGTTGGACTAATAATTTCGGGAAGAAAAACCTTTAAACGAGATGCCACCATTTTTGCAATAATTTTATATACCACATTGCATAAGCTTATCGGCCTAAATTGGGTCACCTTCGTTGGGTTATCGACCTTTGGGATCATCACAATCGCAGTGTCATTCCAGCCCTCAGGTATAGAGCATGTGTTAATTGCTTGTAGAACCTCCTCGATTAGATCTTCCCCTAACATTGGCCAAAACCTCTTGTAGAAAATAGCATGAAGACCATCTGGCCAGGAGCTTTCAGGTCCCCAATATCAAATGCCGCCTTCCGAACTTCTTCAGCAGTATATGGGGCGCAAAGAGCATTGTTCATTTCAGTCGACACCCTCCTCTGGACAAGGGACAACACTTCTTGATTCCGATCCTGCACTTCCGAAGTGAATAGCTGAGAAAAATAATTAGTGACATGATCCTTCAACTCTTTGTCTGTTTTCCACACCCCCGAATCATCAAGTAGTTTCTTAATATTGTCCCTCTTTTTCCTGGCTGTGGCTGCGTTATGAAAAAACGATGTGTTGCGATCCCCATGCATCAACCAATTTGCCCGCCCTCTTTGTAGCCAGAAAATTTCCTCTTGATCCAGCAAATTCTCAATTAACACAATTATTTCCTTCTGACGACAGCGAGATTCCGTACTCAACGGTCCACGTCTCAATCTTTCCAGCTCCTTTTTTTAATTTATTTATCCTTCGCTTGGGACCCTTGAGAGTTTTCTTGTCCCAAGAATGCAGGTCGGTGTGCACAGCTCTCGTTCGATCAGCAAGAGAGGGGCCAATACCTGCCAGCTTTGCTTTCTCCCAAGATGCCTTGACAATTTCAGTTATTGTCTCTTCCTTTAACCATCTCGCTTCAAATTGTTTCACACGCCCCTTTGGCCGACTGAAGATATTTTCATCGAAATATTCCATATCAAGGACCAGTGGACGGTGGTCTGAATGAATATGTTCTTCGTTGATTACCGCCGCTCGAGGGAATTTATTTGCCCAACCAATATTGCAAACTGCACGATCAAGACGCTCACGAATATCCCCTCTTCTCCAAGTGAACTTGTCACCGTTGTAACCTAGGTCTTCCAGTCCACAATCCATGAGACATTCACGGAACTCTCTCATCATTCCATTTGGTCTCGCGTTACCGCCTTCTTTTTCCAACTCATATAAAATTTCATTAAAATCCCCCAAAAGCACCCAAGGGTGGTCACCCTTACTATGCAAATTGCGAATATCGTTCCAAGATAAATTGCGATCTTTCCAGTTCGGATAACCATAAAAACCCGTGAACCTCCACTGTACATTATCTTCATGCATAAACAAAACATCAATAAAGTGAGGCGATACATAGTTCAACTCAATTTTATTCAAACTTTGATAATAAAGAACAAGGCCACCAGCCCGACCATCACTTTCCACTACAAACATAGATTCAAAATTTAGTACACGACGCAGCTCATCAGCTTTACATTTATTCTAATGAGATTCCGAAAGGAAAATTAAATCTGCCTTTATTCGCTCCTGAAGATCCAAGAGCTCGCGAACTGCCGTGTGGGAGAGCATACCACGGCAGTTCCACCCTAGGATTTTCATTTGGCCCGGCGTACCTCCTCCTCGGAGGCCGCCGATGTGCCAATTTCATCTTTCTTTTTACCAAATGATTCGGCTCCTTGCTGATCATGTGCTTCTTCTTTCTCCTCAGTCTCCTTAGCCACATGCTTCACCACTCCCTCCACACCCTGCACTACCTCCACTCTACCTGTGCACACCCTCTTTGAAGAGACAATTACATCGCCGTATAACATACGCTCATAGCTATCAAGGGATCTCTCAAAAGAAAATTGTACGTCACTCCCCGTTGGCCTAGCTTCAGGAAAGCGACCCCTTTTTTTACCCAAAGCTATCTTACGTGCATCCTCAGATTTCTCTGCTATCCCTCTCTTTCTCTCTTTCCTCCCCTTTTTCTTGGTTTGGGTCTGCACATTTTTTCCCCCAGCCGAAAACTGAAAACCTGTTACATATTCAGTGGATTCATCACCTGCCTCTGCAAGCCTTGCAGCCACAGCTCCGGACAAGGCCTCCAGCACACCAGGCTGGAAAAGTAGTTGGCCGGCATCAACAGCAACCTTGGTCACATGATTGTGGCCCTCCTGCGTCTTGTTTTCTTTAGAAACCTGCACGTACTTGTGAACCTGGGACGGTAAAACAGCAGCAGCAACCTCCTGCAAGGGAGGAAACACCTCCAGACGCTTCAGGTCCACCTGACCATACGCCATCCTGGAGTCCTCCATATTCGCCAAAGCCAGGCCCTCCTGGCCTAGGTTGGCAGTAGCGTTCGGCGTGGTCGCCTGATCCTCCTGACCAGGCGCGCGTCCGAACCGGATGATCATCCGGGTCCCCTGGTCCCTGCCCTCCTGGCCGAGCTGGAGAGTAGGTTGGGCTGGCGCCTTCGTCGCCGCGGCTGCCGGCAAGGTGGAATCAGCAGCTCCCTTGTCGGAGACCGTGAGACCACCCACAGCCCTGGCCACCCTAACCACGTCCGTGGCCTTGGCATTATTGTTGGTGTCGATGCCAGCAGCCGGAACGTAGTCGCCACGAGAGGAACTCCCCATATTAAGCATTCTTTTGCTTGCTCCAAAGCCTTTCCAATAAGCTTCTACGCTGAGATTCTTAGGATAACTAGCAACTCTCTTCTCCCTTGGTACCTTACAAAATCTCTCTGAGGTATGGCCTACAATACCACAATACTCACAATACAGGGGTAGTTTTTCATACTTTACATCAAACTTGCATATCTTTGAGATACCCAAGGGAGTAAATTCTACTGTGCTCTTAAGAGGCTCATGGAGTAAAACTTGCACACGCACGCGCAGGTACTTTTCGACAATGACATGGTTACGATGAGACACCTCTAACACTTCCCCTAGTTGGTCCCCTAGGGTCCGACCCATACTCTCAGTCTTGAGCATGAATGGGAGGTCTCGTACCTGGGACCAAATGGCCCTTACGCCGAGGTCGACCTCAGCCGGATCGCCCTCACCGTCGAACTCGGCGAAGATGATGCCGTCCCGCTTGTAGTGCCACGGCTGCGCCTTAAGCACGAACCGTCGATCCCCCTCGGCAGCGAAGTTGAGGACGAACCTCCCGTCGTCGCAATCCACCTCTTGGATGGTCACCCCTCCTTGGTGTTTCCAAGCCGTGGCCCGAAGTTCATCGACGATGACCCGAGGATTGACCTGGAACGGTGATAGGAGGCGGCCGACCACCAGGTGGCCGGTGACAGCCTTGCGAGCAGCCTCCATGTCGATGATGAGAGGGGTGCCCTCGCCCCTGGGACGCCTCGGGGCCGCCATGCCCAATCGATCAGGAGCGATCGAGGACAGGACGACTCCAGCCCCGCCTTTGGCCAGTGGAGGTTGCGACCCCTCCGTCGAAGCCATCACCCCTCCAGAGGTCAACACACACTCCTGACCCATCGCCACTAGCCTATCCTTATCCCCATCCCTAGTAGTCATGGTTCTTGCCCCTGGATCACAGCCCGAAAGAGAGGAAACAGGGTACAGGGGGCAGAAAACTGGCGAACTGTGTGAAGAACAGGGGCGTCCCCGAGTCCCACAAATATAGCACTCTGATTCCCCAAAATTCGCAGCCTCTAATCCCGTATTGATGCAATTAACAGCAAATGAATGAACATGATTCTGCCGTTTCCCAGCGGAAATCACTCTGTTGTCCACCCCGTGAGTAAAGACATCAGTTTTCGGAGGAAATTGCGCTGACGCAGCCGTTCCCCAGAAATATCTCTCTCTGTTTCCTAAACTATTTGAGAGATCTTCCAAATTAATCAGCGACACAACCAAATCCGCCTTAGCTAAATTGGATGAAACCTCCAGCACGCTCTCCTCCAAATCCGTCGATGTAGTGGCGCTCCTGGTCCTACTTGACCAGATCGAGCCTGCCCCATATGGAATCGAGTGGATCTCACCTTCCAATGCGTGCGGGTGGGTTTCGACAGGTAACCCGGCTGGATTGCTCCGTTCAGATAAAGCTCGCCAAGTTTATATAAAAGAAAAAAAGGCGGATAAAGCTCGCCAAGTTTATATAAAAGAAAAAAAGGCGGATAAAGCTCGCCAAGTTTATATAAAAGAAAAAAAGGCGGATAAAGCTCGCCAAGTTTATATAAAAGAAAAAAAGGCGGATAAAGCTCGCCAAGTTTATATAAAAGAAAAAAAGGCGGATAAAGCTCGCCAAGTTTATATAAAAGAAAAAAAGGCGGATAAAGCTCGCCAAGTTTATATAAAAGAAAAAAAGGCGGATAAAGCTCGCCAAGTTTATATAAAAGAAAAAAAGGCGGATAAAGCTCGCCAAGTTTATATAAAAGAAAAAAAGGCGGATAAAGCTCGCCAAGTTTATATAAAAGAAAAAAAGGCGGATAAAGCTCGCCAAGTTTATATAAAAGAAAAAAAGGCGGATAAAGCTCGCCAAGTTTATATAAAAGAAAAAAAGGCGGATAAAGCTCGCCAAGTTTAACTCTTGCACGCCTTCTCTCCCCGCCTCCTCCTCACTTTTCTTTGGCAACACGAGTGCACAAACAAGTACATGCGCTCATATTCTACGGTACGAGCACCTCCAAGAGACTAAAAGCCAACGGATCTTAAGATTAACAAAGTCATCACATGCGCCTCTCTTTTGACAGGAACGTCGCCTACCCTTGTTTCTCTTCTTCCTTTTCAATTTTTCTGATGCAAAGTAGTAGTAGTCTCTTTTTTCAGGAGAAATATCTTTCAATTGCAAGAATTCTACTTTTGAATACTTCAAAAAACTTGCAAATTTCATCTTTCACATAAAAGGGAGACCAGATAACTTGCTTTCGCCAAATATACTGCTTAAGACTGTCCCTGCTAAATTAACGTAAAGACAACTCTAATATTACTCACTCAATCCTTTTTATTTCTGGATTCTGTACAGCTGTCCTCGCCACAAACTTCCGACCATATATTCTGAAACATACTTTGGATGGCATTGTGTTTGTACATATGTGCTTTCATTTGTCATCAAAAGGGCAATTTGGTAATACAACAGTTTACAGAATGACTCGAGCACCACACCTCATCCGCCACCTCGTCCCTTGGTCCTCACCCGCTTTACTGGAAATTTATCTACAGAAGAGAACATATCAAGGCACCTAAAGGGCATAGTAAACTAAAACTTCAGTCATGATCCTATGCAGAGATTCTCGACACCAAAACCCAGGAACGCTTCGTTTTCAGTACTGATCAAGTGATAGTAATGTTACATCAAACTTGTCTCAGAGCGTATGCGTATGCGATAGTGTCTGATTGCCAGCGTCCAGGATGATCTCATCATGTGCAGGTGTTATGCTGCACAAATATTTCAAGTTAGCCATGCTCGTGCTCAGGAGATCAAATTCAAACTGACGATGCGATGCATGCTTACCTCAGATAGCTCAAAGCTGACATTCTGTACAGCAGCGTGAACACAAGGAGATGCAATCCAATAGTGTAGAAGAATATAAATGTCCGGGCAAATCTGTGAATACAAACAGAACACATGCTACATTAATTTCTTGTTTCAGTCCGCTTCATTAATCAAATAAAGAAATTCAGGCAATCCAGTAGTGTAGGAGAATATAAAACTAAGGATGTGTTTGGTTGAGCTGCAGATTCTAAATTTCTTGTTTCAGTCCGCTTCATTAATCAAATAAAGAAATTCAGGCAATCCAGTAGTGTAGGAGAATATAAAACTAAGGCTGTGTTTGGTTGAGCTGCAGATTCTAAAAAAGCTGATGTGGAAAAGCTGGAAGTTGAAAAGTTGGGGTACCCCCAGCTTTGAAATTTACACTAGGAAGAAGCTACAGATTCTCAAAAGCTGCTTTGAACATTTACCCCTTTGGTTAGCTTTTAGCTTTTCAAAACAGAAGTTGGTAAAAAAAGCTCAACCAAACACAGCCTAAAAGTCCAGGCAAATATGTGAATACAAACAGAACACGTGATATATTTACTTCAGTCCGCTTCATGGATAAAATCGTATGATAAAGAAACTCGGGCATCATGTAATACAAAATGGCAATCACTTGTGCATTCTTATCGATGGAGGGCTAGGATTAATCAATGGTGACCGGTTTTAAAGTTTAGACATGAGCACAATGACCAGATATATAAAATCTAAACAAAGATTCAGACGAAGGGTATAATGTAAGAAGTGGGAACCAAATTAACTACTCCCTCTGTAAACTTTTACAAGACGTTTTACATTTAGTGGTCTAAAACGTCTTATAAAAGTTTACAGAGGGAGTACATCTCGGTGGCAGATCCATGCACCCCTGAGTCATCAGTGTTGTACTTATTTAATTCAAAAAAGACATACGACATTGGGAATGGTCAAATAATAAACTTGACACGTATAGCTCTACTGTTTCTACAATAATTTAATAGCTATCATCAAGATCAGCAATACAACAAATACAAAGAAAGGGAAAACATGAACTGCACACCCCATAAAAAATGATAGTATCATACTTGTTACCGAGGAGAAAACGGCCACTGCTGAGAGTGATCTTATCTCTTATACCAAGTTCCTTGTATCTTTGATCCTTTTCCTGGATATGGCAAAAAAAACATAATTGAGCTGTGTGCAATACCAGAGATGCTATGTGTTGCTGATGATATGTCAAATATATCTACCTTCCTCGAGAAAGCCGCAAAAGGATTTATGTCATCCTCGTACATTTTCTTGTACTTTGTTTCAACATCTGAAGAACCACTTTCAATATCTTCTGCGTACTGCAAGGCGCAACATAACAAAGGTCAAATGCTAGACAATGTGAAGTATGTAAAGTCCATCATAAGGATTTATGCTAAACCTTCTTTGGTCCTCTAGAAACAATCTTCTCATGACTGTAGTCCTGGACGTATCGAATCTTTCCGTACAATTGAACATTATCAGCTTTTGTTTTTTCCAATTCTACAGCTAGCATTTGATACTTCTCTTTTAATCTCCTCAGTTCCTGGGATATGTAAAAATGACAATACATGGTCAGTGGTGATGCATTTTCATATTTCATGAAGCAAAGAGACGTCATGGGATAAATAAAAAATCCAAGAAAAGCATAACAGAACCACAAAGGGCAGCCCGGTGCATGTAGCTCCCGCTTGCGCAGGGTCCGGGGAAGGGTCCGACCACTTTGGGTCTATAGTACGCAGCCTTTCCCTACATTTCTGTAAGAGGCTGTTTCCAGGACTTGAAACCAAGGAAACCAAGGAAAATGACCCTCTTATATCATTACCAAACCTTGTCGAAAATAGAAGCCTATAATATATACCTCCTCGGTTTCGCGTAGTCGTGTACGGAAACGGTCCCTCTGATTGCAGATAACCTTGAGCATGGAACTTTGATCTTGATCTGGTGATGCATTTCTTGGATCAGTACCCTGTAAATAAATGAAAAGAAACAAGTGAAGCTACACGTCAATGTAGTGACCATCTGATTAGAAAACTCAAAATCAAATGCACTGCTACAAAAAATGAGTGTTGAAATGATTTTTAGGCACATTCAGTGTTTGCCTTAACATCTAGAACTGTGGATACTGTTGATAACAACCGCATATACTGCTAAATATTAAAATCACACGCATGTTTCCAAAATCGGTCTATCAGATTTTTTTTCTGGGAATCTGTGGTAGAGGAGCTAAATATTTAAACATATAAAGAAAGATTGTTTATATTAAGATTTATTTTGTTTTGAGGAGAATGACTGTTTTACCAAGAAATGGTTAATACAGACCGCTTGCTGACTAGTGGGCCACGTAAGAAAAATAGATTTCAGAAGTAGACAGTAAACTCACCAACAGAATGTAGCACTTGTTGATTTAAAACAAGTTATGATTTGTGAAAATCATGGTGCAAAAAAGACCAGACTTTGGTAATTCTTCAATGTTTCAGTGGTGTGTATTAACAGTTGGGACGGTAACATTTTGACAAGTGCAGATCTTCATACTAGCTTTAAGATGATGTCTATGAGGACTTAAAGTTGACCATCTGAATTGCGTTTCTCGTGCATTTATTGTCCACAGCTGAATTATGCAACGTCTAAGAGTAATGCAGAATTAAAGCGACATGGTTCGCTATAAGTGAACCCAAACTAGAATTTTACCTCCGATACTTCATTTGAGCCTATTTCTTGAAGATCCCAATCATTCAAAAGAGAACTCCTCCTATCAGTTGAACTGCAGCCCTGTAACAAAGTTGATAAACAAAAGAATTCACTCAAATAGGATTAAGAAAGAGGTAAATTGTGTCTAGATAATTAGATAACGAGGAATACTGATAATCTTCTCCTATCCTACTTTTTTATTATGTGCTTCAAAAAACAAAAGGCATAACAAATTCTTTGGTTTCTTAAAGTATCAAAATCCAGGCTTGTGTAGTTTCTTATAATAACGTAATATCACTATTCAGACTGTAGCACTAATTAAGGTAACCATATATGCAGAAGAGACACCCGTAAGGATTATATATTCAAATTCAAAGGACAATAGGATCAACTGGCAATATGTGAAATATCACAAGAGTAAGGAGAGCAACCTTTAATATGTCATCCTCAAGTTTCAGAATCAATTTTTGTTGCTCTTCAACCTTTGAAGTTAGTTCAGTGATCTTTTTCTCAGCTTCCTCAAGAAGACTTGACTTCTCTGATATTTTAACCTTTAAGAGATGCAAAAAAAAAACTTACAAGACAGTTCCAGCGGAGAAGATAACAGGTATGCATACATGAGAAATACTGATTGTCCTCCGAAGACCCAAACCATTTTCCAGCATATAAACTAGATACCAACCTTCAACTGTGTAAGTTCATGCTCCATTTTGCGGTTCTTGTCAAGAAGCAAAGCTTCCAGTTTGCTCATTTCTTCACCATTAGTTGCCAGCTCCCAGTCTTCAGCTTCAATTGAGTTGTACCCAACAGCCTATTAGAAAAAAATATAGGAATTTCAGCAAGCATGAGGATAGAAAATCAAAGATAGTGAGGGTAATATGGAGGAATAACAAAATGTATCTCAAGCATATCTCTGTGACACCAACAAAATGATGTGGGCAAATTTAGTATAAGATGCAACACTGAAAAGCTAATATCATGTACCATGTGTATTTGAAATTTCACTAAAAGATAAAGAAGCAATGAGTTCAAGTTCAGATCCAGTTGATTATGGGCGGTGCATCGTCAAATGTCAGAACTAAAGTAGATGGTTTAACAAAAACATGTTTATCCATAGAGCTTGTTTTGTTCCAACCTGCAAAATCTGAACCTTTTTCTTGAGATCATCAACTAGTCTAGTCGTAGGTCTTTCTTGAAGTTCTTTCTTCAACTCCGTTATCGCAGTTTCCTACAAGGAGAAAGTAGTTGGCAAAACAACAAATAAGTGGACCATGGGTTCATAGATAGAAATCATTCCAAGAGCATATATATGGTGGATTGACTTATGACTGGAAAATTAGTTTCAAAAAAAATTAAATACAACAACAACAACAACAACAACAAAGCCTTTAGTCCCAAACAAGTTGGGGTAGGCTAGAGGTGAAACCCATAAGATCTCGCGACCAACTCATGGTTCTGGCACATGGATAGCAAGCTTCCACGCACCCCTGTCCATGGCTAGTTCTTTGGTGATGCTCCAATCCTTCAGGTCTCTCTTTACGGACTCTTCCCATGTCAAGTTCGGTCTACCCCGGCCTCTTTTGACATTATCAACTCCGCCTATGTTGTCTCAACATAGCCGGTCCCAAGCCCGGATAAAGGAGGAGGGTTGTGATAGGCTTGGCGAGCCAACGTCAAAACTCAGCCACTCTTATGGAGATGAAACCCAAAAGATTTTCAAAAAAAATTAAATAGTTTCAAAAAAACTTATGACTGGAAAATGGCTGACACATATAGTAGAAAAAGTAACTTATTATTATCTTCATTAGAACTATTCACCCTGTGTGCTGTCTTCAGGTTAAAATGCAAACCTAGTGGCTGTAGCCATGTCTACGAAACTCACCTATCACAGAATGTTGATAGTGATACAAGCAAAGAAATTAATATATTGAACAATATTTGGAATATGGATTGTAAGTACATAGACAGGTTGATGATACACATAAGAAGACTACTGTGCCCTTGAGATGATGGAAAAGAATAAATAGGGGGCTCTCTAAATAAGAGAATGGTTGAGTCCCTCACTTATAACTTGGCACCCCAGTAGCCAACACTAGTAGTGAGTTGGTTACTGAACCACTGAATTTTGACATAGCAATGCACTAATAATGACTGGGTACCTTCTCACTGAGTAAAGCAGTCAACTTCTTTACTTCATTCACATGCATTTCTTTCTCACTTGATAAAGTACTTTCAATGTTACGCAGTTCTGCATTCAACTCTGATATAATCTTCTCCTTGGCATTCAAAGAACTCTCAAGTATATCACTTGGGTCCATGTAATCACTGCATAATTACATAATTCAGATAATAAGTTAGTATTAAGTTCTAAATAATCATAAAGGCCAAGCTAAAATAATAGCAATAGTGCTGAAATCACTGTATCACCAGCATTATGAATGATAAAAATTATGCAACTACACGCTTGCATATTCATTCATACACAGGCAAGATGCAAACAAAATTACCTATTATTGCTTGTGTCTTCATTTGTTGTCTGCAATTGAGACCGTAAATCTCCCTGTGGTGAACATAAAAATAAAATCAGATGTTAGGGAAGCCAGTAATAGATGTGCACATTTTGGTCAACACACGGCATGTCAGTCATCAATTCAATGTATTCACCCACTGAGGATTATTTGATAATAGTCTACATAGTTCAAGCCAAGTTCCATATTAAAGTAGTTAAACATTATTTTAGTCCATTGTGCAAGCAAGATTGGTTGGATTAGCTCACTCTTCCGTGGGTTATATATTCACTTATGCAGTTTTCTCGATTGCCTCGACATAAGGCAAGTTCGGTTAATATGTACTGGATGAACTGCCACGAAACAACCATGGGGCGACAACAGACCGCTGCCAACATCTCATTTCTCCCTCTCTCTTCTTACTTTCTATCTATTATTCCTCTCTTAAAGGCCAGCAGAACCAAATGATAGACAGGTGCTAGGTGCAAGAACAGCGACCCACCACTTGCGAAGATCAAACCCTACTTTGGACGAACCCAGACCCACTTGCCAAAACAAAACCCACTTCGCATGAAGCGGCACTCCCTAAGACTGCAGAGTAACCAAGAAACATCATGTTCTCGGACAGGAATGACAGATAAAGAGATCATTTGTCACTTCCTATTGCTGGCTCCAAGTTGTGCTTGTCAGGGTCTTCCCAGGTTGCAGCATCCATTCAGCCGACGACTTCTGCGACAGCACCTCCCTCATAAAGAGAGACAAAAAGATAAGTCGGTGTGTTCAGACTCTTCGGCTCCTGCAGTCTGAAGGCTTCCATGCTGCTCAAGGTTTCTTCCGAGAGAAGCAACACAACTCCTCTGATGGACCCGAGGTCATAGAATTGGTTTGGACGGCTGCACACTAATGTTGATAGGCAATGAAACATTTATTGGATCAAATGGTTTTTTTGTGCAGACAAAACATGACTACTACTCAAAAAACAATACTTGCTTGGTTTGCTCACCAATATAGTTTGGATTATGCAATGTTTCCTGGCCAATAAACATTAAGTTTATGGCGCTTTTCAAACCATTTCTATGACATGTGGGTCCAACAGAAGAAACGTGTTGCTTTCCTCAGAGGACTCCTGGAACACACGCGACCTTCAAGTTTAAAGTCCTGTGTTCATCATCAAGTTTCCATCACTTCAATTCATCTCATCAATTTGCCCATTTAACTACAATCGAGCCAGGACGAATACAGGGACCCCAGGAAGACGACTCCAACGCCACAACGGGACACCAATGAGTCACTTGAGAAGGACAGCTCGAAGGATATAGGAAATGAAGACTTGAGCAATTTCTACTTGTATTGGTGGGTGGCTGGGTGCTCCCACTATGTTAACCATGAAATGTGCTTTGGGAACTATGCACTCTATCACCATAAGTTTGGTGCCGTAGAATGAAAGAATGCACTCTATCACTCAAGGCACAGATCCCGATTACCATAGTGAGAGCATCGCAACCATATGAATGCAAGGGATTTTCCTAAAGCCAAAACAGCAACGTGCAACGTTACCTTTTCTCTCTCAAGGCTAACTAATCGTGATTGAGCGCGTTCAACTTCATCCATCAGAAGGCTCACTTCAGCTTCCTTTGCTGTCCGGTCCTCCTCTGAAAAAAATATAATACTTCATTACTTCATTAGAACTTCCATAATTATTGAACCATTGAGCATAGCGATCATCAAGGTAACACAGCTAAAGAATAGAAGAAAACCTGATTGAGTACGAAGCTCAAACAATTGGCTTTGTGCCGATTCATGTAGCTTCTGCATATTCTTGACGCTTTCTGTAGCTTGCCTTAGTTGGTCCTGCAACGCTCGTTCCCTACAATCATGGCAAACGAAAGTTCAAATCTGCATATGCATCATCATATATGATGTGGCAAATTCTCGAAATTAAGAAGCTTAAATTTAAATTGTGATAATCGTTAATCGATTATTTTCTTCGTTGCAATTATCTAACATACCTATCTTTCAGGGCTTCAAGAGTTTTCTGACTATCTTCTGCCAAGCTTCGCTGTTTCATTTCAACCATCTCTCTAACTTTTTCCTCCATCTAAAATCACAAAAATAAAATAAAACATGAGTAGTAAAAGAGATATCGAACTATGTGGAACAAGAAATCAGCAATGTTTTTTCATCAAAAGTAGTTGCTCGCTATACATAAACTTCATAAACTGGAAGGAATGTATGCAATGCCACTTAGATATTTACAAAATATTTTGATTAATGGTGTTATGTCTAAAAAGCAGTATTAGTGGGCCAGTATATTCCCAGACAGACCATAGTACCGTTATTTTTAGTTTAGGTGAAAGTTGGAATTCATCCTATGACATCAATGTAAAAGAAGGGCTTAAGTTTTCTATTATAAAAAGTACTCCCTCCGTCCCAAAATAAGTGTCTCAACTTTAGTAAAACTTTGTATTAAAGTTAGTACATAATTGAGACACTTATTTTGGGACGGAGGGAGTAGGAGGCTTCTGAAACTTCGTAAACAAGAACAATCCGGCCATTCAAATATGAAAAATGAAAATTAAGAATACCATTGTATGGGTACAGGAAGTCAATTTGATAACTTAATAAAGCACCAGTGTGAAGGAACTAACATTATTTGACTGTGAAACTGATAACATTCGTGCAGAACATCAAAACCAGAAGGAAAACTAAATAGTTTTAAAAACAGAGCAGGAAACCAAGTGACCATGGAACAGACCTGTTGTTCTAGTTGGCGGTTTCGCTCCTCGAGTCGCCTAATCGTCGCCTGTTGGTTCTTTAGGTGCGCAGATTCCGCCCGGTATTCTTCAAGCTCAAGTTTCATCTTCCGATTTTCAGTCTCCAGTTCAGATAGTTTCTGGTCTTGATCCTGAATGAATTGAGAACATTAGCAACAACTTTGGTGAAATCTGACTGAAGAAGATGCTAGTTATCGACATTCAAGCAAAGGAATAAACAAAACTGAACTCATCAGGCTTTTGTTGGAGGAAACTGCAGTGCCATATCATGTTTTTTTTCGAAGTTGCTAACTCTGATCTGCGCTAGTGTTAACACGTGACCACTACTTTTAAGTTGGAACAAACTAAATCGCAACTATATTTGCAGTTTAACAGCTTCCCACCTATAGTTTAATTTAGTGCAAGACACATATTATAGTAGAAGTTCTATGTTCGGAGAGTGACGATAGAATCATACAAATAATTATCTGTTATTATAAGATATCAGTAGGTGTCAATACTGAATACCAATAAGATGGCAGGTGACTATTGCGACAAGGCAAGTATTAAGTATTGGTGACAACTTTGCAATTTGAAGAAGTCGGGACAGACATGAAGGCAGTTTCCACTATGAATACAACAAGCAATGCCGAATTAGAGAGGCTACGGTAGAGATTAAGTTTGAAAGACATACAGCCATAGAAGCAAGAGCTGGATATGGATCAGGGGCTTCATAGAGCTTCTGATAGATGTTGAGAAATGCATTTTCCCCAAACTTTGCTCTTTTTGTGAGATTGTCCACTTCCTCTTGGTAACTCTTAAGCAATGAGTTGAACAAACTAAGCTTGTCATCTGGAGACGCCTTCTTGAAATCCCGAGTATTCTCAGCAAGTCTACGTCGGTTCTTCTGGCTCGTCTCTTGATTCTCCGCAATCTTTAAACCCTGCTCATCCAAACCACTTCTTTCTTTCTCCAAATCGAAGTCTAAATTGTACAAGAGACGACAGTCAGATTCTCCACCATGGATAGCATAAAAATTTACATGGCAAAGGCATCAACCTACATTCCACATACTAAGAACTAAATAAATCAATATGTTATCTACAGCACATGAGCATTCACACTTGAAAGCATTGTAGCTTTCTAAACCCCCACGCGGGAACCATGGTCTCGATCAAGTGGCATGATAACTCACAGCTACTCTCCCTACTTGGTATGGACGCGAATAATTCGAGGAGACAGCAAAAGTTCATGACGTCTGCGATCAACCACTAACTCATTGTTCAGATGATCTCCAGGCAATTAAGATCTCTCCAGCCGTAAATTCAAAAAAAAAAAAAGATCTCTCCAGCCGCGGTTAGTGCAAAACCTCACAGATTCTGCACCTACGGGGCCAGTGCAGGCCTTCAGACCAACCGGCCTTCCGGGCACACCAGTTCGAACCAGCGTCACCGCCTATTCGGACGAAGCGAAGGTGGGGATCGACGCGGACCTTTCCAGAAGCTGCAGACGACGGCGAGAGGCGACGCGGAGGAGGACGGGGGCGGGGGAGGGGGCGGCGGCGGCGAGCGGTCGCGCTCCGCCGCGGCCGGCGAGGGGTGGTCCATCGGACCGGCCGGGCGCTCCGGGATCTGGGCGCCTGGATCTGGCGGGATCCGGTGGTGGGGCGGGGCGGCGCGGCGACGACGCGCGGTGCGGTGCGGTGAGTATATGTGATCTGGCTTTACAAGTGGTTTTCTTTTCTTCAGTGGTACGTAGTAAGTTGTTGGCTTTGTTGCGGCGATGGTGCGTCTGCTCGCTCTCCTCTTCCTTCTGTCTGCTGGCCGCGTGGGTAGGGGGAGGACGGCCGATGGGAGCAAACGTTCGACTGACGTCCGTGACAATGGTACTATTACTAATTTTGTGTGAGGTTTTCTCAGATCTATCGTAAAAAGAAGTAGAGTACAAAGCATCTTAAACATAATTAAAAAAATGCATTATGATTCTAAGACCACTAAACGACGATTGTTGCCGTCAGAACGAGCCGACGCGCCGTTGTCGCCGCTCCTTTATCGGAGCTAGCTTGCCCTTATCGATTACAATCGGGAAGTCTTCGTGTATGTGCACTGAGGACCAAGGCCCTGGAGCTGCAGTTGTCGTCGTTGAACCCTTGCATAGATCTGAAGCACCTGACATCAAATTTCGTCACATGACAATAAACCCTAAGCTCACTGTCCCAAGGAGATGTTAGGAATCTATGTCGAAGCTCCAACGACTACGTCCAGACGGACGAACTCGAGGAGGATCGGACCACGGAAAACAAACTTGAAGAATAAGTGTTGTCGTCCGTCCGAGCGGCACACCTGCGAGAACTAAAATAATCTAACCTAAAGTACTAATTGAGGCGAAGGCATCAGAATCCCCCCCCCCCCCCCCCCCCCCGCGCGCCACCGACCGCCGGAGAGGCAAGCATAGGGAAGGCAAAACTACGGGCTCGCCGGTGAAGCATGGAGGGAAAATTTTGCCCTAACCACCTAAAGTTAGGGGAAGAAAACGAGAGGAAGTCTTGCACCTTGCAGGTTGCGAGAGCCTTTCTCTATGGAGTTAGAAGTTTTTAAAAGACACGATAAACATCTCATCTAGAGTTTATTTACGAAAAAAAGATTCATGAGAGGTACAAAGCACACCAAACATAATAAAAATGCATTGAGGTCTCTGAACCACCGAACGAGCATTGACGTGCCAATGTCGCCTCTCTCTCTCTCTCTCTCTCTCTCTCTCTCTCTCATATATCGAAGCCGGCCTCATCTTGTCGATGACAAACGAGAAGTCGGTGTGCATGTGTCCCTAAGGACCGGCACACTGAAACCGAAGTCTTCATTGTTAAACCTTTGAATCGATCTCAAGAACTTGACACCAAACACCATCACACGCACACGGCGATAAAATGCTAACCTAGCCACTCCGAGGAGCCGATAGGAATCTACGCCGGAGCTCCACATAATCTGTCCCAACGGACGAACTCGAGGAGGATTGGAGCCCGGAAGACTAACTTGGAGTTAAAGCATCGACATCCGCCCGAGCGTCGTTCTTGTGAGGACTAAAATCTTGTATACTTACCATAGCCTAGGCACCCAGATTCCCTCCCCACCCCGGTTGTCGGAGCGGCAAATAGAGGTGAGGCGAATCCATGAGCTCAATAATAGAGATCGAGGGGAGAAGGACTTTGCCCCAATTGCTCTGTGGGAGGAGAAAGAAGAGGTTAGCGATTGGCCAACATTTCTTGTAGGACTAAGGGCATGTGTCCTCCAGCTTCTAACTTCACAAACTGCAAATTTGGAGTTGGACCGAACGTTTTATCAACAAGAAGCTGAATCTGGGAAGCTGAAGCAGCCCGTAGTGTAAAAATTCAAAGCTGGGAAAGCCCAGCTCCACCAAACTGAGAAGCTGAGAGTTTGACATAATTACAGAGATTTGCCCCCGCCAAAGAAAACGTTTCGTTCTTCTACCCTTCGAAACAGAACAACGTGACCCTCTCCCCCTCGATTCCCTTTGTCGTACGCAAGCTGGCCGACTTGGGCTGGTTACAGACGGCCCATTAAGACGCTTAAACAGGCCACCGATCTTGCTAGCCCATTGTGGCGACGAAAGAAGCTAGCGACGCTGCAGAACAGATTCTTGTCGCTGCGTGGAGCAGGAAGCTACAATGAGAAGCTGGATTTGAAGAGTTTGTGGAGCTGGAAGGACATCAGAACAGGCCCTAAAATGACCTACTATGGAACCATAAATTATATATTGATTATAGTCGGTTTGACAATGGAGAAATCATTAGCGACACATCTCTATTTTATGCTCCTAAGCTATTTTGGGTTCCAATCTGAGTTGCGGAATAAACAGCAAATAAAATGTAGTGCAAAATCAACGGCATACTTGGGAACACACAACATCAAAACATAGAACTGCACCGGTTTATTGTACTAACAGAAAGTGTGAGAAAATAAGAAAAATAACGGGTTTGCTTAGGGCATGTACATTAAAACTATCTTCACAGTGCCACGTAGGATAGATGGTGAGGTGGGAAAGGAAGAAATGAAGAGAAAATAAAAAATGTGACTTCTCATAGCTAAGAGATGATCTCTTATAAGACGATAACAAATATCACTCATCCTGAATTGTTCGATGTACAAACATATGCCAAAGTCCGAATGAAAGCTCTTTACACTTCAATAAAAAGTGATAAACCAGGAATGATGGATCAAGGATGAAGTATGGGAGATCTAGAAAGTCACACTCTAGCTTCATGGAGACTCGTAGAAATGCCTAGAGAGAAGTTAGGTGATTTTGTCGAGGGATGAGTTGACAGACACAATGTGTAATTGGTATGTACTCCTTCCGTCCCATAATATAAGAGCATGGAGACTCGTGGGAATGCCTAGACAGAAGTTAGAAGATTTTGGCGAGGGATGAATTGGCAGATACAATGTGTAATTGGCATGTACTCCTTCCGTCTCATAATATAAGAGTGTTTTGCAAGCTGTTTTAGCTTATAAAATGTGCGAAGGAAGTACATTAATAAAAAAAGATGCACACGGGTCCGGGGTAGCAAACATTTCATGCGGCAAGAGAGGCAGTGGCACTGCGTAGGATGCCCTTGGCTTGGCTTTTGGCTCACAAGAGGAAAAATATGTTTCTTGATTCACTTTATTGAATTTTTAATTTTTAATTTGAGTCACTAAATTGTAACAAAGTTGAATTGTCTACTGTATCAGAAACATAAATGGGTTTATTTATCAACAGTGAATACACGACAGGGTATCAAATATATATAATACGAAAATAAATTTCATATTAAGCTGAGGGAATAAAATTTATTTTGAAGATGTTGATTGATATAATACGAAAATACATGTCATTATTAAGCTAAGGGAAACCTAAAACTTCAATTATTTTGAGAGGGAGAAAGTAGACAAGAAAAACTCAGTTGTTGCCTCATAGAAAGGCACAAGCTTTTTGGGGGTGCTTGACGCAAAGTATGATCAATCATCAACAAGCCATGAAAATTGCTAATACAGCAATACTAATAATGTGCTGCAATACAGGAAATAGTTTGAAATCTGCTAATGAACTAAGAAGCGACGATGTCCACATGACCGTCCTCATGACTGTAGTCCACTAGGTACTTCAGCTCGACACGCTTCGCATAGCACCATCCTACCACATCTTATGATTCACATAGTGCAACCGACCCTAGTACATCTTATGATCCGAATGATACAGGTAGCTGCGTAAAATGGACTCAGAAATAAACTTGGGCACACTCTTGAGGGCCAATCAGTGCCCCTCCCCCTCAGGCTTTGAGGCGGCTTCCTTGATCTCATCACCGCCCTCCTCCTGGAAAAGTTTAGAAGGATTATGAGCAACAGGGTTTTCAACACCCCACATAATGGAACCAATACAGGAAATAGTTGACATACTGCGTTATCGGAGGTCCAGAGGGTCAAGTTGTCACGAAGAAGCTGCATGATCAAGGTGCTGTCCTTGTAGGATTCCTCGCCGAGGGAGTCCAGCTCAGCAATAGCTTCATCAAATGCCTACCAACAAGTAGACGTACCAGAATTAATCTCAGTCTAGATAAATAATAGATATGTCAACTGTTGGTTCAAACTAAATTCACAATGGCATGAATCATTTTGACTGGTTGGCATAGTTAGCAAGGATTTATGTTCATCTTGCATACAAAACTTCACAATGATCTACAATAAAGGAAAGCATAAGAAATGCTGAAACGACAATTTCACCAGAGATCGGAACAGAAGACTAACCTGCTTGGCAAGGTTGCAAGCACGGTCTGGAGAGTTCAGGATTTCATAGTAGAACACTGAAAAGTTGAGGGCAAGTCCAAGCCTTATCGGGTGAGTGGTAGGCAAGTCAGCAAGAGCAATGTCCTAAACAAGTAAATAGATGTCAGCATGTGCACTGAATGAATCAAAACTTAACACACACAAAAAGAATAGCTTGTACAGTATATCTCAAACATCATTAGAATGTAGTAGGCATCAAGTTATCTTTGCAATTTTAAGAGGATATGACATGAAGGAACTAGGTCTAAATCAGGAAAGATGGAACATGCATTCAACTTTGCAGAGAAAGATGACGATAAAGCAAACTAGTACATGAAACTGGATGTTTTAAATTAGCAAACGATTCATGAAAGCCAACCTGGGCTGACTTGTATGCGACAAGAGTGTTCTCAGCTGCTTCTTTCCTCTCAGCACCCGCCTTGAACTCCGCAAGGTACCTACGGATTTGCAATCAGGGAATAAGTTTGCGTACATCCAAGTATCCAACAACTATGGACTGGCCTAATTCTCTATATGCAGCAAGTAAATACCTGTGGTAATCACCCTTCATTTTCAGATAGAACACCTTGGACTCTGCTGCAGTGGCAGAGGGGACGAGGTGGGAGTCCAGAAGCTTGAGGATGCCATCACAGATCTTGCTGAGCTCGGTTTCAATCCTGGTACGGTACTCCTTGATTGAAGCAACATAGGCCTCGTTCCCACGGCTCTCCTCCTTCTGCTCAATGGAGGAGATGATCCTCCAGGATGCCCTCCGGGCACCAATCACATTCTTGTAAGCCACAGAGAGGAGGTTACGCTCCTCAACAGTGAGCTCACCAACATCAGCGGTCTTTGCCACCTTCTCCATGAATTCGACCATTTCCTCATACCGCTCAGCCTGCTCGGCGAGCTTGGCCATGTACACATTCTCCTCACGGGTTGCCTCAGCAGTAGACATTTTTCCTGTTCCTTGCTACAAACTTGTTCAGTGCCTGCAAATACAAAATTGTCACTATTAAAACTTGGCCTTACACCATGAAGAACAGTGCATGTGGGTCAACAATCTAACTAGTTCAAGAATCTGAAGAACAATGAACCAAAGAAAAGGGAATATACAGTTACACAAGTCACCCTCCTTTCCCTGATTCGCAAGTGGTGTGAGCAGTATTCATATGAAACAGCATAGATAGAGAACTAGCCTACTTTTTCAACCTAGGCAAGGAATCACTTTGGGGAGTGCATGCATCTAAATATTCTACGACATCCTCAAACTGAGCTATCAATATTCGGCTTTGTTCTTCGACTTTATGATATTCTATTGGACAAATCTAATCTAACACCGCCGAACTTCATCAGGTTGAGAACAATATTCCACAGAATAACAAGCAAACACAGACTTGGAAGTTGAAATTAGAAAGGCCCAAGCACATAAAAACATGCATCCTACTTTTAGCAACATGACTAGATCTAGAGCTCGTTCTACCGAGATTCGCACCACATCTACCTAGATGCACGCTGGATCTGCAGAACCAGCACTACCGCGAACACCAGCACGGCGCGCATTACCACGTTCCTGGCCAGATCTCGAATCCCTGCTGAAACCCCCCGTCGATCTCCAATAAAACCACTCCAAAAAGAGGGTAAATACGGTAAACAAGCCGTGTTTCCGGAAGGAAAAAAGCACCGCTCTAAGAAACCCTAACCTGCGCGTCAGATCCGATCTCGAACCCTAACCGATCCAGCAAGCCAGCGCCAGATCCAGCGCGATCCAGGCCAGGATCCAGCCCGACGCATACAAATCGGAAGCAAAAAACGGAAACGGGAAATGGATCCGTCGCAGAACGCGCGGAATCGCTTCGCTTCACCTCGGATCCCCGCGGCCAGAGGCAACAATCGATCGGTGGCTCGCACCCGCAGCATAGGGGAAAGGGAGGGGAGTACCTTTTCCTCTGGCGCTTGGCTGTTCTCACGGGCCTCGGCTGCGGATCTCGGGCGTGTGCGCGGTGTGGGTTCGTGGGGAGGGGGGCGGGGGGGGGATAGGAATAGGGAGGGGTGGGGGATGGGGGATAGAAAAATAGGAGGGCGATGGGTGCGGCCCCTCGAGAAGCTCGCCTGGGTAGGGGGGCAGCCTTCCAATCGCGGGCCGACGCGTCGCGCCCGGGCGGCGACCCCGCGCGTGGGCGGGCCCGGTCAAACCGGGAGTCCGCGCGAGCCGGGCGCGGGGGTGGCCGGCCGCGTGGGCCGTGTCCAGTGGACCGCTGTGGGGGAGCGGCGCTACGTGTCGCCGCGCTATTGGACCGCCCTCGTTTGGACCCTTTTGAGCTCACGGGGGATGGTGTGCGCCGATCGCGCCTCCCGTGGTCGCATCGCGTGCTACGCCCTCTGTGTGCCCTCAGCAGATACACCAACCGCCGCCGCTAGGGCTCGTGCGTGGTTGGATCCAAATCCGATGCTGGACTGCTTGGGGTTGTCAATTCTTTTGTTTCTTGTTATTGCTCTTGATTGTTTTTTGCAAAATATTAGTACAAGTTGTTACTCTTGATTTTACGTGCGAGGATAGATTATTGGTTTTGACGATCGGTGCAGTGATGATTCTTTGACCGGGGTGACATTTAGGGGTTTGTTTGTATAGTGAATTTTAGCCATGGATATATATAACTAGATGATGCCCCGCGTGTTGCTGCGGACTTTGTCGCAGAATTTCTGAGTAACTTTAATATACCAAAGAAGAAGGAAAATTGAATCAATAAAATTACAGATTTGTCCATGGGAACTTGTGAATGACTGTCGAAAAATACAATCCACTATCAAAACATGGACCATAGATAATAGCCAATATTCACATAATATTAAGACGACAAATTAGCAAGGTGCCAGGTTCAAAATAAATACATATTCTGCAACGTGCAAGACAAAGAGTGATCGATAAAATAGCTTGATAAGGACATACATAATCTGCAAGGTCCAAAATAAGTACAACGTGAAGTATTAAAATATGTGCACTTTCAGGTTACAACATGAAGTGACACCACAAAGTGGCGGCTGGATGATGGTACATATCTCTATCTTAAGTGCCATGCAGGTTAATTCAAGGATGATGTGTAAATTTGTATTGGCCCAACCGCACAAACATTCTTAGCGGCAATACTTACTGAAGAAGCTAGCTAATCTCAAACCCATCGAAATTGTACTGATTAAATATTGATAAAAAAAACATGTAAAAACGTTAAGCATTTACCGTCTGGGTCTCTTACACCATCAGTTGTAACACAATGGCCTGCAAATAAAATATATAAATATGAAAGTTAGTTTGCAATGCTGCTCACCAAGACGAAATTCATGGTCAACATATAGCTGATCCTAAAAGGGAAAAAATATAAACAATTTTTTAAAAGAAGTACACTAATCAGAGTATTAATCCTCTATTCATATATAAGTTGCTTCTTAGATGGATTCTAGTTGTGCTTCCATGAAACAAATATTATTGGTATTATAAGGTGCAGTTTTTGGGGTTAACGGATTGTATTAGTGAAACTAAGGATTGATACTACCAATATATTGACACTGTAATTTTGCTGCTTGCCAATTATAGCTAAATAAAATGTAAAGTTACTTTGCCGCTCGCTACTACAACTAAAGGAATAGTGTGTTAAGCCTAATTTTCAAGTATAGGCGACACTGATCTATTCTATATGAATATTACAGATTTTTAGTCCATGTTTTGTTTGCAAACAAAGCTTTACAGCAATATTAGCATACCTAAGTAAAAAAAAATTGAAGCAGGCATACCTAAGTAAATAAAGCCCGCTCTTCAGAACTTAAAATCCAGAGACGCAGCAAGAAGATTAGTAGTACTTGGTAGTAGAAACATATAACGAAAATCAACTAACTGACACCTGTGGTGCCATATCAGGACATGGAAATTTTCAGAGTAGTATGTTCCAGTACACCTTTGCATCGGCCAAGACATGGCCTTTCCATCGGCAAAAACACGCCGGTTCCAAGACTGGGATATCACTACCAAGCAACACAGTGAACGACTGCAGTTCTATAGACAACAATTTAAATTCATTGGATTTAAGAATCAGAAATGTAACCACGAGGAGGTTGCACAAAGAACCTGGTACTGAGAGTGGATGTGGCGTGAGGGAAGCAGATGTCTCCCGGCTAACACGCACCGGCCGGCGATGGTCGTCACTGATTATCCCGTGAAACCCCAACGATTCCGGAGGGAGGGCATGGGCAATATTCCGTAGAGGCGACTGGAACAGAGCAGTTCCACATCTTATAAGTGAGAATAACCTTGTTGGTTACTCCTGCATGAGAGATGATAAAATCCATCAGTTTTTGTTGCACGGAAGTAGTGATATTTAATGGAGATTGTTTCTATTGCAGGAGAAGGTGAAGAGAGATAGAGAGAGAGGGAGAGGCTTCCATCTAGTGGGATTTAATGGAAATTGGAGAAGGTGAATAGATAGGCTTCCATGTAGAAGACGGGAGGAAACGGCAGCCCGTTGGAATTGCTTGGAGAAAAAACACTGGCATGGAGAAGGAAGCAAGCAGCTAGCTGTCCCCTTGTGCTTCTAGTAGAAAAGGGGCCCAGCGATGGGCTTTTTGGGGAAACGACATGAGCGTGGAGAATGAATTTACGGCAGCGGTGCAATAAGAAAAAAAAGCTTTTTGGGGGTGCATGGCCTGTGAGGGAGAAAGACGTGCATGGTCAACCTGCAGTGGTGGGTTCTCCTTCTGGTAACTGAATGTTTTTTTTTTTTTGAGGATCTGGTAAATGAATGCTAATGTGGCACTTTTGTACTATGGTAGGTCCCTCCTGTAAGCTAGTAAAAAATGTTGATGTGGCTTGGTTGATGATGTGGATAGCTTGCATGTCAAGAGAAATCATATAGTGGGGATGAACTATTTAGGTATTATAGATACGAGTTTTTAGCTGAATTTCCGTAAAACTGGTTTTACTATATTTTTTTATGATTAACGAGTTTACAGATAACTTTATTTGGGTTAGGAAAGAACTAGCAAAAATGCCCGTGCGTTGCAACGGGAGAAAAGATCCCATGCTTTGAAACGGGTGAACAAATCCGTACACAACCCTGGTGATCCAAATGGTGGAAAGTGTCTCAAACTCATCATAGAAAGCAAACTATACCTCAAGAGACATCGACAATGAACCAGCAAAGGTGCAACAAAGGTCCTGATGAGTCAGCAAAGATGTGGATAGAGATGTGGTCAAATAGAAAGGAACCGTTGATGATGAATCATACGAACTCGCTAGTGAGACAAGGAATCACATGCCACACACAGTGGCGTTGGAGAGGGTGGCTTGAGGGCATTTATGTTGACATGTGCATGGGTCAATGGCGTGAACGGACCCTTTCTTCTTGTGCTTCATGGCATTCTCTAATCCACTGCAGTGTATTCCATCATCCACGTGATCGAGCTCGTAGCCATGTAAGTCCTAATCATCCATGTTTGTCGTCGTGGCGGACCCATCCTCCACGATGTTCCTGTCCAACTCGATGTGCCAAGTAAAATGCTCTGTATTTGATAATCCTATATTTGATGTGTCCCAACATAGTTACATATTGACAATTATTTAGCTTATTGTTGATGCGCCATTTTTGAAATGGTTGCAATCATGATGTGAACAGAAGAGATGTAGTTAAACTTTGTGTTCATTTTAACATCACATGTTTCTTGTATAGAGTAATACTCCATTTTAAAACGCCAACACCTTCACCATTTAGTTAAAAGAGGAATCAGGTTGTAACCAACTACACACCATGAGTTGCATAAATTAGATATTGACGCATTTATATACGCTGGATATAGATTAGAAGCATCTAGTAACAAAAGATATAGGTTAGAAGCATCTCAACAAAAAATAATGATATATAGGTTAGAAGCGCGTGGTCAAGTAGTTTAGGTAGACTAAACCTTAAATTGTATATAGTTAAACTTAATCAACATATCGTCTCCTGTTTAAATCCACTTGATCAAACTCATGGCTCACCGGTCACCTTTCTATTTTGGGAATATAGAAAAGACATAGACGCTTATACATGTGCATATACACTCACCTCTATAAACGCAAGCGTGCACGCCCTATCCCTATTACCAACCCACCACTTAACACATATGCTTTTGATATTTTCTAGGTCTAACTCATCCAAATTAATTTGTTCCTTTTATATTTTTTATCTGTTGTCCGTACTCCGTGACCTACTCTCGTTATGCAAGGCCGCCTGAGATTTTTCATTACCTTTTGGATTTAATTTAACTTTTGAGAAGCTATTTTTTCGTGGATAGAGAGATACAATATGGAATCAGTAAAAAATATATGCATAATATGATCTACCTTGAGCACGCTAAACACATACACATAATAGGAAATCGGTTTGTTGATGAATTTAATAGGCAATATGTTTAGCTTTGTTATAAGGACACTATCATTGGAAGAATTAATTTTTTAATGAGAAATCACAAGATGCGTGCATGAATTAGGCTTGGATCCTGCGCCCAAAATCCCTTTCCTTTCTTTCCTTCCTTGGTTCATTCATGCCATATGAAGGCTCTAATTTATTATCTCTCCTTCCATTAGTATCCTTTGTAGCTCATGGCGCCCATTTAGAAATCCCTTTCCTGGCTCATTCATGTGTTCATTCATGCCATATGAAGGCTCTAATTTATTCTCTCTCCTTCCAATAGTACCCTTTGTAGCTCATGGCGCCCATGTAGAAATCCCTTTCCTGGCTCATTCATGCTTTAATTCCTTTCCTTCTAGCTAGCTCATGGCGCCCATGTAGAAATCCCTTTCCTGGCTCATTCATGCTTTAATTCCTTTCCTTCTAGCTCATGGCGCCCATGTAGAAATAATCCCTTTCCTTGCTGGCTCATTCATGCCATATATGAAGGCTGTAATTTATTCCCTCTCCCATCTATCTGGGCATGAAGCCTTTAATTTCTTTCCTCCCTGGCTCATATGGCCATGCAAGGCTCTATTTTCTTTCCTTTCTTAACTCATATGGCAGCAAGATTTTTCTTCTACTTCCTTTCCTTCCCGCGCTCCCCATCCTCATTGTTTAGGCGGCTTATTAGTTTCAACTCGGAAACATATAAAAGTTGGTGGAATCTGATAGAAATGAGCGAGGTGGGACTATTGATACGTAACGTCCTCGATTCTAGCACAAACTGTACTATAGCTCGGTTGGCTGAAGTAATTCATATGTGAAGTGGAGGTCTTGAGTTCGAATCGCTCACGGGTTCTTTATTTTTTGCCGCACTTTTGTACTATGGTAGGTCCCTCCTGTAAGCTAGTAAAAAATGTTGATGTGGCTTGGTTGATGATGTGGATAGCTTGCATGTCAAGAGAAATCATATAGTGGGGATGAACTATTTAGGTATTATAGATACGAGTTTTTAGCTGAATTTCCGTAAAACTGGTTTTACTATATTTTTTTATGATTAACGAGTTTACAGATAACTTTATTTGGGTTAGGAAAGAATAGAACCGGGCTGGTACAGTTCCTTGTTTGGCTAGTGTACTCGTTCTTCCCCTATCGGCCATTGACGACAGTACGTGACCAAGCTCCAGACATGATTCTTCCTCCACCCAAGGTACTGCTCGCCTCCAGTCGGCTCCGCGCGCATCTCCCGGCTGTGGCGCTTCCCCTGGCAGTGGCACCGAGGCCGTTGCTTCCTCCGGGCACAGGCTCCGCCTGGGCTGCTGCTCGCCTGCCCTCGCACCTCCATAATGCGCGCGCGGCCGCCGGTGAACGCTAATCTTGATGGCCGAGGCTGCCTATGATGTGAATGGAGCAGCCATACCCAGGCATCGCGTAACTCGTGTTCGTGCTCGCGACCGTCCAGCCTGACATCCATGGCGGTCAGCCACACGGCGGCGACCATGCTGGGGCTGGAGCTCAGTCTATCACTTGAAAGTCAAATTGGTGTGCTCGTCTCGCGGTCGCCAATCGAGCCCGTAAATGTTTGGTCATGGAGCCTGATCGACCGATGAACTTCTACGTTACCTAAAGCAAAACTGGAGCCAACGAATTGGTGAGGAATGAGAGATGCGGGGAAAAGAAGTTGCGATCAGTATTTGTGAAACGTGTTTTTGCAAAAACGACTAATAGTCGTTTTTCCACAAACGCAGAATCCCGGGTTTCTGGAAACTAAGTTTCCTAAATCCATGGATTAGGTGGAGTAGCCAAACAAGGTTTTATACGGTTAAACCGTTTTCCTAGTTTATAGGGATCTGGTTTTGTATATTCTTCCTATCCAAACAACGCCTTAGTTTTACATCCCTTGTGTCTTTTTGTTTCGAGTAGATTCCGCATAAACAAGGCTTTGAAATGATTTTAAGGTTAAAAGGTGGTTTCAACTTTGAAGGTATCAAATTGTCATAAAAAAAAAACTTAAATTTGCCAATAATTAGAAAGTTGTCATGCTTCACAACTAAAGTTGTCATCCTCGGATAATTAAATTGCCATCAAGAAACGACAGGACGAAATTGCTTCGTGCCACATGTGTGGCACTTATCAGGGTCCAAAAATAAAGCCTACAGAGCATGTGTGTAAAGTCAATTTTCTAACAAAAATGTCTTTATAAAAAAACCATCCATATAAACTCTACTTGGGCATTTTAGATCCAGAAATTCGAAATTCAGAAACAAATTTAAACATAACATCAGGTCCAAATGCAACAAATGATCTAAATAACTTGTCGCGGGGCCCACTCAGGCACCGTAGATTGGCTCTGTTGGGGCGCTTGGCGGATCAAGGTAGGGTATATCGATCCTCGATGTGAATCCCACCACACATCTTCCTCTTTCTAGAGTTGGTAGATGGGCATGGCTTCCTTCTGTCAACTTCGGGGCAGGTGGAGCAAGCATAACCTTCTTTGAAGATTTTTTTTCTCCAGCATTGTTGCTAGGCTCGGCCGGCGCTACAAAGCACTAGAAGAGGATTAGAAACAAAATCTTCAAAGCTTTGAAAAGAAAGAAACACTAACAAGCCAAAAGTAAGTGTCGAAAATATTTAACTAGTCTGCTAGCTCGAGAAACTTACCCGTGGATGTGATGAGTGGTGCCATGTACAGCCTTCAAACCGGGAGTCTGCGCGTGCCGGGAACGAGGGTAGCCGACCGTGTGGGTCCTGTCCAACGGACAGGTGTGGGGGAGGGGCAGTACATGTCGTCGTTCTAGTGGGTCGCCCTCCTTTGGAGCCTTTGGCCTCGCGGGAGATGGTGTGCACCGATCGCGCCCCCATGGTCACATCGCATGTTGCGCCCTGTGCCCTCAACAAATACATCAACCGCCGCCGCTAGGGCTTCGGGAAATCCAGGGTGTAAGGGAGACCTTACTAAACATCACGAAGGACAAGGCCACCACAGCTTCACCACCAACACCAAGGAAGGAAACTTAAGTACACGGGTGTGGGCACCACCCTTAGCTTGTTCCAAGCTTGGGGGAGGTGCCCCGGTATCGTATCACCATCACTTTTACCACCATTACCTATCTTAGTTCGATCCTAGTTATTTCATGATATAGAAGAATAAAGTTTTAGTATGAAAATAGCTTTCGAGTGCTTGTTTCGTGATCTATCTATTGATACGTCTCCAACCTATCTATAATTTTTTATTGTTCCATATTATTATATTATCAATCTTGAATACTTTATATGCGATTATATGCTATTTTATATAATTTTTTGTGACTAACCTATTAACCCAGTGCATAATGTCAGTTCCTGTTGTTTTGCGTGTTTTTGACCTTTTCAGAAAAAACAACACCAAATGGAGTCCAAACACGATGAAACTTTACGAGGGTTATTTTTTGACATAAAGAGACCCTAGAAGCTTCGGGAGGAGACATGACGAGCCACGAGAGAGCGACGAGCTTGCATGGCGCGCCCAGGCGCGCCATGCAGGCTCGTGACTCCCTCGTGTGGCCCCTAACCTAAATTCACTTCCATATAATTCCAAATACCCAAAAACCAACAGAGAGACACCCGAAACACTTTTTCCGCCGCAACAAGACTATGTTCTTCCGCGATCCAATCTGGAGGCCTTTTTCGGTGTTCTGCCGGAGGGGGAATCGATCATGGATGCCATCTACATCAACCTTGGTGCCTTCATGATTATGCATACGTAGTTCACCATAGACCTACGGGTCTATAGCTAGTAGCTAGATGGTTTCTTTTCTCTTTTTGATCTTCAATACAATGTTCTCCTCGATATAATCTTTTTTTGCGGTGTGTTTGTTGGGATGCGATGAATTGTGGGTTTATGATCAGATTATTCATTGAAATTAATTGAGTCAATTCTGAATTTTATTATGCATGACTGTTATAGCTTTGTATTTTTTTCCGATCTATCCGTTTGGTTTAACCAACTAGAATTATTTATCTTCAGCGGGGGATGTGCTTTGTAATGGGTTCAATCTGGCGGTGCTCTATATCCCAATGACAAAGTAGGGGACAAGACACGTATTTGCATTGTTTCCATCAAGGATAAAACGACCGGGTTTATTCATATTGTTTGGGTTTACTTTGTCTACATCATGTCATCTTTTCTTCAAGCATTACTCTGTTTTTCATGAACTTAATACCTAGAGAGGCAAGCATAGAAGCGCTCTCGAAGTGGAGTAATAGTAGTAGATGCAGAATCGTTTTGGTCTACTTGTCTATGGACATGATGCCTATATACATGATCATTGTCGTGAATGACATCATAACTATGCGATTTTCTATCAATTACCCAACGGTAATTTGTCTACCCACCGTATGCCATGTGTTCGAGAGAAAAGCCTCTAGTGAAAACTATGGCCCCGGGTCTACTTAATCCTATTGATAAAAACTTATTTACCTTGCTGCAATTTTATTACTTTGTTTTACTTTGCTTTTATTATATATATCACTATCAAAATTAATCCTTGCAAGTAACGAGTTCAAGGGGAGTGACAACCCTCTTACCCGCGTTGGGTGCAAGTGTTTGTTTTTGTGTGTGTAATTGCTGAAGACGAGAATTTGCGTGGTTCTCCTATTGGTTCGATAACCTTGGTTCTCACCGAGGAAATACTTATGAGCTACTATATTGCTTCACCCTTCCTCTTCGATGAAAAACCCAACACAACTCACAAGTAGCATATATCTATGTAATCGTGTGTGAGAGTTATATAATAAAGATTAGTCGGGTAAAAGTGCTTTAGTCTTTGTTGAAATCATGACAAAAATAATAAAAACATCATATGCTAATCCCATAGGGAGTAATGACTTCACATATGGATAGTATAATTCATAAAAAGTATTTGAAGTTAACAAACTTAGCATTGGTCATTGATGCAATTCATGACAGAATAATAAAGGAAGAGATATCTCACATATAAATATACCATCTTGGACATCTGCTACTTGTAAACTATGTTGGGGTTTTCTCCGAAGAGAAAAACACCATATGATCCAACTATATTAACAAAGCCCGTGATACATTAAGATCGTGTCATCTCAAGAACACGAGAGAGTGATCAAACACATAGCTACTGGTACATACCCTCGGCCCTGAGGGTGAAGAACTCCCTCCTCGTCATGGAGACCGCCCGGATTATGAAGATGGCCTTCGATGATGATCCCCCCCTCCGGAAGGGTGCCGGAATAGGGCTCCGGACGAGATTTCTTCGGTACAGAGGCTTGCGGCGGCGGAGCGGAAGTTCTAAGTTAACTTTCGGAGATTTCTGTATTTAAAAGATTTTTCAGTGTTGGAATCACGCGGAACGGAGCCACGGGGTGGTTTCCTTGGGAGCAACTGGTGGCCTCCCCTCCAGTGGTTCTTCGCTCCGGTATTTCTTATATGTTCCAGAAAAAATCATCAAAAAGTTTCGGGCGATTACGATAACTTTTATTTTCTGCACAAAAACACCACCACGGTAATTCTGCTGAAAACAATGTCAGTCCGGGTTAGTTCCAATTAAATAATATAAAGTGCATCAAAATAAGCGAGGGAGGAGAAGTAGATGGGATCTCAACCAGCACGACGACATGATGGAGATGGTGGTGGAGCAATCCCGGCAGGGCTTCGCCAAGCGCTAACGTAGATGCGATTTGAGGAGAAAACAGAGTAATGGGAGAGGGAAGGCTGCCACCGGGGCATAGGGATTGGTGTGTGCAGCCCTCCCCTCCCCTACACTATATATAGGAGGCAAATGGGAGAGGGGAGGCGCAGCCTTGACCCCTCCTCTAAGGGAGGGGCCGGCGGCCAAGGGAGGAGTCTTCCCTTCACAAGGAAAGGAGGAGTCCCCCTCCTCCAAGGCACCTCTGGGGTGCCTTGTCCCTTTGGGACTCTTGCCCCCAAGCCTAATCCGCCTCTAGGGGCTAGTGCATCTGGCCCATGCTGGCTAGGTCGCACCCCCTATGGTCCATGTGGGCCTCCGTGGCAGGTGGACCCCCGGAACCCTTTTCGGCACCCCGGTACACTACTGGTAATGCCCGAAACTTTTTCGGCGGCCAAAATAGGACTTCCCATATATAAATCTTTACCCCCGGACCATTCCGAAACTCCTCATGACGTCTGGGGTCTCATGCGGGACTCTGAACAACATTCGGTCACCAACGTACATATCCCAATACTACTATAGCATCACCGATCGTAAAGCGTGCGGACCCTGCAGGTTCGAAAATCATGTAGACATGACCGAGACACCTCTCCGGCCAATAACCAATAGCGGGACCTGGATGCCCATAGTGTCTCCTACATATTCCACAAAGATCTTCATAGGTCGAACCACAGTGTTAAGGATTCAGTTAATCCCGTATGCAGTTCCCTTTGTCCATCGGTATGTTACTTGCGTGAGATTAGATCATCGGTATCTCCATAACTAGTTCAATCTCGTTACCGGCAAGTCTCTTTACTCGTTCTGTAATACAAGATCCCGTGACTAACTCCTTAGTCACATTGCTTGCAAGCTTATTGTGATGTTGTATTACCGAGAGGGCCCATAGATACCTCTCCGTCATACGGAGTGACAAATCCCAGTCTCGACCCATGCCAACCCAACAAACACCCTCGGAGATACCCGTAGAGCACCTTTATGATCACCCAGTTATGAAGTGATGTTTGATAGCACACAAGGTATTCCTCCGGTGTCAGGGAGTTGCATGATCTCATGGTCTTAGGAACAGATACTTGAAATGAAGAAAGCAGTAGCTGTTGGGGAACATTGCATGGGAAACAAAAAAAAATCCTACGCACACGCAAGATCTATCCATGGTGATGAGCATCTACGAGAGGGAGAGTGGATCTACATACCCTTGTAGATCGCTAAGCGGGAAGCGTTAAGAAACGCGGTTGATGTAGTCGAACGTCTTCGCGATCCAAATCGCAGCCGTCCCACGATCCGTCCCGATCTAGCGCCGAACGGACGGCACCTCCGCGTTCAGCACACGTACAACTCGATGACGATCTCCGCCTTCTTGATCCAGCAAGAGGGGGCGGAGAGGTAGATGAGTTCTCCGGCAGCGCGACGGCGCGGCGGCGGCGGCGGTGGAACTATTCTGGCAGGGCATCGCCTAAGCACCGTCGGAATCTATTTGGTGGAGAAACTAGGGAATAGAGAACTAGCATGTGAACTTGTCTTTGGGGCTCTATTCCTCTAGTATATATAGGAGGGAGGGGGAGGAGGCAGCCGGCCTAGGGCTCCCTCTAGGGGTCGGCCGAACCAAGGTGGAGGTGGAGGAGTCCACCTCCAATCCTACATCAAGTAGGATTCCAATCCTACTTGGAAAGCCTTCCTCCCTCTTGGGTTTTTGCCTTTTCCCACCTCCTAGCCGCATGGGCCTTGTGGGGCTGGTTTGCCCAGCCCACTAAGGGCTGGTGCAACACCCCTCAGGCCCATGTGTCCTCCCGGCGTGTGTGGCCCCTCCCGATGGCCCTCCGGCACTCCCGGTACACTACCGGAAATACCCGAAACTTTTCCGGTGACCAAAACGGGACTTCCTATATATCAATATTTACCTCCGGACCATTCCGGAGCTCCTCGTGACGTCCGGGATCTCATCCGGGACTCCGAACAACCTTCGGTCACCACCATACATAACTCAATACTACCAAAACGTCACCGAACGTTAAGTGTGCAGACCCTGCGGGTTCGAGAACTATGTAGACATGACCGAGACACCTCTACGGTCAATAACCAATAGCGGGACCTGGATGCCCATATTGGTTCCTACATATTCTACGAAGATCTTTATCGGTTGAACCTCTATGTCAAGGATTCAGTTAATCCCGTACGTTGTTCCCTTTGTTCTTCGGTATGTTACTTGCCCGAGATTCGATCATCGGTATCTCTATACCTAGTTCAATCTCGTTACCGGCAAGTCTCTTTACTCGTTCAGTAATACAAGATCTCGTGGCTAACACTTTAGTCACATTGCTTGCAAGGCTTATTGTGATGTTGTATTACCGAGTGGGCCCTGAGATACCTCTCCGCCATACGGAGTAACAAATCCCATTCTCGATCCATGCCAGCTCAATAGACACCTTCTGATATACCTGTAGAGCATCTTTATAGTCACCCAGTTATGTTGTGACGTTTGATACACACAAGGTATTCCTCCGGTGTCAGTGAGTTGCATGATCTCATGGTCATAGGAACAGATACTTGACATGCAGAAAACAATAGCAATAAACTGACACGATCATATGCTACGTTCATAGTTTGGGTCTCGTCCATCACATCATTCTCCTAATGATGTGATCCCGTTATCAAATGACATCTCATGTCTATGGCCAGGAAACCTTGACCATCTTTGATCAACAAGCTGGTCTACTAGAGGCATACTAGGGACACAGTGTTGTCTATGTATCCACACATGCAATTGAGTTTCCAATCAATACAATTATAGCATGGATAATAAACGATTATCATGAACAAGGAAATATATTAATAACTACTTTTATTATTGCCTCTAGGGCATATTTCCAACAGTCTCCCACTTGCACTAGAGTCAATAATCTAGCTCACATCACTATGTGATTTACATTGTAATGAATCTAACACCCATACAATTCTGGTGTTGATCATGTTTAGCCCTTGGAAGAGGTTTAGTCATCGGATCTGCAACATTCAGATCCGTGTGCACTTTGCAAATATTTATGCCGTCCTCCTTGATGTAATCGTGGATGGAATTGAAACGTCGCTTTATGTGTCTGGTCCTCTTGTGAAACCTTGGTTCCTTGGCTAGAGCAATGGCACCAGTGTTGTCACAGAACAGAGTCATTGGGTTTAGTGCACTAGGCACTACTCCAAGATCTGTCATGAACTCCTTCATCCAGACACCTTCCTTCGCCGCCTCCGAGGCAGCGATGTACTCCGCTTCGCATGTAGAATCAGCTACTACGCTCTGCTTGGAACTGCACCAGCTTACCGCACCCCCATTGAGAATAAATACGTATCCGGTTTGAGACTTAGAGTCATCCGGATCAGTGTCAAAGCTTGCATCGACGTAACCCTTTACGACGAGCTCTTGATCACCTCCATAAACGAGAAACATGTCCTTAGTCCTTTTCAGGTACTTCAGAATATTCTTGACCGCCATCCAGTGTTCCATTCCTGGATCACTTTGAAACCTTTCGGCCATACTTATGGCAAGGCTGACATCGGGCCTTGTGCACAGCATTGCATACATGATAGAGCCTATGGCTGAAGCATAGGGGACGACACTCATCTTTTCTCTATCTTCTGCAGTCACTGGGCATTGAGTCTTACTCAACTTCACACCTTGCAATACAGGCAAGAACCCCTTCTTGGACTGATCCATTTTGAACTTCTTCAAAACTTTGTCAAGGTATGTGCTCTGTGAAAGTCCTATTAAGCGTCTCGATCTATCTCTATAGATCTTGATGCCTAATATGAAAGCAGCTTCTCTTAGGTCCTTCATTGAAAAACTCTTGTTTAAATATTCCTTCATGCTTTCCAACATTTCTATATTGTTTCCAATCAGCAATATGTCATCCACATATAATATTAGAAACGCTATAGAGCTCCCACTCACTTTCTTGTAAATACAAGCTTCTCCGTAAACTTGTATAAACCCGAACACTTTGATCACCTCATCAAAGAGAAGATTCCAACTCCGAGATGCTTGCACCAGTCCATAAATGGATCGCTGGAGTTTGCAAACTTTGTCAGCATTCTCTGGATCGACAAAACCTTCTGGTTGCATCATATACAACTCTTCCTTAAGGAAACCATTAAGGAACGTTGTTTTGACATCCATCTGCCAAATTTCATAATCGAAAAATGCAGCTATTGCTAACATGATTCTGACGGACTTAAGCATCGCTACGGGTGAGAAGGTCTCATCGTAGTCAACTCCTTGAACTTGTGAAAAACCCTTTGCCACAAGTCGAGCTTTATAGACGGTGACATTACCGTCCGCGTCCATCTTCCTCTTAAAGATCCATTTATTCTGAATGGCCTTTCGCCCTTTAGGTAATACTTCCAAAGCCCATACTTTGTTTTCATACATGGATCCCATCTCGGATTTCATGGCCTCTAACCATTTCTTGGAATTCGGGCCCATCATCGCTTCTCCATAGCTCGTAGGTTCATCATTGTCCAACAACATGACCTCTAAGACAAGGTTGCCGTACCACTCAGGAGCAGTACGCGTCCTTGTCGACCTACGAGGTTCAATAGCAACTTGATCCGAAGCTTCATGATCATCATCATTAACTTCCTCTTCAACTGATGTAGGCTTTACAGAAACATCTTTCTGCGCTGCGCTACTCTCAGGTTGAAGTAAAGGTTCAACAACCTCATCAAGTTCTATTTTCCTCCCACTCAATTCTTTTGAGAGAAACTCTTTCTCAAGAAATGTTCCGTTTTTAGCGACAAACACTTTGCCTTCGGATCTAAGATAGAAGGTATACCCAACTGTCTCTTTTGGGTATCCTATGAAGACGCATTTCTCCGCTTTGGGTTCCAGCTTTTCAGGCTGAAGCTTTTTGACATAAGCATCACATCCCCAAACTTTAAGAAACGACAACTTTGGCTTCTTGCCAAACCACAGTTCATATGGCGTCGTCTCAACGGATTTCGATGGTGCCCTATTTAAAGTGAATGCAGCTGTCTCTAATGCATAACCCCAAAACGATAGTGGCAAATCGGTAAGAGACATCATAGAACGCACCATATCTAATAAGGTTCGATTACGACGTTCGGACACACCATTACGCTGTGGTGTTCCAGGCGGTGTCAATTGTGAAACAATTCCACATTGTCTTAAGTGTCTGCCAAACTCATAACTCAGATATTCTCCTCCTCGATTAGATCGTAGGAATTTAATCTTCTTGTTACGATGATTCTCAACTTCACTCTGAAATTGCTTGAACTTTTCAAACGTTTCAGACTTGTGTTTCATTAAGTAAATATACCCATATCTACTTAAGTCATCAGTGAAGGTGAGAAAATAACGATATCCACCGCGCGCCTCAATGCTCATCGGACCGCATACATCAGTATGTATGATTTCCAACAAGTCACTTGCCCGTTCCATTGTTTCAGAGAATGGGGTCTTAGTCATCTTGCCCATGAGGCATGGTTCACATGTGTCAAGCGATTCAAAATCAAGTGACTCCAAAAGTCCATCAGCATGGAGCTTCTTCATGCGTTTTACACCAATATGACCTAAGCGGTAGTGCCACAAGAAAGTGGTACTATCATTATCAACTCTACATCTTTTGGCATCAATGTTATGAACATGTGTATCATCATTATCGAGATTCAATAAGAATAAACCCCTCACATTGGGTGCATGACCATAAAAGATATTACTCATAAAAATAGAACAACCATTATTCTCTGATTTAAATGAGTAACCGTCTCGCAATAAACAAGATCCAGATATAATGTTCATGCTTAACGCAAACACTAAATAATAATTATTCAGGTTCATCACTAATCCCGATGGTAATCGAAGAGCGAGCGTGCCGACGGTGATCACATCAACCTTGGAACCATTTCCCACGCGCATCGTCACTTCGTCCTTTGCCAGCCTCCGTCTATTCCGCAGTTCCTGTTTTGAGTTGCAAATGTGAGCAACCGAACCGGTATCAAATACCCAGGCACTACTACGAGAGTTGGTAAGGTACACATCAATAACATGTATATCATATATACCTTGCTTGGTGTTGGCCGCCTTCTTGTCAGCCAAATACTTGGGGCAGTTCCGCTTCCAGTGACCAGTTCCCTTGCAATGAAAGCACTCAGTTTCTGGTTTGGGTCCAGCCTTGGGTTTCTTCACGGGAGGGGCAACTGCTTTGCCACTCTTATTGGAGTTACCCTTCTTACCCTTGCCATTCTTCTTGAAACTAGTGGTTTTATTGACCATCAACACTTGATGCTCCTTCTGAATCTCAGACTCAGCGACTTTCAACATCGCAAACAGCTCGGCGACTGACTTGTTCATCCCGTGCATGTTATAGTTCAACACGAAGCTCTTGTAGCTAGGTGACAGTGATTGAAGAACTCTGTCAGTGATCGCCTCTGGCGGAAGGGACATCCCCAATTCAGCCAGACGGGTGGAATACCCAGACATTCTGAGTATGTGTTCACTGACAGACCCGTTCTCCTCCATCTTGCAGGCATAGAACTTATCGGAGGTCTCATACCTCTCAATCCGGGCATTCTTCTGAAAGATAAACTTCAACTCCAGGAACATATCATATGCTCCATGACGTTCAAAACATCTTTGAAGTCCCGGTTCTAAGCCATACAACATTGCACATTCAACTATTGAGTAATCATCAGAACGTGCCTGCCAGGCGTTCGCAACGTCTGCAGACTCTGCTGGAGCGGGTGGATCACCAAGCGGTGCATCAAGGACATAAGCCTTTTGGGAAGCCGTAAGGATAATCCTTAGATTATGGGCCCAGTCCACAAAGTTACTTCCATCATCTTTCAACTTAGCTTTCTCTAGGAATGCATTAAAATTCAGGGGTGCTACTGCGCGAGCCATTGATCTACAACATAAATATTGCAAAGACAACTTAGACTATTGTTCAAGATAATGAGTTTAGTTAATCATATTACTTAAAAACTCCCACTCAAATTGACATCCCTCCGGTCATTCGAGTGTCACATGATCCAAATTCACCAACTCAAGTCCGATCATCATGTGAGTTGAGATGGTTTCAATGGTGAACATCTTCATGTTGATCATATCTACTATATGACTCATGTTCGACCTTTCGGTCTCTTGTGTTCTGAGGCCATGTCTGTACATGCTAGGCTCGTCAAGTTTAACCCGAGTGTTCCGCACGTGCAACACTGGCTTGCACCCGTTGTATGTGAACGTAGAGTCTATCACACCCGATCATCACGTGGTGTCTCGAAACGACGAACTTTCGCAACGGTGCACACTCGGGGAGAACATAATTTTATCTTGAAATTTTAGCGAGGGATCACCTTATAATGCTACCGTCGTCCTAAGCAAAATAAGATGCATAAAAGGATTAACATCACATGCAAATCATACGTGACATGATATGGCCATGAACTTGTGCTTTTGATCTCCATCTCCAAAGCACCGGCATGATCTCCATCGTCACCGGCATGACACCATGATCTCCATCATCTTGATCTCCATCAACGTGTCGCCATGAGGTTGTCGCGCCAACTGTTGCTTCTATGACTATTGCTAACTCATAGCGATAAAGTAAAGCAAAACGGCGAAAATAAATTAAAGACAACCCTATGGCTCCTGCCGGTTGCCGTACTCATCGACATGCAAGTCGTGATATTCTATACAATACATGATCATCTCATACATCACATATATCTCATCATGTAATTGGCCATATCACATCACAACATACCCTGCAAAAACAAGTTAGACGTCCTCTAATTGTTGTTGCATGTTTTACGTGGCTGCTACGGGTATCTAGCAAGAACGATTCTTACCTACGCAAAAACCACGACGGTGATACACAAATTGCTATTCAACTTTCTCAAGGACCGCCTTTGTCGAATCCGATCCAACTAAAGTGGGAGAGACAGACACCCACCATCCATCTTTATGCAACAAGGTTACATGTCAGTTGATGGAACCGGTCTCTCGTAAGCGTACGAGTAATGTTGGTCCGGGCCGCTTCATCCCACAATACCGCTGAATCAAGAAAAGACCAAGGGAGGAAGCAATCTGAGCATGAACGCCCACAAACTCCTTTGTGTTCTACTCATGATCTCATCTACGCATAGACCTAGCTCATGATTCCACTGTTGGGGAACGTTGCATGGGAAACAAAAATTTTCCTACGCACACGCAAGATCTATCCATGGTGATGAGCATCTACGAGAGGGAGAGTGGATCTACATACCCTTGTAGATCGCTAAGTGGGAAGCATTAAGAAACGCGGTTGATGTAGTCGAACGTCTTCGCGATCCAAATCGTAGCCGTCCCACGATCCGTCCCGATCTAGCGCCGAACGGACGGCACCTCCGCGTTCAGCACACGTACAGCTCGATGATGATCTCCGCCTTCTTGATCCAGCAAGAGGGGGCGGAGAGGTAGATGAGTTCTCCGGCAGTGCGACGGCGCGGCGGCGGCGGTGGTGGAACTATTCCGGTAGGGCTTCGCCTAAGCACCGTCGGAATCTATTTGGTGGAGAAACTAGGGAATAGAGAACTAGCACGTGGACTTGTCTTTGGGGCTCTATTCCTCTAGTATATATAGGAGGGAGGGGGAGGAGGCAGCCGGCCTAGGGCTCCCTCTAGGGGTCGGCCGAACCAAGGTGGAGGTGGAGGAGTCCACCTCCAATCCTACTCCAAGTAGGATTCCAATCCTACTTGGAAAGCCTTCCTCCCTCTTGGGTTTTTGCCTTTTCCCACCTCCTAGCCGCATGGGCCTTGTGGGGCTGGTTTGCCCAGCCCACTAAGGGTTGGTGCAACACCCCTCAAGCCCATGTGGCCTCCCGGCGTGGGTGGCCCCTCCCGATGGCCCTCCGGCACTCCCGGTACACTACCGGAAATACCCGAAACTTTTCCGGTGACCAAAACGGGACTTCCTATATATCAATCTTTACCTCCGGACCATTCCGGAGCTCCTCGTGACGTCCGGGGTCTCATCCGGGACTCCGAACAACCTTTGGTCACCACCATACATAACTCAATACTACCAAAACGTCACCGAACGTTAAGTGTGCAGACCCTGCGGGTTCGAGAACTATGTAGACATGACCGAGACACCTCTACGATCAATAACAAATAGCGGGACCTAGATGCCCATATTGGTCCCTACATATTCTATGAAGATCTTTATCGGTTGAACCTCTATGTCAAGGATTCAGTTAATCCCGTACGCTGTTCCCTTTGTTCTTCGGTATGTTACTTGCCCGAGATTCGATCGTCGGTATCTCTATACCTAGTTCAATCTCGTTACCGGCAAGTCTCTTTACTCGTTTCGTAATACAAGATCCCGTGGCTAACACTTTAGTCACATTGCTTGCAAGGCTTATTGTGATGTTGTATTATCGAGTGGGCCCTGAGATACCTCTCCGTCATACGGAGTAACAAATCCCAGTCTCGATCCATGCCAGCTCAACAGACACCTTCTGATATACCTGTAGAGCATATTTATAGTCACCCAGTTACGTTGTGACGTTTGATACACACAAGGTATTCCTCCAGTGCCAGTGAGTTGCATGATCTTATGGTCATAGGAACAGATACTTGACATGCAGAAAACAATAGCATTAAACTGACACGATCATATGCTACGTTCATAGTTTGGGTCTCGTCCATCACATCATTCTCCTAATGATGTGATCCCGTTATCAAATGACATCTCATGTCTATGGCCAGGAAACCTTGACCATCTTTGATCAACAAGCTAGTCTACTAGAGGCATACTAGGGACACAGTGTTGTCTATGTATCCACACATGCAATTGAGTTTCCAATCAATACAATTATAGCATGGATAATAAACGATTATCATGAACAAGGAAATATAATAATAACTACTTTTATTATTGCCTCTAGGGCATATTTCCAACAGTAGCAATAAACTAAGTGATACGATCAAATGTTATGCTTACGGTTGGGTCTTGTCCATCACATCATTCTCCTAATGATGTGATACCATTATCAAATGACAACTCATGTCTATGGTTAGGAAATGTTAACCATCTTTGATCAACGAGCTAGTCTATTAGAGGCTCACTAGGGACACGGTGTTGTTTATGTATCCACACATGTATCTAAGTTTCCGGTCAATACAATTCTAGCATGGATAATAAACGTTTATCATGAACAAGGAAATATGATAATAACCAATTTATTATTGCCTCTAGGGCATATTTCCAACAATTTCTACCAATAGAAGTCATGAAAACTATAGGAGAAGTAGATAACAAAACTATGACAACAATCTGTCTAAACAGGACAATCTGTAGCAATTAATTCAAAAGGTGTACTTCTGTATCTCTAAAAATTATGAAAATTTAGGACATGATAAATAATTTGCATGAACATGCTGTGTAAAAATTTCAGAAACTTTCCACGTTCCACTAAAATAACAAAATTCAAATACTACAACAATTTTTTCTTTTTTTTGCACAACACACATACAACATGCAATTGAAGCATCCTACAAGCAATTCTTGGAACCTTTTATTGAAAAACAAGATTATAAATAACAGAAAGCAAATACTAACAAAATAAAATGATGCTCCAAGCAAAACACATATTATGTTTGATGAATAAAAATATATCTCCAAGTATGATATACCAATAGTGTTGAGGAAGAAAGAGGGGATGCCTTCTGGGGCATCCCCAAGCTTAGACGCTTGAGTCTTACTTGAATATTATCTTGGGGGTGCCTTGGGAATCCCCAAGCTTAGGGTATTACCACTCCTTATTCTTCTCATATCGGTGTCTTACCCCAAAACTTGATAACTTCAATCACACAAAACTAAACGGAACTTCATGAGATGGGTTAGTGTAATAAAGATAGATCATTCACTTAGGTATTGTCAAGACAAGATCCATATTTTTTCTCACACAATGCCTACTGTATTTTATCATTCCCATAATTTATATCACTGAATATAAGCTATGGAAACACTAAAACAAGCAAACTATGCATGCAAAATAGAATATGTCAAAAATAGAATAGTCTGTAAAGATCTGGACTAAAACCATACTTCCCTGGCTCTAAAATTTATAAAAAATTATAAAAGCACAGAGAATTTGCATATCAATATTTTGTAAAAAATTCAGAATCTTTTGACGCTCCGGTAAAATCACATAATTCATATACTGGACGCAAAAGTTTCTGTTTTTGCACGGAATAAAATCAACAAGTATCCACACCATCCCAAAGGCTTTACTTGGCACCGTATCTATAATATATAATACCTAAATAGTTGATCCCCACTATCTTATTTCTCCTGACATGTAGACCATCCACATCACTAATCAACATGCAGCCATCCATCTCACTCCACCTCGGCTGTCTAGCCACATCATCAATTGCAAATACCCTTCATATTCCTTTTTTCTGTTGAGAAAATACCATTGGTATGGGTGCCGGGCGGCGCCCGAACCCGTCCCGCTTCCTATTCAAACCTAAAAAAGTCAGTTAAAGGAAGATTAAAGTACGTCACATCAATCTGCACTAGCTTAGCACTAGCTGGCTATTTTTGCGGGACTTTGCGGGACGCCGTCCTGCACCCCTAACCATTTGTACATGGGTTGTACATTATGTGAGTTGTGTTCTCATTGTTGGTGGGAGCCCATGAGAAAAGAATCAATATGATGTGTCCATCTTCCACACTTCGCCTGCCAATACTCCACCAGTCCACCGGTGCCGTGCTAGATTATCTCTCCCCACCAGTCTCCGTTGCTTCCATGGTTGACGCTCCCAGGCCACAGGTACGCATTAACTGGCTTATTGGTTGACCTTACACTATCACCTTATCGTTACCGCTATCCCTTCCGCCTCCAAGTCGTATGCTCTCCCGGCCACAAATGCCCATACATGAAACGGCCGATGCACCACAACATTCATGTTCATCAATTCCATGACATATATTCCCCTTCGATTCTCAACCCATCCATGTGTATATATATTCACCTTCCCTCCACGTCGCTCCCACGCCTCCTGTCGCGCTAGGTCACTACCTCCCGGCCATGGTTTCTGCAATTGGGTGTCGCCTCCTGCTAGTTGTAGGCTGATACTTGTGATCTGCGTTGGGTTTTCTGTGAAGAGGAACGGGTTATTGCAGCACAAAGTGGGTAAGTATTTTCCTCAGTTATGAAACCAAGGTTTATCGAACTAATAGGAATATCAATCCTCATCCGTCTTCAGCGGCTGCACACAAAAAACAAACAACTTGCACCCAACACGGGCAAGAGGGTTGTCAATCCCCTTGATCTCGTTATTTGCAAGCAAATGAGTTTTGTAGATAATTATATATAATTGTAAATTGCAAAATAAAATAAAAAGTAAATAAAGGCACCAAGGTAATAGTAGCATTTGTAAATTTATAAGTGAATAGACCCGGGGGCCATAGTTTTCCCTAGCGGCATCTCTCATGTAGGCAGCATACGGTGGGTAACAAATTACTGTTGGGCAATTGATAGAAAAGCGGATAGTTATGGGATTTTCACGGCAATGATCATGTATATATAGGCATCACGTCCATAAACAAATAGGCCGACTCCTGCCTGCACCTATTACTATTACTCCACTAATCGAACGCTATTCAACATGCATCTAGAGTATTAAGTAAAACAAAGTAATGCATGGAGAACGATGACATGATGTACACAAAGTAAACTCAAGCAATATGAATAAACCCCATCGTGTTATCCTTAGTAGCAACAACACAAAGACGCATCTTGTTCCCTACTTTGTCACTGGGATATAGAAACTCATCAGGTTGAACCTACCACAACGCACCACTCCCACTGAAGATAGATCAATCTACTTGGCCAAAGCACATCAATAAATCGGACAGCATTACGAAGCTATAATGATCATGCAAATAAGAATCTTAATATTCAGAGGTGACTCAAATACTTTTCATGAATAATTTGAACATAAACCCACAATTCATCGGATCCCAATAAACACACCGCACAATAGGATTACATCGGATAGATCAAGGCGAAGATGCGATGATCATTGTATTGAAGATCAAGAGATAGAGAGATTGCCATCTAGGTACTAGCTATGGACCCGTAGGTCTGCGGTTAACTACTCACACATCATCATGAGGGCAACAAGGTTGATGTAGAGGCCCTTCGTGATCGATCCCCCCTCCGGCAGGGTGCCGGAACGAAGCTCCAGATGGCCTCACGGCGGAACAGAGACTTGTGGTGGCGTAAAAAGGGTTTCAGGACTGCTTCCAGGGTCTTTGCAATATATGAGAATTTATAGGCCAAAGAACGAGGTCGGGAGAGCCGCCAGGGGGCCACAAGCCATCAGGGCGCCCCCCAGGGCGCGCCCTGTTGGCTTGTGGGGCCCTGGTGTGGCCCCTAGCCTTCTTCTGAATCTCCCAGGTCTTCTTTGGTCCAGAAAAAATATCAAAAAGTTTCGTGGCAATTGGACTTCCTTTGGTACTATAAACCTAAGAAGTGAAAAACATGCAGAAAACAACAACTGGCACTGGGCACTGGGTCAATAGGTTAGTGCTCAAAAATATTACAAATTGGTAAATAAAGACCCAAAAAGTATCCTATAATGATAATATATCAGCATGGAACAACAAAAAAATATAGATATGTTGGAGACATATCAAGCATCCCCAAGCTTAATTCCTGCTCCTCCTCGAGTAGGTAAATGGTAAAAACAGAATTTTTGATGTGACATGCTATCCATTATGTAATCTTATGCATGTATGCTCATTGAGAAATGATAAATCAACAAATTTTAACACAACAATACTTATAAGTATAAGAAACAAAATCATCAATCTTTCAAAGTATACGATCCTCAAAGAATGTTTACCCCCCATTCATCTTATTATATTAGCAAGGCATGGCTCCATCTTCACCACATTAATACAAATGTTAAGCACCACGGTGCCCAAGTCACGCAATTGGATCATACTTTTTCAATATGCATCAACTTTTTATTCTTCATGCAATACAAGAGCGTGAGCCATTGGAGATAGCATTTATGTGGAATATAATATGGTGGTAGATATAAAAGGGGCAAAAGGTGGAGAAGATAGTCTCACATCAACTAGGCGTATCAACGGGCTATGGAGATGCCCATCGATAGATGTCAATGCAAGGAGTAGGGATTGCCATGCAAATGATGCACTAGAGCTATAAGTGTATGAAAGCTCAAATGAAGCTAAGTGGGGTGTGCATCCAACTTGCTTGCTCATGAAGACCTCGGGCATTTGAGGAAGCCCGTCATAGGAATATACATGCCAAGTTCGTAATAATGAAAAATTAATTCCCACTAGCATATGAAAATGACATAACATGAGACTCTCTACATGAGGAACAAGGTGCCACTTTGAGGCACAAGTGTGGTAAAGGATAGTAGCAAAGTCCCTTCTCTCATTTTTTTATTCATAATGGTGGGATCATTTGGCCTCCCCCATCTTTATTTCCTCATTGGGAAAATGCTCTAACAATGATGATCATCACACATTTATTTACTTACAACTCGATATGAACAACTGATATGAAGATATTACTCTATATGAATGCCTCTGGCAGTGTACCAGGATGTGCAATGATCTAGCATGACATGTATCAAAAATATGATGAACGGTGGCTTTGCCACAAATACTATGTCAACTCTATATGATCATGCAAAGCAATATGATGATGAATGAACTAGTCATGTGAAGTGACGATGGAATTTGCATGGCAATATATCTCGGAATGGCTATGAAAATGCCATGATATCTAGGTATGGTGGCTGTTTTGAGAAAGATATAATTGGGCTTATGTGCAATAGAGAGTATCATGTCACGGGGTTTGGATGCACCGGCGAAAGTTGCACCAATCCTCAAGGTGAGAATGGGCTTTGCATGGTACCGAAGAGGCTAGCAAATATGAGAAGGTGAGATTGCGTATGTCCATGGTTTCACATTAGTCATAAAGAACTCACATACTTATTGCAAAGTTTTATTAGTTTTATCACAAATCAAAGTACTACTCGCATGCCCCGAGGGAATAGGTTGGTAGGAGTTAACCATCATGCGCTTCCGACCCGAAACAACACTAGTATTTCAACGAGGAATAGAAATGCTCACACATCATCACCATACCTCTTTAATTTTTAGACGAACAAGAAGTTAACCTCTCTTAATATCGACACTTCTACGAATCAACAATTATGAACTCACACCTTTTTCATATTACCACATCAATATCATTAACCCACAATTTCTCTATATGTGCTACATGATGGTTTTGATTATCACTCATTGAATACCTAATGTTTTTGGACTAGTCTTATGACCCATGTAAATTACCATCACTATTTATTAACTCTCAAACAAATATAAGTGAAGAACGAGAGTGGAATTATTTCTATAAAATCTACACGCCACCGTGGTCAAAAAGATATAAGTGAAGTACTAGAGCAACTGCTAAGCTCAAAAGATATAAGTGAATCACATAGAGTATTCTAACAAATTATGATGAAGGTGTGTGTCTCTTAAATAGGTGTGTCCAGCAAACAATGATTGTGGTAAACTGAAAGTAAAAGCAAACAAAAACAAATGACACTCCAAGCAAAACTCATGTGATGTGACGAATAAAAATATAGCTTCAAGTGACATACCGATGGATTGAGACGAAAGAGGGGATGCCTTCCGGGGCATCCCCAAGCTTAGATGCTTGAGTCTTCCTTAAAACATTACCTTGGGGTGACTTGGGCATCCCCAAGCTTAGTCTCTTGCCACTCATTATTCCTTTGTCCATCGTGATAACACCCAAAACTTGAAAACTTCAATCACACAAAACTCAACAAAACTTCGTGAGATCCGTTAGTATAAGCAACATATTGAATACTTTGGGTACTGTTATAAATTGATTATTATTTCGTAAATGCATAATAGGTACTATATTCTAACTTCTCCATGGCTTATACCCCCCGATACAATCCATAGTATAATCAAAACAAGCAACTATGCAAGCAAAAACAGAATCTGTCTAAAACAGAATAGTCTGTAGAAATCTATAGAGAACCTATTCTTATATAACTCTAAAAATTCTGAAAAATTAGGAAAACCTCCAGAATTTGTACATAAATACTGTGTAAAAAATTCGGACCATTATCATGCTCCATTAAAAAAAATTAAAATTCCTGTACTTGAGTCAAAAGTTTCTATTTTGTTTCGGCATCGATTCTACTCATCTTGTGAGTCATCCCAAAGGCTTTACTTGGCACAAACACTAATTTAAACATAAAATAATAATAATTACATAGGCAATAATCATGTTATCAAAAACATACAGAAATTTAAAAACAAAAATATAAAGATAACTATTGGGTTGCCTCCCAACAAGCGCTATTGTTTTATGCCCCTAGCTAGGCATAATGCATAGTTTCAAGTATTGTCATCCTTGACACTCCACCCATAAGCAGCTCTTGTGATCGATTCATAAGGTGGTTTAATCCTCTTTCTAGGGAAGTGTTCCATCCCTTTTTTTAATGGTAATTGGAACATTATGTTTCCCTCTTTCATGTCAATAATTGCACCTATAGTTCGTAGGAAAGGTCTTCCAAGTATTATGGGACAAGTAGGATTGCAATCAATATCAAGCACAATGAAATATACAAGCACATAATTTTTATTTGCAACAATAAGCACATCATTAATTCTACCTAGAGGTTTCTTAATGGTAGAATCCGCAAGATGCAAGTTAAGGGAACAATCTTCAATATTAGTGAGACCAAGCACATCACAAAGAGATTTAGGAATAGTTGAAACACTAGCACCAAGGTCACACAAGGAATTGCATTCATATTTATTTATCTTTATCTTGATAGTAGGTTCCCACTCATCATGCAATTTTCTAGGAATAGAAACTTCAAGCTCAAGTTTCTCATCATAAGCTTTTATCATGGCTTCTACTATATGTTCGGTAAAAGCTTTGTTTTGTTCATAAGCATTGGGTGAGCTAATAATGGTTTGCAACAAGGAAATACATTCTACTAAAGAGAAATTATCATAATTAAAGTCCTTGTAATCCAAAATAGTGGGCACATCACTAGTTAAAGTTTTGACCTCTCCAAACCCACTTTTTCAGTTTTAGCATCAAAATCATCACCCTCCAAGCAAACAGGACGCTTCTCAACTAGAGTTGACTCATCTCCAGTCCCTTTGTCATTTATATTTAGATAAGTAAATAAAGATTCAATAGGAGAAGTACCAGTCATTTTAAGATCTTCATCATGATTCCGGTAAAAACCGGCTGGAAGAGCTTTTTCTATGAATACCCGCTTAGCTTTCAACTTAGCGGTCCTCTCCTTACTTTCATTAATAGATATTTGGATAGATTTAATAGCATCATTAAAATCATGCTTGGGTGGCAAAGCTTTATTTTTAAGAGTTTCTACATCAAGAGCAATTTTATCCATGTTTTTAGCCAAAGCATCAACTACGTACAATTTTTCTTCTACCATAGTGTTGAAAACCTTTTGAGAATTAATAAATTCTTTAATTGTGTTCTCAAGATCAGAGGGTATCCTATTAGAATTGGTAGAAGAATTTCCATAGTTGTTAGAGAAATTACCGGGATACGGTCTAGAATTGAAGTTTCCTCTATAAGCATTGTTGTTAAAATTATTTCGCGAGACAAAGTTCACATCAATAGCATCATTATTTTGCTCAATCAAAGTAGACAAGGGCATATCATTGGGATCAACATGAGCATTTTTACTAGCAACCATATTCATAAGAACATCCACTTTTTCACTCAAAGTAGCGATTTCTTCAACAGAATTTACCTTCTTACCGGTTGGTGCTCTTTCGGTATGCCATTGAGAATAATTTGTCATAATATTGTATAGAAGTTTTGTGGCCTCTCCTAAGGTCACATCCATAAAGGTACCACCTGCAGCAGAATCTAGAGGATTTCTAGACACAGAGTTTAGTCCAGCATAGAAGTTTTGGATAATCATCCACAAATTTAAACCATGAGTTGTACAATTTCTTATCATCAATTTCATTCTCTCCCAAGATTGTGCAACATGCTCTTGATCTTGCTGTTTAAAATTCATTATTTGATTTCTAAGGGAGATGATCTTAGCAGGAGGAAAATACTTGGTAATAAAAGCATCTTTACACTTATCCCATGTTCCAATACTATTACGAGGTAAAGATGAAACCCAAGCCTTAGCTTTATCTCTTAGTGAAAAAGGAAATAATTTTAATTTCACAATATCATTATCCATATCCTTTTTCTTTTGCATGTCACATAATTCAACAAAGGTATTAAGATGTGACGCGGGATCCTCATTAGGACTTCCCGAAAATTGATCCTTCATGACAAGATTTAGCAATGCAGCATTAATATCAAAAGCCTCCGCACTAGTGGCGGGCAGTATAGGAGTACTAATAAAATCATTGTTATTAGTATTTTAGAAGTCACACAACTTAGTAGTATCTTGAGACATGGTGATCGAACAAGCAAAGTAACAAGCAAGACAAGTAAACTAGCAACAAGCAAAGATAAATATTTTTGTATTTTTGTTTTTTATGAGACAAACTAAATATAACAGCACATAAAAAGATAAACAAGTGAATGAAAATTTGTGTGAAGTTACTTGATAGTTGATGATGATACTCCCCGGCAACGGTGCCAGAAATCCTTCATGATACTTGTGATTTGCGTTGGGTTTTCCGTGAAGATGAACGGGTTATTGTAGCACAAAGTGGGTAAGTATTTCCCTCAGTTATGAAACCAAGGTTTATCGAACCAATAGGAATATCAATCCTCAACCGTCTTCAGCGGCTGCACACAAAAGAACAAACAACTTGCACCCAACGCGGGCAAGAGGGTTGTCAATCCCCTTGATCTCGTTATTTGCAAGCAAATGAGTTGTGTAGATAATTATAGATAATTGTAAATTTAAATTTAAAATAAAAAGTAAATAAAGGCAACAAGGTAATAGTAGCGTTTGTAAATATATAAGTGAATAGACCCGGGGGCCATAATTTTTCCTAGCGGCATCTCTCATGTAGGCAGCATACGGTGGGTAACAAATTACTGTTGGGAAATTGATAGAAAAGCGGATAGTTATGCGATTTTCACGGCAATGATCATGTATATATAGGCATCACGTCCATAAACAAATAGGCCGACTCCTGCTTGCACCTATTACTATTACTCCACTCATCGACCGCTATCCAGCATGCATCTAGAGTATTAAGTAAAACAGAGTAATGCATGGAGAACGATGACATGATGTAGACAAAGTAAACTCAAGCAATATGAATAAACCCCATCATGTTATCCTTAGTAGCAACAACACAAAGATGCATCTTGTCCCCTACTTTGTCACTGGGATATAGAAACTCGTCAGGTTGAACCTACCACAATGCACCACTCCCACTAAAGATAGATCAATCTACTTGGCCAAAGCACATCAATAAATCAGAGAGCATTACGAAGCTATAATGATCATGAAAATAAGAATCTTAATATTCAGAGGTGACTCAAATAATTTTCATGAATAATCTGAACATAAACCCACAATTCATCGGATCCCAACAATCACACCGCGCAATAGGATTACATCGGATAGATCAAAGCGAAGATGCGATGATCATTGTATTGAAGATCAAGAGATAGAGAGATTGCCATCTAGGTACTAGCTATGGACCCGTAGGTCTGTGGTGAACTACTCACACATCATCATGAGGGCAGCAAGGTTGATGTAGAGGCCCTCCGTGATCGATCCCCCCTCCGCCAGGGTGCTGGAACGGAGCTCCAGATGGCCTCGCGGTGGAACCGAGACTTGCGGCGGCGGTAAAAGGGTTTCGGGACTGCTTCCAGGGTTTTTGCAATATATGAGAATTTATAGGCCAGAGAACGAGGTCGGGAGAGCCGCCAGGGGGCCACAAGCCATCAGGGCGTCCCCCCTAGGGCGCGCCTTGTTGGCTTGTGGGGCCCTGGTGTGGCAGTGGCCCCCAGCCTTCTTCCGAATATCCCAGGTCTTCTTTTGGTCCAGAAAAAAATCATCAAAAAGTTCCATGGCAATTGGACTTCGTTTGGTACTGTAAACCTGAGAAGTGAAAAACATGCAGAAAACATCAACTGGCACTGGGCACTGTGTCAATAGGTTAGTGCTCAAAAATATTATAAATTGGTAAATAAAGACCCAAAAAGTATGCTAGAATGATAATATATCAGTATGGAACAATCAAAAATTATAGATATGTTGGAGACGTATCATAGGCATGCTGGAACTCTTGCTGTCCTTCCGGTGATGGCGCTCGCTGCACATCCACGACATCGTTTTCGCTAAAGGATATCGACGCCCCAATCATAATGTATTCTTCTACGTTGCTGCCCCAAGATGAAACCCATGGATATTGCCCCCTTTCTCATCGCTCCACCATATCATCAGGGATGTTTCTTCTCCACTAATACAGATCTATGTGCAAAGCAGAAACTTCTTCATATGTTTTGTGTGACATTATATTCCATATGTATGCTAGGTGCAGGTAAGTCAAAAAGAGAAAAGGCCTGACCCTTTGGAAATTCTACTTCATCAGGCTGCCCCTGTGGATATGATGGATGCATATGTGGTGTTGATACCTGGCCTGGTGGATGCATGTGTGGTGTTGATCCCTGACCCGATGGATGCGTGCTTGGTGTTTATCAATTCATTTGCATTCCTGATCGTTGCAATATCTGCAAATTGTTGTGGCTTAACTACCTCTGCCTCCCCACCCAATGTTGCAAGCGGGGAGACCTGAGAGAACAAGGCGCACGGCAGCACTGCCTTTGTCCCCATGTCCCCTCTCTTCCACATAAAATTCTTGGCAAACATGAGATAGTATTATATTTTCTTGCTCACCATAGAATGCGAACTTTCTTAATCACTTAGAGTGGGATTTCTTCATACGTGCTTACGATTTATTCTTTGTGTATAGAAATTCTCATGTGTTCTGGTGTACTACCTTTGTAATAACTAAATATAAGACGGTTTTGCACTTTATTGTATCCAATCTTGCTAGATTGCATGCAAGATGCTTCAAGAAATGCCTCACCTACCTAACAAATTTATTAGCATGCAAATTAACAAATTTCTTAGCAAATAAGAATTAGTACTACCTTCCCTAGAATATAATTGAGTTGGTTATTGTTGTTTACTACTCCGTATGTAAACTGCAAAAACGTCCCACATCTGTTTACAGAGGGAGTAGAGTTTGAATATGTCTAATACATGACTGCAAGTAATCCACGTTGTCACCTTGACCACCATTCTCACAACTTTGTACACCCTTTGCTCTCCAAACAAGTTTCTGCACTTGGGTGCTAATGGCTGAGAACAATGGGATTAAAGAACTGATAAATAACTATTTAAGTTTTTCCACTGCACATTTTTTCCTCTCTTCTTGCCTGTGTTTCTACCCTAATCAATAAACTGCATTAGACTTTACCCCGTCATACCACCTAATTCGACCCGCAACAAAAATAATGTCGCTGAATCGTGAACGTAAATGTACTGCTGAAATTGCAAAGTTGAGAATACTATGAAGCAACCGCAACCGTATGCTTATCCAATTGTAACTGCTGACTGCGTTGGAAATTGAATAATGAATTTCCATCGATTTTACTGAGAGCATCAATCATAATAGTACATCATTGTCAAAATCAGTTTTGGAAAAGAATGGATCATGTCTTCATGCAAACATAATGAATTATATGTATTCACTTATCAATGTTTTATCCATCAGCAATAATATTGTTATTCAAGCTATTCTTCTTCACTGTATGAACATTGACCCAATATATTTCTAATGAATTCCCGCAACAACGCGCGGGGAATTGTCTAGTTGAAATAAAAGGCGCCAAACATGATTACTACAGTAGCTTAATCATGTGAACACACAAAAACAGAAAGTAAAAGTGTTAGGTTGTCTCCCAGCAAGCGAATTTCTTTAAAGCCTTTTAGCTAGGCATGCTGATTTTAATGATGCTCACATAGGAATAGTATTTGGAGCATGCAAGGGAGCATCATGAATCACATGGCAAGCACATTTAAGCCTAACCCACTTCCTATGCATAGGGATTTGGCAAGCAAACACTTTATTGTAGCAAGAATCAACTTGCATGGGAAGGCAAAACATGCATGCCTTCAAAACTTTGAACACATAGGGAGGAAACTTGATATTATTGCAATGCCCACAAGCACATGTTCCTCTCTCATAATAATTTCCAGTAGCATCATGAAGGAATTCAACAATATAACTATCACATAAAGCATTCTTTTCATGATCCACAAGCCTAGAAAATTTATTACACTCCACATAAGCAAATTCCTTTTCATTAATGGTAGTGGGAGCAAACTCAAAAAAATAACTATCATGTGACACTTGATTGTCATAACCAAACTAAAAATTAAAATCATGATGCCAAGTTTCATGGTTATCATTACCCATTATAGCATATATATCATCACCATGATCATCATAAATAGGAGGCATGCAATCATCATAATAAATTTGCTCATCAAAACTTGGGGGACACATATCATCTTCATCAACACATAGCATCCCCAAGCTTGTGGCTTTGCATATCATTAGCATCATGCAAATTCAGAGAAGACACAATAACATTGCAATCATTCTCATCATTCAAGGATTTAACGTCAAACATTTTAATAAATTCTTCTTCTAACACTTTAACACAATTTACCATCCATCATTTTCACAAAAGACATTATAAAGGTGAAGCATATAAGGCCACCTAAACTCCATGTTTTTGTATTTCCCTTTTTATGAACCAAACTAGTGAAAAACAAGAAACTAAGATAATTATTTGCAAGATCTAAAGATATACCTTCAAGCACTCACCTCCCCGGCAACGACGACAGAAAAGAGCTTGATGTCTACTACACAATTTTATTCTTGTAGACTCTGTTGGGCCTCCAAGCGCAGAGTTTTGTAGGACAGTAGCAATTTTCCCTCAAGTGGATGACCTAATGTTTATCAATCCGTGGGAGGTGTAGGATGAAGATGGTCTCTCTCAAACAACCCTGCAATCAAATACAAGAAATCTCTTGTGTCCCCAACACACCCAATACAATGGTAAATTGTATAGGTGCACTAGTTCGGCGAAGAGATGGTGATACAAGTGTAGTAAGGATAGTAGATATAAGTTTTTGTAATCTGAAAATATAAAAACAGCGAGGTAACAAGTTGTAAAAGTGAGCAAAACGGTATTGCAATGCTTAGAAATAAGGCCTAGAGTTCATACTTTCACTAGTGCGATCTCTCAACAATGCTGACATAATTGAATCATATGACCATCCCTCAACGTGCGATAAAGAATCACTCCAAAATTCCTATCTAGCGGAGAACATAGGATGAAATTGTTGTAGGCAGTGAACCACCTCAAAGTTACCCTTTATGATCAATCTATTGAGCCATCCCTATAAGTGTCACAAACAGCCCTAGAGTTCATACTAGAATAACACCTATGATACACATGAATCAACCCTAATGTCACCTAGATACTCCAATGTCACCTCAAGTAGCCGTGGGTTAATTATCCGACATGCATACAACAAATTCAGATCTGTCATATTCAATCCAACACAAAGAACTTCAAAGAGTACCCCAAGATTTCTATCGGAGAAGGTAGGATGAAAACGTGCATCAACCCATGTGCGTAGATCCCCCACTAGTGCAGAAAAGCCTAGCTATGGCATGGCAAAAATGGCCTTGCTGGCGTGGACACCCGACAGCACCAATATGGCGCCACAGTTAAAAAATAATGGTGGCGTTGGACCATTACGCCATCGGTATTTTACATACTGGTGGCGTGGCACTATTCACTCACGCCACCACTATTTAAAATAGCAATGGCGTTCACATTTATACACGTCAGTACTATTAACTACTAGTAGTGACGTGAGCAAAACCAACCAACGCCACCACTATATATTTATGGATTTTTTAAAAAAAAATACAATTTACTCATGCATCTAAATATGTATACATTCATCCATATATTCATATATATCAGTTATGTAATTCATACATTCATCCATAAGGTGTACACACACTGTCACAGAACGAAGGAAGGAAGATGATTTTATTTTGATGTGGTGTACACACATCTACACCTACATGAACATCAACATGGCAATGAGCAGATCTACATGGTATACACACACTGCCGGAGAACGAAGGAAGGAGAGGAGCTCACCATGGCATTTTTCTAGCAGATGTCATGCACGGCCGCCGTTGGAGAGGAGCCGCCAGGGACACCGAAGCCAAGCTGATGACAAAGGCGACGCCGTGCCTGAAATCCTAGCTGCATGGAGGGGTTGGGCACAAGCACTGGAGGTCTTGTGCGGTGGATCTAGCCATAGGCAAGGACACATCGAGGCAGTCAAGGTCCGCGCCGAGCTACGCGCCGGCCATAGACGTCGAGGCTCGTCGGAATCGGCCGGCCTTGGTGGCTGCAGTGAGGGGTTGCAGGAGAGATAGAGAAGGCTTGCAAGGAGATGGTTGGGTGAGGTGCTTGGTGTGGATGGCTTGGGCGGCTTGCGGTGCGGTAGGGGAGGAGAGAGGGTTGGTCGATGGCGAGCTGGGAGAGGAATGCGTTGTGGGTAGAGATCGAGGTGGTGGCGGTGATTTTGGGAGTTGGCGACAGAGAGATGAGAGCGAACGAGAGAGAGAGAGAGAGAGAGAAAGGTTATAATTATATTGGTGAAGTGGACAAAAATTGCATGGATTTTATTATTAGTGGCGTGGCACTATTGAGCCACGCCACCAGTAGCTGGTTAAAAAAATTCAAAATTTAAACAGACCAGTCTGATTACTTGTGGCGTGGCACTATTCACACACGCTACCACTACTTATAGTATCAATGGCGTGTCATATCTTCACAAGCCACCAATAACTTGCGCCGGGTTAGACAGTTGGATCCCAAATACCGGTGGCCTGGATTTTTGGCAGCACGCCACCGGTAACCTATTACTCATGACGTACCAAATATGCCAACGCCACCACTACTTAAAAAAAATAGTGGTGGCGTGGATAGAAAATGCCGCACCACTAATTAAAGTTGTGGCTAGCCATTTCTCTACTAGTGCCCCAATGTCACTGGAATCCCCAAGTTGTTGCCATAACATATATCAAGTGAATCAATATGATACCCCATTGTCACCACGGGTATTGATACTTGTGATCTGCGTTGGGTTTTTCGTGAAGAGGAAAAGGTAGTTGCAGCACAAGGTGAGTAAGTATTTCCCTCAGATATGAAACCAAGGTTTATCGAACCAATAGGAATATCACTTCTCAACCGTCTTCAGCGACTGCACACAAAAGAACAAAGGACTTACACCCAACGCGGGCAAGAGGGTTGTCAATCCCCTTGATCTCGTTATTTGCAAGCAAATGAGTTGTGTAGATAATTGTTGATAAATATAAATTGCAAAATAAAATAAAAGGTAAATAAAGGCAGCAAGTTAGCAATTGCGTTTGCGAATATATAAGTGAATAGACCCGGGGGCCATAGTGTTCCCTAGAGGCATCTCTCATGTAGGCAACGTACGGGGTAACAAATTACTGTTGGGCAATTGACAGAAAAGCGGATAGTTATGCGATATTCATGGCAATGATCATGTCTATATAGGCATCACGTCCATAAGCAAATAGGCCGACTCCTGCCTGCACCTATTACTATTACTCCACCCATCGACCGCTATCCAGCATGCATCTAGAGTATTAAGTAAAACAGAGTAATGCTTGGAGAACAATGACATGATGTAGACAAAGTAAACTCAATTAATATGAATAAACCCCATCGTTTTATCCTTAGTAGCAGCAACACAAAGACGCATCTTCTCCCTTTCTGTTACTGGGATATAGAAACTCGTCAGGTTGAACCTACTACAACGCACTACTCTCACCGAAGAAATATCAATCTACTTGGCCAAAGCACATCAATAAACCGGAGAGCATTACGAAGCTATAATGATCATGCAATTAAGAGACAATATATATCAGAGGTATCTCAAAATACTTTTCATGAATAATCTGAACATAAACCCACAATTCATCGGATCCCAACAAACACACCGCACAATAGGATTACATCGGATGGATCAAAGCGAAGATGCGATGATCATTGTATTGAAGATCATATGAGAGAGAGATAGCCATCTAGGTGATACGTCTCCAACGTATCTATAATTTTTTATTATTCTGTGCTGATACATTATCATTCTTAGATACTTTTTGTGTCATTATTTACCAATTTATAATATTTTTGAGCACTAACCTATTGACCCAGTGCCAAGTGCGAGTTGCTGTTTTCTGCGTGTTTTTTACTTTGCAGATTTCCTTTACCAAACGAAGTCCAATTGCCACAAAACTTTTTGATGATTTTTTCTGGACCAAAACAAGACCAACAAACCTTGGAGGATAGCCGGGAGCCTCAGGGAGGATCCACAAGCCAACAAGGCGTGACCCCAGGGGGGCGCGCCCTGATAGCTTGTGGGCCCCCTGTGGCTCTCCCGACCTCGTTCTCCGGCCTATAAATTCTTATTAATCTTGGAAACCCTCAAGAGAGCCTCGAAAACCTTTTTTCGCCGCCGCAAGTCTCTGTTCCGCCGCGATCCCATCTGGAGCTCCGTTCCGGCACCCTGCGGGAGGGGGGGATCGATCACAGAGGGCCCCTTCATCAACCTTGCTGCCCTCATGATGATGTGTGAGTAGTTCACCACAGACCTACGGGTCCATAGCTAGTACCTAGATGGCTACCTCTCTCTCTCTCTCTCTCATATGATCTTCAATACAATGATCATCGCATCTTCGCTTTGATCCATCCGATGTAATCCTATTGTGCGGTGTGTTTGTTGGGATCCGATGAATTGTGGGTTTATGTTCAGATTATTCATGAAAAGTATTTGAGATACCTCTGATATATATTGTATCTTAATTGCATGATCATTATAGCTTCGTAATGCTCTCCAATTTATTGATGTGCTTTGGCCAAGTAGATTGATATTTCTTCGGTGGGAGTAGTGCGTTGTAGTAGGTTCAACCTGACGAGTTTCTATATCCTAGTGACAGAAAGGGAGAAGATGCGTCTTTGTGTTGTTGCTACTAAGGATAAAACGATGGGGTTTATTCATATTAATTGAGTTTACTTTGTCTACATCATGTCATTGTTCTCCAAGCATTACTCTGTTTTACTTAATACTTTAGATGCATGCTGGATAGCGGTCGATGGGTGGAGTAATAGTAATAGGTGCAGGCAGGAGTCGGCCTATTTGCTTATGGACGTGATGCCTATATAGACATGATCATTGCCGTGAATATCGCATAACTATCCGCTTTTCTGTCAATTGCCCAACAGTAATTTGTTACCCTCCGTAAGTTGCCTACATGAGAGATGCCGCTAGGGAACACTATGGCCCCCGGGTCTATTCACTTATATATTCGCAAACGCAATTGCTATCTTGCTGCCTTTATTTACCTTTTATTTTATTTTGCAATTTATATTTATCGGCAATTATCTACACAACTCATTTGCTTGCAAATAACGAGATCAAGGGGATTGACAAACCTCTTGCCCGCGTTGGGTGCAAGTCATTTGTTCTTTTGTGTGCAGTCGCTAAAGACGGTTGAGAAGTGATATTCCTATTGGTTCGATAAACCTTGGTTTCATAACTGAGGAAAATACTTACCCACCTTGTGCTGCAACTACCCGTTCCTCTTCACGGAAAACCCAACGCAGATCACAAGTATCAGGAAGGATTTCTGGTGCCGTTGCCGGGGAATATCATCATCAACTATCAAGTAGCTTCTCACAAATTTTCATTCACTTGTTTATCTTTTTATTTTCTGTTATATTTAGTGTGTCTCATAAAAATCAAAAATACAAAAATATTTATCTTTGCTTGTCGTTACTTCGCTTGTTGCTCGTCACTATGTCTAGTTCTTCTTTTGTTCACGTTGCTCCCGAGAATGAAGTGTTCACTTTTAAACAAAGGGGCGGAGAAAATTTAAAATATGCTTGGTATAGGATTTGCAATTCTCAAAATAATTCAACTCGTAAGCAATCTACTACTACCTTGCTTAGAAGTTTTTATGCGGGTGTGACAACTTGGTATAGGTTTGTCCTTGACACCATTACCGGTGGTAACTTCCTAATGTGTCACACTTTAGATGCTTATAATGCTATTGAAAAATCTTGTAGGGTCACCTCCCACTATTATTAATGGAACCATTTTGACATTGGAAGATGTTATGCAGAGGTTGGATGCTATAGAAAATAAAATAGCCACTAAAGAACAAATTGAGGAGTTAGACAAAAAGACTCATAATCATATTACTCAATTTGGTTCAAAGGTAGGAAACACTTTGAAAGAACTAAAAGGGAAAGATACAATATTTAACAAAAAGGTTGAACTAGGTTTTAGTAGAATTGACAAGATGGAGGAGGTTATGGATAAAATGGGCTCCGATTTTTCTCCTCCTAAAACTAAACCTAGCACACCTCAAGAAGGAAATTTAAGGGTTATGTATGTTCCCCCAAATAATAGTGTTTCTTCTATCAAACAAATGAGGACCTTAAAATGATTCGTGTGCACACCAACTTCATAAACATCATAAAGGACCCCATTATCAAGTCTCCAAGTTTTCCTAAGAAGCATAATTGTGTTATTGAGGAGTTTGATGTCGAAGATGACAATACTTGAAACTATGCATTATGCCTATCTAGGGGCAAAAAACAATAGCGCTTGTTGGGAGGCAACACAATAGTTATCTTACTTTTTTGTTTTTACTTTATGTTTGGTTGTGACAACATGATTATTGCCTCTGTAATGATTATGTTTTTATGTTTTAATTAGTGTTTGTGCCAAGTAAAGCCTTTGGGATGACCCACATAATGAGTATAATTGATACGGTGCAAAAACAGAAATTTTAGCATTCAGTACAGGAATTTTCATTTTTTACTGGAATGTGATCTTTGTCTGAAATTTTTACACAGTATTGCCCTGAAAATTATTCAGGTTGTCCTAATTGTACAGAATTTTTAGAGTTACAGAAGTATGCGTGCTTACAGATCATTATAGACTGTTCTGTTTTAAACAGATTCTGTTTTATTTGCGTAGTTTACTTGTTTTGATGATGCTATGGATTGTATTGGGGGGTATAAGCCATGGAGAAGTTAAAACACAGCACCTATTATGCAAAATTGAAATTTGAATCAATTTATAACAGTACCTAAAGTATTTGATATGTCGCTTATACTAACGGATCTCACGAAGTTTTGTTGAGTTTTGTGTGATTGAAGTTTTCAAGTTTTGGGTGTTATCACGATGAGCTAAATAATGAAGAGAGGCATGAGACTAAGCTTGGGGATGCCCAAGGCACCCAAAGGTAATATTCTAAGGAAGACTCAAGCATCTAATCTTCGGGATGCCCCGGGAAGGCATCCCCTCTTTCATTTCAATTCATCGGGGTGTCACTTGGAGCTATATTTTTATTCGTCGCATGATATGAGTTTTGCTTGGAGCGTCTTTTGCTTTAGTTTTCTTTTACTTTCAGTTTGTGTGACACCCTGGATCCCTGCTATAGTGATCTTGGTAATTAAGCTACAGCGATCACCAGATTAAGCTAATCCATGTTTGATCACTTTTGAATCATACCTCTTTTCAAATTTCCTTTGAAATTCAAAATTTAGTTGATAAGTGGTTTAAGTATTTTTGCAAACCTGAAAACTAAAATCATGGGTGGATTACAAATATCCCCTAAACATTTATAAAATTGAAACCAACATTTTATCAATTGTTTAAAGTACCTCTAAACAATAATAACAGAGGCCAAATTATTGTTTATTTGCCCTTTTTGAATTTTGTAAAATTCAGACAGTTTCAAAGGCCTCCAAACTTTTTTTGGCTCTGTCAAATATTGTTACACTAATATTTGACCAAGTGTCCTGTTTTACAAAAGTCAAGTTGGTTGTGTAATTAATTCAAACAGAAAAATTAAGTAAACTTAAAAAAGAAAAAGAAAAAGCCCCCCTGCCCTGGGCCTTAGGCCACAGTGGCAGGCCGAGGTCGGCCCAGCCAGCCCCCTCGGTCGTCCCCAACCTCGCTACAGGATGTGGCGACCGAGGCGCGCACGCGACCGGGCGCGTCCCAGCCGGACTGCCTCGCCGGCGATGCCCCGGAGGGGATAAGGGCGCCACCCCGCGACCCCTGGAACCCTAGACCCCCCTGTAGCTCCCTTTGTCCCTCCCCCCACTCGGATTTGAGCTCGCCCGAGCGCATCCATGGCGACGCCTCGGTGGGCTCGCGGCCATAGCCCTCCTCGCCCCTCTCCGTCAAGTCCTGAAGCTCCGCGGCGCCTTCCTCGACCCCCCTGGAGCACTGGATCGAGCGGGAACCGTGCGACATCGTCGCCATCGACCGTTCCCCTCTTCTTGGCCGCCGTCACCATTGTTGACGTCCCGCTCACCTCCGACCGCCCCAGCTCCCCCTGACCCCTCCGCTGACCCCGCAGTGAGCTCTCCTTCCTCTCTGACCTCCCCGTGCTCCTCCTCGTCCCCCGTAGCCTCCGGTTAGTGAGCGCCGTCGTCGTCGCCGTTCGGGCATCGTCGCCGTCGTGGTTGCCGGCCCCTTCAACTCGCGCCCTTAGCTCAGATAGGTGCGGCTCGTTGAGCCGGTTCGGTTCGTGCACGCGGGTGTCCAAATGGGCGCCGGAATCTTTCGCCGGCGTCCCTCCGCCTCTCTCTGTGGTCGCCGGCGCCGGCCACCGCACCTGGGGTCACTGACTCGTGGGCCCTAGCGGTTAGGTGATTAGCTTAGGATTAATTAACGTTTAGTTTAGGCTAACAGTCGCTGACGATCGGGCCCCACCCCCCTTTAATTAACCCTGGATTAAAAATAACCCCCCCTGTTTATTACAGTCACTGACAGGTGGGGCCTATCCACTGTTCTAGTGGATAGGGCCGGCCCAGTCAGCCTGCTGACTAGGCAGCTGGCCCACCAGTCAGCCTCTGCTGACTGGGTGTTGACCCAGGTCAACATGGCCTACCAGTCAGCCACTGTGTGTGCTGACTGGGTACAAACCTGGGTACACTTAACATTTACTGTTTTGGATAATTCGAATTAATAGCTAAAAGAAATTTCAGAATAATGTTTAAACTCCTAAAATTCATATAAAATAATCCGTAGCTCGGATGAAAAAGTTTTATACATGAAAGTTGATCAGAAAAATCCCACGAATCCAAATACGCATTCCGTTCATCCGTCACATGCTCCTAGCATGATGAACATGGACATTTTGCGTTAGGATCATCTGTTCGGTAATAGCCAGAGACCCGGGAAATATCGTCAGGTATTCTCCCGCTCCGTCAGCAACGTGTAGTACTGCGTTAGTGCATGCCTAGCTTTGCATACTGCCATGTCATGCATCGTGATTGCTTCTGTCTGCTTTATATTTATTGTTTCTCCCCCCTCTTCTTACCGGTAGACCCCGAGACTGACGCTGCTGCCGGGTACGACTACGCGACTGACGATCAGGCCCTTGCAGCAGAGCAGCATGGCAAGCAACCCCCCCCCTTGATCATCCCGATATCGCCCAGTTCTCTTCTCTCTCATGCTTGCATTAGATTTTGCTACTGTTGTAGTTAATACCTATTCTGATGCATAGCCTGTTTTTGATGAACTGCTACTGTACCTACTGCTTTCATAAACTGCTTAGCATAGGTTGATTAGGGATCCCCTGTGACCCCCTTAGTCCCAGTTGCCCCAGCTTCTTCATCGACGACTCGACGACTCGAACACTCGAAGACTCGGTCAACCGACCGACAAGCCATGCCCGTCACATTCACCGCACACCCCTTAGTTGTACGACTCTGCAGAGCTACTATCGAGTACCGAGGGTGACACCTCGTGAAGTACTCATGATGCTAACTCTGTAGTGTAGCTAGTCGGTCATGGTTATCGAGGGTGATTCCTCCTTCACCACTCCCGACAATGACTCTATCATGCAACCCCTCAAGCGAAGACCATCGAGGGTGAATCCTCTCTGGTCACCTTGACGGTTACATTGAGTGGGATCCATCGAGGGTGATTCCTCGGTTTTCCCCTTGGTGTTATAGACACACGGTTACTTTTACTTTACTGTTGATACATGATGAGGTCAGGATGACCGGAGGGTGTTGGTGTAATACGACGGGGCGTGGCCGGGCATTCATGGCCCTTGCCACAAGACCTCGAGACGGGGCGACGGGACCACATATCGTGTATCGCACTCGTCACCGCAATTAATAAAATGTTAATGGTTTGGGTATTTGATCTGAGTTGGTCATTTGACCTTTTCGCACTAACCTTCACGTGGGAGAAGTTATGGGTACTCGGCGTCGTTGTATCAGCCGAAGCTCTTCGGACGTCAGCAATGGAGCGGCGCGCGCCCGAGTGGTCCGGAACGGCATTGATCTTGTATTAAGTGATGCTAGGACTGACCTCGGCCGCCCACGCATCATGCAGGAGTGCAAAGGGCGAGTGGGCCCATGACCCCTGCGCGCTTAGGATTTAGACCGACGGGTTGGCCTCTCTGTTGAGCCTAGGTAGGGCGACGACGTGTTGATCTTCGAGGCCGGGCATGACCCAGGAAAGTGTGTCCGGCCAAAGGTGATCAAGCGTGATGGAAAACGTGGTGCACCCCTGCAGGGATGAAATTAGCTATTCGAATAGCCGTGTCCACGGTAACAGGACGACTTGGAGTTGTATCCCGAGCTAATATAATTAAAAGTGCTAATTTGAAATGAATGTTGGCTCTGAGATTGCTTTCTCGCGGGAGTCAAGGAAGGATCTCTGGGCGTGGTTACTTAATAAAATTGCTACAATGATATTGTTACATATGAGTTACCAATCTACACTCTTCTAATGCTGCAAGATGTTGAAGATGCTAGTCTTCGATAGGACTAGGCCTTCCCCCCTCTCATTCTTGCTTTCTGCAGTCAGTCCAGATATAACCCCATTCCTTGATACTGATGCATACTTAGCATAGTTCTGATGTCAGTCTTGCGAGTACTTTGGATGAGTACTCACCGCTGCTTTGCATTCTCTTTCCCCCTCGATACGATTACCGCGTTCAAATGACGGAGCCCAGGAGATGGAGTACACCGGAGACGACCACTACACCACCACCGGAGCCTACTACTACGTGGAGGCTGCCCCCGACCAGCAGTAGGATAGGAGGTTCCCAGGTAGGAGGCCTCGCCTCTTTCGATCCATGCTATGTTTGTGCTAGCCTTCTTAAGGCAAAACTTGTTTAACTTATGTCTGTACTCAGATATTATTTTCTTCCGCTGACTTGTTGAATTTGAGCTTATGTATTCGAGCCCTCGAGGCCCCCGGCTTGTAATATGAAGTTGTATGACTTTAATTTGTGTCTAGAGTTGTGTTGTGATATCTTCCAGTGAGTCCCTAATCTTGGTCGTACGCATTTGCGTGTATGATTAGCGTACGGTCAAATTGGGGGCGTCACAGTTTGCCACAATCATTGTTTGCTTGACACACCTATCTAAGAGAGACACACCTTCATCATAATTTGCTAGAATACTCTATGTGCTTCACTTATATCTTTTGAGCTCGGCAGTTGCTCTAGTACTTCACTTATATCTTTTTGAGCATGGTGGCGTGTAGATTTTATAGAAATGATTTCACTCTCGTTCTTCACTTATATTTGTTTGAGAGTTATCAAATAGTGACGGTAATTTGCATGGGTCATAAGACTAGTCCAAAAATATTAGGTATCCAATGAGTGATAATCAAAACCATCATGTAGCACATATAGAGAATGAGGATTGATAATATTGATGTAGTAATCTGAAAAGGTGTGAGTCCAAAAAATTTAATTTGTAGAAGTGTCGATATTCAGAGATGTTAATTTCTTATTTGTCTAAAAATTAAAAGGGCTTGGTGATTATGTGTGAGCATTTCTATTCCTCGATGAAATCCTAGTGTTGTTTTGGTTCAGAAGCGCGCGATGGTTAACTCATCCCAGCCTCTTCCCTCGGGGCATGCGGAGAATGCTTTGATTTGTGTTAAAACTAATAAAACTTTGCAATAAGTATATGAGTTCTTTATGACTAATGTGAAACCATGGACAGACGCAATCACAGCTTCCCATATTTGCTAGCCTCTTCGGTGCCGTGCATAGCCCATTCTCACCTCGAGGATCGGTGCAACTCTCGCCGGTGCATCCAAACCCCATGAGATGATACGCTCTGTCACACATAAGCCTTATTATATCTTCCTCAAAACAGCCACAATACGTACCTATCATGGCATTTCCATAGCCATTCTGAGATATATTGCCATGAAAATTCCATTGTCACTTCACATGACTAGTTCGTTCATCATCATATTGCTTTGCATGATCATATAGAGCTGACATAATATTTGTGGCAAAGTCACCGTTCATATATTTTTGATACATGTCACGCTAGATCATTGCACATCCTGGTACACTGCCAGAGGCATTCATATAGAGTCATATCTTCATATCAGTTCTCCATATTGAGTTGTAAGTAAATAAAAGTGTGATGATCATCATTGTTAGAGCATTGTCCCAGTGAGGAAAAAATGATGGAGACCATGACTCCCCCACAAGTCGGGAAGAGTCTCTGGACGAAAATGAAAATGGGGGAGGCCAAATGAGCCCACCATACGTATAAAAAATGAATTAGAGAAAATGAGAGAAGGGACTTTGCTACTATCCTTTACCACACTTGTGCCTCAAAGTGGCACCATGTTCCTCATATGTCGAGAGTCTCATGATATATCACTTCCATATTGCTAGTGGGAATTTCATTATTTTAAAACTTGGCTTGTATATTCCGATGATGGGCTTCCTCAAATGCCCGAGGTCTTCATGAGCAAGCAAGTTGGATGCACACCCACTTAGCTTCATTTGAGCTTTCATACACTTATAGCTCTAGTGCATCATTTTTGCATGGCAATCCCTACTCCTTGCATTGACATCTATCGATGGGCATCTCCATAGCCCATTGGTATGCCTAGTTGATGTGAGACTATCTTCTCCACTATTACCCTATTGATATCTACCACCATATTCTATTCCACCTAAATGCTATGTCCAATGGCTCACGCTCATGTATTGCGTGAAGAATAAAAAGTTTATGCACCTTGAAAAGGTACAATCCAATTGACTGACTTGGGCACCGTGGTGCTTGACATTTGTATTAATGTGGTGAAGATGGAGCCATGCCTTGCTAATTAAATAAGATGAATAAGGGGTAGACATCTTTTGAGGATCGTATGCTTTGAAAAAGTTAATGATTTTGTTTCTTATACTTATAGGTTTTACTATGTTAATGTCTATTGATTCATCGTTTGTCATTGAGCATACATGTATAAAGATTACATAGTGAATAGCATGTCACATCAAAAATTCTTTTTTATCATTTACCTACTCGAGGACGAGCAGGAATTAAGCTTGGGGATGCTTGATACGTCTCCAATGTATCTATAATTTTTGATTGTTCCATGCTGATATATTATCATTCTTAGATACTTTTTGGGTCATTATTTACCAATTAATAATATTTTTGAGCACTAACCTATTGACCCATTGCCAAGTGCCAGTTGCTGTTTTCTGCATGTTTTTGACTTCGCAGATTTCCTTTACCAAACGAAGTCCAATTGCCACGAAACTTTTTGACGATTTTTTCTGGACCAAAACAAGACCAACAAGCCTCGGAGGATAGCCGGGAGCCTCAGGGAGTCTCTACAAGCCAACAGGGCGCGACCCCAGGGGGGGCGCCCTGATAGCTTGTGGGCCCCCCGTGGCTCTCCCGACCTCATTCTTCGGTCTATAAATTCTTATTAATCCTAGAAACCCCCAGGAGAGCCTCGAAAACCTTTTTCCGCCGCCGCAAGTCTTTGTTCCACCGCGATCCCATCTGGAGCTCCGTTCCGGCACCCTGCCGGAGGGGGGATCAATCACGGAGGGCCTCTTCATCAACCTTTCTGCCCTTGATGACCCACAAGTATAGGGCGTCAATCATAGTCCTTTCGATAAATAAGAGTGTTGAACCCAACGAGGAGCAGAAGGAAATGACAAGCGGTTTTCAGCAAGGTAATTTCTGCAAGCACTGAAAAATTATAGGTAACGGGTACTTTGATAGCAAGATAATTGGTAACGAGCAAGTAACGGTAACGGTAAATAAAGTGCAGCAAGATAGCCCAATCCTTTTGTGGCAAAGGACAGGCCAAGACAGTATCTTATAATGAGCAAAGCGTTCTTGAGGGTACAAGGGAATTTCATCTAGTCACTTTCATCATGTTGGTTTGATTTGCGTTCGCTACTTTGATAATTTGATATGTGGGTGGACCGGTGCTTGGGTGTTGTTCTTACTTGAACAAACCTCCCACTTATGATTAACCCCCTCGCAAGCATCCGCAACTACGAGAAAAGTATTAAGATAAAATCTAACCATAGCATTAAATGTTTGGATCCAAATCAGCCCCTTACGAAGTAGCGCATAAACTAGGGTTTAAGCTTTTGTCACTCTAGCAACCCATCATCTAATAACTACTCCACAATGCATTCCCTTAGGCCCAAAGATGGTGAAGTGTCATGTAGTCAACGTCCACATGACACCACTAAGGGAATCACAACATACATATCATCAAAATATCGAACACATATCAACTTCACATGATTACTTGCAACATGACTTCTCCCGTGACCTCAAGAACAAAGGTAACTACTCACAAATAATATTCATGCTCAAGATCAGAGGGGTATTAAATAGCATAATGGATCTGAACATATAATCTTCCACCAAATAAACCATATAGTAATCAACTACGAGATGTAATTAACACTACTAGTCACCCAGAGGTACCAATCTGAGGTTCCGGTACAAAGATTGAACACAAGAGATGAACTAGGGTTTGAGAGGAGATGGTGTTGTTGAAGATGTTCATGAAGATTGGCCTCCCAAAGATGAGAGGGGTGTTGGTGATGACGATGGCTTCGATTTCCCCCTCAGGGAGGGAAGTTCCCTCGGCGGAATCGCTCCGCCGGAGGGCAAAAGTGCTCCTGCCCAAGTTCCGGCTCGAGACGGCGGCGTTCCGTCCCGAAAGTCCTCTCCTTATTTTTTCTAGGTCAAAAGACCTTAAGTACCAGAAGATGGGCACCAGAGGTGGGCTGGGCTGACCACAACCCACCAGGTGGTCACTAGGTGCCCCCTCCGATAGTTATTTGCTCTAGTATTTTTTATATATTCCAAATAATTCTCCGTGAAGTTTCAGCTTATTTGGAGATGTGCAGAATAGTTGCCTCTGATATGCTTTTTCAGGTTCAAAATTCCAGCTGCCGGCATTCTCCCTCTTTGTGTAAACCTTGCGTATTATGAGAGAAAAGGCATTAGAATTACTCCATAAAGCATTATTATCCATAAAAACATTATAAATAACAGTAGGAAATCATGATGCAAAATGGACGTATCAACTCCCCAAAGCTTAGACCTCGCTTGTCCTCAAGTGAAAAACCGATATCGAAAAGCATGTCCACATGGTTTGAGAGAGAGGTGTCGATAAAAACAAAATATGGACATGGTAGCATCATGCTTATTATCATAACAGCAACAAACTTTATCATAGAACTCATTCAAATAACTTTTATTATATAACTTCATCATATAACTTCTCATGAACAAGTAACAATTCATCACAACATAGAAGTATAAAGCATAAACCTTATTGAAAACCAACAAACTATGTTCTCAGTCAACTTTGCAACTACAATTCATTATATTTTCAGGAAGGGTCTCGTGTCGGAGCCTTTTGGCAAGTCCACATACTCAACCATCATTTAATCTTCTATGATTGCTAACACTCACAGCATACCCATGAGCAAAAAGTTTCAACCGGACACATAGAAAGATAGGGGCTTATAGTTTTGCCTCCCAACATATTCACCTCAAGGGTGATGTCAACAATAATAATTCATGCTCACTCATATCAAACTGGATATATGTGCCTAGATCTTTCCTCACCACATGATGCTTGCAAAAAGAAAAAGTAAAAAGGAATAGGGAAGAATACTTTGACTCTTGCATAAAAGTAAATACATAAAAGTAAAAGATAGGCCCTTCGCAGAGGGAAGCAAAGGTTGTCATGCGCCTTTTGGTTTGTATGTCAAATCCCTTAATGCAAAAGAACGTCACGTTATATTTCCCCTTATGATGGCAACCTTTATTATGAAGTCCGTCACTTTTATTACTTTGCCATCACAAGTTCGTACAATGCTCAATTTTCTCTTACACTAATTGATCAAACACATTTAGAAGCAATTTTTATTGCCTTAGTGCACCGATGACAACTTACTTGAAGGATCTTACTCAATCCATAGGTAGGTATGGTGGACTCTCAAAACATGAGTTTGGGTTTAGGGTATTTGGATGCACAGGTAGTATCTCCACTTAGTGCGGAATTTTTGGCTAGCAAGGATATTGAGCAAGCATCACATGTTAAAGGATCTATGACAATATAGCTTCTATGTGAATATGAACAAACATAAATCATTACGTTGTCTTCCTTGTCCAACGTCAACAATTTTGGCATATAATATTTAATGGGGGTTCACAATCATAAAAGATGTTCAAGATAGTGTATTTGCATGTGAATCTTCTCTTCCCTTATTAATTCTTTCATGAATTGCATCATTGACCAATGCTATGTTTGTTAATCTCCAATAAATTTTACCACTTACACTTTTCCTTATGTGATGTCATTACTTACCATAAGATTAGCATATGATCCTTTTCATTTATTTCCCTTTTTTATTTTGATTGCAACAAGAAAGTAAAGAAGCAAAAGCTCAAACTAAACTTTATTATATAACTCTCACTCGATTACATAGATATATAGATCACGAAACTAGCACTCGAAAATAAATCATACTAAACTTTTATTCAACTAAATCAAGAAAGAGCTAAAGATCGAACTAAAACAGGTAAAGGTAAATAAAAGTGATGGTGATATGATACCGGGGCATCTCCCCCAAGCTTGGCACAAGCCAAGGGGAGTGCCCATACCCGTGTACTCAAGTCTCCTTTGGTGGTGAATATGATGAAGGTGGTGATGAAGTGGTAGGTTTCTTCTTCAACTTATACTTGAGCATAAAATTTTCCTCCCTTAGATCCTCATTCTCTAACTCGAGCTTTAATATCTTTTCGCATAATGCCGCATTGCTCTCCTGCAGAAAACGAGATGGGATAAATTAAACCTTCGGTTTGTATCCTTAAGGGAGGCTTGACTTCTTGAATTCCACATGCATGTCCCCAGGCTGAGGTAGTGGGTCATCCTCTTCTTCGGAGTTATCATCCTTTGCTTCCTTCATGTTGGCGTCTTCCTCCTCATCTGTGGTCCATACATAACCACCTCTCCATAGACCTTAGGGTTTGCAATATAGTCAGCAACATAGCTCTCGCCCTCTGAATCTTGAGACGAAATACTTTTAGATTTGTCAGGAAAACAACACAAAACAAGAACAGGGGATTTTTCTGCGATGCGGTGGTCAAATCAGTCACGGGTGTATATAAAGATTTTTTTATCTTGGGAAACAAGAATATGGAAGGAAAACGGAGTCGGGAAGGTGCCCGAGGGGGGCACAACCCACCAGGGCGTGCCAGGCAGGGCAGGCGCGCCCTGGTGTATAGTGCTCACCTCAGTTGCTTTCCTGTTTATTTTTTATTTTCCTAATTTTTATAATATTCCAAAACTAACAGAAAATATTTTTGCGGATTTTTCAGAGTCCGTTTACTTACCGTATCACGTACCTCCTCTTTTTCAAGATTCTGGAGTGTTCCGGAAGGTTTCTTTTATGTGTTCCTCCGGTGTCATGGTTTGGATAACATTACTTTCAACATTAATAGGTGTACCTAAGATATAGTGTTTAATTCTTTGTCCATTAACCACCTTTGGGTTAGTACCTTCGACATTATTAATCTTGATAGCTCCAGAACGATAAACCTCTTTGATAACATATGGTCCTTCCTATTTGGAAAGAACCTTTCCTGCAAAAAATCTAAAATGAGAGTTGTAAAAAAGAACATATTATCCAACTTCGAATTCCCGCTTTTGGATTCTTTTGTCATGCCATCTTTTAACTTTTTCTTTGAATAGTTTGGCATTTTCATAAGCTTGGGTTCTCCATTCATCTAGTGAGCTAATATCAAATAACCTCTTTTCATCGGCAAGTTTGAAATCATAATTGAGTTCTTTAATTGCCCAAAATGCTTGATGTTCTAACTCGAGAGGCAAATGACAAGCTTTTCCATATACCAATTTGTATGGAGACATACCCATAGGATTTTTATAAGCTGTTCTATAGGCCCAAAGTGCATCATCTAGTTTCTTAGACCAATTCTTCCGGGACCTATTGATAGTTTTTTGTAATATTAATTTTATTTCTCTATTGCTAAGTTCAACTTGACCACTAGATTGAGGATGATAGGGTGATACAATTCTATGGTTAACATCATATTTAGCAAGCATTTTACGGAAAGCACCATGAATAAAGTATGAACCACCATCAGTCATTAAATATCTAGGGACTCCAAACCTCGGGAAAATAACTTCTTTAAGCATTTTAATGGAGGTGTTATGATCAACACTACTAGTTGGAATAACTTCTACCCACTTAGTGACATAATCAACAGCAACCAAAATATGAGTATACCCATTAGAGGAAGGAAAAGGTCCCATATAGTCAAAACCCCAAACATCAATTGGTTCAACAACAAGTGAATAATTCACATGCATTTCCTGATGCTTACCGATATTACCAATTCTTTGACATTCATCACAAGACAAGACAAACTTACGGGCATCCTTGAAGATAGTAGGCCAATAAAAACCAGATTGCAATACCTTGTGAGCAGTTCTATCTCCCGCATGATGTCCTCCATAGGCTTCGGAATGACATTTTCGTAGGATTTGTTCCTGTTCATGCTCAGGTACACAACGTCTAATAATACCATCTACCCCTTCTTTATAAAGATGTGGGTCATCCCAAAAGTAATGTCTTAAATCATAGAAGATTTTTTTCTTTTGTTGGTATGTTAAACTAGGTGGTATATATTTAGCAACAATGTAGTTAGCATAATCAGCATACCAAGGAGTGTTTTGAGAAACATTTATTGCAGCTAACTGTTCATCAGGAAAACTATCATCAATTGTAGTGGGTCATCAAGAATATTTTCTAACCTAGACAAGTTATCCGCTACGGGGTTCTCCGCTCCTTTCCTATCAGTGATATGTAAATCAAATTCTTGAATCAAGATAACCCACCTAATGAGTCTAGGTTTAGCATCTTTCTTTTCCATAAGATATTTTATAGCAGCATGATCCGTGTGAACAATAACTTTGGAATCAACAATGTAAGATCTAAATTTATCACAAGCAAACACAACTGCTAAAAATTCTTTTTCAGTAATAGCATAATTTCTTTGGGCACTGTCTAGAGTTTTGCTAGCATAATGGATAACATTTAATTTCTTATCAACTCTTTGTCCTAGAACAGCACCAACAACATAATCACTAGCATCACACATAATTTCAAAAGGCAAGTTCCAATCAGGTGGTTGAATAATAGGTGCAGAAGTTAAGGCTTTCTTGAGTGTTTCAAAGGCTTCTACACAATCATCATCAAAAACAAATGGAATATCCTTTTGTAAAAGATTAGTAAGAGGCCTAGAAATTTTAGAGAAGTCTTTAATAAACCTCCTATAGAAACCAGCATGACCAAGGAAACTACGAATACCTTTAATATCTTTAGGACATGTCATTTTCTCAATTGCATCAACTTTAGCTTTATCCACCTCAATACCTCGTTCAGATATTTTATGCCCCAAGACAATACCTTCATTAACCATAAAGTGGCACTTCTCCCAATTCAAGACGAGATTAGTTTGTTCACATCTCTGCAAAACACGATCAAGGTTGCTTAAGCAATCAACAAAAGAAGTTCCGTAAACGGAAAAATCATCCATGAAAACTTCCACAATCTTTTCACAAAAATCAGAGAATATAGCAGTCATACATCTTTGAAAGGTAGCAGGTGCATTGCATAAACCAAAAGGCATACGTCTATAAGCATAGGTTCCAAAAGGACAAGTAAAGGTGGTTTTCTCTTGATCAGATTGTGATACAAGTATTTGAGAGAAACCAGAATATCCATCCAGAAAACAAAAGTGTGTGCGCTTAGACAATCTTTCTAGCATTTGATTAATGAAAGGCAGAGGGTAATGATCTTTTCTAGTGGCTTTATTTAATTTTCTAAAATCAATTACTATTCTATAGCCAGTGACAATTCTCTGTGGGATAACTTCATTTTTATCAGTTGGAACAACAGTAATACCTCCCTTCTTAGGGACACAATGAACGGGACTTACCCATCTACTATCATCTATGGGATAAATTATACCTGCTTCCAGAAGCTTTAATATTTCAGTTCTTACCACTTCTTTCATCTTAGGATTCAATCGTCATTGGTGATCAACAACGGGTTTAGCGTCAGGTTCCATATTAATCTTGTGCTGATGTAAGTGCATCTAGTGCCCCTAGTGATTTTGGTGTATTGAAGACTTATAGGTTAAGGGACTAATATGTTTGTGAGTGTACACAGGCTCTATAAGTCGCTGAGGAGTTTGATATATTCGAAGAATGTCGACCCCTAAAAATGAATGTCTTCATATGAAGACTTTGGTGAAGACTTTGTGAAGACTTTGCTGAAGACTTTGGTATTCCCTGAAGACTTTGAAAATGAAGAAGATGGTGTGACCTTGAAGATATGAACGAGGACAATGAAGCGTGAAGACTTTTGTTTTTATTGTTTCATTTCCTTCTTTGAGTCATAGGAAACACCGTACTATTAAAGGGGGCCGAGGTAATACTAAGGAAAAATTTCCATTTGATGCTCAACTCAAAAAGCCTCAACACAACCCAATCCTTCGAGTGAAGCCATTGGAAATCTCTTGCAGTTTAGTCAAGTTCTTCAGTGACAGAGACGATGTTCTTCTAGTCTCTGAGGAAATTGGTCTGACTGAGGAGTTAGGATTTCGCCAGTGCAAATTGCCTACAAGTGAGGAATATGATAAGCCCTGAGGAATTTGACAGTTCAAATTCCGACCGTTGCTGTGATTTGCGCCAGCTGTCCAGATATTTTATCCACCTAACGGTCATATCTTTGGGGGGCATTTATGTCTTATCATGTCGGGTTGCACCCTGGCTATAAATAGCCGCCCCCCACAACCACTAGCTGGTTGGCTGCTCCGAGAGAGAACTTGACACTTGCCATTTGAGAGCAACCCATTCCTTGAGGACTTTGAGCGAAAATCATCAGTGAGGAAAAACCCATCCTCCGAAGACTTTGAGAGAAAATCATCAGTGAGGAAAAACCCAAAACCCAAACCACCAAAACCCAAAGTGATTGAGCATCACTGAAGAAATTGTTCCTGTGTGGAACCGACGCTTTTTACCTTTGAAGACTGTGTATCTTCCAGACGGTTAGGCGTCATGGTCTAGTGCATCCTGCAGTCAATTGGGGATCGCCGGGTGACCGTGGTCTAGAGCATCCAGCAGTCAATTGTGGATCGCCGGGTGACCAAGTCTGTGAGGGTTTGGAAGTCTACCCTAAAGACTTACCACGAGTGTTGGGCGAGGACTGTGTGACCTTAGCTCAAGGAGAATACGGTAAGGACCGTGTGTCCTGGGACTATGTGTCCTTTGGTTTAAATACCAAGCCGCTCCAAACCAGACGTACGACTGTCACAACAGTTGGAACTGGGTCATCAAATCATTGTCTTCACCGAGCACCTGGTTCTATTTCCTCAACCCCTTCATTTCCTCGAAGTATTTGTTGATGAATCTAATTGTTATTGTTTGAAGAATTTGACTGAAGACTTTTTCAATTTCCTCATCTCAAATTCTTCAGTCACTTTATCTTCTGCCTGCTTATCCTGTTCACACTACTTATGCTCTGTGTATGTTTCATTTCATCATGATGACTATGCTACTACTATGTTTCGCATGCACTTGAATACTTATTCCGCTGCTAGTAGTTCGTCACTTAGCAAATTCCTCAACTAGTAATTCCTTAGTGACGAATTTGTAAAAATCACCTATTCACCCCCCTCTAGTCGATATAACGCACTTTCAATTGGTATCAGAGCAAGGTACTCCCTTGTTCTGTGTGATTTTGGTTTAACCACCTGGAGTTTTAGTTATGTCGACTGCAGGCATGATCAAGGTCTCAGCCGGGTGTCCTACCTTCGATGGGACGGACTGCCCCTACTGGAAGAACAAGATGCGCATGCATCTTGAGGCAATTGACAATGATCTCAGGTATGTTGTGGAAAATGGTGTTCCCTTTGTCACTCCCACTATCAACGCTGCTGATGTGAAGAGATTCAAGCAACTCGACTCTCAAGCGAAGAATATCATATGTGGCCACCTGATCAAGGGTCAGTATGGCAGAGTGAGTGCTTTGGAGACTGCTAAGCTTATCTGGGATAAGCTGTCCAAAGTCAATGAAGGCATTTCAACTCAACGTGACTCTCGAGTTGATGTTCTTCGCTATCTCTTCAACCGCTTCAAAAGACTCGACAACAAAAATGTTCAGCAAACTTTCGATCGCCTCACTGATATCTCTAATGAGCTTCAGGCTCTTGGTGCCACTGACATCACCGACCATGAGGTGGTGAAGAAACTGCTGAGATCTCTTGATTCCTCATTCGATACACTTGCTTTGATGATTCAAGAACGTGGAGACTACAAGTCACTAGATCCTGCTGATATTCTTGAGAGACTCAATACTCATGAATTCCAACAAGCTGAGAAGAGAGACCTCTGCGGGCCAAGCTATGGAAGATCACGTGCTTTGAAGGCCAAGGCAATTTCCTCATCCGAAGGCGAAGAATCTGACAGTAGCCTTGGTGATCCTGAAGAACTGAGTCAGGAGCTTGCAATGCTCGTGAGGAAATTCCAGAAGTTCTCAAGGAGAGGTCGGTTTGGAAAATCATCAAAAAGTGGCATGAAGAAATCAGATTCTTCATCAAGCGACTACAAGAAGAGAACTTGCCACAAATGCAAGAAATCTGGTCACTTTATCTCTGACTATCCTCTCTGGGAAAAAGAGTCAAGAAAGAAGAAATACAAGGATGACAGTTCTGATGACTCGAAGAAAAAGAAGAAATCTTCAAAGTCCTCATCTGCAAAGTCCTCATCTTCAAAGTCCTCATTGCACAAGAAGAACAACTTAAGGAAGGCTCGGGCACTTATTGGCAAGGAAATGGATTCTGAAGAATATGAAAAAGAGGAGGAATCTGAGGAGGAGTCGGACTCTGGTGTGGTGAGCCTAGCTCTCGCTACTGCTTTCGTCAGCAAGTCCATCTTCAATGATGAGGAAAATGGCAACTCCAACGACTCTGACGTCAGCAACGACGACTATGCTCCCACCTATTGCTTCATGGCAAAAGCTGCCAAGGTACTCAAACACCATTCCTCCCCTGAATCAAGTGATGGTGAATCTGAGGATTACATGAAACCTAGCTATTCCAAACTTGCTAATATTGCTACTAAACAACAAAGTGTCATTGAAAAGCTTCAGAAACAGCTAGACAAAAGCGATGGCCTGTTGAATGAGGAAGTAGATCATACTCAAACTTTGACTAAGGACCTTCAAAGTCTTCAGTCCAAGTATGATAACCTTCAAAGTCGTCATGAGGCTCTCTTAGTCGATCATGAGAAGCTTTCGTATGAATTTCTTCAAAGAAAGCAAGATCTTGAGAAACTAAGGGTGTCTCATGAAGATCTTCAAAGGGATAATGACTCCTTGCTTGCCCAACAGATCAGTATCGCTCAGGAAGATTTTGTTCCACCTTGCTTGAAATGCATCGAACGTGAAACTGCTCATTCTTCACGTGAATGTTCAAATGCTTCTATTGCTGCAAATTCTTCAACTATTTCCGTGGTCACAAATTCCTCATCTGAGGATACCACTAGTATCACTGACGAAAATGCAGGGTTGAAGGAATTGTATGTGACAGGCATATACAAAAGCCTCAAAGGGCATCAAACCCTTTGTGATGTGCTTAAAAAGCAGATTCTGAACTGGAACCCTAAAAAAGAGGGTATTGCTTTTGAGAGGAAACTCAATGCTGATGGATCTTACTGGAAACCTAAGCAGTACCCCAAAACCTCATGGGTTGCTGCAAAAGGACCTCTTGTAGATCCATCCACTTTATCTGGTTTCACTTGTGAATCTTCATATTCCTCTGATGAGTCAATTGACTCCAACTATAAACTGTTCAAAAATCAGAATGGTGAAGTATTTGCCAGATATGTTGGTACTAACTGCAGGAATGGTCCCCCTCTGAGAAAAATCTAGGTTCCCAAGAGCTACTTGGAAAATCTTCAAGTGAATGTCATCATGACACCACCAATGAAGAACAGGAACCCCAGATCAAATTCTTCAGATGGACCAAAGTCTTCACAAGGACCAAAGTCCTCACATGGACCAAATTCCTCATATGGTCAAAAATCATATCATTCTCGTGCTAATGCTTCTGTTTCGCAGGGAAAATCTAAGGGTCATGAATATGCTCATTATTCTTCCAATCATTATGTTCATAAGTCCTCAAAGAATTTCTCTGCTTATTCATATGAGTACTCTAACCCCCATCCTGTGAAATGAAGTGCACTTGCTTCTATGCCATCCTTCTCATATGGAGCTCGCAGAATGATGAACTCTTTGCCACCCCTTCAGATGTGGGTGGTGAAGAAATTGAACTAATCTCTTTTGCAGGGTCAGGTCTCCAGACGGACTTGAACGTCTGATGAATTTGCTGGAGACTTGAGGAAATGCTTGAAAGGACGCAAGCTAATCATGAAGAAATGATTCATTCATTTCTCACGTCCTCATATTACTTTGCTTACTATTCTATGTGATGATATCCAATCAGATGAATTCGAAGTCATATTCTTCACTCTGAAGCATATGCGGTCATAAGCTGTACTAATTCATCTGCAGGATGAAACTCCCGAAGCAACTGAGTGGGTCCTCGACAGTGGATGTGTTGGAAATATGCCCTAGAGGCAATAATAAAATGGTTATTATTATATTTCCTTGTTCATGATAATCGTTTATTATCCATGCTATAATTGTATTGATTGGAAACTCAAATACATGTGTGGGTACATAGACAACACTGTGTCCCTAGTATGCCTCTAATAGACTAGCTCGTTGATCAAAGATGGTCAAGGTTTCCTAGCCATAGACATGAGATGTCATTTGATAATGGGATCACATCAATAGGAGAATGATGTGATGGACAAGACCCAAACTATGAACGTAGCATATGATCGTGTCAGTTTATTGCTATTGTTTCTGCATGTCAAAGTATCTGTTCCTATGACCATGAGATCATGCAACTCACTGACACCGGAGGAATACCTTGTGTGTATCAAATGTCGTAACGTAACTGGGTGACTATAAAGATGCTCTACAGGTATCTCCGAGGGTGTCTGTTGAGCTGGCATGGATCGAGACTGGGATTTGTTACTCCGTGTGACGGAGAGGTATCTCAGGGCCCACTCGGTAATACAACATCACAATAAGCCTTGCAAGCAAAGTGAATAAAGAGTTATCCACGGGATCTTGTATTACGGAACGAGTAAAGAGACTTGCCGGTAATGAGATTGAACTAGGTATAGAGATACCGACGATTGAATCTCGGGCAAGTAACATACCGAAGAACAAAGGGAACAACATACGGGATTAACTGAATCCTTGACATAGAGGTTCAACCGATAAAGATCTTCGTAGAATATGTAGGAACCAATATGGGCATCCAGGTCCCGCTATTGGTTATTGACCGTAGAGGTGTCTCGGTCATGTCTACATAGTTCTCGAACCCGCAGGGTCTGCACACTTAACGTTCGGTGACGTTTCGGTAGTATTGAGATATATGTGTTGGCGACCGAAGGTTGTTCGGAGTCCCGGATGAGATCCCGGACGTCATGAGGAGCTCCGGATTGGTCCGAAGGTAAAGATTTATATATAGGAAGTTGGTATTTGACTTCAGAAAAAGTTCCGGAATTTACCGGGGTTACCGAAAGGGTTCCGGGGTCCACCAGGTGGGCCCACCCACCCCAAAGGGCCCCATGGGCTATGGGAGGAGGCAGACCAGCCCCTGGTGGGCTGGCCGAACCACCCACCAAGGCCCATGCGGCTGGGGTGTGGGAAAAAGGAAACCCCAAAGTGGGGGAAGGAAAATCCAAGTAGGAAAAGAATCCTACTTGGAATAGGATTGGAGGAAGGCTTGGCCTCCACCTCCTGTTCGGCCGACCCCTAGGGGAAACCCTAGAGCGGCTCTCTTCCACCCTCCCTCCTATATATACTAGAGGATAGAGGCCCCCCAAAACACACGGCCACGTGCTAGTTCTCTATTCTCTAGTTCCTCCACCAAATAGATTCCGGTAGTGCTTAGGCGAAGCCCTGCCGGGATAAGTCCACCACCACCACCACGCCGTCATGTTGCTGGAGATCTCATCTACCTCTCTGCCCCCTCTTGCTGGATCAAGAAGGCAGAGATCGTCATCGAGCTGTACGTGTGCTGAACACGGAGGTGCCGTCCGTTCAGCGCTATATCGGGACGGATCGTGATTGGATCGCGGGACGGCTTGCGATTTGGATCACGAAGACGTTCGACTAAATCGACCGCGTTTCTTAATGCTTCCCGCTTAGCGATCTACAAGGGTACGTAGATCCACTCTCCCTCTCATAGATGCTCATCACCATGGATAGATCTTGCGTGTGCGTAGGAAATTTTTTGTTTCCCATGCAACGTTCCCCAACAGTGGTATCAGAGCTAGGTCTATGCGTACATGAGATCACGAGTAGAACACAAAGGAGTTTGTGGGCATTGATATTCAGATTGCTTCCCTCCTTAGTCTTATCTTGATTCGGCGGTATTGTGGGATGAAGCGGCTTGGACCAACCTTACTCGTCCACGTACGAGAGACCGGTTCCATCGACTGACATGTAACTTTGTTGCATAAGATGGCTGGCGGGTGTCTGTCTCTCCCACTTTAGTTGAATCGGATTCGACAGAGGCGGTCCTTGTAGAAGGTGAAATAGCAACTTGTATATCACCTTTGTGGTTTTGCGTAGGTAAGAATCTTTCTTGCTAGATACCCATAGCAGCCACGTAAAACATGCAACAACAAATTAGAGGACGTCTAACTTGTTTTTGCAGGGTATGATGTGATATGATATGGCCAGAAACATGATGAGATATATGTGATGTATGAGATGATCATGTTTTGTATAGATTATCACGACTTGCATGTCGATGAGTACGGCAACCGGCAGGAGCCATAGGGTTGTCTTTAATTATTTTCGCCGTTTCTGCTTTACTTTATCGCTATGAGTTAGCAATAGTTGTAGAAGCAATAGTTGGCGCGACAACCTCATGGCGACACGTTGATGGAGATCAAGATGATGGAGATCATGGTGTCATGCCGGTGACGATGGAGATCATGCCGGTGCTTTGGAGATGGAGATCAAAAGCACAAGATCATGGCCATATCATGTCACTTATGATTTGCATGTGATGTTAATCCTTTTATGCACCTTGTTTTGCTTAGGACGACGGTAGCATTATAAGGTGACCCCTCACTAAAATTTCAAGATAAAATTGCGTTCTCCCCGAGTGTGCACCGTTGCGAAAGTTCGTCGTTTCGAGACACCACGTGATGATCGGGTGTGATAGACTCTACGTTCGCATACAACGGGTGCAAGCTAGTGTTGCACATGCGGAACACTCGGGTTAAACTTGACGAGCCTAGCATGTACAGACATGGCCTCGGAACACAAGAGACCGAAAGGTCGAACATGAGTCATATAGTAGATATGATCAACATGGAGATGTTCACCATTGAAACCACCTCATCTCACGTGATGATCAGACTTGGGTTGGTGGATTTCGATCATGTCACACTTAGACAACCTGAGGGATGTTGATTTGAGTGGGAGTTCTTAAGTAATATGATTAATTGAACCCATTATCATGAACATAGTCGAAGTGACTTTGCAAATTATGTTGTAGATCAATAGCTCGCGCTGTAGCTCCCCTGTTTTTATACGTTCCTAGAGAAAATAGAGTTGAAAGATGATGGTAGCAATAATGCGGGCTGGGTCCGTGATCTGAGGATTGTCCTCATTGCTGCACAGAAGGCTTGTGTTCTTAATGCACCGCTCGGTGCGCCACCCCCTCAAGCGTCGTCTGTAGATGTTGTGAACATCTGACAGGCACATTCTGATGACTACTTGATAGTTCAGTGCGTCATGCATTACGGCTTAGAATTGAGGCTCCAAAACGTTTTGAACGTCATGGAACATATGAGATGTTCTAAAGAGTTGAATTTGGGATCTCAGGCTCGTGCCTGTGTTGAGAGGTATGAGACCTCCAACAAGATTCTTTGCCTGCAAGATGAAGGAGAATAGCTCAATCGGTGAGCATGTGCTCAGATTGTCTAGGTGCTACAATCGCTTGAATCGAGTGGGAGTTGATCTTCCAGATAAGATAGTGGTTGATATAGTTCTCCAAGTCACTGCCACAAAGCTGCTAGAGCTTCGTGATGAACTATGAAATGCCAGGGATGGAAATAATGATCCCCGAGCTATTCGCGATGTTTGACACCGCGAAGGTAGAAATCAAGAAGGAGCATCAAGTGTTGATGGTTAGTATAACCACCAGTTTCGAGAAGGGCAAGGGCAAGGAGGGAAACTTCATGGATGGCAAGCCAGTTGCTGCTCCAGTAAAGAAACCCAAGGTTGAACCCAAACCTGAGACTGAGTGCTTCTATTATGAGGAGAATGGTCGCTGAACGGAATAACCCTAGATACTTGGTAGATAAGAAGTCTGGCAACGTCAACGGAAGTATATTTGATATACGTATTATTGATGTGTACCTTACTAGTATTCCTAGTAGCACCTGGGTATTAGATACCGGTTCAGTTGCTAATGTTAGTAACTCGAAATAAAAGCTACGGAATAAACGGAGACTAGCTAAGGGCGAGGTGACGATGTGTGTTGGAAATGTTTCCAAGGTTGATGTGATCACCATCGCACGCTCCCTCTACCTTTGGGATTAGTGTTGAACCTAAATAAATGTTATTTGGTGTTTGTGTTGAGCATGAACATGATTGGATCGTGTTTATTGCAATACGGTTATTCATTTAAGTCAGAGAATAATGGTTATTCTGTTTACATGAATAATACCTTCAATGGTCATGCACCCAATGTGAATGGTTCATTGAATCTCGATTGTAGTGATACACATATTCATAATATTGATGCCAAAAGATGCAAAGTTAATAATGATAGTACCACATACTTGTGGCACTGCCGCTAAAGGTCATATTGGTGTAAAGCGCATGCAGAAACTCCATGCTGATGGATCTTTGGACTCACTCGATTTCGAATCGGTTGAGACATGCGGACCATGCCTCATGGGCAAGATGACTAAAACCCCGTTTTCCGGCTTGATGGAGCGGGCAAGTGACTTATTGGAAATGATACATGTTGATGTATGCGGTCCAATAAGTGTTGAAACGTGCGGTGGATATCGCTATTTTCTTACCTTCACTGATGATTTGAGTAGATATGGGGATATTTACTTAATGAAACACAAGTCTGAAACGTTTGAAAAGTTCAAACAAATTCAGAGTGAAGTTTGAGATCATCGTGACAAGAAGATAAAATGTCTACGATATGATCATGGAGGTAAATATCTGAGTTTCGAGTTTGGTATGCAACTTAAGACAATGTGGAAATTGTTTCACAACTCACGCCACCTGGAACACCATAGTGTGATGGTGTGTCCGAACGTCGTAGTCGTGCTCTATTGGATATGGTGCGTACTATGATGTCTCTTATCGTTTTGCCACTATCGTTTTTGGGGTTATGCATTAGAGACAAATACATTCACTTTAAAATAGGGCACCATCTAAGTCCGTTGAGATGACACCGTATGAAATTTGGTTTGGCAGAAACCTAAGCTGTCATTTCTCAGAGTTTGGGAATGTGATGCTTATGACTGATAAGCTCAAACCCAAAGCGGAAAAGTGCATCTTCATAAGATACCCTAAGGAAACAGTTGGGTATACCTTCTATCTCAGATCCAAGGGCAAAGTGTTTGTTGCTTAAAACGGGTCCTTTCTCAAGAAAAAAGTTTCTCTCGAAAGAATTGAGTGGGAGGTAGGTAGAACTTGATGAGGTTATTGAACCGTCACTTCAGTTGGATGGTAGCACGACGCAGAAAGATGTTTCTACGGCGCCTACACCAAATGAAGAGGAAGCTAATGATGATGATCATGAAACTTTAGATCAAGTTACTACTAAGCCTCGTAGGACGACAAGGAATCGTACCGCTCCTGAGTGGTACGGCAATCCTGTCTTGGAGGTCATGTTGTTAGACAATAGTGAACCTACGAGCGATGAAGAAGCGATGGTGGGCCCGGATTCCAACAAATGGCTAGGAGCCATGAAATCCGAGAAAGGATCCATGTATGAAAACCAAGTATGGACTTTGGTAGATTTGCCTGTTAAACGGCAGGCCGTTGAGTACAAATGGACCTTTAAGAAGAAGACAGATGCTGATGGTAAATGTCACCATTTATAAAGCTCGACTTGTCGCAAAGAAGTTTCCGACAAAGTTCAAGGAGTTGACTACGATGAGACTTTCTCACCCGTAGCGATGCTAAAGTCTGTTGGAATTATGTTAGCAGTTGCTGCATTTTTCAATTATGAAATCTGGCAGATGGATGAAACATCGTTTCCTTAACGGTTTCCTTGAGGAAAGGTTGTATGTGATACAACCGGAAGGTTTTGTCAGTCCTAAGGATGCTAAAATGTTTGCAAGCTCCAGCAATTCTTCTATGGACTAGAGCAAGCATCTCGGAGTTGGAATATACACTTTGATGAGGTGATCAAAGTTTTTGGGTCTATACAAAGTTTATGAGAAACTTGTATTTACAATAAAGTGAGTGGGAGCACTATAGAATTTCTGATAAGTATATGTAGATGACATATTGTTGATCGGAAATGATGTAGAATTTCTGGAAAGCATAAAGGGTTGTTTGAAAGGAGTTTTTCAAAGGAAAACCTGGAATGAAGCTACTTAAATATTGGGCATCAGGATCTATAGAGATAGATCAAGACGTCTGATAAGACTTTCGATGAGTACATACCTTGACAAGATTTTGAAAGAGTTCAAAATGGATCAGTCAAAGAAAGAGTTCTTGCCTGATTTGTAAGGTGTGGAGTTGAGTGAGACTCAAGGCTCGACCACGGCAGAAGAAAGAGAAAGGACGAAGGTCATCCCCTATGCCTTATCCATAGGTTCTGTATAGTATGCCATGCTGTGTACCGCACCTGGTGTGTGCCTTGCCATGAGTCTGTCAAGGGGTACAAGAGTGGTCCAGGAGTGGATCACTGGACAACGGTCAAAATTATCCTTAGTAACTAGAGGACTAAGGAAATGTTTCTCGATTATGGAGGTGATAAAAAGTTCGTCGTAAAGGGTTACGTCGATGCAAGCTTTGACACCAATCCGGATGACTCTGAGTAGCAATCCGGATACGTATAGTGGAGCAGCCATTTGGAATAGCTCCAAGTGGAGCGTGGTAGCATGTGCAGTATGACATATAGATTTGCAAAGAACACACAGATCTGAATGTTGCAGACCGTTGACTAAAACCTCTCTCACATGAAAAACATGATCGAACCCCAGAACTCATTGGGTGTTAGATTCATAACAATGTAAATCACATAGCGACGTTAGCTAGATTATTGACTCTAGTGCAAGTGGGAGACTGTTGGAAATATGCCCCAGAGGCAATAATAAAATGGTTATTATTATATTTCCTTGTTCATGATAATCGTTTATTATCCATGCTATAATTGTATTGATTGGAAACTCAAATACATGTGTGGGTACATAGACAACACTGTGTCCCTAGTATGCCTCTAATAGACTAGCTCGTTGATCAAAGATGGTCAAGGTTTCCTAGCCATAGACATGAGATGTCATTTGATAACGGGATCACATCATTAGGAGAATGATGTGATGGACAAGACCCAAACTATGAACGTAGCATATGACCGTGTCAGTTTATTGCTATTGTTTCTGCATGTCAAAGTATCTGTTCCTATGACCATGATATCATGCAACACACTGACACCGGAGGAATACCTTGTGTGTATCAAATGTCGCAACGTAACTGGGTGACTATAAAGATGCTCTACAGGTATCTCCGAGGGTGTCTGTTGAGCTGGCATGGATCGAGACTGGGATTTGTTACTCCATCTGACGGAGAGGTATCTCAGGGCCCACTCAGTAATACAACATCACAATAAGCCTTGCAAGCAAAGTGACTAAAGAGTTTGCCACGGGATCTTGTATTACGGAACGAGTAAAGAGACTTGCCGGTAACGAGATTGAACTAGGTATAGAGATACCGACGATTGAATCTCGGGCAAGTAACATACCGAAGAACAAAGGGAACATCATACGGGATTAACTGAATCCTTGACATAGAGGTTCAACCAATAAAGATCTTCGTAGAATATGTAGGAACCAATATGGGCATCCAGGTCCTGCTATTGGTTATTGACCATAGAGGTGTCTCGGTCATGCCTACATAGTTCTCGAACCCACAGGGTCTGCACACTTAACGTTCGGTGACGTTTCGGTAGTATTGAGATATATGTGTTGGTGACCGAAGGTTGTTCGGAGTCCCGGATGAGATCCCGGACGTCACAAGGAGCTCCGTAATGGTCCGGAGGTAAAGATTTATATATAGGAAGTTGGTATTTGACTTCCGAAAAAGTTTTGGAATTTACCGGGGTTACCGGAAGGGTTCCGGGGGTCCACCAGGTGGGTTCACCCACCCCAAAGGGCCCCATGGGCTGTGGGAGGAGGCAGACCAGCCCCTGGTGGGCTGGCCGAACCCCCCACCAAGGCCCATGCGGCTGGGGTGTGGGAAAAAGGAAACCCCAAAGTGGGGGAAGGAAAATCCAAGTAGGAAAGGAATCCTACTTGGAGTAGGATTGGAGGGAGGCTTGGCCTCCACCTCCTGTTCGGCCGACCCCTAGGGGAAACCCTAGGGCGGCTCTCTTCCCCCCTCCCTCCTATATATACTAGAGGATAGAAGCCCCCCAAAACACACGGCCACGTGCTAGTTCTCTATTCTCTAGTTCCTCCACCAAATAGATTCCGGTAGTGCTTAGGCGAAGCCCTGCCGGGATAACTCCACCACCACCACCACATCGTCGTGCTACTGGAGATCTCATCTACCTCTCCGCCCCCTCTTGTTGGATCAAGAAGGCGGAGATCGTCATCGAGCTGTACGTGTGCTGAACGCGGAGGTGCCGTCCGTTCGGCGCTAGATCGGGACATATCGTGATTGGATCGCGGGACGGCTTGCGATTTGGATCGCGAAGACGTTCAACTACATCGACCGCGTTTCTTAACGCTTCCCTCTTAGTGATCTACAAGGGTACATAGATCCACTCTCCCTCTCATAGATGCTCATCACCATGGATAGATCTTGCGTGTGCGCAGGAAGTTTTTTGTTTCCCATGCAACGTTCCCCAACAGGATGCACCAACCACATTACTGGTGACAAGAACCTATTGATGAATATTCCACTGGCTCCCTCTCATCGGAAGCATATCACCTACGCTGACAAAGGAAAAAGCAAGGTATTGGGTCTAGGTAAGGTTGCAATTTCGAAGGATCGACACATGGATAAGGTGATGCTTGTCGAGTCCCTTGGATTCAACCTCATGTCTGTCTCAATGCTTTGTGATCTTGATATGGTTGTCATCTTTGGCAAATACCGTTGTGTTGTCATCATGGAATCTGACAAATCCAAAGTCTTCAAAGGCTTTAGGAAAGGAGACTTGTATATTGTTGATTTCTCTACAGGACCACAGCCGGCCACATGTCTACTTGCAAAAGCTTCAGAAGGCTGGCTATGGCATCGATGACTTGGACACGCTGGCATGAGGAACTTGCACACGCTCGCGAAGAAAAAGCACGTCATTGGCATTGAGGGTGTCAAATTCCTCAAGGATCACTTGTGTGGGGCTTGTGAGTCTGGAAAGATGACGAGATCCAAGCATCCATTCAAGACTATCATGACTACCACTCGTCCTTTTGAATTGCTTCATATGGATCTCTTTGGTCCCACTCACTATGCCACACTAACAAACACTCCATGCTTATATGGCTTTGTCATTGTTGATGATTTCTCTTGCTATACTTGGGTGCACATTATCCTGTACAAATCTGAAGTGCAGAATGTCTTCAAACGATTTTCTTCAAGGGCCTCGATGAACTTCGGCGTCGAAATCAAGCATATCAGGAGTGATAATGGGACTGAGTTCAAGAACACTGGCCTTGATGATCATCTTGATGAACTTGGTATTAGTCATGAGCTATCTGCCCCTTATACTCCTCAGCAGAATGGCGTTGTGGAGCGCAAGAACAGGACTCTTGTTGAGATGGCTCGCACCATGCTTGATGAATACAAGACCCCTCGTCGCTTCTGGCCTGAGGCAATCAATACTGCTTGCCACATCATCAACAGGGTATATCTTCACAAGTTCCTCAAGAAGACTTCATATGAACTCCTCACTGACAAGAAACCCAATGTGAGTTATTTCAAAGTCTTCGGTGCAAAATGATGGATTAGAGATCCACACCACAATTCTAATTTTGCACCAAAAGCACATGAAGGTTTTATGCTTGGTTACGGAAAGGACTCGCACACCTACAGAGTCTTCAACACCTATCACAACAAGGTTGTTGAAACTATAGCTGTGTGGTTCGATGAAACTAATGGCTCGCAAAGAGAGCACCTGCCTCCTATGCTAGATGAAATGCCTCCTGAGGAATCCATTAGGTTCAAGGCCACTGAAGATGTGATCCCTATTGAAGAACAACTACTCTCTGAAGAAGTTGTACCCAACGCCGAAGACATTCATGCTGATACACCTGAAGACAATGGTGCTGAAGAAAATGCTCAGCCTCAACAAAGTCTTCAGCCTATTCATCCAAGACTTGCAAATGAAGTGCAGATTGAGAAAATCCTCGACGACATCAATGCACCAGGTCCCCTCACACGCTCAAAAGCCTCTCATTTGTCTAACTTTTGTGGGCACTTTGCTTTTGTCTCTATCACAGAGCCCACCAAAGTTGATGAAGACTTCTTGGAGCCTGAGTGGATTCAAGCCATGCAAGAGGAATTGCATCAATTCAAGCTCAACAATGTGTGGGAACTTGTCAAACGCCCAGATCCCCGCAAGCACAATGTCATAGGTACCAAGTGGATCTACCGCAACAAACAAGATGAACTTGGTCAGGTAGTGAGGAATAAGGCTCGTCTTGTAGCATAGGGCTACACACATGTTGAGGGAATTGACTTTGATGAAACTTTTGCACTTGTTGCTAGACTTGAAGCTATTCGCATATTGCTTGCTTATGCTAACCATCACAATATCATCTTATATCAAATGGATGTGAAAAGTGCATTCCTCAATGGTAAGCTTGAGGAAGAAGTATATGTTGCTCAACCCCCAGGTTTTGAAGATCCTAAGTATCCGGACAAAGTCTTTAGACTCAACAAGGCTCTCTATGGCCTCAAGCAAGCCCCTCGGGCGTGGTATGACACACTGAAGGAATTCCTCATGAAGAAAGGCTTCAAACCCGGTTCACTTGACCCAACTCTTTTCACAAAATCATATGATGATGAATTATTTGTGTGCCAAATATATGTGGACGATATTATCTTTGGATGTACTGACAAACGTTACAGTGACAAATTTGCCTATATGATGGGTGAAGAATATCAAATGTCTATGATGGGAGAGCTCAAATTCTTCTTAGGGCTTCAAATTCGTCAACAACGCAATGGCATCTTCATATCTCAAGAGAAATAGCTCAAGGATGTCCTGAAGAAATTCGGTATGCAAGATTGCAAAGGCGTCAAGATTTCTATGCCCACATCGGCTCAACTCTACTCTGACGAAAGTGGTAAAGATTTCGATCAGAAGGTATATCGCTCCATGATTGGTTCTTTACTGTATCTATGTGCATCTAGGCCAGATATTATGCTTAGTGTTTGCATGTGTGCCCGATTTCAAGCAAAACTGAAGGAATCACACCACAAGGCTGTGAAACATATTCTTCGATATCTAGCTCACACACCAACACTAGGATTATGGTACCCCAAGGGCTCAGATCTTGACCTCATTGGATATTCTGATTCTGATTATGCTAGTGATCGTGTAGACCGCAAGTCAACATCAGGCACTTGTCATTTCCTTGGATGATCCTTAGTCTGTTGGTCCTCGAAGAAGCAGAACTGCGTGTCACTATCCACTGCTGAAGCTGAGTACATTGCTACTGGTTCTTGCTATGCTCAATTGCTATGGATGAAGCAAACCCTCAAGGACTACGGCATCAACGTGAAGAATGTTCCCCTCTACTGCGACAATGAGAGTGCCATCAAGATTGCTCACAACCCAGTTCAACACTCAAAGACCAAGCACATCCAGATTCGTCATCATTTTCTTCGTGACCATGTGATGAAGGGCGATATCTTCCTCGACCACATGAAGACTGAAGAACAACTGGCTGATATCTTCACAAAGCCCTTGGATGAGAAGAGATTTTGCAAGTTGCGGTGTGAGCTAAATATCTTAGAATCTTTGAATGTTCTGTGAAAGGAAACACATCCTAACACTTATGCAAAATTGATGACTTTGATGTGCAACACACGAAGTAACGTTTTTCTTCAATCAATGAAGATTAACTCTCTAAGTGTGAAGAAATTAATGAATAATTTGATTCTCAGAACCCTACGACAATTGTACTCGGTGTCTGAAATCATCATTCTTATACGGTGGGTAACGCCACCAACAACAGTTGAAATTCTTCAAGTTTGAGTTTTTCATCATTTTGCAAATTCTTCAAAATTGTCAAATTCTTCAAGTTTGCAAATTCCTCAAAATTTCAAATTCTTCAAACTTTTCAACTGATGTTCCTCACATGAGTTTTTCTTCATTAACTATATATATATATATATTGAGTTTTTCAATGTCCTCAACAGCATTCACTTATAGCTATTTCTTCAAGTTGATTTTCTTCTAAGTGAATGTGATCGGACCCGTTTCCCCTCTATGCTAAGCTCAACCTAGTATGTTCACAAATTCTTCATATGCGTTCTACTTTGAAACTCGTTCAAAGTCTTCACTGTGTCCTTGACAGCTGAATAATTTGCGAACGAAACTTTAAAATTTTCAATCTCAATTTTTGGCGATTGCCGCTCAAACCGTTCCGATTCCCACGACTGGATAACCCACGATCCCTCACTATCTCCACTACACAGTACGTGGGTGACACATGTCGCATGGATAGCAAGGGTCAGGGCATACTGGTCCAAAATCTTTGGACCAGTTGGTTTTTACTGCCGCTATAAATACCCCCTCCCTTCCACTTTCTCGGGTTACTCCTCACTCCCATCTCTCCCGAGCTCCAGACCTAGCGCTGCCGCTAACCTCATCGTCGCCGGAGAGGAAGAGCTTCGCTGCCTCGACCTCGCCATCATCGTACTCGCATCGGCCGCGGAAGTCTTCACCCCGCCGCCACTGTAGCTATCTCCCTCTGCCAAGCTAGGGCGTGGGAGATCTGGACTGACGAACTCCTTCACTTCGCTTCTCTGTTCGTCGTGTTCATCGCATACAGTAAATAAAATCTAGTTTTATTGCCATTTTTGATCCCGATGATTTTCACAAAATCCTCAAAAGGTGTTATTCTTCAGCAATCCATCTCTAAAGCACCAATCAAACTCCTTCTCTTGATTTATTTCGCTAAGTTATGATTTTCTTCAAGATTCCTCAATTGTGTGGATCTTCAAATCTACACATCTCTGGAACCTAAGTCAAGAACACTTAGTGAAATTCCTCAAGGCATCTATGGTCAAATTCCTCAAACTTGATACTTTTTCAATTTTTTCTGAGAACGCATATGACCTCTTCAAATTCTTCGCACCTATACTCTATTCACAGGTACAAATGTCAGTTGATGAATCTCTAGGTTCTCATCAACTTAACTCATTTGCAGCATTCCTTGAAAAAAAGTTGCATACTTCGTCAGAAACTTCAACAGTTCATAATCCTCAGCTGAAGAAAATGGCAGATGGTAAAAGACCTCAGAAAGGAGGAAAGAAACTTGCATCCAACACTGCATTTGAGATCCCTGAGGATATCTATCCTGAGTATTGCACACCTGATGAAGAAATATATGGGAAGGAAACCAAAGAGAAGCGCAAAATTCGCATTCAAAAGATTGAGAGGAGATGGATGAAGGAATGGAGAGAATATCGCTATGTCACTCCTAAATACATGAAGAAATTTGCACTGAAACCACCTTGCCGAAGATCTCCTTTGGCAAATAACCAGGCAGTTGATCCCACTAGCCTCATGAGAGGTAAGGATTTTCCTGAAGAATGGGCAAAACATCAAAAAAAGCTTAAAAGGATTTCTAAAGAAGCTGTGAGGCAATTCAATGTGGACTCTGCTGCTGCTGCTGCCTCTGCTAGTACACCTGCTCCAAAGAAATCAGTGGTGAAGAAATCCACTGCAAAATCCTGAGCACCAAAGTCCTCAACTCCAAGTTCCTCATAGCAAATGCCTCAGGCAAAATCATCAAGGGCTCCTGCAATGCCCTCAGTAGCTGCACAATCTTCAACAACTGCTGCCATGTCATCAACACCAGTACATCTAGCATCTTGTCAGAGGACTGCCGGTTTTTCAATTGCTTCAGGGGCATCTGCAACTTCATCTGCCCAAGCACAATCCTCAAGCAGTCCCACCTTGCCGAAAGTGAAGGCAACAGCAGGACGAGGCAAGAGGCCAAGTCCTCACAAGAAGCAAGTAGTCTTCAATATTCCCTCAGAATCTGAGGATGATGAAGCAAGTGATGAAGAACTTGCTCCCATTGTCAGAAATATGCAAGAAAGAGTGGCTCAGGCCAAGGGCACTTCCATTCCTCTCCTGCTGGATCCAAAGACTGTGCTCAATTTCATTGACATCTGGCACCAGGACCTAAACACTCCGATTGATGATTTGAATCTGCCTCCCGGTCCTAGCCATGTCCTCACAACTTTCATTGGTGAGGAAAAATGGAAGTATGAAAAGGCCAGAAAAGCAAAGAAGGCTCAGTACAAGAAAGAGCGCTTCATGAAGAACAATGTTCTTAATCTGACGCCTGATCAACTTGTCTCTGTCCAAAAGGACATCAAAGGCCTCAGTGATGAATTTGACCGTTACTATGCAGACTGGAAGGGCGCCAAGGTCAGATTCGTCAAACTGGCTAACAAAGCCATCAAGGACCACAACTCAAGGGTTGCAGCCAGATTGCAACCACAAATTCCTCAGGCTAGCTCCTCTGCTCAGCCTGCTGAAGAAACTACAAGTGCAGCTGAAGGAATTCATGCTACCAAAGAAATTGCCAGGGCAACTCCCAACGTTGCGCCTGAAGAAACTGCTAGGGTGACTGCATCAGTCGTGCGTGAAGAAAATGCACCACCTTCACCCCAAGCTCCTCAAGCAAAGTCTTCAAGGGTGAAGAAAGTCACACTTCCTTCTGCATCAGAAGTGAAGAAAACAAAGGCTGCGGAGAAGGTTGCCGCAAAGAAAAGGAAAGCATAAACTTCTGCACAATCCTCAGCTCTCAAGAAAGTGAGGACTTTGCCAAGTTACTAAGACGAACCAATTGATGCTACTCCAATTTCTTCAGTCCCTTCATATGAAATTGTTCCATTCGGAGAAGAATATGTGATTCCTGAGGAAGATGAAGAAAACCACTCTGCTGCTTCCTCAGAGCAGATTGCTGAAGACATTGAGGTGGATGCATTTGTTTCAACCCCTCTCGTGTCATCACCCCAGCCTCAGTTGACTGCTGAAGAGACCAGTGTTGAAGAAATAGATGAGGATGTGGACATTGGGTCTACCACTCCAGTCATCCATGATGAATTTTGGGATACAACACACCCAAATTCACCAATGGCCACTCCTCTCACTCAGATTCCTCAGTCTCCTGCCACAACTGAAGAAATTCAAACAGGGTCTGCTGGTCTGTCCACTCCCCTCATGACTGCACCTGAAGATATTCCAGCTGCATCAGCTGAAGAAATTCCTGTCTAGAATGTTCCTGATGAAATTGCTGCACATGTTCCTCAAGCTAAAGAAACTGCCGTTGCTCCAAGTGAGATTGGACGGCGCTTCAAGCCAAATCTTCAGCCGAAGCAAAAGCTACCTTTCAAAGGCACGAAGCGTCCCAAATTCATCAAGGCGAATTTCTTCAATGAGCACATATTCTTCACAGGGCCAAACCCGTATGAATCTGCAAGAGTTGGATGCTCAAGGTTCTGGACTCCCTCTCAGATGAACTTCTATGCTGCATTACTGTTTGACAAGGACAAAGTTTTCCAGCATCATCAAATTCCTCATGTGGATATGGAATCCATCCCATGCTTCACTCCCGTGCTCACTGTTCTTCATGATGTTGGACTTCTCCCATTCTGTGCGGATGTCTGCGATTGGAATGAAGAGCTAATTCTTCAATTTTATGCAACCTTGCACATTTCTGGTGAACTTCTGATGTCAACACATGGATTCTGGATTGGATGTCTGGCAACACCCACTACACTGCTCCAGTGAGCGAATTGCTTCACTGTGTCCCAATTCCAATTCCTTCAGAAGGAGCAAGATGCATCTATGATGAACCTGAACTGCCAAATCACATGATGCAAGTGCTAATGAAGCCTTTGGCACCAGGAAAACCTCCAAGGACTACCTTCTTAGTGAAGGATTTGTTATATGTGCCGAGGACCATCTACCGCATATTGACCAAAACCCTCAGTCCAATCAAGGGCCGCAACTCTGAAGAAGAAGAAGTTGTTGGCATAATGAAGAATCTGCTGTTCAACATCATTCATGGGATTCCCATCAACTATCACAATTTCTTCATGAGGACTTTGGCCAATATTGCAGTGTCACCATTCGAATTGAAGCCTTATGCTCTCTGGATCATGAAATTCATCCGATCAAGGTCTTCAATTCCCTTCAAGGCTAACTTTCAGAATCACTTCAGTTTTCTGCCTTCGATTGAAGTCCTCAAGAAGACATTTTCTTCAGTTGAAGGAAATGGCAAGGCTGTAATTGATGAAGGCACTCGTCCATTGGATGGCCAATTTTGTAAGGCTGCATCTTACTCCACCAATGATGACTCTGCCACACAAGATTCTGCTGCAAAAGCCTCAGCTCAAAATCCTCAAGCCACCGCCCCTCGTGTGTTGACTGATCATGAGCTTCTTCTAAGTCTTCATCAGAAGGTTGATCATAATCACAAGTGGGTAAAGCGTTAGTTTTGTTCAATTCTTCGTGACATGACTGTGACGCATAACTCTGTGAGGAAAAATCATTACTATGTGCATGAAATCTTCGATCGCACTTGGGCCATTCTGTCACACCTCAAGACTCCTGAAGAACTCAAGGAGATGGAATTTCAGCAAGATTTTTACTGGTCGATTCCTCCAAAGAAGAAGTGGAAGAAAGTTCAAGTTCCTCAGCTGGTGACAAGTTCATATTCTTCATCGCGTGAGACAGATGAAGCTGAGGACATTGACGACACTGCTGCAGGCCCTGCTCCACCAACCGACCCCGACAACGCTGGCGCTCCTCCACCACCTTCAAGATGAAATTCTTCAGGGGCGTTAGTCCTCAATTTCGTCCCTTTTGGTCACTTGATGACAAAGGGGGAGAAATTTGAGTTAGTCTTCAAGCGGGTCTCTTTATATATGGGCTGTGTTTTGTTTAAGTTACAACTCTCACTCTTCTGAAGCTTTTGTTGATTGAGTTGTAAACTTAAGTCCGATGGTGGTCTGATACTTTTGAACTGCTTTCTGCATGCTTATTTCCTCAAGTATCTTAATGCACGCATGCTGAATTTCCTCAGACCCCATTTTCCATCATGCATTTCAATTTCCTCATGATATATATAAAATGCGCATATGGATTACAAGATATAGGGGGAGATCTCCAAGATTTTATCCTGCCATGTGCATTTGCAGTCCAAAGCAAATTCCTCAAATATGCACATCTTCAGGGGGAGTTCCTCTATATCTTGCAATCAAATTCCTCAAACTCAGTACTTACACTTCATATGTTTATCCCCATTGAAAACTTAACATATTTGTCATCAATCACCAAAAAAGGGGAGATTGTAAGTGCATTTAGTGCCCCCTAGTGATTTTGGTGTATTGAAGACTTATAGGTTAAGGGACTAATATGTTTGTGAGTGTACACAGGCTCTATAAGTCGCTGAGGAGTTTGAAATATTCGAAGAATGTCGACCCCTAAAAATGAATGTCTTCATCTGAAGACTTTGGTGAAGACTTTGTGAAGACTTTGCTGAAGACTTTGGTATTCCCTGAAGACTTTGAAAATGAAGAAGATGGTGTGACCTTGAAGATATGAACGAGGACAATGAAGCATGAAGACTTTTGTTTTTATTGTTTCATTTCCTTCTTTGAGTCATAGGAAACACCGTACTGTTAAAGGGGGCCGAGGTAATACTAAGGAAAAATTTCCATCTGATGCTCAACTCAAAAAGCCTCAACACAACCCAATCCTTCGAGTGAAGCCATTGGAAATCTCTTGTAGTTCAGTCAAGTTCTTCAGTGACAGAGGCGATGTTCTTTTGGTCTCTGAGGAAATTGGTCTGACTGAGGAGTTAGGATTTCGCCAGTGCGAATTGCCTACAAGTGAGGAATATGATAAGCCCTGAGGAATTTGACAGTTCAAATTCCGACCATTGCTGTGATTTGCGCCAGCTGTACAGATATTTTATCCACCTAACGGTCATATCTTTGGGGGGCATTTATGTCTTATCATGTCGGGTTGCACCCTGGCTATAAATTGCCGCCCCCCACAACCACTAGCTGGTTGGCTGCTCCGAGAGAGAACTTGACACTTGTCATTTGAGAGCAACCCATTCCTCGAGGACTTTGAGCGAAAATCATCAGTGAGGAAAAACCCATCCTCCGAAGACTTTGAGAGAAAATCATCAGTGAGGAAAAACCCAAAACCCAAACCACCAAAACCCAAAGTGATTGAGCATCACTGAAGATATTGTTCCTGTGTGGAACCGATGCTTTTTACCTTTGAAGACCGTGTATCTTCCAAACGGTTAGGCGTCATGGTCTAGTGCATCCTGCAGTCAATTGGGGATCGCCGGGTGACCGTGGTCTAGAGCATCCAGCAGTCAATTGTGGATCGCCGGGTGACCAAGTTTGTGAGGGTTTGGAAGTCTACCCTGAAGACTTACCATGAGTGTTGGGCAAGGACTGTGTGACCTTAGCTCAAGGAGAATACGGTAAGGACTGTGTGTCCTGGGACTGTGTGTCCTTTGGTTTAAATACCAAGCCGCTCCAAACCAGACGTACGACTGTCACAGCAGTTGGAACTGGGTCATCAAATCATTGTCTTCACCGAGCACCTGGTTCTATTTCCTCAACCCCTTCATTTCCTCGAAGTATTTGTTGATGAATCTGATCGTTATTGTTTGAAGAATTTGACTGAAGACTTTTTCAATTCCCTCATCTCAAATTCTTCAGTCACTTTATCTTCTGCCTGCTTATCCTATTCACGCTACTTGTGCTTTGTGTATGTTTCATTTCATCATGATGACTATGCTACTGCTATGTTTCGCATGTACTTGACTACTTATTCCGCTGCTAGTAGTTCGTCACTTAGCAAATTCCTCAACTAGTAATTCCTCAGTGACGAATTTGTAAAAATCGCCTATTCACCCCCCCTCTAGTCGATATAACGCACTTTCAGCTGACATAGAGTGGGACTAATGCCCTTAAGATCATCAAGAGTATATACAATAGCAGCCCGGTGCTTCCTCAGAATTTTTAATAATCTTTATTCTTCACGTTCTGAAAGGTTAGCACTAATAATAACATGATATATCTTTTTCTCATCAAGATAAGCATACTTCAAAGTGTCAGGCAATTGTTTTAATTCAAACACAGGATCACCTTTAGGTGGAGGAGGACCTCCTAGAGTTTCAATAGTGAAATTGTGTTTTAGGAGAGGTTGTTGTTCAAAGAATTTTTTATCTATTTCATTTCTTTCATGCAAGTGCATATCATTTTCATGGTCTAGCAAATATTGTTCTAGTGGATCAGTAGGAGGTACGTCAATAGAAGCAAGACCAATTATTTCATCCTTACTAGATAATTCTTTATTACGTGGTTGTCTACTAAACTTGGAGAATTAAATTCATGAGACACATCACCAAAATTAACACTGCCGGTTTCTCTCTTGCAATCTATCTTAGTATTAACAGTGTTCAAGAAAGGTCTACCAAAGATAATGGGACAAAAGTCATCTTGTGGGGAACCAAGAACTAGAAAATCAGTAGGATATTTTATTTTCCCACACAAGACTTCAACATCTCTAACAATCCCAAGTGGTGTGATGGTGTCTCTATTAGCAAGTTTAATAGTAACATCAATGTCTTCTATTTTGCCGGGTGCCATATCATTCATAATTTCTTGATATAAGGTAAAAGGAATAGCACTCACACTAGCACCCATATCACATAAACCATGATAGCAATGATCTCCTATTTTAACTGAGACAACAGGCATGCCAACTACGGGTCTATGTTTATCTTTTTCATCGGGTTTGGCAATTCTAGCAGCTTCATCACAGAAGTAAATAACATGCCCATCAATATTTTCTACCAAGAGATCTTTAACCATAGCAACACTAGGTTCTACTTTAATTTGTTTAGAGGGCTTAGGTGCTTTAATATTACATTTGCAAACCACAGTTGTTACCTTAGCATGTTCCTTTATCCTAACAGGAAAAGGTGTTTTTTCAATATAAGCAGTAGGCACAACTGGATCAACATTGTAAATGATAGTTTCATCTTTAGCTTTTACCGGTTCTTTAATTTCTTATTTAATAGGGGGATGATATTTAAACCACTTCTCCTTAGGGAGGTCAACATGAGTAGCAAATGATTCACGGAAAGAGGCTACTATCTCAGAGTCAAGTCCATATTTAGTGCTAAACTTGTGAAAAACATCGGTATTCATAAAAGATTTAATACTATCAAACTCAAGCTTAATACCGACTCATTACCTTCGTCGAGTTCCCAATCTTCAGAGTTGCGTTTAATTCTTTCTAAGAGATCCCACTTGAATTCAATAGTCTTCTTCATAAAAGAACCAGTACAAGAAGTATCGCGCATGGATCGATCATTATGAGAAAGCCGAGCATAGAAGTTCTGAATAATAATTTCTCTCGGGATATCATGATTGGGGCATGAATATAACATTGACTTAACCCTCCCCCAAGCTAGAGCGATGCTTTCTCCTTCCCGAGGCCAAAAATTATATATATATAATTCCGATCACGAGGAACTAGATGCATAGGATAAAACTTTTGGTGGAATTCTAATTGCGATCGATTCCAGTTCCATGATCCAATATCATCACATAGCCTATACCATGTCAATGCTTTTCCCTTCGAAGATAAAGGGAAAACCTTCTTCTTAACTTCATCTCCGGATAAACCTGCAAGCTTAAATAATCCACAAATTTCATCCACATGTATTAGATGCATATCCGGATGTTCAGTTCCGTCTCCTGCATAAGGATTAGCTAGCAGTTGTTCTACCATACCTGAAGGAATTTTATAACCAATATTTTCAGTAGGTGTAGTAGGTTGAGGGGCAACTAATTGTGGTTCCGGTTGAGGTGAAGATACCCCGAACAAACCCCTCAAAGGATTGTTTTCCATAGTAGGAAGTGACAATAAATTTCAGCACATAGTATATTTTTTTCCTTACAGATTTCCACTTACCAAGAGCGCTTCACTCCCCGACAACGGCGCCAGAAAAGAGTCTTGATGACCGACAAGTATAGGGGGTCAATCGTAGTCCTTTCGATAAGTAAGAGTATCGAACCCAACGAGGAGCAGAAGGAAATGACAAGCAGTTTTCAGCAAGGTAATTTCTACAAGCACTGAAATTGTAGGTAACAGGTAGTTTGATAGCAAGATGATGACCCACAAGTATAGGGGGTCAATTGTAGTCCTTTCCATAAGGAAGAGTGTCGAACCCAACGAGGAGCAGAAGGAAATGACAAGCGGTTTTCAGCAAGGTAATTTCTGCAAGCACTAAAATTGTAGGTAACAGATAGTTTGGTAGCAAGATAATTGGTAACAAGCAAGTAATGGTAACGGCAAATAAAATGCAGAAAGGTAGCCCAATCCTTTTGTGGCAAAGGACAGGCCAGAACAATTCTTTATAATAGGCAAAGTGTTCTTGAGGGTACACGGGAATTTCGTCTAGTCACTTTTATCATGTTGGTTTGATTCGTGTTCGCTACTTTGATAATTTGATATGTGGGTGGACCGGTGCTTGGGTGCTGTTCTTACTTGAACAAACCTCACACTTATGATTAACCCCCTCGCAAGCATCCGCAACTACGAGAAAAGTATTAAGATAAAATCTAACCATAACATTAAACGTTTGGATCCAAATCATCCCCTTACGAAGTAGCGCATAAACTAGGGTTTAAGCTTCTGTCAATCTAGCAACCGATCATCTAATAACTACTCCACAATGCATTCCCTTAGTCCCAAGGATGGTGAAGTGTCATGTAGTCGACGTTCACATGACACCACTAAGGGAATCACAACATACATGTCATCAAAATATCGAACACATATCAAATTAACATGATTACTTGCAACATGACTTCTCCCGTGACCTCAAGAACAAAGGTAACTACTCACAAATAATATTCATGCTCAAGATCAGAGGGCTATTGAATAGCATAATGTATCTGAACATATAATCTTCCACCAAATAAACCATATTGAAATCAACTACAAGATGTAATCAACACTACTAGTCACCCACAGGTACCAATCTGAGGTTCCGGTACAAAGATTGAACACAAGAGATGAACTAGGGTTTGAGAGGAGATGGTGCTGTTGAAGATGTTGATGAAGATTGGTCTCCCAAAGATGAGAGGGGTGTTGGTGATGACGATGGCTTCGATTTCCCCCTCCGGTAGGGAAGTTCCCCCGGCGGAATCGCTCCGCCGGAGGGCAAAAGTGCTCCTGCCCAAGTTCTGCCTCGAGACGGCGGCGTTCCGTCCCAAAATTCCTCTCCTTATTTTTTCTAGGCCAAAAGACATTATATACCAGAAGATGGGCACCGGAGGTGGGCCGAGGTGGGCACAACCCACCAGGGCGCGCCTGGGGGGCCTGGCGCGCCCTGGTGTCTTGTGCTCACCAGGGTGCCCCCTCCGGTAGTTATTTGCTCCATTATTTTTTATATAATCCAAAATAATTCTCCGTAAAGTTTTAGCTTATTTGGAGATGTGCAGAATAGGTATCTCTGATGTGCTTTTTTAGGTCCAGAATTCCAGCTTCCGGTATTCTCCCTCTGTGTAAACCTTGCATATTATGAGAGAAAAGGCATTAGAATCACTCCCTAAAGCATTATTATATAAAAAACATTATAAATAACAGTAGGAAATCATGATGCAAATTGGATGTATCAACTCCCCCAAGCTTAGACCTTGCTTGTCCTCAAGCGAAAGCCGATAATGAAAAGCATGTCCACATGATTTGAGAGAGAGGTGTCGATAAAAACAAAATACGGACATAGTAGCATCATGCTTATAATTATAACCAAAACAAACTTTATCGTAGCACTTATTCATATAACTTTTATTATATAACTTCATCATATAACTTCTGATGAACAAGTAACAATTCATCACAACATATAAGTATAAAGCATAAACCTTATTGAAAACCAACAAACTATGTTCTCAGACGACTTTGCAACTAAAATTCATCATATTTTCAGGAAGGGTCTCGTGCCGGAGCCTTTTGGCAAGTCCACATACTCAACCATCATTTAGTCTTGTATGATTGCTAACACTCACAGCATACCCATGAGCAAAAAGTTTCAACCGGACACATAGAAAGATATGGGCTTATAGTTTCGCCTCCCAACGTACTCACCCCAAGGGTGATGTCAACAATAATAACTCATGCTCACTCACATCCAACTGGATATATGTGCCTAGATCTTTCCTCACCACATGATGCTTGCAAAAAGAAAAAGTAAAAAGGAATAGGGAAGAATACTTTGACTCTTGCATAAAAGTAAATACATAAAAAGTAAAGGATAGGCCCTTCGCAGAGGGAACCAGAGGTTGTCATGCGCTTTTTGGTTTGTAGGCCCAATCCCTTAATGTAAAAAAACGTCACGCTATGTTGCCCCCTATGATAGCAACCTTTATTATGCAGTCCGTTGCTTTTATTACTTTGCCATCATAAGTTCGTATAACACTCAATTTTCTCTTACACTAATTGATCAAACACATTTAGAAGCAATTTTTATTGCCTTTGTGCACCGATGACAACTTACTTGAAGGATCTTACTTGATCCGTAGGTAGGTATGGTGGACTCTCAAAACATGGATTTGGGTTTTGGTTTTTTTTGGATGCACAAGTAGTATCTCTACTTAGTGCGGAATTTTTGGCTAGCAAAGATATTGAGCAAGCACCACATGTTGAAGGATCTATGACAATATAACTTCTATGTGAATATGAACAAACATAAATCATTATGTTGTCTTCCTTGTCCAACGTCAACAATTTTGTCATATAATGTTTAATGGGGGCTCATAATCATAAAAGATGTCCAAGATAGTGTATTTGCATGTGAATCTTCTCTTCCCTTATTAATTTGTTCATGAATTGCATCATTGACCAATGCTATGTTTGTCGATCTCCAATAAATTTTACCACTTATACTTTTCTTTATGTGATGTCATTACTTACCATAAGATTAGCATATGATTCTTTTCCATTTAGTTCTCTTTCCTTTTATTTTGACTGCAACAAGAAAGTAAAGAAGCAAGAGCTCAAACTAAACTTTATTATATAACTCACAGTCGATTACATAGATAGATAGATCATGAAACTAGCACTTGAAAATAGATCATACTAAACTTTTATTCAACTAAATCACGAAAATGCTAAAGATCGAACGGAAATAGGTAAAGGTGAATAAAAGTGATGGTGATACGATACCGGGGCACCTCCCCCAAGCTTGGCTCAAGCCAAGGGGAGTGCCCATACCCGTGTACTCAAGTCTCCTTTGGTGGTGATGACGAAGGTGGTGGTGATGAAGCAGTAGGCTTGTCCTCTAGCTTCCAGGGCAAGGGCTCACCATTAGAAGTTGACGAACGAGTCCCCTGAGTCCTGCAACTGGCAGCTAAACTCATACCTTTAAATCTTGCTTCATATTCAAAAACTTGGTTTTGAAGATCATAAATTTGACTTTGCAGAAAATTGATTTGCTCGTTGAGGGTGAAGATTATGTCCTTCATAGACCAGCCATCCACCATCTGATCATGGGTGAATTCCGTGATCATGGAGTGATTGGCACTAAGTCCACGCTCCATCATCCTTTGGCACTTGAAGATGTCTTGTTCCACCGCCTCGAGCCTAGCTTCCATGCTTCCAGTCCTCTTGGGTCCCTGAACATCGCGGATGTGGAGCACCCCCTCACGCATCTCAATGGCTTGAGGGTGCTTCATCACCTCCGGGAAGTACGGGTTGATGACCTTCTCGAAGAACTTGTCTTTGGAGGAGCTTGGTGGAGCCATGTAGATCTAGATCCGACGAGAAAACAACACAAAACAAGAACAGAGGATTTTTCTGCGATGCGGTGGTCAAAACAAATGGGGGTATATATAGAGAATTTTTTATCTTGGGATGTAAGAATATGGAAGGAAAACGGAGCCGGGAAGGTGTCCGAGGTGGGCACCACCCACCAGGGCGCGCCTGGTACGGCTGGCGCGCCCTGGTGTATCGTGCTCACCTCGGTTGCTTTCCTGTTTATTTCTTATTTTCCTAATTTTTGTAATATTCCAAAACTGACAGAAATTTTTTTTGCGGATTTTTCGGAGTCCTTTTACTTACCGTATCACATACCTCCTCTTTTTCAGAGTTTTGGAGTGTTCCAGGAGGTTTCTTTTATGTGTTCCTCCGGTGTCATGGTTTGAATAACATTGCTTTCAACATTAATAGGCGTACCTGAGATATAGTGTTTAATTCTTTTTCCATTGACCACCTTTGGGTTAGTACCTTTTGCATTATTAATCTTGATATATAGCTCCAGAACGATAAACCTCTTCGATAATATATGGTCCTTCCCATTTGGAGAGAAGCTTACCTGCAAAAAATCTTAAACGAGAGTTGTACAAAAGAACATAGTCTCCTATTTTGAATTCCCGCTTTTGGATTCTTTTGTCGTGCCATCCTTTTACTTTTTATTTGAATAGTTTGGCATTTTCATAAGCTTGGGTTCTCCATTCATCTAGTGAGCTAATATCAAATAGCCTCTTCTCACCGGCAAGTTTGAAATTATAATTGAGTTCTTTAGTTGCCCAAAATGCTTTATGTTCGAAGTCTAGAGGCAAATGACAAGCTTTTCCATATACCATTTTATATGGAGACATACCCATAGGATTTTTATAGGCTGTTCTGTAGGCCCAAAGTGCATCATCTAGTTTCTTAGACCAATTCTTTCGACACCTATTGACAGTTTTTTGTAATATAAATTTTATTTCTCTATTGCTAAGTTCAACTTGACCACTAGATTGAGGATGATAGGGTGATGCAATTCTATGGTTAACATCATATTTAGCAAGCATCTTATGGAAAGCATCATGAATAAAATGTGAACCACCATCAGTCATTAAATATCTAGGGACTCCAAACCTCGGGAAGATAACTTCTTTAAGCATTTTAATGGAGGTGTTGTGATCAGCACTACTAGTCGGAATAGCTTCTACCCACTTAGTGACATAATCAACAACAACCAAAATATGAGTGTACCCATTAGAGGAAGGAAAAGGTTCCATATAATCAAAACCCCAAACATCAAATGGTTCAACAACAAGTGAATAATTCATAGGCATTTCTTGACGCTTACCGATATTACCAATTCTTTGACATTCATCACAAGATGACGGTGTCTTGGACTAGGGGGTACTCACCACGTCGCCTCCCGACCTATGGGTCGGGCCGAGGACCCCCATGACGATTCACTAATGGGCCACTTCAGGCAGCCCATGTTGCATACAAGGGAGATTCCACCAGACTTGGCGCTCAAGACAAGGACTCTTCTAAACCCTAGGCCTCTGGTGTATTATATAAACCGAGGCTAGGCTAGTCAATAGACAACCTAAATCTCATATTCATTACATCTCGTGGTAGATACTTGTACTATGTACTATCCCCCATATGAATACAATCAAAAGCAGGACGTAGGGTATTATCTCCTTGAGAGAGCCCGAACCTGGGTAAAATCCTGTGTCCATGTTACCATCGCTCCAAGACGCCTAGCTTAGGACCCCTACTACGAGATATGCCGGATATAGAACCGACACAAGACAAGACAAACTTACGGGCATCCTTGAAGAGAGTAGGCCAATAAAAACCAGATTGCAATACCTTGTGAGCAGTTCTATCTCCCGCATGATGTCCTCCATAAGCTTCGGAATGACATTTCCATAGGATTTGTTCCTGTTCATGTTCAGGTACACAACGTCTAATAATACCATCTACTCCTTCCTTATAAAGATGTGGGCCATCCCAAAAGTAATGTCTCAAATCATAGAAGAAAAATTTCTTTTGTTGGTATGTGAAGCTAGGTGGTATATATTTAGCGACAATGTAGTTAGCATAATCAGCATACCAAGGAGTGTTTTGAGAAACATTTATTGCAGCTAATTGTTCATTAGGAAAGCTATCATCAATGGGTAGTGGGTCATCAAGAATATTTTCTAACCTAGACAAGTTGTCAGCTACGTGGTTCTCAGCTCCCTTCCTATCAACGATATGTAAGTCAAATTCTTGAAGCAAGAGAACTCACCTAATGAGTCTAGGTTTAGATCTTTCTTTTCCATAAGATATTTTATAGCAGCATGATCGGTGTGAACAATGACTTTGGAGTCAACAATGTAGGATCCAAATTTATCACAAGCAAACACAACTGCTAAAAATTCTTTTTCAGTAGTAGCATAATTTCGTTGGGCACTGTCTAGAGTTTTGCTAGCATAATGGAATACATTTAATTTCTTATCAACTCTTTGTCCTAGAATAGAACCAACATCATAATCACTAGCATCACACATAATTTCAAAAGGCAAGTTCCAATCAGGTGGTTGAACGATAGGTGCAGAAGTTAAGGCTTTCTTGAGTGTTTCAAGGGCTTCTACACAATCATCATCAAAAACAAAAGGAACATCCTTTTGTAAAAGATTAGTAAGAGGCCTAGAAATTTTAGAGAAGTCTTTAATGAACCTCCTATAGAAACCAGCATGACCAAGGAAACTCCGAATACCTTTAATATCTTTAGGACATGGCATTTTCTCAATTGCATCAACTTCAGCTTTATCCACCTCAATACCTCGTTTAGATATATTATGCCCCAAGACAATACCTTCATTAATCATAAAGTGGCACTTCTCCCAATTCAAGATGAGATTAGTTTGCTCACATCTTTGCAAAACTCGATCAAGGTTGTTTAAGCAATCATCAAAAGAAGTTCCGTAAACGGAAAAATCATCCATGAAAACCTCCACAATCTTTTCACAAAAATCAGAGAATATAGCAGTCATACATCTTTGAAAGGTAGCAGGTGCATTTCATAAACCAAAAGGCATATGTCTATAAGCATAGGTTCCAAAAGGACAAGTAAAGGTGGTTTTCTCTTGATCAGATTGTGATACGGGTATTTGAGAGAACCCAGAATATCCATCTAGAAAATGAAAGTGTGTGTGCTTAGATAATCTTTCTAACATTTTATCAATGAAAGGCAGAGGGTAATGATCTTTTCTAGTATCTTTGTTTAATTTTCTAAAATCAATTACCATTCTATAGGCAGTGACAATTCTTTGCGGGATAAGTTCATTTTTATCATTAGGAACAACGGTAATACCTCCTTTCTTAGGGACACAATGAACGGGACTTACCCATCTACTATTAGCTATGGGATAGATTATACCTGCTTCAGGGAGCTTTAATATTTCTGTTCTTACCACTTCCTTCATCTTAGGATTCAATCGCCGTTGATGATCAATAACGGGTTTAGCATCAGTTTCCATATTAATCTTGTGCTGACATAGAGTGGGACTAATGCCCTTTAGATCATCAAGAGTATATCCAATAGCAGCCCGGTGCTTCCTCAGAATTTTAATAATCTTTCTTCTTCATGTTCTGAAAGGTTAGCACTAATAATAACAGGATATATCTTTTTCTCATCATGATAAGCATACTTCAAAGTGTCAGGCAATTGCTTTAAATCAAACACAGGATCACCTTTAGGTGGAGGGGGACCTCCAAGGGTTTTAATAGGCAAATTGTGTTTTAGGAGATGTTGTTGTTCAAAGAATTTTTTATCTATTTCGTTTCTTTCACGCAAGTGCATATCATTTTCATGGTCTAGCAAATATTGTTCTAGTGGATCGGTAGGAGGTACGGCAATAGAAGCAAAACCAATTATTTCATCCTTACTAGATAATTCTATATCAAATGGTTGTCTACTAAACTTGGAAAAATTGAACTCATGAGACACATCACCAAAACTGACACCGATGGTTTGTTTTTCACAATCTATCTTAGCATGGACGGTGCTCAAGAAAGGTCTACCAAAGATAATGGGACAAAAGTCATCTTGTGGGGAACTAAGAACTAGAAAATCAGTAGGATATTTCACTTTCCCACACAAGACTTCAACATCTCTAACAATCCCAAGTGGTGTGATGGTGTCTCTATTAGCAAGCTTAATAGTAACATCAATGTCTTCTATTTCAGCAGGTGCTATGTCATTCATAATTTCTTGGTATAAGGTAAAAGGAATAGCACTAACACTAGCGCCCAAGTCACATAAACCATGATAGCAATGATCTCCTATTTTGACTGAGACAACAGGCATGCCTACTACTGGTCTATGTTTATCTTTTTCACCAGGTTTGGCAATTCTAGCGGCTTCATCACAGAAGTAAATAACATGCCCATCAATATTTTCTACCAAGAGATCTTTAACCATAACAACACTAGGTTCTACTTTAATTTGCTTAGGGGCTTTAGGTGCTCTAATATTACTCTTGCGAACCACAGTTGATACCTTAGCATGTTCCTTTATCCTAACAGGGAAAGGTGGTTTTTCAATATAAGCAGTAGGCACAACTGGATCAACATTATAAATGATGGTTTCATCTTTAGCTTTTACTGGTTCTTTAATTTCTTCTTTAATAGGGGGATGATATTTAAACCACTTCTCTTTAGGGAGATAAACATGAGTAGCAAATGATTCACAGAAAGAGGCTACTATCTCAGAGTCAAGTCAATATTTAGTGCTAAACTTGTGAAAGGCATCGGTATTCATAAAAGATTTAACACAATCAAACTTAAGCTTTATACCTGACTCATTACCTTCATCGATTTCCCAATCTTCAGAATTGTGTTTAATTCTTTCTAAGAGATCCCACTTGAATTCAATAGTCTTCTTCATAAAAGAACCAGTACAAGAAGTATCGAGCATGGATTGATCATTATGAGAAAGACAAGCATAAAAATTCTGAATAATAACTTATCTCGGGATATCATGATTGGGGCATGAATATAACATTGACTTAAGCCTCCCCCAAGCTAGAGCGATGCTTTGTCCTTCACGAGGCCAAAAATTGTATATATAATTCCGATCACGACGAACTAGATGCATGGGATAAAACTTTTGATGGAATTCCAATTGCAATCAATTCCAGTTCCATGATCCAATATCATCACATAGCCTATACCATGTCAATGCCTTTCCCTTAAAAGATAAAGGGAAACTTTCTTCTTAGCTTCATCTCTGGATAAACCTGCAAGCTTAAATAATCCACATATTTCATTCACATGTAGTAGGTGCATATCAGGATGTTCAGTTCCATCTCCTGCATATGGATTAGCTAACAGTTGTTCTACCATACCCGAAGGAATTTCATAACCAATATTTTCAGTAGGTGCAGTAGGTTGAGGGGCAACTAATTGTGGTTCCGGTCGAGGTGAAGATACCCCGAACAAACCCCTCAAAGGATTGTTTTCCATAGTAGCAAGTGACAGTAAATTTCAGCATGTAGTATAAGTTTTTCCTTACCGATTTCCACTTACCAAGAGTGCTTCACTCCCCGGCAACGGCGCCAGAAAAGAGTCTTGATGACCCACAAGTATAGGGGGTCAATCGTAATCCTTTTGATAAGTAAGAGTGTCGAACCCAACGAGGAGCAGAAGGAAATGACAAGCGGTTTTCAGCAAGGTAATTTCTGCAAGCACTGAAATTGTAGGTAACAGATAGTTTGGTAGTGATGTCTACTATGCAACTTTATTCTTGTAGACTTTGTTGGGCCTCCAATCGCAGAGTTTTGTAGGACAGTAGCAATTTTCCCTCAAGTGGATGACCTAAGGTTTATCAATCCGTGGGAGGTATAGGATGAAGATGGTCTCTGTCAAACAACCCTGCAATCAAATACAAGAAATCTCTTGTGTCCCCAACACACCCAATACAATGGAAAATTGTATATGTGCACTAGTTCGGCGAAGAGATGGTGATACAAGTGCAATATGGATGGTAGATATAGGTTTTTGTAATCTGAAAATATAAAAACAACAAGGTAGCAAGTAACAAAAGTGAGCACAAATGGTATTGCAATGCTTGAAAACAAGGCCTAGGGTCCGTACTTTCGGTAGTGCAATCTCTCAACAATGCTAATATAATTGGATCACATAACCGTCCCTGAACATGCAACGAAGAATCACTCCAAAGTTCTTATCTAGCGGAGAACATAAGAAGAAATTGTTTGTAGGGTACGAAACCACCTTAAAGTTATCCTTTCCGATCGATCTATTCAAGAGTTCGTACTAAGATAACATCAAGTTATTCTTTCTATTCGATCTATCTAAGAGTTCGTACTAGAATAACACCATATGATACGGATCAACCAACTCTAATGTGACCAGATACTCCAATGTCACCACAAGTATCCATGAGTTAATTATACGATATGCAACAAACAATTTCAGATTCATAATACTCAATCCAACACAAAGAACCTCAAAGAGTGCCCCAAGATTTCTACCGGAGAAAGTAGGACAAGAACGTGTATCAACCCCTATGCATAGATTACCCCAATGTCACCTTGGGAATTCGCAAGTTGAGTACTAAAACTTATATCAAGTGAATCAATAGAACACCCCATTGTCACCACGGGTATCCACATGCAAGACATATATCAAGTGTTCTCAAATCCAATATTCAATCCAACATAACGAAATCTCAAAGGGAAAAATCGATTCATCACAACAAGATAGAGAGGGAAACACACCATATGATCCAACTATATTAACAAAGCCCGTGATACATCAAGATCGTGACATCTCAAGAACACAAGAGAGTGAGAGAGATTGAACATTAGCTACAGGTACATACCCTCAGCCTAGAGGGTGGACTACTCCCTCCTCGTCATGGCCTCCACCGGGATGATGAAGATGGCCACCGGAGATGATTTCCCCTCTCCGGCAGGGTACTGTTTTTTCTCCAGATTGGTTTTTTGCCGATACAGAGGCTTTGCGGGGGCGGAACTTCCCGTCTAGGGTTATTTCCGGGGGTTTATGAATATATAGGATTTTTGGGCGTCGGTTTCACATGCATATGGGCCACGAGTGGACCACAAGACACCAGGGCGTGCCAGAGGGGCATGGCATGCCCTGATGGGTTGTGCCCACCTCGTGGATCTTCTAGCCCTCCAAAGAAGCTTCTAGTGCCTCTTTTCTTCCAACAAAATCGTCAAAAAGTTTCGCTGCATTTGGAGAACTTTGATTTCTGCACAAAAAACAACACCACGGTAGTTCTGCTGAAAACAGCGTCAGTCCGGGTTAGTTCTAAATAAATCATATAAATGCATCAAAACCATATAAAAGTATTGTAAACATAGGCAATCATGGCATGAATACTTCATGAATTATCGATACGTTGGAGACGTATCAGGTAGCAAGATAATTGGTAACAAGCAAGTAACGGTAACGACAAATAAAATGCAACAAGGTAGACCAATCCTTTTGTGGCAAAGGACAGGCCAGAACAATTCTTTATAATAGGCAAAGTGTTCTTGAGGGTACACAGGAATTACGTCTAGTCACTTTAATCATGTTGGTTTGATTTGTGTTCGCTACTTTGATAATTTGATATGTGGGTGGACCGGTGCTTGGGTGCTGTTCTTACTTGAACAAACCTCCCACTTATGATTAACCCCCTCACAAGCATCCGCAACTACGATAAAAGTATTAAGATAAAATCTAACCATAGCATTAAACGTTTGGATCCAAATCAGCCCCTTACGAAGTAGCACATAAACTAGGGTTTAAGCTTTTGTCACTCTAGCAACCGATCATCTAATAACTACTCCACAATGCATTCCCTTAGGCCCAAGGATGGTGAAGTGTCATGTAGTCGACGTTCACATGACACCACTAAGGGAATCACAACATACATATCATCAAAATATCGAACACATATCAAATTCACATGATTACTTGCAACATGACTTCTCCCGTGACCTCAAGAACAAAGGTAACTACTCACAAATAATATTCATGCTCAAGATCAGAGGGGTATTGAATAGCATAATGGATCTGAACATATAATCTTCCACCAAATAAACCATATAGAAATCAACTACAAGATGTAATCAACACTACTAGTCACCCACAAGTACCAATCCGAGGTTCCGGTACAAAGATTGAACACAAGAGATGAACTAGGGTTTGAGAGGAGATGGTGCTATTGAAGATGTTGATGAAGATTGGCGTCCCAAAGATGAGAGGGATGTTGGTGATGACGATGGCTTCGATTTCCCCCTCCGGAAGGGAAGTTCCCCCGGCAGAATCGCTCCGCCGAAGGGCAAAAGTGCTCCTGCCCAAGTTCGCCTCGAGACGGCGGCGTTCTGTCCCGAAAGTCCTGTCCTTATTTTTTAGGTCAAAAGACCTTATACCAGAAGATGGGCATCGGAGGTGGGCCGAGGTGGGCACAACCCACCAGGGAGCGACTAGGGGGCCTAGCGCGCCCTGGTGTCTTGTGCTCACCAGGGTGGCCCCCTCCGGTAGTTATTTGCTCCATTAATTTTTATATAATCTAAAATAATTCTTCGTAAAGTTTCAGCTTATTTGGAGATGTGCAGAATAGGTATCTCTGATGTGCTTTTTTAGGTCCAGAATTCCAGCTGCCGGTATTCTCCCTCTTTGTGTAAACCTTGCATATTATGAGAGAAAAGGCATTAGAATCACTCCCCAAAGCATTGTTATATAACAAAACATTATAAATAACAGTAGGAAATCATGATGCAAAATTGACGTATCACAAGATAATTGGTAACGAGCAAGTAACGGTAACGGTACATAAAGTGTAGCAAGATAGCCCAATCCTTTTGTGGCAAAGGACAGGCCAAGACAGTCTCTTATAATGAGCAAAGCGTTCTTGAGGGTACACGGGAATTTCATCTGGTCACTTTCATCATGTTGGTTTGATTTGCGTTCACTACTTTGATAATCTGATATGTGGGTGGACCAGTGCTTGGGTGCTGTTCTTACTTGAACAAACCTCCCACTTATGATTAACCCCCTCGCAAGCATCCGCAACTACGAGAAAAGTATTAAGATAAAATCTAACCATAGCATTAAACATTTGGATCCAAATCAGCCCCTTACGAAGTAGCGCATAAACTAGGGTTTAAGCTTCTGTCACTCTAGCAACCCATCATCTAATAAGTACTCCACAATGCATTCCCTTAGGCCCAAAGATGGTGAAGTGTCATGTAGTCTACGTTCACATGACACCACTAAGGGAATCACAACATACATATCACCAAAATATTGAACATATATCAACTTCACATGATTACTTGCAACATGACTTCTCCCGTGACCTCAAGAACAAAGGTAACTACTCACAAATAATATTCATGCTCAAGATCAGAGGGGTATTAAATAGCATAATGGATCTGAACATATAATCTTCCACCAAATAAACCATATAGTAATCAACTACAAGATGTAATCAACACTACTAGTCACCCACATGTACCAATCTGAGGTTCCGGTACAAAGATTGAACACAAGAGATGAACTAGGGTTTGAGAGGAGATGGTGATGTTGAAGATGTTGATGAAGATTGGCCTCCCAAAGATGAGAGGGGTGTTGGTGATGACGATGGCTTCGATTTCCCCCTCCGGGAGGGAAGTTCCCTCGGCGGAATCGCTCCGCCGGAGGGCAAAAGTGCTCCAACCCAAGTTTCGCATCGAGACGGCGGCGTTCCGTCCCAAAAGTCCTCTCCTTATTTTTTCTAGGTCAAAAGACCTTAAGTACCAGAAGATGGGTACCAGAGGTGGGCTGGGCTGACCACAACCCACCAAGGCGCGCCTGGGGGGCCTGGCGCGCTCTGGTGTCTTGTGGTCACCAGGTGCCCCCCCTCCGGTAGTTATTTGCTCCAGTATTTTTATATATTCCAAAATAATTCTCCGTGAAGTTTTAGCTTATTTGGATATGTGCAGAATAGGTGCCTCTGATATGCTTTTTGAGGTCTAGAATTCCAGCTGCCGACATTCTCCCTCTTTGTGTAAACCTTGCATATTATGAGAGAAAAGGCATTAGAATTACTCCATAAAGCATTATTATGCATAAAAACATTATAAATAAGAGTAGGAAATCATGATGCAAAATGGACGTATCAGCCCTCATGATGAGGTGTGAGTAGTTCACCACAGACCTACGGGTCCATAGCTAGTACCTAGATGGCTATCTCTCTCTCATATGATCTTCAATACAATGATCATCGCATCTTCGCTTTGATCCATCCGATGTAATCCTATTGTGCGGTGTGTTTGTTGGGATCCGATGAATTGTGGGTTTATGTTCAGATTATTCATGAAAAGTATTTGAGATACCTCTGATATATATTGTCTCTTAATTGCATGATCATTATAGCTTCGTAATGCTCTCCGATTTATTGATGTGCTTTGGCCAAGTAGATTGATATTTCTTTGGTGGGAGTAGTGCGTTGTAGTAAGTTGAACCTGACGAGTTTCTATATCCCAGTGACAGAAAGGGAGAAGATGCGTCTTTGTGTTGCTACTACTAAGGATAAAACGATGGGGTTTATTCATATTAATTGAGTTTACTTTGTCTACATCATGTCATTGTTCTCCAAGCATTACTCTGTTTTGATTAATACTCTAGATTCATGCTGGATATTGGTCGATGGGTGGAGTAATAGTAATAGGTGCAGGCAGGAGTCAGCCTATTTGCTTATGGACGTGATGCCTATATAAACAAAATCATTGCCGTGAATATCGCATAACTATCCGATTTTCTGTCAATTGCCCAACAGTAATTAGTTACCCTCCGTATGTTGCCTACATGACATATGCCGCAAGGGAACACTATGCCCCCCGGGTCTATTCACTTATATATTCGCAAACGCAATTGCTACCTTGCTGCCTTTATTTATCTTTTACTTTATTTTGCAATTTTTATTATCAACAATTATCTACACAACTTATTTGCTTGCAAATAACTAAATCAAGGGGATTGACAACCCTCTTGCCTGCGTTGGGTGCAAGTCGTTTGTTCTTTTGTGTGCAGTCGTTGAAGACGATTGAGAAGTGATATTCCTATTGGTTCGATAAACCTTGATTTCATAACTGAGGGAAATACTTACCCACCTTGTGCTGCAACTACCCGTTCCTCTTTACGGAAAACCCAACGTAGATCACAAATATCACTAGGTACTAGCTATGGACCCGTAGGTCTGTGGTGAACTACTCACACATCATCATGAGGGCAGCAAGGTTGATGAAGAGGCCCTCCGTGATCGATCCCCCCTCCGGCAGGGTGCCGGAACGGAGCTCCAGATGGGATCGCGGCGGAACAGAGACTTGCGGCGGCGGAAAAAGGTTTTCGAGGCTCTCTTGAGGGTTTCTAGGATTAATAAGAATTTATAGGCCGGAGAACGAGGTCGGGAGAGCCACAGGGGGCCAACAAGCTATCCGGGCGCGCCCCCTGGGGTCGCGCCCTGTTGGCTTGTGGAGCCTCCCTGAGGCTCCCGGCTATCCCCCAAGGCTTGTTGGTCTTGTTTTGGTCCAGAAAAAATCGTCAAAAAGTTTCGTGGCAATTGGACTTCGTTTGGTAAAGGAAATCTGCAAAGTAAAAAACACGCAGAAAACAACAACTGGCACTTGGCACTGGGTCAATAGGTTAGTGCTCAAAAATATTATAAATTGGTAAATAATGACCCAAAAAGTATCTAAGAATGATAATATATCAGCATGGAACAATAAAAAATTATAGATACGTTAGAGACGTATCAAGCATCCCCAAGCTTAATTCCTGCTCGTCCTCGAGTAGGCAAATGATAAAAACTGAATTTTGATGTGACATGCTATCCACTATGTAATCTTTATGCATGTATGCTCAATGAGAAACGATGAATCAATCAACATTAACATAGTAATACTTATAAGTATAAGAAAAAAATCATTAACTTTTTTAAAGCATACGATCCTCAAAAGATGTCTACCCCTTATTCATCTTATTTAATTAGCAAGTCATGGCTCCATCTTCACCAAATTAATACAAATGCCAAGCACCACGGTGCCCAAGTCAGGCAATTGGATCATACTTTTTCAAGGTGCATAAACTTTTTATTCTTCATGCAATACATGAGCGTGAGCCATTGGACATAGCATTTAGGTGGAATAGAATATGGTGGTAGATATCAATAGGGTAAAAGTGGAGAAGATAGTCTCGCATCAACTAGGCGTACCAACGGGCTATGGAGATGCCCATCGATAGATGTCAATGCAAGGAGTAGGGATTGCCATGCAAAAATGATGCACTAGAGCTATAAGTGTATGAAAGCTCAAATGAAGCTAATTGGGTGTTCATCCAAATTGCTTGCTCATGAAGACCTCGGGCATTTGAGGAAGCCCGTCATCGGAATATACAAGCCAAGTTTTAAAATAATGAAATTCCCACTTGCAATATGGAAGTGATATATCATGAGACTCTCGACATATGAGGAACATGTTGCCACTTTGAGGCACAAGTGTGGTAAAGGATAGTAGCAAAGTCCCTTCTCTCATTTTCTCTCATTCATTCTTTTTATATATGGTGGGATCATTTGGCCTCCCCCATTTTCATTTTCGTCCGGAGACTCTTCCTGACTTGTGGGGGAGTCATGGTCTCCATCATTCTTTCCTCACTAGGACAATGCTCTAACAATGATGATCATCACACGTTTATTTACTTACAACTCAGTATGGAGAACTGATATGAAGATATGACTCTATATGAATGCCTCTGGCAGTGTACCAGGATGTGCAATGATCTAGCATGACATGTATCAAAAATATATGAACAGTGGCTTTGCCACAAATACTATGTTAGCTCTATATGATCATGCAAAGCAATATGATGATGAACGAACTAGTCATGTGAAGTGGCAATGGAATTTGCATGGCAATATATCTAGGAATGGCCATGGAAATGCCATGATAGGTAGGTATGGTGGCTGTTTTGAGGAAGATATAATAAGGCTTATGTGTGACAGAGCGTATCATGTCACGGGGGTTGGATGCACCGGCGAGAGTTGCACCGATCCTCGAGGTGAGAATGGGCTATGCACGGTACCGAAGAGTCTAGCAAACATGGGAAGGTGTGATTGCGTATGTCCATGGTTTCACATTAGTCATAAAGAACTCATATACTTATTGCAAAGTTTTATTAGTTTTAACAAAAATCAAAGCCTTCTCCGCATGCCCCGAGGGAAGAGGTTGGGAGGAGTTAACCATCGCGTGCTTCCGACCCGAAACAACACTAGGATTTCAACAAGCAATAGAAATGCTCACACATCATCACCATGCCCTTTTAATTTTTAGACAAATAAGAAATTAACATCTCTGAATATTTACACTTCTACAAATTAATTTTTTTGGACTCACACCTTTTCAGATTACTACATCAATATTATCAATCCTCATTCTCTATATGTGCTACATGATGGTTTTGATTATCACTCATTGGATACCTAATATTTTTGGTCTAGTCTTATGACCCATGCAAATTACAATCACTATTTGATAACTCTCAAACAAATATAAGTGAAGAACGAGAGTGAAATCATTTCTATAAAATCTACACGCCACCGTGCTCAAAAAGATATAAGTGAAGTACTAGAGCAACTGCCGAGCTCAAAAGATATAAGTGAAGCACATAGAGTGTTCTAGCAAATTATGATGAAGGTGTGTCTCTCTTAGATAGGTGTGTCCAGTAAACAATGATTGTGGCAAACTTAAAGTAAAAGCAAACTAAATCAAAAGACGCTCCAAGCAAAACTCATATCATGTGACGAATAAAAATATAGCTCCAAGTGACATACCGATGAATTGAGACGAAAGAGGGGATGCCGTCCCGGGGCATCCACAAGCTTAGACGCTTGAGTGTTCCTTAGAATATTACCTTGGGGTGCCTTGGGCATCCCCAAGCTTAGGCTCTTGCCTCTCTTCATTCTTTAGCTCATCGTGATAACACCCAAAACTTGAAAACTTCAATCACAGAAAACTCAACAAAACTTCGTGAGATCCGTTAGTATAAGCGACATATCAAATACTTTAGGTACTGTTATAAATTGATTAAAATTTCAATTTTGCATAATAGGTACTGTGTTTTAACTTATCCATGGCTTATACCCCCCAATACAATCCATTGCATCATCAAAACAAGCAAACTACACAAGTAAAACAGAATCTGTTTAAAACAGGACAGTCTGTAATGATCTGTAAGCATGCATACTTCTGTAACTCCAAAAATTCTGAAAAATTAGGAAAACCTGAAGAATTTGCAGGGAAAAACGGTGTAAAAAAATCATACAAATATCACGTTCCAGTAAAAAATGAAAATTCCTGTACTGAACGCTAAAGTTTCTGTTCTTGCACCGTATCAATTCTACTCATCATGTGGGTCATCCCAAAGGCTTTCTTGGCACAAACAATAATTAAAACATAAAAACATAATCATGACAGAGGCAATAATCATGTTATCAAAACCAAACAGAAAGTAAAAGCAAAAAAGTAAGATAACTATTGGGTTGCCTCCCAACAAGCGCTATTGTTTAATGCCCCTAGCTAGGCATAATGCATAGTTTCAAGTATTGTAGTAACCTTGGAAACGTTCTGTCATGCTATAATCATACTCCCTTCTTTCAGCAGCAAGTTTCCTAATTGGTAGGCAAAATTAATTAAAGGGACTGAATTTCACAACACAAGGGTCCATGAGGTCTATCTCGGGAGGAGTGGAAGGCTCCTCCTTAGGTTTTTCATAAGTGATGCTCAACTCATCATTGTATATGTTTCGATAATGGTATTTCCTTAATTTTCTCTCAAGCTCATAACCCAATCCAAGTTTTGGTACAACAAATTGATCATTATGTTCGGAAATTTTATCAATTAGGACATTAGGAGGAACCTTTTTTCTAAGGTTTTCATCATAAGCAACATAGTCCGTGGATCCCGCACAAGTGAAAAAATCTTGAATCACACTCTTTCCAATAATGTTACCACTACCTATGTGGAGTTTCTTTGTTTGCATGATAGGTTCATTTTTAGAAGGACAATCATCCGCAAGGTTATCAATTTTTTCCTTAGCAACTTCATCAAAATTCCTTTTAGCATTTTTACCACTAGGTGAAGTTGGGTATGCAAGATCTTCCGTGCTAGAGACGGAAGCACCACTGATTTCAAAGTCAGACATGACGGGAACTTTCAAGCAAGCAAACTAGTAATAAGCAAAGATACGTATTTTTTATTTTTTTATTTTTATGATACACACTAAATATAACAGCAAATAAAAAGATAAACAAGTGAATGAAAATTTGTGAGAAGCTACTTGATAGCTGATGATGATATTCCCCGGCAACGGCGACATAAATCCTTCCTGATACTTGTGATCTGCGTTGGGTTTTCCATGAAGAGGAACGGGTAGTTACAGCACAAGGTGGGTAAGTATTTCCCTCAGTTATGAAACCAAGGTTTATCGAACCAATAGGAATATCACTTCTCAACCGTCTTCAGCGACTGCACACAAAAGAACAAATGACTTGCACCCAATGCGGGCAGGAGGGTTGTCAATCCCCTTGATCTCGTTATTTGCAAGCAAATGAGTTGTGTAGATAATTGTTGATAAATATAAATTGCAAAATAAAATAAAAGGTAAATAAAGGAAGCAAGGTAGCAATTGCGTTTATGAATATATATAAGTGAATAGACCCGAGGGCCATAGTGTTCCCTAGCGGCATCTCTCATGTAGGCAATGTACGGAGGGTAACAAAGTACTGTTGGGCAATTGACAGAAAAGCTGATAGTTATGCCATATTCACGGCAATGATCATGTCTATATAGGCATCACGTCCATAAGCAAATAGGCCGACTCCTGCCTGCACCTATTACTATTACTCCACCCATCGTCCGCTATCCAGCATGCATCTAGAAACTCGTCAGGTTGAACTTACTACAACGCACTACTCCCACCGAAGAAATATCAATCTACTTGGCCAATGCACATCAATAAATCGGAGAGCATTACAAAGCTATAATGATCATGCAATTAAGAGACAATATATATCAGAGGTATCTCAAATACTTTTCATGAATAATCTGAACATAAACCCACAATTCATCGGATCCCAACAAACACACCGCACAATAGGATTACATCGGATGGATCAAAGCGAAGATGTGATGATCATTGTATTGAAGATCATATGAGAGAGAGATAGCCATATAGGTACTAGCTATGAACCCGTAGGTCTGTGGTGAACTACTCACACATCATCATGAGGGCGGCAAGGTTGATGAAGAGGCCCTCCATGATCGATCCCCCCTCCGGCAGGGTGCCGGAACGGAGCTCCAGATGGGATCGCGGTGGAACAGAGACTTGCGGCGGCGGAAAAAGGTTTTTGAGGCTCTCCTAAGGGTTTCCAGGATTAATAAGAATTTGTAGGCCGGAGAACGAGGTCAGGAGAGCCACAGGGGGCCCACAAGCTATCATGGCGCGCCCCCTGGGGTCGCGGTCTGTTGGCTTGTGGAGCCTCCCTGAGGCTCTCGGCTATCCTCCGAGGCTTGTTGGTCTTGTTTTGGTCCAGAAAAAATCATCAAAAAGTTTCATGGCAATTGGACTTCGTTTGGTAAAGGAAATCTGCAAAGTAAAAAACACGCAGAAAACAGCAACTGGCACTTGGCACTTGGTCAAAAGGTTAGTGCTCAAAAATATTATAAATTGGTAAATAATGACCCAAAAAGTATTTAAGAATGATAATATATCAGCATGGAACAACCAAAACTAATAGATACGTTAGAGACGTATCAGGTATCCACATGCAAGACATACATCAAGTGTTCTCAAACACAAAGTATTCAATCCAACATAACGAAATCTCAAAGGGAAAGACTCAATTTATCACATCAAGATAGCAAGGAAAAAACACCATATGATCCAACTATATTAACAAAGCCCGTGATACATCAAGATCGTGCCATCTTAAGAACACGAGAGAGAGAGAGAGAGAGAGAGAGAGAGAGAGAGAGAGACCAAACACATAGCTACTGGTACATTCCCTCAGCCTCGAGGGTGAACTACTCCCTCCTCGTCATGAAGACCGCCAGGATGATGAAGATGGCCTCCGGTGATGATACCCCCCTCCGAAAGGGTGCCAGAACAGGGCCCCAGATGAAATTTCTTCGGTAGAAAGGCTTGCGACAACGGAGCGGAAGTTCTAGGTTAACTTTTGGAGCTTTCTGTATTTATAGGATTTTTCAGTGTTGGAATCACGCAGTACGGAGCCACGGGATGGTCCCAAGGTAATAGTGTCGGTGTAAAAACCAGTAGATCTCGGGTATGGGGTCCTGAGCTGAGGATCTTGGATCGATGGGGAACAAGATGAAAGAGGGACAGTGTTTACCCTGGTTCGGGCCCTCTCGAGGAGGTAAAACCCTACGTCCTACTTGATTGTATTGATGTGTGCATGACAATTACAGAGTCGATCTACCACGAGATTGTTGTAATGAATATGATATATCTATTGACTAGCCTGGCCTCCGTTTATATAATGCACCAGAGGCCTAGGGTTTAGAAGAGTCCTTGTCTTGTGCGGCAAGTCTTGTGGAATCTTCCTTGTATATATCATGGGCTACCCGAAGTGGCCCCTTAGTGAATCACCCTGGGGGTCCTTGGCCCGACCCACTGGTCAGGCGACGACGTGGTGAGTACCCCCTAGTCCAGGAAACCATCAGTAGCCCCCTGAACCGGTTTTCAAGTTGGGGACTAATACTTGTGATCTGCGTTGGGTTTTCCATGAAGAGGAACGGGTTATTGCAGCACAAAGTGGGTAAGTATTTCCCTCAGTTATGAAACCAAGGTTTATCGAACCAATAGGAATATCAATCCTCAACCGTCTTTAGTGGCTCCACACAAATGAACAAACAACTTGAACGCAAAGCGGGTAAGAGGGTTGTCAATCCACTTGATCTCGTCATTTGCAAGCAAATGAGTTGTGTAGATAATTGTAGATAATTGTAAATTGCAAAATAAAATAAAAAGTAAATAATGGCAACAAGGTAATAGTAGCGTATATAAGTGAATAGACTTGGGGGCCATAGTTTTCCCTACCAGCATCTCTCATGTAGGTACCATACGGTGGGTAACAAATTATTGTTGGGCAATTGATAGAAAAGCGGATAGTTATGCGATTTTCACGGCAATGATCATGTGTATATAGGCATCACGTCCATAAACAAATAGGCCGACTCCTGCCTGCACCTATTACTATTACTCCACTCATCGACCGCTATCCAGCATGCATCTAGAGTATTAAGTAAAACACAGTAATGCATGGATAACGATGACATGATGTAGACAAAGTAAACTCAAGCAATATGAATAAACCCCATCGTGTTATCCTTAGTGGCAACAACACAAAGACGCATGTTGTCCCCTACTTTGTCACTGGGATATAGAAACTCGTCAGGTTAAACCTACCACAACGCACCACTTCCACCGATGAAATATCAATCTACTTGGCCAAAGCACATCAATAAATCGGAGAGGATTACGAAGCTATAATGATCATGCAATTAAGAGAAAATATATATCAGAGATATCTCAAATACTTTTCATGAATAATCTGAACATAAATCGACAATTCATCAGATCCCAACAAACACACCGCACAATAGGATTACATCGAATAGATCAAGGCGAAGATGCGATGACCATTGTATTGAAGATCAAGAAATAGAGAGATTGCCATCTAGGTACTAGCTATGGACCCGTAGGTCTGTGGTGAACTACTCACACATCATCATGAGGGCAGCAAGGTTGATGTAGGGGCCCTCCGTGATCGACCCCCCCTTCGGTAGGGTGTCGGAACGGAGCTCCAGATGGCCTCGTGACGGAACAAAGACTTGCGGCGGCGGAAAAGGGTTTCGGGAATGCCACCGTTATTTTTAGGGTGAAAGAGAATTTATAGGCCAGAGAGGGGCGTCGGGAGGCAGCCGAGGGAGGCACAAGCCATCTGGATGCCCCCCTGGGGCGCGCCCTGTTGGCTTGTGCAGCCCTCGTGCGGCCCCCGGCCTCCTTCCGAAGCTTCCAGGTCTTCTTTTGGTCTAGAAAAATTCATCTATAGGTTTCGTGGCAATTGGACGTCGTTTGGTACTGTAAACCTGAAAAGTAAAACACACGTAGAAAACAGCAACTGGCACTGGGTCAATAGGTTAGTGCTAAAAAATATTATAAATTGGTAAATAAAGGCCCAAAAAGTATCCTAGAATGATAATATATCAGCATGGAACAATAAAAAATTATAGATACGTTGGAGACGTATCAAGCATCCCCAAGCTTAATTCCTGCCCGTCCTCGAGTAGGTAAATGATAAAAACAGAATTTTTGATGTGACATGCTATCCATTATGTAATCTTATGCATGCATGCTCATTGAGAAACAACGAATCAAAAAATATTAAGATAGCAATAATTAAAGTGTAAGAAACAAAACCATCAATCTTTGAAAGTATGCGATCCTTAAAGAATGTTTACCCCCCATTCATCTTATTATATTAGCAAGGCATGGCTCCATCTTCAGCACACTAATACAAATGTCAAGCACCACGGTGTCCAAGTCAGGCAATTGGATCGTACTTTTTCAATATGAGTCAACTTTTTATTCTTCACGCAATACATGAGCGTGAGCCATTGGACATAGTATTTAGGTGGAATAGAGTATGGTGGTAGATATCAAAGGGGTAAAAAGTGGAGAAGATAATCTCACATTGACGTGTTTGAACTGCGTTGGTATTTCCCCAAAGAGGAAGGGATGATGCAGCACAACGACGGCAAGTATTTCCCTCAGTTATGAAACCAAGGTTATCAATCCAGTAGGAGAACCAAGCAACACTATGTAAGCGGTACCTGTACACAAAGAGCAAATACTTGCAACCCAACGCGTAAGAGGGGTTGTCAATCCCTCCTCGGTAAAAAGATAGATTGGTTTGTATGAGATTGGATAAATAGATCTTGCAAAAACACAAAATAGAATAAGTAAAGAAAAAGTGCAGCAAGGTATATTTGGGTTTTTGGAATAATAGATCTAAAAGAAAACGATAAAAGATTGATCGGAAAGCAATATGATAAAAGATAGACCCGGGGGCCGTAGATTTCACTAGTGGCTTCTCTCGAGAAAATAGCATCTGGTGGGTAAATGATACGTCTCCAACGTATCTATAATTTTTTCTTGTTCCATGCTGTTATATTATCATTCTTGGATGTTTTACAATCATTTTATAGCAACTCTATATCATTTTTTGGGACTAACCTATTGACATAGTGCCAAGTGCCAGTTGCTGTTTTTTGCTTGTTTTTTACTTCGCAGAATATCAGTACCAAATGGAGTCCAATCGCGATGAAACTTTTTGGAGATTTTTTTTGGACCAGAAGGAAGCCAGTGGGCCAAAGAAATACCCAGGAGGGAGCCCGGGCGGCCCACAAGACACCAGGGCGCGCCAGAGGCCCCGGGCGCGCCCTGGTGGGTTGTGGCCGCCTCGGGAGTCCCCTCCACCGCCTCCGAGCTCTATAAATACCCAAATATTCCAAAAACCCTAGAGGAGTCGACGAAAAATACTTCCAGCCACCGCAAGTTCCAGAACCGCGAGATCCAATCTAACACCATCACGGAGGGGTTCATCATCCTCATTGGTGCCTCTCTGATGATGCGTGAGTAGTCCACCATAGACCTACGGGTCCGTAGGCAGTAGCTAGATGGATTTCTCTCTCTCTCTCTCTTTTGATTCTCAATACAATGGTTTCTTGGAGATCTATTTGATGTAATGACTTCTTGCGGTGTGTTTGTTGGGATCCGATGAATTTTGAGTTCATGATCAGTTTCTATCCATGCATATTATTTGAGTCTTCTTTTGATCTCTTATATGCATGATTACTTATAGCCTCGTATTTCTTCTTCGAATCTTTGGTTTATTTAGGCCAACTAGATCGATTTTTCTTGCCATGGGAAGAGGTGCTTTGTGATGGCTTCGATCTTGCGGTGTCCTCTCCCAGTGACAGAAGGGGCAGCGAGGCACGCATGTATCGTTGCTATTAAGGATAACAAGATGGGGGGGGTCTATTCCTACATGAATAGATATTGTCTACATCATGACACCATTCTTATTGCATTACTCCATTTTTCCATGAACTTAATACACTAGATGCATGCTGGATAGTGGTCGATGTGTGGAGTAATAGTAGTAGATGCAGAATCGTTTCGGTCTACTAATCTTGGATGTGATGCCTATCTAATGATCATCGCCTTGGATATTTTCATGATTATTTGATCTTCTATCAATTGCCCAACAGTAATTTGTTCACCCACCGTATGCTATAATCATGAGAGAAGCCACTAGCGAAACCTACGGCCCCCGGGTCTACTTTTCCAACATATTGCTTTCCGATCTATCTTTTTGCCACTTTTGTTTTCAGATCTATTATTCCAAAAAAACCAAAAATACCTTGCTGCACTTTTTATTTGCTTCTTTCATTTTGTGTTCTTGAGAGATCTATCTATCCAATCTATCACTACCTAATCTATCTTTTTACCGTAGAGAGATTGACAACCTCTCTTTCGTGTCGGGTTGCAAGTATTTGTTCTTTGTGTGTAGGTGCTGTTTACGTAGTGTTGGTGATCCTCCTAATGGTTCGATACCTTGGTTTCATAACTGAGGGAAATACTTACCGTCGCTGTGCTGCATCATCCCTTCCTCTTTGGGGAAATACCGACGCAGTCTCAAGCCACGTCAGGGGACGACCAGCTCGGCTCCATTTGCCATAGCTTCCTTGTTGTCGTCATGCCATACCATAGATGGCTTGAAGAGCCTTTCTAGGAAGGTGTTCTTAGGGACAGGGTCACGCTTGGCGCCCATATGGGCGAGGACGGCGGCGGCTTGATTGTTGTCTCTACAGACATGGTGGAATTCTAGCGACTCAAACCGCGCGGAGATCTTTAGAACGATATTTCTGTAAGCTGCCATTTTTGGGTTTTTGGCATCGAATTCACCATTGATTTGTTAGATGGCGAGATTAGAGTCTCCCCGTACTTCGATCCGCTGTATACCCATTGAAGTTGCCATCCAGAGTCTGTGCAACAGAGCCTCATATTCGGCCGCATTGTTTGAGTCGACATACATGATCTGTAATACGTATCGGATGTTGTCTCCGGTGGGGGATGCGAGGATAACTCTAGCCCTCAGTCCGGCAAGTGTCTTGGATCCGTCGAAGTACATCGTCTAATTTGAATATGTGTTGTATTCTCTAGGGAGCTCGGCTTCCATCCATTCGGCAAGAAAATCGGCTAACACCTAAGATTTAATAGCTCAGCATGGCTTGTAAGTGATCTCAAACGGAAGGAGTTCGATGGACCATTTAGCTATACGCTCGATGGTGTCCCTATTGTTTATTATATCGTTCCAGGGTGAACGTCAGTAAACAAATTACTGTTGGGCAATTGATAGAAGAACAAATAATTATGACGATATCCAGGGCAATGATCAATATATAGGCGTCACGTCCAAGATTAGCCGACCGAAACGATTCTGCATCTACTACTATTACTCCACACATCGACCGCTATCCAGCATGCATCTAGTGTATTGAGTTCATGGAGAAACGGAGTAATGCAATAAGAACGATGACATGATGTAGACAATATCTATTCATGTTGGAATAGACCCCATATTTTTATCCTTAATAGCAACGATACATACGTGCCTCGCTACCCCTTCTATCACTGGGTGAGGACATCGTAAGATCGAACCCTGATACATCTCCAACGTATCTATAATTTTTGATTGTTCCATGCTGTTATATTATCATTCTTGGATGTTTTATAATCATTTTATAGCAACTTTATATCGTTTTTTGGGACTAACCTATTGACATAGTGCCCAGTGCCAGTTGCTATTTTTTGCTTGTTTTTTACTTCACAGAATATCAGTACCAAATGGAGTCCAATTGCCACAAAACTTTTTGGAGATTTTTTTGGACCAGAAGACAACTTGGGAGCCAAGGAAGCACCTGGGGGAAGGCCCGTGGGGCCCACGATACACCAGGGCGCGCCCTGATGTATCGTGGGGCCCACAAAGGTCTTTTCCAGCGCCTCTCAGCTCTATAAATCCTCAGAAATTCCAGAAACCCTAGAGGATTCGATGAAACACAATTCCAGCCGCCGCAAGTTCTAGAACCACGAGATCCAATCTAACACCATCACGGAGGGGTTCATCATCCTCATTGGTGCCTCTCCGATGATGCGTGAGTAGTCCAGCATAGACCTACGGGTCCGTAGGCAGTAGTCAGATGGCTTTCTCTCTCTCTTTTGATTCTCAATACAATGGTCTCTTGGAGATCTATTTGATGTAATGACTTTTTGCGGTGTGTTTGTTGGGATCCGATGAAGTTTGAGTTCATGATCAGTTTCTATCCATGAATATTATTTGAGTGTTCTTTGATCTCTTATATGCATGATTATTTATAGCCTCGTATTTCTTCTTCGAATCTTTGGTTTAGTTCGGCCAACTAGATCGATTTTTCTTGCCATGGGAAGAGGTGATTTGTGATGGGTTCGATCTTGCGGTGTCCTCACCCAGAGACAGAAGGGGCAGCGAGGCACGCATGTATTGTTGCTATTAAGGATAACATGATGGGGTCTATTCCTACATGCATAGATCTTGTCTACATCATGTCACCGTTCTTATTGCATTACTCCGTTTTTCCATGAACTTGGATAGCGGTCGATGTGTGGAGTAATAGTAGTAGATGCAGAATCGTTTCGGTCTACTAATCTTGGACGTGATGCCTATATATTGATCATTGCCTTGAATATCATCACGATTATTTGATCTTCTATCAATTGCCCAACAGTAATTTGTTTACCCACCATGTGCTATTTTCTTGAGAGAAGCCACTAGTGAAATCTACGGCCCCCGGGTCTATTCTTTTAACATATTGCTTTCTGATCTATCTTTTTCCGCATTTTTTTTAGATCTATTATTCCAAAAACCCAAAAATACCTTGCTGCACTTTTTATTTGCATCTTTTATTTTGTGTTCTTGTGGGATACATTTATCCAATCTAATACAAACCAATCTATCTTTTTACCGTGGAGAGATTGACAACCTCTCTTAGGCGTCGGGTTGCAAGTATTTGTTCTTTGTGTGCAGGTACCGTTTACATAGTGTTGCTTGGTTCTCCTACTGGTTCGATAACCTTGGTTTCATAACTGAGGGAAATACTTACCGTAGCTGTGCTGCATCATCCCTTCCTCTTTGGGGAAATACCGCCGCAGTCTCAAGCCACGTCAAAGGAATTTCTGGCGCCGTTGCCGGGGAGACATCATCAACATCTATCAGGTTCCTAATCACAAATCTCATCTCCTTGCAATTTACATTATTTGCCATTTGCCTCTCGTTTTCATCTCCCCCACTTCACAAAAAATTACCGTTTTATTCGCCCTATTTTTCGTTTACCTTTTTGCTTGTTTGCTATCTTTGCTTGTGTTGCCATGTGCCTTCTATTTGCTTGCATCTTCGCTTGCTAAAAATCTATTGATATGGATCCTCATCCGCTTGCTAATCTTTTCAAAATACCAAATTATGATGAACCAATTGCTAGTGAGTTGAGTGCACTTGATTATCTCTATGAAGTTTTGTTTGAAAATCATGAATCTGAAGTTTTTGATGAAGTGTTGATAGAAGAAATTTATAAGGTGATTCATGATAGCTCCTTGATTGAAAAGCATGATTGCAATGATGTTACTATAAATTCTATTAATGTCAATTATGTTGATGATATGCAAAACTACAAGCTTGGGGATGATAATTTTGTCATGTCCACTTCTTATTGCAATGATCATGATTGGGGTGATAATGCTTCTTATGATCTTGAAAATTTATTTAAGCCTCATGTTGAATATGTTATTGATAATAATGTTCGCAATAGTATCGAATGTGTGTTTGGGAGAGTGTCAACTGTAGGTAAAAATAATCCCACATATTTGGAGAGTGTTCAATCTTATGATTTTTTTGATAAAAGTGGGTTTGTAGAGGTCATAACTTTAGTTGATGATAATCCCACTATTTTGGAAGATGATAAAAACTTTATGCATGTTGATCATAAAGAGAGTATTGTTTATGATAGCTATATTGTTGAATTTGATTATAATCCTACATGTAATTATTATGAGAGAGGAAATTATGGTTGTAGAAATTTTCATGATACTAAATTACCTCTCTTCATGTTGAGATTGCTATTGTCTCTTTCTTCTTCCTTCCATATGCTAGTTTTTGCTTGCCTTGATAAATTGTTTGCTTATAAAATGCCTATGCATATGAAGTATGTTAGACTTAAGTGTATTTTCCATATGTTTCATGATGCTCTCTTTGTGTTGCTATTATTATCTTTCATGAGGGCATCATTGAAATCTCAAGCCAATCTTAATGGCTATAAAGAAAGAGCTTGTTGGGAGGCAACCCAATGAATAAAAAAAATTTTGTTTTTTTTTTTGCGTTTTGCTTTGGTTCTTTTGTTTACACAATTATGCTACTATTATGATTGTGTTTTTATGTTTTAATTAGTGTTTGTGCCAAGTAAAGCCTTTGGGATCATGTTGGGTGATAGTTGATTTCATCTTGTTGAAAAACAAAAAAATTTGCGTCCAGTAGCAGAATTTTAAAAAATCACAGGTGCGACAAAAAATTCAGAATTTTTTACACAAGATTGATATACAAATTGCCGACGTTTTCCTAATTTTTCAGAATTTTTGGAGTTACAGAAGTATGGTTAGAGTACAGATTACTACAGACTGTTCTGTTTTTGACAGATTGTGTTTTCGTTGCATTGTGTGCTTATTTTGATGAATCTATGGTTTGTATTGGAGGGTCTAAGTCATGGTAAAGTTATAATACAGTAGATATAATGCAATGATAAAATATGAATGGGTTTTTAACAGTACTTAGAGTGGTGATTTGCTTTATTATACTAACAGATCTCACGAAGGTTTTGTTAAGTTTTGTGTGATTGAAGTTTTCAAGATTTGGGTGAGATCACGATGGATGAAGGAATAAGGAGTGAAAAGAGCCTAATCTTGGGGATGATATGGCACCCCAAGATAATATCCAAGGAGAAACAAGCAACTAAGCTTGGGGATGCCCCGAGTGGCATCCCCTCTTTCTTCTAACGACCATCTGTATTTTACTTGGAGTTATATTTTTATTCGTCACATATCATGAGTTTTGCTTGGAGCGTCTTGTATTATTTGAGTCTTTGCTTGATTTGATTTTTAGTTTGTCACAAGTATCCTTGCTGGACACACCTATTTGAGAGAGCCAAAATTATGCTATGATTGGTTAGAATTGCTCTATATGCTTCACTTCAATTTTTTGAGCTATGGAATTGCTCTAGTGCTTCACTTATATCTTTTTGAGCACGGTGTGCTTTAATTTTTTGAAGAAATACTCTCATGCTTCACTTAGATTAATTTGAGAGTTAGTAAATTTTGAAGAAATTCTCTCATGCTTCACTTATATTATTTTGAGAGATGAAATTTTTATGCTCATGTTCTCCACTTAAATTTATTTGAGCTTGTCAAAAGCAATGGCAATATATGAAACTAGTCCCAAAGTGATAGATATTCAAGAGGGATATCATAAAAACTTTCATAAAGATCATTGGACAAATTAAACTTGATTCCTTGTAATAGTTTTGAGACATGATGATAGTAATACGTGAGTCATGTTGGTGAGTAATTATGCTTTAGTAAGAATATTGGTGTTAAGGTTTGTGATTCCCTATGCAAGCACATAAGTCAATAGTTATGCAATGAAATTACATCCTACTTGTGGTGCATTATTCATAAGTAACACCGAATAATGCACCACAAGTAGGATGTAATTTCATTGCATAACTATTGAGTTTCGTGCTTGCATAGGGAATCACAAACCTTAACACCAACATTCTTACTAAAGCATAATTACTCACCAACATGACTCACCTATTACTCTCATCATATCTCAAAACTATTACAAGGAATCAAGTTTATTTTGTCCAATGATCTTCATGAAAGTTTTTATTATATCCCTCTTGAATATCTATCACTTTGGGACTAGTTTTATATGTTGCAATTGCTTTTGACAAGCTCAAACAAATTTAAGTGAAGAACATGAGCATAAAAAATTTCATCTCTCAAAATAATATAAGTGAAGCATGAGAGAATTTCTTTAAAAAATTTACAAACTCTCAAATAAATCTAAGTGAAGCATGAGAGTATTTCTTCAAAAATTAAAGCACACCGTGCTCAAAAATATATAAGTGAAGCACTAGAGCAATTCCATAGCTCAAAAAATTTAAGTGAAGCACATAGAGCAATTCTAACAAATCATAGCAGAATTTGGCTCTCTCAAATAGGTGTGTCCAGCCAGGATACTTGTGACAAAATAAAAATAAAAACAAGCAAAGACTCATATAATACAAGACTCTTCAAGAAAAACTCATGATATGTGACGAATAAAAATATAACTCCAAGTAAAATTACCGATGGTTGTTAGAAGAAAGAGGGGATGCCTTCCGGGGCATCCCCAAGCTTAGTTACTTGTTTCTCCTTGAATATTACCTTGGGGTGCCATGGGCATCCCCAATCTTAGGCTCTTTTCACTCCTTATTCCTTCATCCATCGTGATCTCACCCAAAACTTGAAAACTTCAGTCACACAAAACTCAACAAAACCTTCGTGAGATCCCTTAGTATAATAAAGAAAATCACCACTCTAAGTACTGTTGCAAACCCATTCATATTTTATCATTGCATTATATCTACTGTATTCTAACTTTGCCATGGCTTATACCCCCCGATATAATCCATAGAGTCATCAAAATAAGCACACAATGCAACGAAAACACAATTTGTCAAAAACACAACAATCTGTAGTAATCTGTACTCTAACCATACTTCTGTAATTCGAAAAATTCTGAAAAATTTGGACAACGTATGTAATTTGTATATCAATCTTGTGTATAAAATTTAGAATTTTTTGTCACTTCTATGATTTTTCAAAATTCTGTTACTGGACGCAAAAGTTTATGTTTTCCAACAAGATCAAATCAATTATCACCCAACATGATCCCAAAGGCTTACTTGGCACAAACACTATTTAAAACATAAAAAACACAATCATAACAATAGCATAATTGTGTAAACACTCAATAACAGAAAGAAAAAGGCAAAAATAAATTTTATTCATTGGGTTGCCTCCCAATAAGCGCTATCGTTTTACGCCCCTAGCTAGGCATAATGCATAGATGCAAGTATTGTCATCTTTAGTTTTTAACTCCTTAATTTTCGCGGAGGTGTTCTTGGTAGGGGGTTTCTCAAATATAACTTGAAACACAGTATCCATAGAAATCTTGGCATTATCTAGTTGCCCATCTACATAACCCCTTTGATTTCCGGCTATAATCCAAGAGTATTGATGATTAACATCATTGAAAATTTGTTGAATCACATCTAAAATGGGAATTTTATTTTTAAGATTCTCATCAAAGATTTGGTTATTACCAAGCAAATGCCTCAAAACATAATCACTATTATAGAGGATCTCATCTATCACCTGTTTTTCACGGTTCATACCATAAAAATCAAAGATCTATCTAGCTTCCCGTACTATATGATCAAATTCATTCATCAAGATAACGGTGGCTATCTTTTTAGCTCTAGGATCTTTTATAACAGGTAATTCATAGAACAATCTTTGCAAGGTAGGATGAGTACGGATAAATCTATTCTCAAGTTTTAGAACTAGTGCTGAAATAGCTTCCGCATAAGTTTTAGTTCTTTTAAGTATAGGAGCATCATCACAAGTTAAAGTTCTAACACAATTAAAGAATTCTTGGATGGTTTCTTTTCCTTTAACGTTCCCTTGTCCCAGAACAAAAGTTTTAGCATCCAGATTACCAAAACATCCAATTTTAGGAGTTCTGCCATCATCTGTTTCTGCCATACCAAAATCACTCATGATGATAGGGGCAACCAAGCAAACAAAAAGAGATCCGGCGAGAAAAAGGCGAATGAAAAAGAGGGCAAATAAAACGGCAAATTTTGTGAAGTGGGGGAGATGAAAACGAGAGGCAAATGGCAAATAATGTAAATTGCGAGGAGATGAGATTTCTGATTAGGAACCTGATAGATGTTGATGATGTCTCCCCGGCAACGGCGCCAGAAATTCCTTTGACGTGTTTGAACTGCGTTGGTATTTCCCTAAAGAGGAAGGGATGACGCAGCACAACGACGACAAGTATTTCCCTCAGTTATGAAACCAAGGTTATCGATCCAGTAGGAGAACCAAGCAACACTATGTAAGCGGTACCTGGACACAAAGAACAAATACTTGCAACCCAACGTGTAAGAGGGGTTGTCAATTCCTCCTCGGTAAAAGGGTAGATTGGTTTGTATGAGATTGGATAAATAAGTCTTGCAAAAATACAAAATAAAATAAGTAAAGAAAAAGTACAGCAAGGTATTTTTGGGTTTTTGGAATAATAGATCTGAAAGAAAACGATAAAAGATAGATCGGAAAGCAATATGATAAAAGATAGACTCGGGGGCCGTAGATTTCACTAGTGGCTTCTCTCGAGAAAATAGCATGCGGTGGGTAAACAAATTACTGTTGCGCAATTAATAGAAGAACAAATAATTATGACAATATCCAAGGCAATGATCAATATATAGGCATCACGTCCAAGATTATTAGACCAAAACGATTCTGCATCTACTTCTATTACTCCACACATCGACCGCTATCCAGCATGCATCTAGTGTATTAAGTTCATGGAGAAACGAAGTAATGCAATAAGAATGATGACATGATGTAGACAAGATCTATTCATGTAGGAATACACCCCATATTTTTATCCTTCATAGCAATGGTACATACGTGCCTCGCTACCCCTTCTGTAACTGGGTGAGGACACCGTAAGATCGAACCCATCACAAAGCACCTCTTCCCATTGCAAGAAAAATCAATCTAGTTGGCCTAACTAAACCAAAGATTCGGAGAAGAAATATGAGGCTATAAATAATCATGCATATAAGAGATCAAAGAAGACTCAAATAATATTCATGAATATAGATCTGATCATAAACTCGAACTTCATCGGATCCCAACAAACACACCGCAAAAGGTCATTACATGAAATAGATCTCCAAGAGACCATTGTATTAAGAATCAAAAAGAGTGAAGAAGCCATCTAGCTACTGCCTACAGACCCGTAGGTCTATGGTGAACTACTCACGCATCATCAGAGGAGCACCAATGAGGATGATGAACCCCTCCGTTATCATGCTCCCCTCCGGCGGAGTGCCGGAATAGGGCTCTAGATTGGATCTCATGGTTCTGGAACTTACGGCAGTTGGAATTGTGTTTCGTCGACTCCCCTAGGGTTTCTAGAATATTTGGGTATTTATAGAGCTGAGAGGCGGTGGAGGAGACCCCCATGGGCCCCACAATCCATCAGGGCATGCCCTGGTGTCTTGTGGGCCCCACGGGCCTCCCCCAGGTGCTTCCTTGGGCCCAAGTTGTCTTCTGGTCCAAAAAAAATCTCCAAAAAGTTTCGTGGCATTTGGACTTCGTTTGGTACTGATATTCTGCGAAGTCAAAAACAAGCAAAAACCAGCAACTGGCATTGGGCACTATGTCAATAGGTTAGTTCAAAAAAATGATATAAAGTTGCTGTAAAATGATTGTAAAACATCCAAGAATGATAATATAACAACATGGAACAATCAAAAATTATAGATACGTTGGAGACGTATCACACATCAACTACGCGTACCAACGGGCTATGGAGATGCCCATTGATAGATGTTAATGCAAGGAGTAGGGATTGCCATGCAAATGATGCACTAGTGCTATAAGTGTATGAAAGCTCAAATGAAGCTAAGTGGGGTGTGCATCCAACTTGCTTGCTCATGAAAACCTTGGGCATTTGAGGAAGCCCGTCATAGGAATATACAAGCCAAGTTTGTAATAATGAATAGGTAATCCCCACTAGCATATGAAAATGATATATCATGAGACTCTGTACATGAGGAGCATAGTGCCACTTTGAGACACAAGTGTGGTAAAAGATAGTATCAAAGAACCTTTTCTCATTTCATTATTTTTGAATGGATGGTGGGCTCATTTGGCCTCCCCCATCTTTATTTTTCGTCCGGAGTCTCCTCTTGACTTGTGGGAGAATCATAGTCTCCATCATTCTTTCCTCACTGGGACAATGCTCTAATAATGATGATTGTCACACTTTTCTTTACTTATAACTCGGTACGAAGAACTGATATGAAGACATGACTCTGTATGAATGCCTCTGGCAGTGTACCAGGATGTGTGATACTTGTGATCTGCGTTGGGTTTTCCGTGAAGAGGAACGGGTAATTGCAGCACAAAGTGGGTAAGTATTTCCGTTAGTGATGAAACCAAGATTTATCGAACCAATAGGAATATCAACCCTCAACCGTCTTCAGCGGCTGCACACAAATGAACAAACAATTTGCACCCAACGCGGGCAAGAGGGTTGTCAATCCCCTTGATCTCGTTATTTGCGAGCAAATGAGTTGTGTAGATAATTGTTGATAAATGTAAATTGCAAAATAAAATAAAAGATAAATAAAGGCAGCAAGGTAATTGTAGCGTTTGTAAATATATAAGTGAATTGACCCGGGTGCCATAGTTTTCCCTAGCAGCATCTCTCATGTAGGCAGCATACGGTGGGCAACAAATTACTGTTTGGCAATTGATAGAAAAGCGGATACTTGTGTGATTTTCACGGCAATGATCATGTGTATATATGCATCACGTCCATAAACAAATAGGCCGACTCCTGCCTGCACCTATTACTATTACTCCACTCATCGACCGCTATCCAGCATGCATCTAGAATATTAAGTAAAACAGAGTAATGCTTGCAGAACGATGACATGATGTAGACAAAGTAAACTCAAACAATATAAATGAACCCCATCGTTTTATCCTTAGTAGCAACAACACAAAGATGCATCTTGTCCCCTACTTTGCCACTCGGATATAGAAACTTGTCAGGTTGAATCTACCACACCACACCACTACCACCGATGAAATATCAATCTACTCGGCCAAAGCACATCAATAGATCGAAGAGCATTACGAAGCTATAATGATCATGCAATTAAGAGACAATATATATCATAGGTATCTCAAATACTTTTCAAGAATAATCTGAACATAAACCCACAATTCATTGGATCCCAACAAACACACCGCACAATATGATTACATCGGATAGATCAAAGCGAAGATGCGATGATCATTGTATTGAACATCAAATAGGTCTGTGGTGAACTACTCACACATCATCATGAGGGCAGCAAGGTTGATGAAGAGGCCCTCCGTGATCAATCCCCCCCGACAGGGTGTCGGAACGAAGCTCCAGATGTCCTCGTGACGGAACAAAGACTTGCGGCGGCGGAAAAAGGGTTTCGGGACTGCCTCAGAGTTTTTGCAATATTATAAAATTTATAGGCCGAAGAGGCACATCGGGAGAGCCACGAGGGGGCCACCACATATCTGGGTGCGCCCCCTAGGCGCGCCCTGATGTGTGGTGGGGCCCTCGTGCGCCTTCCGACCTCCTTCCGAAGCATCTAGGTCTTCTTTTGGTCCAGAAAAAATCATCAAAAAGTTTCATGGCAATTGGACTTCGTTTGGTACTGTAACCTGAAAAGGCAAAAACATGCAGAAAACAGCAACCGGCACTGGGCACTGGGTCAATAGGTTAGTGCTCAAAAATATTATAAATTGGTAAATAAAGACCCAAAAAGTATCCTAGAATGATAATATATCAGCATGGAACAATCAAAAATTATAGATACATTGAAGACGTATCAAGCATCCCCAAGCTTAATTCATGCTCGTCCTCGAGTAGGTAAATGATAAAACAAATTTTTTGATGTGACATGCTATCCACTATGTAATCTTATGCATGTATGCTCATTGAGAAAAGATGAATCAACAACTATTAACATAGCAATGATTAAAATGTAAGAAACAGAATTATTAATCCTTAAAAGTATACGATCCTTAAGAAACGTTTACCCCCCCATTCATCTTATTGTATTAGCAAGGCATGACTTCATCTTCACCGCATTAATACAAATGTCGAGCACCACGGTGTCCAAGTCAGGCAATTGGATCATACCTTTTCAACATGCATCAACTTTTTATTCTTCACGCAATACATGAGCATGAGCCTTGAACATAGCATTTAAGTGGAATAGAGTATGGTGGTAGATATCAAAGGGGTAAAAAGTGGAGAAGATAGTCTCGCATCAACTAGGCATACCAACGGGCTATGGAGATGCCCATCGATAGATGTCAATGCAAGGAGTAGGGATTGCCATGCAAATGATGCACTAGAGCTATAAGTGTATGAAAGCTCAAATGAAGCTAAGTGGGGTGTGCTTCCAACTTGCTTGCTCATGAAGACCTCGGGCATTTGAAGAAGCCCGTCATAAGAATATACAAGCCAAGTTTGTAATAATGAATAAGTGATTCCCACTAGCATATGAAAGTGATATAACATGAGACTCTCTACATGAGGAGCATGGTGCCACTTTGAGGCACAAGTGTGGTAAAAGATAGTAGCAAAGTCCCTTCTCTCATTTCCTCTCATTTTTGTTGAATGGATGTTGGGCTCATTTGGCCTCCCCCATCTTTATTTTATCCCGGAGTCTCATCTCGACTTATGGGAGAATCATAGTATCCATCATTCTTTCCTCACTGGGACAATGCTCTAATAATTATGATCATCACACTTTTATTTACTTACAACTTGATATGGAGAACTGATATGAAGATATGACTTTGTATGAATGCCTCTGGCAGTGTACCAGGATGTGCGATGATCTAGCGTGACAAGTATCAAAACTATGATGAACAGTGGCTTTGCCACAAATACTATGTCAGCTCTATATGATCATGCAAAGCAATATGATGATGAACGAACTAGTCATGTGAAGTGACGATGTAATTTGCATGGCAATATATCTCAGAATGGCTATGGAAATGCCATGATAGGTAGGTATGGTGGCTGTTTTGAGGAAGATATAATAAGGCTTATGTGCAACAGAGCGTATTGTGTCACGGGGTTTGGATGCACCAGCGAAAGTTGCACCGATCCTCGAGGTGATAACGGGCTATGCACGGTACCGAAGAGGCTAGCAAATTATGAAAAGGTGAGATTGCGTATGTCCTTGGTTTCACATTAGTCATAAAGAACTCATATACTTATTACAAAGTTTTATTAGTTTATCATAAATTAAAGTACTACTCACATGCCCCGAGGGAAGAGGTTGGGAGGAGTTAACCATCGCGCTCTTCCAACCCAGAACAACACTAGGATTTCAACGAGGAATAGAAATGCTCACACATCATCACCATGCCTCTTTAATTTTTAGATGAACAAAAAGGTCAACCTTTCTTAATATCAACACTTCTACGATTTAACAATTATGAACTCACACCTATTTCATATTACTACATTAATATCGTTGACCCACAATTTCTCTATATGTGCTACTTGATGGTTTTGATTATCACTCATTGAATACCTAATATGTTTGGACTAGTCTTATGACCCATGCAAATTACCGTCACTATTTATTAACTCTCAAAAAAATATAAGTGAAGAAAGAGAGTGAAATTATTTCTATAAAATCTACACGCCACCATGCTCAAAAAGATATAAGTGAAGTACTAGAGCAACTGCTAAGCTCAAAAGATATAAGTGAAGCACATAGAGTATACTAGTAAATTATGATGAATGTGTGTCTCTCTTAAATAGGTGTGTCCAGCAAACAATGATTGTGGTAAACTTAAAGTAAAAGCAAACAAAAGCAAATGACGCTCCAAGCAAAACTCATATCATGTGACGAATAAAAATATAGCTTCAAGTGACATACCGATGGATTTGAGACGAAAGAGGGGATGCCTTCTGGGTCATCCCCAAGCTTAGATGCTTGAGTCTCCTTTAAAATATTACCTTGGGGTTCCTTGGGCATTTTGGGGGCACGGATGCACGCGATCACCTATGGGACCAGAGGCCCCTTTGTGGTTAGGCAGCGGGGTCAAGTTGCACAAAGAGCGGAGACCATGAGACAGCACGATGATCGGGACACTGGTCTTTTTACCCAGGTTCGGGCCGCTGCGAAGCGTAAAACCCTAGTCCTGCTTTTGGTGGATTGATCAGAGGAACACGAAGAACACGCAGTGCTCAATCCCGGCAAGGGTTGCCGTTGGGGAGAGCTGCTACGTGAGTACAAGTGTCCAAAGGTCCGAAATTCTAACTAGGTTGCCTTGGGCCTCCTTTTATAGTTCAAGGGGCAACCACAATGGCAAAACAGACATTGTCTGGTGATTAGACAGCTAACAGAGCTATCATACCTAACTCTGGCATTTAGGACAAAATGCCATAAATGCAGTCTAGGTGGCATGCGGGGATGCATTCCCGGCAAGCTCCTACCACCGCTCTAGCTAACTATCGCACCACGGCTTGACACGCCTAAGGACGGGTGTCAAGGGGGCATAATCTGTCTTCCAGCATGCCGCCACGTGCTTAGCGACAGCCACTTAACCACCTGGGGGATCGACACCGCATCAACAAGTGACCGGCGTTACGATGTGGTGGAGCGGTGGCCGATCGACTTGCGCTTGCCGGGTCTTCCTGAAGGTGCACGCGCCTCAGTCCCCAGCAGGCACCGGGGATGGGCTTGGCGTGCTTTGGTCCCGTCCTGGGCTTGTTGCGTTGGTCTTGCCGGCGTTGCTTGGCCTTTTGAATGTTGGCTTGGTTTGCGCGTGTGTTGATGGGTTTTGCTACTACTGCATGTGCAGCTACAACTGCCTGTGCATAAGTCAGGGGCACTGGATACCCCTGTCCTAGTGCATCGACAGGAGCCCCCGGGTCTAGCCCACACGTGCTTGCCCGGTGTCGTTGGGTCAGGCCCAAAATTTATGCACAGGCGCGCAATGTGGGGGAGTAACCGCCAATTTACTAGTCATCACTGACCCCCTACCTCAGGCCGTTTCCGCCACGCGCGCCGCATGCATTGCGGGGAGCTTGCGGTGGGTGCGCGTGACTTAAAGATCTAGGCGTGGCAGAAACTTCAAGGCATGGATTGGAGGAAAGGGGCGGTTACCTGTTCGACCGTGAGGCGTGGGTAGTGGGATTGGTGGAGATGGGCAGCCGCTCCGGAGCGGAGGAGAGCCAGACCCCGTGCTCCCTCCTATAAATTAGGGGGTCAGGGCGGTGATGCTCATCCATCTCCATCTCCTCCTTACTCCCAAGTCCGCGTTGTTTGTCCTTTTCTTCTGGTTCGTCTTTGGATGCGCTAGCCCTTGCCATGACGAGGGGGCGAGGACGGCTCTCATCTTCCGCCGGGATGACGAGAGCTTCCCTTCGGGATCATGCCGCTGCTTCAGCTGCGGCAACGGGAGGTGGTTCCAGTGTGTGCGATGGGAGAGTTGGAAGAGGCCGGGGCCAGCATGGGGTTCGCGGCGGGGGGAGGTGGAGTGCCGCCTCCGACCTTCCTTCGGTGACGGTTCCTTCCCCAACGGTAGAGCATACGGAGAGCACGGCGCTAGAGTTTGTCATCAGGCTGCGCGGCTCTCCTCGCAGCCGGTTGCGACTCCCTCATCCTTTCGCCAGGGTGATGGAGGTCGACAAGCCGCACGCGATGTGGTTGCGCGTGTGCGGCTGCTGTAATGGCGCCGTGCGGGTCGACATCGAGTACCCGGTGCCTCACGTCATGTTCCTAAGGCGCGGGTGGAAGGCCTTAGCACGCGCTCATAACTTCATGGGCGGGTACGTCCTCCGTTTCGAGCCGGTGGAGGCCGACACGCTCTCCATCAAGATTTATGGTCGTTCGGGCGATCGTCTCGGCTGCTGTGAAGAGAGCTCGAATGACGATGATGGCTCCTCCTCGAGCGATAGCGACGAGGAGGACAGTGTCGGTGAATACGGCGACAGCGAGCTCTAGGCTGTCAAGTCGGAGTACGACGACCTGGGCTCAAGCTGACCGCCGGCCACACCATCACCGTCATCGAGCTCCCCTCCCCTTCCCCCGGCAGAGTGATTTGCCAGGGGTTCTTGATTTGGACGCCGCCTATTCTTCTTTCCTGGACCCTGGCAGGCTCGTGGGCTTCGGCTTCGTCTTCCCTGCCGGTGGTTCCGCTGAGCCGTTCCCCGACAGCCTTGACGGGGTCAGGTTGGGCTTCTGCTTAGGTCTCCCTTTCGCCCTTTTTCTTTTTGTAACTTGCTCCTAGGGGAGAACGTCAAATAAAGATTTATTAGGAAGGAGCTCTCCAATGTATCTTGATCCATTTTGTATCAACAAATGAATGAATGAATGTTATTTCTCTTCCTTGAGTACTATCCTTTTCCCCCTTTGTTTCTACTGTGTCAGTATGTTTGTCCTTGCCGCACGGAACCGCTTGCCGGGTTACTACTAACCACGAGCGCCAGAAAGGGAGCGAGCCCCCGGCAACAGGCTGGCATTTATTCCTCGGCAGGGCTCCTTGTCGGTATCGGCGCGGCCCCCCCAGAGCTGATAAGCATCAGGAACTGGGGGACGGCTCGTCCCGACAAGGGTTTTCACTGCGTGGTGGACTCCACCGAACACATCCGAAAAGAGGGCCAGGGCTTCCTTTAAGGGAGCAAACAATCATAAAACTTAGGATATGCCATTAGACTTATCTTTTTAGGCAGTATCCCTGTCTGGAGTATGCTGGGCCACCATCCTCGTTCCTTTGCCCTTCTTCTATGTTTTCCTGGCGGTCAAACACGTAAGGCAAGGGGCCTCTATCTCTTGAAGAGAGAATACGGCAACAAGGATTACAGGCTCAACAAGCACTCTAGCAAATCTCTAGAACTTAAAAAAGGCGATGATATTGCAATCATAAAAAGTGCATAATGAATCATGCAATGCAATGATATGATGCAATGCCTAGCTTTATTATTGTTGCACAGGGTCTGCGCCTGTCTTTGTACAAAGGGTTACATGCAACTTCGGCAAAGCTTGTCCAAAAGGTGGTTGCCGGGGACTGAGACCGACAGTTGCGCCTTACGTGTAGAACTTACGAAGATGCTCAATATTCCATGAGTTAAGCACCTTGGTGCCATCTTCGGTCTCCAGACGGACTGTGCCAGGTCTCGTGACTCGTGCTACCCGGTAAGGGCCTTCCCACTTCGGCGTCAACTTGTTGGTACCCTTGGCGGAAGGGTACCGGGTTTGAGGCTGCCTCCTCCCCTCCCTCCCTCCTATATATACTAGAGGATTTAGAGGGGAGAGCTAACCCTAATTGCCACGTGCTTCCTCTACTTCATCTAGATCGTTATCTCCTCTAGTCTAGTTCGGCCGTGCTTAGGCGAAGCCCTGCCGGAATAGTTCCACCACCATCACCGCCATGCCGTCGTGCTGCCGGAGAACTCTTCTACCTCTCCGCCCCCTCTTGCTGGATCAAGAAGGCGGAGATCGTCATCGAGCTGTACGTGTGCTGAACGTGGAGGTGCCGTCCGTTCGGCGCTAGATCGGAAGGACCGTGATCAGGATCGCGAGACGATTTGTGATTTGATCGCGGGACGGATCGTGATGGGATCGCGGGACGGATCGTGATTGGATCGCGAGATGGATCGTGATGGGATCGCGGGACGCTCGGCGATTTGGATCGCGAAGACGTTCGACTACATCAACCGCGTTTCTTAACGCTTCCCGCTTAGCGATCTACAAGGGTATGTAGATCCACTCTCCCTCTCGTAGATGCTCATCACCATGGATAGATCTTGCGTGTGCGTAGGAAATTTTTTGTTTCCCATGCAACGTTCCCCAACAGTGGTATCAGAGCTAGGTCTATGTGTAGATGAGATCTCGAGTAGAACACAAAGGAGTTTGTGGGCGTTGATATTCGGATTGCTTCCTCCCTTGGTCTTTTCTTGTTTTCGCGGTATTGTGGGATGAAGCGGCCTGGACCAACATTACTCGTACGCTTACGAGAGACCGGTTCCATCAACTGACATGTAACTTCGTTGCATAAAATTGGCTGGCGGGTGTCTGTTTCTCCCACTTTAGTCGGATCGGATTTGACTGAGGCGGTCCTTGAGAAGGTTGTATAGCAATTTTTGTATCACCGTTGTGGTTTTTGCGTAGGTAAGAATTGTTCTTGCTAGATACCCGTAGCAGCCACGTAAAACTTGCAACAACAATTAGAGGACGTCTTACTTGTTTTTGCAGGGTATGTTGTGATGTGATATGGCCAATTACATGATGAGATATATGTGATGTATGAGATGATCATGTATTGTATAGAATATCACGCCTTGCATGTCGATGAGTACGGCAACCGGCAGAAGCCATAGGGTTGTCTTTAATTATTTTCGCCGTTTTTGCTTTACTTTATCGCTATGAGTTAGCAATAGTCGTGGAAGCAACAGTCGGCGTGACAACCTCATGGCGACACATTGATAGAGATCAAGATGATGGAGATCATGGTGTTATGCCGGTGACGATGGAGATCATGCCGGTGCTTTGGAGGTTGAGATCAAAAGCACAAGTTCATGGCCATATCATGTCACTTATGATTTGCATGTGATGTTAGTCCTTTTATGCATCTTATTTTGCTTAGGACGACGGTAGCATTATAAGGTGATCCCTCACTTAAATTTCAAGATAAATTGTGTTCTCCCCGAGTGTGCACCGTTGTGAAAGTTCGTCGTTTCGAGACACCACGTGATGATCGGGTGTGATAGACTCTACGTTCACATACAACGGGTGCAAGCCAGTGTTGCACATGCGGAACACTCGGGTTAAACTTGACGAGCCTAGCATGTACAGACATGGCCTCGGAACACACGAGACCGAAAGGTCGAACATGAGTCATATAGTAGATATGATCAACATGAAGATGTTCACCATTGAAACCACCTCAACTCACGTGATGATCGGACTTGAGTTGGTGGATTTGGATCATGTGGCACTCGAATGACCAGAGGGATGTCAATTTGAGTGGGAGTTTTTAAGTAATATGATTAACTAAACTCATTATCTTGAACAATAGTCATAGTGTCTTTGCAAATTATGTTGTAGATTACTAGCTCGCGCTGTAGCTCCCTTGAATTTTTATATGTTCCTAGAGAAATAGAGTTGAAAGATGATGGTAGCAATAATGCGGCCTGGGTCCGTGATCTGAGGATTGTCCTCATTGCTACACAGAAGGCTTATGTCCTTAATGCACCGCTCGGTGCGCCACCCCCTCAAGCGTCGTCTGTAGATGTTGTGAACATCTGACAGGCACGTTTTGATGACTACTTGATAGTTCAGTGCGTCATGCATTACGGCTTAGAATTGAGGCTCCAAAATGTTTTGAACGTCACGAAACATATGAGATGTTCTAAGAGCTGAAATTGGGATCTCAGGCTCGTGCCCGTGTTGAGAGGTATGAGACCTCCAACAAGATTCTTTGCCTGCAAGATGAAGGAGAATAGCTCAATCGGTGAGCATGTGCTCAGATCGTCTGGGTGCTACAATCGCTTGAATCGAGTGGGAGTTAATCTTCCTGATAAGATAGTGATTGATATAGTTCTCCAAGTCACTGTCACTAAGCTACTAGAGCTTCGTGATGAACTATAAAATGCCAGGGATGGATATAATGATCCCTGAGCTATTCGCGATGTTTGACACCGCGAAGGTAGAAATCAAGAAGGAGCATCAAGTGTTGATGGTTAGTAAAACCACTAGTTTTGAGAAGGGCAAGGGCAAGGAGGGAAACTTCATGGATGGCAAGCCAGTTACTGCTCCAGTGAAGAAACCCAAGGTTTAACCCAAACCCGAAACTAAGTGCTTCTATTATGAGGAGAACGGTCGCTGAAGCAGAACAACCCTAGATACTTGGTAGATAAGAAGGCTGGCAACGTCGAAAGAAGTATATTTGATATACGTGTTATTGATGTGTACCTTACTAATACTCCTAGTAGCACCTGGGTATTGGATACCGGTTCGATTGCTAAATGTTAGTAACTCGAAATAAAAGCTACGGAATAAACGGAGGCTAGCTAAGGGTGAGGTGACGATGAGTGTTGGAACTGTTTCCAAGGTTGATGTGATCACCATCGCACGCTCTCTCTACCTTCGGGATTAGTAATGAACCTAAATAAATGTTATTTGGTGTTTGCGTTGAGCATGAACGTGATTAGATCATGTTTATTGCAATACGGTTATTCATTTAAGTTAGAGAATAATGGTTATTCTGTTTACATGAATAATACCTTCAATGGTCATGCACCCAATGAGAATGGTTTATTGAATCTTGATCGTAGTGATACACATGTTCATAATATTGATGTCAAAAGATACAAAGTTAATAATGATAGTACCACATACTTGTGGCACTGCCGCTAAGAGCCATATTGGTGTAAAGTGCATGAAGAAACTCCATACTGATGGATCTTTGGACTCATTCGATTTCCAATCGATTGAGACATGCGGACCATGCCTCATGGGCAAGATGACTAAGACTCCGTTTTCCGATTTGATGGAGCGGGCAAGTAACTTATTGGAAATGATACATGTTGATGTATGCGGTCCAATGAGTGTTTTAGCGTGCGGTGGATATCGTTATTTTCTTACCTTCACTAATGATTTGAGTAGATATGGGTATATTTACTTAAAGAAACACAAGTCTGAATCATTTGAAAAAGTTCAAGCAAATTTAGAGTGAAGTTTGAGATCATCGTGACAAGAAGATAAAAAGTCTACGATATGATCGTGGAGGTGAATATCTGAGTTACGAGTTTGGTATATAACTTAAGACAATGTGGAAATTGTTTCGTAACTCATGCCGCCTGGAACACCATAGTGTGATGGTGTGTCCGAACGTCGTAGTCGTGTTCTATTGGATATGGTGCGAACTATGCTGTCTCTTATCGATTTGCCACTATCGTTTTGGGGTTATGCATTAGAGACAACTACATTCACTTTAAAAGGGGCACCATCTAAGTCCATTGAGATGACACCGTATGAATTTTGATTTGGCGGAAACCTAAGCTGTCATTTCTTAATGTTTGGGGCTGCGACGCTTATGTGAAAAAGGATTTTCACCTAATGAGCTCGAACCCAAAGCGGACAAATGCATCTTCATAGAATACCCTAACATAACAGTTGGGTAAACCTTCTATCTTAGATCCAAGCACAAAGTGTTTGTTGCTAAAACGGGTCCTTTCTCGAGAAAGAGTTTCTCTCGAAAGAATTGAGTGGGAGGAAGATAGAACTTGATGAGGTTGTTGAACCTTTGTTTCAACTAGAGAGTAGCGCAGCGTAGAAAGTTGTTTCTGTGGAGCCTACGTTAGTTGAAGAGGAAGTTAATGATGATGATCATGAAGCTTCGGATCAAGTTACAATCGAACCTCGTAGGTCGATAAGGACGCGTACTGCTCCTGAGTGGTACGGCAACCCTGTCTTAGAGGTCATGTTGTTGGACAACGATGAACCTACGAGCTATGGAGAAACAATGATGGGCCCGGATTCCGAGAAATGGTTAGAGGCCATGCTGTCTGAGATGGGATCCATGTAAGAAAACAAAGTATGGGCTTTGGAAGTATTACCTGAAGGGCGAAAGGCCATTTAGAACAAATGGATCTTTAAAAGGAAGACGGACGCGGACGGTAATGTCACCGTCTATAAAGCTCGACTTGTGGCAAAAGGTTTTTTCACAAGTTCAAGGAGTTGACTACGATGAGACTTTCTCACCCATAGCGATGCTAAAGTCTGTTGGAATTATGTTAGCAGTTGCTGCATTTTTTGATTATGAAATCTGGCAGATGGATGTCAAAACATCGTTTCCTTAACGGTATCCGTGAGGAAAGGTTGTATGTTATACAACCGGAAGGTTTTGTCAGTTCTAAGGATGCTAAAATATATGCAAGCTCCAGCGATCCTTCTATGGACAGGAGCAAGCATCTCGGAGTTGGAATATACGCTTTGATGAGGTGATCAAAGTTTTTGAGTCTATACAAAGTTTATGAGAAACTTGTATTTACAATAAAGTGAGTGGGGGCACTATAGAATTTCAGATAAGTATATATGGATGACATATTGTTGATCGGAAATGATGTAGAATTTCTGGAAAGCATAAAGGGTTGTTTGAAAAGGAGTTTTTCAAAGGAAAACCAGGAATGAAGCTACTTAAATATTGGGCATCTTGATCTATAGAGGTAGATCAAGACGTCTGATAAAACTTTCAATGAGTACATACCTTGACAAGATTTTGAAAGTGTTCAAAATGGATCAGTCAAAGAAAGAGTTCTTGCCTAATTTGTAAGGTGTGGAGTTGAGTGAGACTCAAAGCTCGACCACGGCAGAAGAAAGAAAAAGGATGAAGGTCGTCCCCTATGCCTTATCCATAGGCTCTATATAGTATGCCATGCTGTGTACCGCACCTATGTGTGCCTTGCCATGAGTCTGTCAAGGGGTACAAGAGTGATCCAGGAGTGGATCACTGGACAACGGTCAAGATTATCCTTAGTAACTAGAGGACTAAGGAAATATTTCTCAATTATGGAGGTGATAAAGAGTTCGTCGTAAAGGGTTACGTCGATGCAACCTTTGACACCTATCCGGATGACTCTGAGTAGCAATCCGGATATGTATAGTGGAGCAACCATTTGGAATAGTTCCAAGTGGAGCGTGGTAGCATCTGCAGTACGTCATATAGATATGCGAAGAACACACGGATCTGAATGTTGCAGACCGTTGACTAAAGACCTCTCTCACATGCAAAGCATGATCGAACCCCAGAACTCATTGGGTGTTTGATTCATAACAATGTAAATCACATGGTGATGTGAACTAGATTATTAACTCTAGTGCAAGTGGGAGACTGTTGGAAATATGCCCTAGAGGCAACAATAAATTGGTTATTCTTATATTTCCTTGTTCATGATAATCGTTTATTATCCATGCTATAATTGTAATGATTGGAAACTCAAATACATGTGTGGGTACATAGACAACACTGTGTCCCTAGTATGCCTCTAGTTAACTAGTTCATTGATCAAAGATGGTAAAGGTTTCCTGGCCATAGACATGAGATATCATTTGATAACGGGATCACATCATTAGGAGAATGATGTGATGGACAAGACCCAAACTATAAACATAGCATATGATCGTGTCAGTTTATTGCTATAGTTTTCTGCATGTCAAGTATCTGTTCCTATGACCATGAGATCATGCAACTCACTGACACCGGAGGAATACCTTGTGTGTATCAAACATCACAATGTAACTGGGTGACTATAAAGATGATCTACATGTATCTCCGAGGGTGTCTGTTGAGTGGGCATGGATCAAGACTGGGATCTGTTACTCCGTGTGACGGAGAGGTATCTCAGGGCCCACTCGGTAATACAACATCACAATAAGCCTTGCAAGCAATGTGACTAAGTGTTAGCCACGGGATCTTGTATTACGGAACGAGTAAAAAGACTTGCCGGTAACGAGATTGAACTAGGTATAGAGATACCGACGATCGAATCTCGGGCAAGTAACATACCGAAGAACAAAGGGAACAGCGTACGGGATTAACTGAATCCTTGACATAGAGGTTCAACCGATAAAGATCTTCGTAGAATATGTAGGAACCAATATGGGCATCTAGGTCCTGCTATTGGTTATTGACCGTGGAGGTGTCTCGGTCATGTCTACATAGTTCTTGAACCCGTAGGGTCTGCACACTTAAGGTTCGGTGACGTTTCGGTATAATAGAGTTATGTATGGTGATGACCGAAGGTTGTTCAGAGTCCTGGATGAGATCCTGGACGTCACGAGGAGCTCCGGAATGGTCCAGAGGTAAAGATTGATATATAGGAAGTCCTGTTTTGGTCACCGGAAAAGTTTCGGGTACTTCGGTAGTGTACCGGGAGTGCCGGGAGGGTACCGGGGACCATCGGGAGGGGTGTCTCGACCCAAAGGACCTCATGGGCTGTGGGAGGAGTCAAACCAGCCCCTAGTGGGCTGGCCGAACCCCTCACTAAGGCCCATGCGGCTAGGGGTGGGAAAACCCCAAAGGTGGAAAGGTGGAAAGGGTTTCCAAGGGGAGAGGAGGAATCCTACTCCTAGTAGGATTGGAGTAGGACTCCTCCACCTCCTATTTCGGCCAGCCCTTGAGGGTTTGAGGCTGCCTCCTCCCCTCCCTCCCTCCTATATATACTAGAGGATATAGAGGGGAGAGCTAACCCTAATTGCCATGTGCTCCCTCTACTTCCTCTAGATCGTTTTCTCCTTTAGTCTAGTTTCGGCGGTGCTTAGGCGAAGCCCTGCCGGAATAGTTCCACCACCACCGCCGCCGCGCCGTCGCGCTGCCGGAGAACTCATCTACCTCTCCGCCCCCTCTTGCTAGATCAAGAAGGCGTAGATCGTAATCGAGCTGTACGTGTGCTGAACGCGGAGGTGCCGTCCGTTCGGCGCTAGATCGGAAGGACCGTGATCAGGATCGCGAGACGATTCGTGATTGGATCGCGGGACGCTCGGCGATTTGGATCGCGAAGATGTTCGACTACATCAACCGCGTTTCTTAACGCTTCCCGCTTAGCGATCTACAAGGGTATGTAGATCCACTCTCCCTCTCGTAGATGCTCATCACCATGGATAGATCTTGCGTATGCGTAGGAAATTTTTTGTTTCCCATGCAACGTTCCCCAACAGCTACCCGGTAAGGGCCTTCCCACTTCGGCGTCAACTTGTCGGTACCCTTGGCGGATTGAACGCGCCTAAGGACAAGGTCGCCTTCCTCAAGGCTCCGGGCATGGACCCTGCGGCTATAATAGCGGCGCAGGGCTTGCTGGTAGCGTGCAGCACGCACAGCAGCCCGAAGACGATCTTCCTGGAGGAGCATGACATCGTCATGCCATAGCTGCTCTTGCTCTACTTCGTCATAGGCAAGTACTCGAGGTGACCCGTATATGAGTTCCGTGGGGAGCACTGCTTCCGCCCCATACACTAGGGAGAAGGGCGTCTGGCTGGTAGCTCGATTTGGTGTCGTTCTGAGGGACCAAAGAACCACCGGTAGCTCATCTATCCTGCGCTTACTGCTTCTCCGCAGTCTATCGAAAGTCCTTGTCTTGAGCCCTCGCAACACTTCAGCATTCATCCTCTTGACTTGCCCGTTGCTTCTTGGATAGGCAACAGAGGCGAAGGAGACCTTGCTTCCAAGGCTTTGGATGTATTGCATGACGGCGCGGCTCGTGAACTGGGTGCCATTGTCGATGATCACCCTGTTGGGCACTCCAAAACGGCACACCAGTCCTTTCACGAACTTGATAGCTGACTGCACGGTCACCTTCCTCACTGGCTACACCTCAGGCCACTTCGTGAACTTGTCGATTGCTAGGAACAAGAACTCAAAGCCCCCGATAGCGCAGGGAAAGGGGCCCAAAATATCGAGCCCCCAGACTGAGAATGGCCAGGATAAAGGGATCGTTTGGAGAGCTTGCGCTGGTTGATGGATGTTCTTGGAATGGAACTGGCAGGCTTCACACTTGGTGACGAACTCAGTTGCATCTTGGAGGGCAGTGGGCTAATAGAAACCCTGCCGGAAAGCTTTTCCGGCAAGAGCCCTAGATCCAATGTGAGAGCCACATACGCCTACGGGAATCTCCGCCAACAGCTTCAGTCCATCCTCCCGGCGGATGCACCACAATTTCACACCGTTCGGTCGTCTTCTGTACAAGGTGTCATCGACAAATTGGTACATACTTGACTGACGGGCTACTGTTTTGGCCTCTTCTTGCTCTTCGGGGAGTTCTCCTGCTTGGAGGAAGTGGACTATATGTTGTGCCTAGGTTGGAGCCCGTGGCTCGACAACGAGGACTAAAGGCATCTCCTCGTTCGTGGGAGCGCTTACCTTGACCGCAAGAGCCTAAGGTTCTGAGGGAGGGAGCTGCTCACCAACCGGAACAGGACTTCCCCGACAGCCTCTCTACCAGCGGTTTGGGAAGCTCTACCAGGAAATGCTTGCCGGAGTTCAGCTTTCTTCTTTTCCTGGCCATTGCTGATGGGGATACTGATGGTTGAGTGAGTCGGAGGACAAAAGTCCCTGGTTCCACAGGAAGCTTCTGTGCGGTGCACTTTGACAGGTGGCCAGCGATGATGTTTTCTGCACGGGGCACATGCTCTGCTTGCAACACATCAAAGCGCTCCTCCAGTTTCCTCACTTCCTCTACGTATGCTTCCATCAATGGGCTCTGATAATCTTTGTTGACTTGTTTCACCACGAGCTGTGAATCTCCTCGGATGATTAGTTTCTTGATTCCCAACTCCACCGCGATTCTGAGTCCGGCAAGGAGTCCCTCATATTCAGCTGTGTTGTTGGTGGCTTCTTCTCGGGGAAAGTGCATCTGAACCATGTACTTGAGGTGCTCTCCGGTGGGGGCGACGAGGAGCACGCCTGCTCCGGCACCCCGGAGCGAGAAAGCTCCGTCAAAGTACATGATCCAATCCTTGGGCGCTTCTTTGCCAGGGAGAATTGTCTCTGGAACTTCTTCGTCTGGCGTGGGTGTCCATTCTGCAATAAACTCCGCCAACGCCCTGCTCTGGACTGTGGAAGTGCTTGTTGGAAATATGCCCTAGAGGCAATAATAAAATGGTTATTATTATATTTCCTTGTTCATGATAAATTTTTATTATCCATGCTATAATTGTATTGATTGGAAACTCAAATACACGTGTGGGTATATAGACAACAATGTGTCCCTAGTAAGCCTCTAATGCACTAGCTCGTTAATCAAAGATGGCTGTGGTTTCCTAGCCATGGACAAGGGTTATCATTTGATGATGGGATCACATCATTAGGAGAATGATGTGATGGACAAGACCCAAACTATGAACGTAGCATATGATCGTGTCAGTTTATTGCTATTGTTTTCTGCATGTCAAGTATGTGTTCCCATGACCATGAGATCATGTAACTCACTGACACTGGAGGAGTACCTTGTGTGTATCAAACGTCACAACATAACTGGGTGACTATAAAGATGCTCTACAGGTATCTCCGAGGGTGTCTGTTGAGTTGACATGGATCAAGACTGGGATTTGTTACTCCGTGTGACGGAGAGGTATCTCAGGGCCCACTCGGTAATACAACATCACAATGAGCCTTGCAAGCAAATTGACTAAAGTGTTAGACACGTGATCTTGTATTACGGAACGAGTAAAGAGACTTGCCGGTAACGAGATTGAACTAGGTATGGAGATACCGACGATCGAATCTCGGGCAAGTAACATACCGATGAACAAAGGGAACAGCGTACGGGATTAACTGAATCCTTGACATAGAGGTTCAACCGATAAAGATCTTCATAGAATATGTAGGAACCAATATGGGCATCCAGGTCCTGCTATTGGTTATTGACCATAGAGGTGTCTCGGTCATGTCTACATAGTTCTCGAACCCGCAGGGTCTGCACACTTAACGTTCGGTGACGTTTCGGTATTATTGAGTTATGTATGTTGGTGACCGAAGGTTGTTCGGAGTCCCGGATGAGATCCCGGACGTCACGAGGAGCTCCGGAATGGTCCGGATGTAAATATTTATATATAGGAAAGTGGTATTTGGGTTCCGGAAAAGTTTCGGGTATTTCCGTTAGTGTACCGGGAGTGACGAATGGGTTTCGGGGGTCTACCGGGGGGGGGGGGGCACCCACCCCGGGGGGCCACATGGGCCCAAGAGGTGGCGCACCGGCCCCTGATGGGTTGTGCGGCCGACCCATGAGGGCCCATGCGCCCAAGAGGCTAAAAGGTGGAAGGGTGGGAGGAGTCCATATTGGAGTAGGACTCCTCCCTAGCCCACCTCCTTGGCCGGCGGCCAAGGCCCTAGGGGAAACCCTAGGGCGCCTCCTCCCACCCCTTCCTCCTATATATAGTGAAGGTTTGAGGGCAGCCCAACACCTGAAAAGCCATGTGCTACCCTCTCACCCTCTAGATCATCTTCTCCTCTAGATTAGTTCGGTAGAGCTCGGCGAAGCCCTGCCGGATTAGTTCACCACCACCGCCACCACGCCGTTGTGCTGCCGGAGAACTCATCTACCTCTCTGCCCTCGCTTGCTGGATCAAGGAGGCGGAGATCGTCATCGAGCTGTACGTGTGCTGAACGCGAGGTGCCGTCCGTTCGGCGCTAGATCATGATTGGATCGCCGGATGGCTTGAGATTTGGATCGCGAAGACGTTCGACTACATCAACCGCGTTTCTTAACGCTTCCCGCTTAGCGATCTACAAGGGTATGTGGATCCGATCTCTCCTCTCGTAGATGCTCATCTCCATGGATAGATCTTGTGTGTGCGTAGGAAATTTTTTGTTTCCCATGCAAAGTTCCCCAACAGTGCTCTCATACTTCAATCCGAAACTTCACAACACAAGTGCCCACTCAACTATCCTGCCAGTGGCTTCGGGGTTCCTCAATATGCGCTGTAGCGGAAAGCGAGTGACAACTGTGATCTCATGGGCTTGGAAGTAGTGGCACAGCTTCCTCGAGGCCATGATGAGGCCAAAGATCAGCTTTTGCACTCCAGAGTACCTTGACCTAGCCCGCTGTAACAAGGAGCTGACAAAGTACACTGGACGCTGCACCACTTTCTTCTTCGCCACTTCCTTGGGACTGCCTTCGCTAGCTTGCTAAGGTTCCCCTGGGTCTGCATTGGGTCCTGCCGTGGATGCTTCGGTCTTGTCCCCGGCAACATCAGCTGTAGCGGCTGCACCTTTATCCATTTCTCGCTGCGCCACCAGCGCTGCACTAACCACTTGATTTGTTGCCGCCAAGTATAGCAGCAACGGTTCTTCCAATTTAGGAGCGACTAAGGTGGGAGCGGAAGAAAGGTAAGTTTTCAGATCCTGCAGTGTTACCTCTGCTTCCGGGGTCCACTTTACCGGGTCGGCCTTCTTCAGAATCTTGAAGAACGGCAGGGCGCGTTCAGCGTATTTGGAGATGAACCTACTCAACGCGGCAATGAATCCGGTTAAACGTCTGATGTCCTTGATGGTCTTGGATGCTTGTATCTGCTCAATGGCCTTGATCTTGTCGTGATTGGCTTCTATTCCTTGCCGAGATACAAAGAACCCAAGTAGCTTGCCGGATGGGACGCCAAATACACACTTCTCAGGGTTGAGTTTCAAATTGATCTTGCGCAAGTTTGCAAAAGTTTCTTCCAAGTCTTGTATGAGAGTTGCTTCGTCCTTGGTCTTGACGACTATGTCATCCATGTAAGCTTCCACGTTTCTGTGCAACTGAGGTCCAAATCTAATCTGCACGGCTCTGGCAAAGGTAGAACCAGCGCTTTTGAACACGAAGGGCATCCGTACCAGCGCTTTTGAACACCAGCACTTTTGAACACGAAAATCTGGTGGTATCCGGAGTATGCGTCCAAGAAGGAAAGCAAGTCACACCTGAAAGTGGAATCAACAAACTGGTTGATGCGCGGCAAGGGGAAAGGGTCTTTCGGGCATGCTTTGTTCAAGTCAGTGAAATCTATGCAGAGCCTTCATTTCCCATTCGCCTTGCGCACCACTACCGGGTTGGCTAGCCAAGTTGGGTGCAACACTCCTCTGACCAAACCAGCTGCTTCGAGTTTCTTGATTTCTTTGGCAATGAACTGCTGCCGCTCCAAGGCTTGCTTCCTAACCTTTTGCCTGACGGGCCTGGCATGGGGGCAGACAGCAAGGTGGTGCTCAATCACCTCCCTAGGAACACCGGGGATGTCAGATGGTTGCCAAGCAAACACATCGACATTCGCCCGCAGGAAGGCAACGAGCGTGCTTTCCTATTTGTCAGTAAGGGTAGCGCTGATGGTGAACATGCCACCAGCACCATCCAGCCCTGCCGGGATCTTCTTCGTCTCAGCATAGGTGATCTTGGATTTCTTGCTAGCGGAACTCTCCGGTAGGTCATCATCAGGTGCAGCGCACTCCGAAGAGGCGCGCTTCCCGGAGTCCTTACCGGTGTTCATGCTAGGCTTCTTTGCTTTCTTCGGTTCCTTGGCGGGAGCTGGGATTTCTTCAACCTCAGCTGCTATTGCGTCCCGATACATCTTGTCCACACATATGACCACATCCTTCTTGTCAGATGGGATGGAGATGATTCCAATGGGGCCCGGCATTTTCAAAGTGTTGTAAGCATAGTGGGATGCTGCCATGAATTTTGCCAGGGCTGGGCGACCGAGAATTCCATTGTAAGGGAGAGGGAGCTCAACCACGTCAAACACTATTTTCTCAGTCCGGTTATTCAACTCCCCACCAAACATCACAGGCAAAGTGATTTTTCCCTTAGGTCGGCTTCTGCCGGGGTTGACTTCTTGGAATGTACCCATAGCCTTGAGCTCTCCGTCAGGGATCTGCAACCTTTCAACCACTTTTGGGGAGATTAAGTTCAATCCAGCCCCGCCATCAACTAACATCTTGGTGACTTTGAGGTTGCGGATTGTTGGGGAGACCAACAACGGCAAACATCCGACCGCAGTGGTGCGATCAGGATGGTCCTCTTCATCAAAGATGATAGGCGTGCGGGACCATTTGAGTGGCCTTTTGGACTCTGCAGCTGGTTCCACAGCGTTGACCTCGCGTGCCCATTGCTTGAGCTGTCGGTGAGAGGAATGCAAAGATGCACCCCCGTCAACGCACATGGCTTTGGTTGCCTTCTGGAATTCTCGATCACTGGAATCCTCCTCGTCATCCTCATCCCCACTCATATCCTCTGTTTCTTTCTTCTCACGGCCTCTGACTGGCCTTTCCTTCTGCCGCGGAGCTTTGCCGCGGCGGCCTCCTCTGCCGCCGCGGCCCTTCCCGGCAGCACCGTCTTTACCTTTTTCTTTGTCACGCTTCTCGTACTCGGCCTTCTACTTCTCGACAAGCTGCTCAACTTGGCGGCATTCTTGGAGATCATGGCCTTTAGTACGGTGGATTTTGCAGTATGGCCCGTCGGTCTTTCCAGTTTTCTCAGCGGCAGCGGCCTCCCGGCAATCAGCGCACGCGGCAGCTCCCTTGCCGGGGGCCTCGGCTTTGGCCTTCTTGCCGGTACTGAGATTACCGGAGCCCTCAACGGCCAACACTGCTTTTCCCTTGCGCTTCTTGTTGCGCTTCCGGCTCTTCCCCTTCGGGCCAGGGGTATCGTCGTCGTCATCTGAATCGACTTCGATGCCGGTCTCCTCTCCGGGCAGTCGCTTTCCTTCCTCAGCACGAGCACACTTATCCACCAATGTGTACAACTCATTGACGGTCTTGGGGAGTCTGACATTCATCTTGGCCTGCATTCTCCTGTTGCGCACGTTCGAATGGAACGCGACAATCACGGCAGCGGGGTGTATCTCCGGGATGTTGCGGTGCACTCGACTGAATCTCTAGATGTACTTCCGCAAAGTCTCTCCCTCCTTCTGCGGGAGGACTTGCAGGTCGCTGGGCTGCCCTGGCTCCTGGTGGCCACCCGTAAAAGCACCAACGAACTCGTTGCACAAGTCAGCCCATGATGAAATGGAGTTCTCTGGCAGGTACATCAGCCACGATCTTATGTTTGGCTTGAGTGCCAAAGGGAAGTAGTTGGCGCGTACTTTCTCATCCCTTTCTCCGGCAGCTTGAACGGCTATCGTGTAGATGCCCAGGAATTCTGCCGGGTTCAGTTTTCCATCGTACTTTTCCGTCAGCTCTGGCTTGAAAGCTCGGGCCGATGGCCAGCAGACCTGCCCCAGCTCGCGAGTGAAGGCAGGGCACCCAACCTCGTAAGGCAGGTACCCGCCAGCACTGGGCGCGGGGTCGCCAGCACCTGGGCCGTTGTGCTTGTCAGACTGACGGTGTGCTTCTCGGCGCCGCTCTATGGTGATGCGTGCGTCTTCTTTCCGCCGATCTTCCAGGACATGCCGCTGGTCCCGGCGATCGCGCGGGCCGGACGAGGCCATAGATGCCTCGTCGAGCTCGTCAGCATGCGAAGCTCGCCGTGGCTGCTCCTGGGTCTGTTGTCGCGGAGGGGAATGCACCGTTGGTGTGGCCCCCTCGACACGATCGTCGGCCCGGGCCGCCGTTGCCGTACGCGTGCGTCGCGATGGCTCTGCATGCTGAGATTTGTTGGCTTCGACGAAGGATATCAAACTCTGGATGGTAGCTCTCCACTCATCCATCTTATCAGCCGTCGGCGGGAAGCTTAGCAGCGGCTGGGCTCGCGCCATTGCTTCCGATGCCGTGTCCGACATGGCGAAAGAGGCGGACCGTGACGTCACCCGGCTCCTGGTGAAACCAAGAGGGGCGTCGCCGCGTCCCTGTCGCCACGCGCCGCTCGTCAGGGCGGTCTGACGTATGGGAGGCCGAGCCCGCGGGTTCACGGCCCCGCTCGGCGCTCCGTCTTGTTCCGGATGAGGCATGCGCCCAGTAGCCGCGCTAGTGACGGGTGCAGATGGGAGATCATGGCTTGCTCCGGATTGAGCGCCACCGTGGCTGCCACGACCATCTGCACGGCGGGGAGGTGGAGAGTGGTCGTTTCCTCCGCCCGCGGTACCAGGGGCGTTCTCGCGAGGATGTTGCTGCTGTTGCTCCTCTCCGGCGTTCCCCGCTCCAGCCCCGGTCGCGGGGGATACGACGGCGGCGCCGCCTACGCCAGCCGCGTCGCCAGCGATGCCCGCCTCACTCGCAGCAGCCGCGGTGCCAATGGCGCCCGCGGCTACATGTGAGGGAGTCTTCGAAGTGGAGGGATGCACGGTCGCGCCAGACTTCTTCTTGGGAGCCATTGATGTAGAAGACGATGATGAATATCGACCCGCTGCTCACGAACTCAGGTTCGCACAAACGACGCGCCCCCTACCTGGCATGCGAAAGATGTCGGGGCATGGATGCATGCGATAACCTATGGGACCAGAGGCCCCTTTGTGGTTCGGCAGGGGGGTCAAGTTGCACAAATAGCGGAGACCATGAGATAGCACGATGATCGGGACGCTGGTGTTTTTACCCAGGTTCGGGCCGCGGCGAAGCGTAAAACCCTACTCCTGCTTTTGGTGGATTGATCAGAGGAACACGAAGAACACGCAGTGCTCAATCTCGGCAAGGGTTGCCGTCGGGGAGAGCTGCTACGTGAGTACAAGTGTCCAAAGGTCCGAATCCCTAACTAGGTTGCCTTGGGCCTCCTTTTATAGTTCAAGGGGCAACCACAATGGCAAAATAGACATTGTCTGGCGATTAGACAGCTAACAGAGCTATCATACCTAACTCTGGCATTTAGGACAAAATGCCATAAATGCAGTCTAGGTGGCGTGCGGGGATGCATTCCCGGCAAGCTCCTACCACCGCTCTAGCTAACTATCGCACCACGGCTTGACACACCTAAGGACGGGTGTCAAGGGGGCATAATCTGTCTTCCAGCATGCCGCCACGTGCTTAGCGAGAGCCACTTAACCACCTGGGGGCTCGACACCGCATCGACAAGTGACTGGCGTTACGATGCGGTGGAGCGGTGGCCGATCGGCTTGCGCTTGCCGAAGGATGGATTGCCGGGTCTTCCTGAAGGTGCATGCGCCTTGGTCCCCGGCAGGCACCGGGGATGGGCTTGGAGCGCTCTGGTCCCGTCCTGGGCTTGTTGCGTTGGTCTTGTCGGCGTTGCTTGGCCTTTTGCAGGTTATTGCCGCCGGAGTCTGGGTCTTGAATGTTGGCTTGGTTTGCGCCTGTGTTGATGGGATTTGCTACTACTGCCTGTGCATTAGTCAGGGGCACTGGATACCCCTGTCCTAGTGCACTGATAGGCATCCCCATGCTTAGGCTCTTGCTACTCCTTATTCCTTTGTCCATCATGATAACAGCCAAAACTTGAAAACTTCAATCACACAAAACTCAAAAAAACTTCGTGAGATCCGTTAGTATAAGAAACATATTGCATACTTTAGGTACTGTTATAAATTCATTCTTATTTCATAATTGCATAATAGGTATAGCAAATTGATCATTATGTTCAAAGATTTTATCAACTAGGACATTAGGTGGAACCTTCTTTCTAAGGTTTTCATCATAAGCAACATAGTTCGTTGATCTTAGTTTTCTTACTCCTTCAAACTCATAAAAAATTCCTTTTAGCACAAGGTGAAGTTGTGTGTTCAAGGGCTTCCGCTCTAGCGGCGGAAACACCACTAATTTCAAAATCAGACATGATAGCAACTTCAAGCAAGCAAAAGAGGTAAACTAGTAACAAGCAAAGATAAATATTTTTGTATTTTTTATTTTTATGAGACAAGCTAAATATAACAGAAAATAAAAGAAGAACAACTGAATGAAAATTTGTGTGAAGTTACTTGATAGCTGATGATGATATTCCCCGGCAACGGCGCCAGAAATCCTTCCTGATACTTGTGATCTCCGTTGGGTTTTCCGTGAAGAGGAACGAGTAATTGCAGCACACAATGGGTAAGTATTTCACTCAGTTATGAAACCAAGGTTTATCGAAACAATAGGAATATCAATCCTCAACCGTCTTCAGCGGCTGCACACAAATGAACAAACAATTTGCACCCAACGCGGGCAAGAGGGTTGTCAATCCCCTTGATCTCGTTATTTGCAAGCAAATGAGTTGTGTAGATAATTGTTGATAAATATAAATTGAAAAATAAAATAAAAGATAAATAAAGGCAGCAAGGTAATTGTAGCATTTGTAAATATATAAGTGAATAGACCCGGGGGCCATAGTTTTCCCTAGCGGCATCTCTCATGTAGGCAGCATACGGTGGGTAACAAATTACTGTTGGGCAATTGATAGAAAAGCGGATAGTTATGCAATTATCATGGCAATGATCATGTGTATATAGGCATCACGTCCATAAACAAATAGGTCGACTCCTGCCTGCACCTATTACTATTACTCCACTCATTGACCGCTATCTAGCATGCATCTAGAGTATTAAGTAAAACATAGTAATGCTTGGAGAACGATGACATGATGTAGACAAAGTAAACTCAAACAATATGAATGAACCCCATCGTTTTATCCTTAGTAGCAACAACACAAAGACGCATCTTGTCCCCTACTTTGTCACTGGGATATAGAAACTCGTCAGGTTGAATCTACCACAACACACCACTCCCACCGATGAAATATCAATCTACTTGGCCAAAGCACATCATTAGATCAGAGGGCATTACGAAGCTATAATGATCTTGTAATTAAGAGACAATATATATCAGAGGCATCTCAAATACTTTTCATGAATAATCTGAACATAAACCCACAATTCATCGGATCCCAACAAACACACCGCACAATAGGATTACATCGGATAGATCAAACCGAAGATGCGATGATCATTGTATTGAAGATCATAAGAGAGAGAGATTGCCATCTAGGTACTAGCTATGGACCCGTAGGTCTGCGGTGCACTACTCACATATCATCTGAGGGCGGCAAGGTTGATGACGAGGCCCTCCGTGATCGATCCCCCCTCCGGCAGGGTGCCGAAACGGAGCTCCAGATGGCCTCGCGACAGAACAAAGACTCCAGATGGCGCGCCCTAATGTGTGGTGGGTCCCTCGTGCACCTCCCGACCTCCTTCTTAAGCTTCTAGGTCTTCTTTTGGTCCATAAAAAATCATCAAAAAGTTTCATGGCAATTGGACTTCGTTTGGTACTGTAAACCTGAAAAGGCAAAAACATGCAGAAAACAACAATTGGCACTGGGCACTGGTCAATAGGCTACTGCTCAAAAATATTATAAATTGGTAAATAAAGAACCAAAAAGTATCGTAGAATGATAATATATCTGCATGGAACAATAAAAAATTATAGATACGTTGGAGACGTATCAATGTGCAATGATCTAGCATGACATGTATCAAAAATATGATGAACGGTGGCTTTGCCACAAATACTATGTCAGCTCTATATGATCATGCAAAGCAATATGATAATGAACAAACTAGTCATGTAAAGACGATGGAATTTGCATGGCAATATATCTCGGAATGGCTATGGAAATGCCATGATAGGTAGGTATGGTGGCTATTCTGAGGAAGATATAATAAGGCTTATGTGCAACAGAGCGTATCATGTCACGGGGTTTGGATGCACCGGCGAGAGTTGCACCGATCCTCGAGGTGAGAATGGGCTATGCACGGTACCGAAGAGGCTAGCAAATATGAGAAGGTGAGATTGCGTATGTCCATGGTTTCACATTAGTCATAAAGAACTCATATACTTATTTAAAATTTTTATTAGTTTTATCATAAATCAAAGTACTACTCGCATGACCCGAGGGAAGAGGTTGGTAGGAGTTAACCATCGCGCGCTTCCGACCCAAAACAACACCAGGATTTCAACAAGGAATAGAAATGCTCACACATCATCACCATGCCTCTTTAATTTTTAGATGAACAAAAAGGTCAACCTCTATTAATGTCGAAACTTCTATGGGTTAACAACAATTATGAACTCACACCTATTTCATATTACCACATCAATATCCTTGACCCACAATTTCTCTATATGTGCTACATGATGGTTTTGATTATCACTCATTGGATACCTAATATTTTTGGACTAGTAATATGACTCATGCAAATTACCGTCACTATTTATTAACTCTCAAACAAGTATAAGTGAAGAACGATAGTGAAATTATTTCTATAAAATCTACACGCCACCGTGCTCAAAAAGATATAAGTGAAGTACTAGAGCAACTGCTAAGCTCAAAAGATATAAGTGAAGCACATAGAGTATTCTAACAAATTATGATGAAGGTGTGTCTCTCTTAAATAGGTGTGTCCAGAAAACAATGATCATGGTAAACTTAAAGTAAAAGCAAACAAAATCAAACAACGCTCCAAGCAAAACTCATATCATGTGACGAATAAAAATATAGCTTCAAGTGACATACCGATGGATTGAGACGAAAGAGGGGATGCCTTCCGGGGCATCCCCAAGCTTAGACATTTGAGTCTTCCTTAGAATATTACCTTGGGGTGCCTTGGGTATCCCCAAGCTTAGGCTCTTGCTACTCCTCTTTCCTTTCTCCATCATGATAACACCCAAAACTTGAAAACTTCAATCACACAAAACTCAACAAAACTTCGTGAGATCCATTAGTATAAGAAACATATTGCATACTTTAGGTACTGTTATAAATTGATTCTTATTTCATAATTGCATAATAGGTACTGTATTAAAACTTCTCCATGGCTTATACCCCCGATACAATCCATAGCATAATCAAAACAAGCAACTATGCAAGCAAAAACAGAATCTGTCTAAAACAGAATAGTCTATAGCAATCTGTAGAGAACCTATACATATGGAACTCTAATAATTCTGAAAAATTAGTACAACCTTTAAAATTTGTATATCAACACTTTTTAAAAATTTCAGATTGTTATCACACTCCAGTAAAAAATGAAAATTTCTGTACTGGAGTCAAAAGTTTCTCTTTTGTTTCAGCATTGATTCTACTCATCTTGTGAGTCATCCCAAAGGCTTTACTTGGCACAAAAACTAATTTAAACACAAAAACATAATCATTACAGAGGCAATAATAATGTTATTAAAAACAAACAGAAATTTTAAAGCAAAAATTTAAAGATAACTATTGGGTTGCCTCCCAACAAGCGCTATTGTTTTATGCCCCTAGCTAGGCATACTGATTTCAATGATGCTCACATAAAAGTAAAGAATTGAAACACAATGGGAGCATCATGAAGCATGTGACAAGCACATTTAATCCTAACCCACTTTATACGCATAGAAATTTTGTGATCAAACAATTTATGATAGCAAGAATCAACTAGCATAGGAAGGCAAAACATGCATAACTTCGAAACTTTGAACACTAGGGAGGAAACTTGATATTATTGCAATTCCTACACGCATATGTTACATCCTCATAATAATTTTCAGTAGCATCATGAAGGAATTCCACAATATAACTATCACATAAAGCATTCTTTCTTGATCTACAAGCATAGAAGATTTATTACTCTTCACATAAGCAAATTCCTTTTCATTCATGGTAGTGGGAGCAAACTCAACAAAATAACTATCATGTGACACTTGATTGTCATAACCAAATTGAAAATTTAAATCATGATGCCATGTTTCATGGTTATCATTATTAATTATAGCATACGTGCCATAACCACATTCATCATAATAAATTTGCTCATCAAAACTTAGGGGACAAAAAATATCATCTTCATCAAACATAGCATCCCCAAGCTTGTGGTCTTGCATATCGATTGCATCATGGATATTCAGAGAATTCATACTAACAATATTTCTATCATGCTCATCATTAAATGAACTCACATTAAGCATTTTTTAAATTCTTCCTCTAACAATTGAGCACAATTTTTTGAATCCTTATTTTCACGAAAGACATTATAAAGATGAAGCATGTGAGGCAACCTAAACTCCATTTTTTGTATTTTTTATTTTTATGAGGCAAGCTAAATATAACAGCAAATAAAAGGAAGAACAGGTGAATGAAAAGTTGTGTGAAGTTACTTGGTAGTTGATGATGACATTTGACGTGGCTTGAGACTGCGTCGGTATTTCCCCAAAGAGGAAGGGATGATGCAGCATAGTGACGGTAAGTATTTCCCTCAGTTATGAAACCAAGGTATCGAAACAGTAGGAGGATCACCAACACAATGTAAACAACACCTGCACACAATGAACAAATACTTGCAACCCGACGCGAAAGAGAGGTTGTCAATCTCTCTACGGTAAAAAGATAGATTAGGTAATGATAGATTGGATAGATAGATCTCTCAAGAACACAAAATAAAAGAGGCAAATAAAAAGTGCAGCAAGGTATTTTTGGGTTTTTGGAATAATAGATCTCAAAACAAAAGCGGCAAAAAGATAGATCGGAAAGCAATATGTTGGAAAAGTAGACCCGGGGGCCGTAGGATTCACTAGTGGCTTCTCTCATGAGTATAGCACACGGCGGGTGAACAAATTACTGTTGGGCAATTGATAGAAGATCAAATAATCATGATGATATCCAAGGCGATGATCATTATATAGGCATCACGCCCAAGATTAGTAGACTGAAACGATTCTGCATCTACTACTATTACTCCACACGTCGACCGCTATCCAGCATGCATCTAGTGTATTAAGTTCATGGAAAAACGGAGTAATACAATAAGAACGGTGACATGATGTAGACAAGATCTATTCATGTAGGAATAGACCCCATCTTGTTATCCTTAATAGCAACGATACATGCGTGCCTCGCTGCCCCTTTTGTCACTGGGAGAGGACACCGCAAGATCGAACCCATCACAAAGCACCTCTTCCCATGGCAAGAAAAATCGATCTAGTTGGCCTAACTAAACCAAAGATTCGAAGAAGAAATACGAGGCTATAAGTAATCATGCATATAAGAGATCAAAGAAGACTCAAATAATATTCATGGATAGAAACTGATCATGGACTCGAAATTCATCGGATCCCAACAAACACACCGCAAAAGTTTACATCAAATAGATCTCCAAGAGACCATTGTATTGAGAATCAAAAGTGAGAGAGAGAGGAAGCCATCTAGCTACTGCCTACGGACCCGTAGGTCTATGATGGACTACTCACGCATCATCGGAGAGGCACCAATGAGGATGATGAACCCCTCCAAGATGGTGTTAGATTGGATCTCGCGGATCTGGAACGTGCGGCGGCTGGATGTATTTTCCGTCGACTCCTCTAGGGTTTCGGGAATATTTGGGTATTTATAGAGCTCAGAGGTGGTGGAGGGGACTCCCGAGGCGGCCACAACCCATCAGGGCGCGCCCTGGTGGGTTGTGGGCGGCCTGGGCTCCCTCGTGCATACTTCTTTGGCCCACTAGCCTTCTTCTGGTCCAAAAAAATTCTCCAAAAAGTTTCGTCGCGATTGGACTCTGTTTGGGACTGATATTCTGTCAAGTAAAAACAAGCAAAAACAGCAACTGGCACTTTGGCACTATGTCAATAGGTTAGTCCCAAAAAATGATATAAAGTTGCTATAAAATGATTCTAAAACATCCAAGATTGATAATATAACAGCATGGAACAAGCAAAAATTATAGATACGTTGGAGACGTATCAGCATCAACAACAACAACAACAACAACAACAAACAAAGCCTTTAGTCCCAAACAAGTTGGGGTAGGCTAGAGGTGAAACCCATAAGATCTCGCGACCAACTCATGGTTCTGGCACATGGATAGCAAGCTTCCACGCACCCCTGTCCATGGCTAGTTCTTTGGTGATGCTCCAATCCTTCAGGTCTCTCTTTACGGACTCTTCCCATGTCAAGTTCGGTCTACCCCGGCCTCTTTTGACAATATCAGCATCCCCAAGCTTAATTCATACTCGTCCTTGAGTAGGTAAGTGATAAAAATATAATTTTTGATGTGGAATGTTGCCTAACATGTTCATCACATATTCTTTTCTTTTGTATCATGGACATTTGGACTTTTAGATGGTTCAAAGGAATAGTCTAGTTTTGACATAAAGACTTTAATACTCAAGCATGCCAACAAGCAACCATGTCTTTCAAAATATCGACACTAAAGAAAGTTATCCCTAGCCCATCACGCTCTATCATTGATCCATTCATGAAACACACTCAAATATTAACTACACCCAATGCTCTAGTACGATCACAGTGCCCCCTAGTTGGTGCTTTATAAGAGAGGATGGAGACACAAATAAAAATAAAAATTTCATAAAGTAAATAGATAGGCCCTTCGCAGAGGGAAGTAAGGATTTGTAGAGGTGCCAGAGCTCAAAGCTTAAATTGAGAGAGAAAAATTATTTTGGGTGGCATGCCTTTCCTGTCAACGAAAACGACAAAGTAGTTCACAATACTTTCCATGCTAGATATATCATAGGCGGTTTCCAAACATAAAATAAAGTTTGTTCCTTTTTCCACCATTCTTTCACAATCCATGGCTAGCCGTATCCACGGTTGCCTTCCATACCAACACTTTCCAAGGAATTTATTATTTGACAACAAAAAGTAAATTTCTTTTTCATTTCGGGACTGGGCATCCCTATTACCGCCGTACTCTCGTGCAATGACAAGTGAATAAATAGTCATCTTGAGAATAACACATCTAGCATGGAAAAATATTGGATACCCCCTACCGTTTCATGAGCGGTACGAGCACACAAAAAGGAAATTCATTTTGAAAATTAGAGATGGCACATAAAAATTTGCTTAGAACGGCATGGAAATACCACATATAGGTAGGTATGGTGGACTCATAAGGAAAAACTGGGTTTAAGGATTTTGGATGCACAAGTAGTATTTCTACTTAGTATAAGTGGAGGCTAGCAAATAGATTGAGAAGCAACCAACCAAGAAACGAAAATTCACATAAGCGGGCATTGAGAATAACTAACACCGAATGATGAACCATAAGTAGGATGTAACTTCATTGCATAACTATTGACTTTCGTGCATGCTTAGGGAATCACAAACCTTAACACCAATATTCTTACTAAAGCATAATTACTCACTAACATGACTTACATATTACTATCATCATGTCTCAAAACTATTACAAGGAATCAAGTTTAAGTTGTCCAGTGATCTTCATGAAAGTTTTTATTATATCCTCCTTGGATATCTATCACTTTGGGACTAGTTTCATATATTGCCATTGCTTTTGACAAGCTCAAACAAATTAAGTGAAGAACATGAGCATAAAAGTTTCATCTCTCAAAATAATCTAATGTGAAGCATGAGAGGATTTGTTCAAAATCTACTAACTCTCAAATTAGTCTAAGTGAAGCATGAGAGTATTTCTACAAAAAAAATCATGCACACCGTGCTCAAAAAGATATAAGTGAAGCACTAGAGTAATTCCATAGCTCAAAAAATTTAAGTGAAGCATAAGAGCAATTCTAACAAATCATAGCATAATTTTGGCTCCCTCAAATAGGTGTGTACAGCAAGGATACTAGTGACAAACTAAAAAGCAAAACAAGCAAAGACTCAAATGATACAAGACGCTCCAAGCAAAACTCATGATATGTGACGAATAAAAATATAGCTCCAAGTAAAATACCGATGGTCGTTAGAAGAAAGAGGGGATGCCACTCGGGGCATCCCCAAGCTTAGTTGCTTGTTTATCTTTGGATATATCTTGGGGGTGATGTAGCATCCCCAAGCTTAGGATCTTTTCACTCCTTATTCCTTCATCAGCGTGATCTCACCCAAAACTTGAAAACTTCAATCACACAAAACTCAACAAAATCTTCGTGAGATCCGTTAGTATAATAAAGAAAATCACCACTTTAAGTAATGTTGAAAATAAATTAAAATTTTATTATTGCATTATACCTACTATATTTTAACTTTACCATGGCTTATACCCTCCAATACAAACCATAGATTCATCAAAACAAGCAGACAATGCAACGAAAACAGAATCTGTCTTAAACAGAACAGTCTGTAGTAATCTGTACTCTAACCATACTTATGTAACTCCAACAATTCTGGAAAATTAGGAAAACATATAGAATTTGTATATAAATACCGTGTTAAAATTTCAGCTCATTATCATGCTCCAGTAAAAAATTAAAATTCATGCACTGGAGGCAAAGTTTGTGTTTCAGATTCAGCATTGTTTCTACTCATCTTATGAATCATCCTAAAGGCTTTACTTGGCACAAACACTAAATAAAACATAAAAACACAATCATAACAGAGGCATAATTGTTTCAACACTGAAAAACAGAAAGGAGAAAAAGGAAAATAAATTTATTCATTGGGTTGCCTCCCAACAAGCGCTATCGTTTTACGCCCCTAGCTAGGCATAATGCATATATTAGTATTGTCATCTTTGGTTTTCAACTCCTCAATCAAACAAATAGATTTATTCAAGAATTTAGCATGCATACTCTCAATAACAACACTTCTAGGAATAAGACCAAAAAATTCATTATTGTAGGTAGGGTCTTTTACTATTTCAACAAAATTGGGATGAATACTAATCATTTTAAGATCTCCCTTGTGACTATTAGATGTAGCACCTTTGTTCTTAGTGACTTGCGTGGTCTTTCAAATTTTTATGGGAGTATTTTCAATAGTTTTAACATAAGAAAAGGCCGAGCTCAAGTTACTAAAAATTTCTTCCAACTTATCAATACGGTGAGGACTTTCTTCTATTCTTTCATTAACCACGGTTTCCTTTTCCTTCAACAATTTAAAGGCATCTCCCTCTTTTGACCCAATTTTATTAGAAAGATTATGCATTTTATTATCCAAATTTTCGAGATGTTCTTTGGTAATCATCTTCTTTTCAATAGCATCTAGCTTTTCCATAACATGTTCGAGAGTTAAGGTTGTTTCATTAATCATGAGAGATGGTGAACCCACTAAACTTCCCATAGCATTAAAAGTGTCCAGAGATGGACACATCAAGAAATTCCCACCAGTAATCGTATCAAGGACGAATCTATACAAAGTGGTGATGCCCACATAAAAACTGCGAAGGAGAACAACGGTAGATTGCTTATGAATTGATCTATTATGAGCATTACAAATCCTATACCAAGCATCTTTTAAATTCTCTCCTACCCTTTGCTTGAAATTAAGAACTTCATTCTCAAGGGTACACGCAATAGAGGAAGAACTAGCCATAACGACAAGGTAGATAAACTAGAGATCCAACGGGAAAAAGGCAACGAAAAAGAGGGCGAATAAAACGGCAAATTTGTGAAGTGGGGGAGAGGAAAACGAGAGGCAAATGGAAAATAATGTAATTGCAAGGAGATGAGATTTGTGATTAGGAACCTGAAAGATGTTGATGGTGTCTCCTCGGCGCCAGAGATTGGCTCGTAGAAGAGACCGCTTCCTCCCTGGCAGCGGCGCCAGAAATTCCTTTGACGTGGCTTGAGACTGCGTCGGTATTTCCCCAAAGAGGAAGTGATGATGCAACACAGCGACGGTAAGTATTTCCCTCAGTTATGAAACCAAGGTATCGAACCAGTAGGAGGATCACCAACACAATGTAAATAACACCTGCACACAAAGAGCAAATACTTGCAACCCGACGCGAAAGAGAGGTTGTCAATCTCTCTACGATAAAAAGATAGATTAGGTAATGATAGATTGGATAGATAGATCTCTCAAGAACACAAAATAAAAGAGGCAAATAAAAAGTGCAGCAAGGTATTTTTGGGTTTTTGGAATAATAGATTTGAAAACAAAAGCGGCAAAAAGATAGACCGGAAAGCAATATGTTGGAAAAGAAGACCCGGGGAGCCGTAGGATTCACTAGTGGCTTCTCTCATGAGTATAGCACACGGTGGGTGAACAAATTACTGTTGGGCAATTGATAGAAGATCAAATAATCATGACGATATCCAAGGCGATGATCATTATATAGGCATCACGTCCAAGATTAATAGACCAGAACGATTCTGCATCTACTACTATTACTCCACACATCGACCGCTATCCAGCATGCATCTAGTGTATTAAGTTCATGGAAAAACTAAGTAATGCAATAAGAACGGTGACATGACATAGACAAGATCTATTCATGTAGCAATAGACCCCATCTTGTTATCCTTAATAGCAACGATACATGCGTGCCTCGCTGCCCCTTCTGTCACTGGGAGAGGACACCGCAAGATCGAACCCATCACAAAGCACCTCTTCCCATGGCAAGAAAAATCGATCTAGTTGGCCTAACTAAACCAAAGATTCGAAGAAGAAATACGAGGCTATAAGTAATCATGCATATAAGAGATCAAAGAAGACTCAAATAATATTCATGGATAGAAACTGATCATGGACTCAAAATTCATCGGATCCCAACAAACATCAAATAGATCTCCAAGAGACCATTGTATTGAGAATCAAAAGTGAGAGAGAGGAAGCCATCTAGCTACTGCCTACGGACCCGTAGGTCTATGGTGGACTACTCACGCATCATCGGATAGGCACCAATGAGGATGATGAACCCCTCCATGATGGTGTTAGATTGGATCTCGCGGATTTGGAACTTGCGGCGGCTGGATGTATTTTCCATCGACTTCTCTAGGGTTTCTGGAATATTTGGGTATTTATAGAGCTCAGAGGTGGTGGAGGGGACTCCCGAGGTGGCCACAACCCATCAGGGCGCGCCCGGGGCCCCTGACGCGCCCTGGTGGGTTGTGGGCGGCCTGGGCTCCCTCTTGTATACTTCTTTGGCCCACTGGCCTTCTTCTGGTCCAAAAAAATTCTCCAAAAAGTTTCATCACGATTGGACTCCGTTTGGTACTGATATTCCGCGAAGTAAAAAAAAACAAGCAAAAACAACAACTGGCACTTTGGCACTATGTCAATAGGTTAGTCCCAAAAAATGATATAAAGTTGCTATAAAATGATTCTCAAACATCCAAGATTGATAATATAACAGCATGGAACAAGCAAAAATTATAGATACGTTGGAGACGTATCAATATTCCCCCGCAACGGCGCCAGAAATCATTCCTGATACTTGTGATCTGCGTTGGGTTTTCTGTGAAGAGGAACCGGTTATTGCAGCACAAAGTGGGTAAGTATTTCCCTCAGTTATGAAACAAAGGTTTATCGAACCAATAGGAATATCAATCCTCAACCGTCTTTAGCGGCTGCACACAAATGAACAAACAACTTGCACCCATTGTGGGCAAGAGGGTTGTCAATCCCCTTGATCTCGTTATTTGCAAGCAAACATGTTGTGTAGATAATTGTAAATTGCAAAATAAAATAAAAATTAAAGAAAGGCAGAAAGGTAACAGTAGCGTTTGTAAATATATAAGTGAATAGACCCGGGGGCCATAGTTTTCCCTAGCGGTATCTCTCATGTAGGCAGCATAGAGTGGGTAACAAATTACTGTTGGGCAATTGATAGAAAAACGGATAGTTATGTGATTTCAAGGCAATAATCATGTGTATATAGGCATCACATCCATAAACAAATAGGCCGACTCCTGCCTGCACCTATTACTATTACTCCACTCATCGACCACTATCCAGCATGCATCTAGAGTATTAAGTAAAACAGAGTAATGCATGGAGAACGATGACCTGATGTAGACAAAGTAAACTCAAGCAATATGAATAAACCCCATCGTGTTATATTTAGTAGCAACAACACAAAGACGCATATTGTCCCCTACTTTGTCACTGGGATATAGAAACTCGTCAGGTTGAACCTACCACAACGCACCACTCCCACCGATGAAATATCAATCTACTTGGCCAAAGCACATCAATAAATCAGAGAGCATTACGAAGCTATAATGATCATGCAATTAAGAGACAATATATATATATCATAGATATCTCAAATACTTTTCATGAATAATCTGAACATAAACCCATAATTCATCGGATCCCAACAGACACACCGCACAATAGGATTACATCGGATAGATCAAAGCGAAGATGCGATGACCATTGTATTTAAGATCAAGAGATAGAGAGATTGCCATCTAGGTACTAGCCATTGACCCATAGGTCTCTGGTGAACTAATCACACATCATCATGAGGGCAGCAAGGTTGATGTAGGGCCCCTCCGTGATCGATCCCCCCACTGGCAGGTGACGTGTTTGAACTGCGTTGGTATTTCCCCAAAGAGGAAGGGATGATGCAGCACAGCAACGACAAGTATTTCCCTTAGTTATGGAACCAAGGTTATCAATCCAGTAGGAGAACCAAGCAACACTATGTAAGCGGTACCTGCACACAAAGAACAAATACTTGCAACCCAACGCGTAAGAGGGGTTGTCAATCCCTCCTCGGTAAAAAGATAGATTGGTTTGTATGAGATTGGATAAATAGATCTTGCAAAAACACAAAATAAAATAAGTAAAGAAAAAGTGCAGCAAGGTATTTTTGGGTTTTTGGAATAATAGATCTAAAAACAAAACGATAAAAGATAGATCGAAAAGCAATATGATAAAAGATAGACCCGGGGGCCGTAGATTTCACTAGTGGCCTCTCTCGAGAAAATAGCATACGATGGGTAAACAAATTATTGTTGGGCAATTGATAGAAGAACAAATAATTATGACGATATCCAAGGCAATGATCAATATATAGGCATCACATCCAAGATTAGTAGACCAAAACAATTCTGCATCTACTACTATTACTCTAGACATCGACCGCTATCCAGCATGCATCTAGTGTATTAAGTTCATGGAGAAACGGAGCAATGCAATAAGAACGATGATATGATGTAGACAAGATCTATTCATGTAGGAATAGAGCCCATCTTTTTATCCTTAATAGAAATGATACATACGTGCCTCGCTACCCCTTCTGTCACTGGGTGAGGACACCGTAAGATCGAACCCATCACAAAGCACCTCTTCCCATTGCAAGGAAAATCAATCTAGTTGGCCTAACTAAACCAAAGATTCGGAGAAGAAATACGAGGCTATAAATAATCATGCATATAAGAGATCAAAGAAGACTCAAATAATATTCATGGATATAGATCTGATCATAAACTCGAACTTCATCAGATCCCAACAAACACACCGCAAAAAATCATTACATCAAGTAGATCTCCAAGAGACCATTGTATTGAGAGTCAAAAAGAGAGAAGAAGCCATCTGGCTACTGCCTACGAACCCGTAGGTCTATGGTGAACTACTCATGCATCATCGGAGGAGCACCAATGAGGATGATGAACCCCTTCGTGATCGTGCTCCCCTCCGGCGGAGTGCCGGAATAGGGCTCTAGATTGGATCTCGTGGTTCTGGAACTTGCGGCAGCTAGAATTGTGTTTCGTCAACTCTCCTAGGGTTTGTTGAATATTTGGGTATTTATAGAGCTTCCTTGGCTCCCAAGTTGTCTTCTGGTCCAAAAAAATTCTCCAAAAAGTTTCGTGGCATTTGGACTTTTGTTGGTACTGATATTCTACGAAGTAAAAAACAAGCAAAAAACAGCAACTGGCACTGGGCACTATGTCAATAGGTTAGTCCCAAAAAATGATATAAAGTTGCTATAAAATGATTGTAAGACATCCAATAATGATAATATAATAGCATGGAACAATCAAAAATTATAGATACATTGGAGACGTTTCAGCAGGGTGTCGGAACGGAGCTCCAGATGGCCTCACGTAGGAACAAAGACTTGCGGCGACGGAAAAAGGGTTTCGGGACTATCTCCGTTATTTTTAGGGTGAAAGATAATTTATAGGCCAGAGAGGGGCGTCAGGAGGCAGCCGAGGGAGGCACAAGCCATCAGGGTGCACCCTCCTGGGGCTCGCCCTGTTGGCTTGTGCGGCCCTCGTGCGGTCCCCGGCCTCCTTCCGAAGCTTCCAGGTCTTCTTTTGGTCCAGAAAAAGTCATCAAAAAGTTTCGTGGCAATCGGACTTCGTTTGGTACTATAAACCTGAAAAGTAAAAAACACGCAGAAAACAACAACTGGCACTGGGCACTGGGTCAATAGATTAGTGCTCAAAAATATTATAAATTGGTAAATAAAGACCCAAAAGGTATCCTAGAATGATAATATATCAGCATGGAACAATCAAAAATTAGAGATACGTTGGAGACGTATCAGGGACGCTCCACGGTTCTTTCGAACTGTTCTTCGTCTTCAGCCGTCGGTCTTGAAAACTGGTTCAACAAATCTTCCCGTCTTCGATCTTGAGGATCGCCGAGGTGTATCCGAAGAGTTCACACGTTGGGCATCCGAGGAGCCCCTTTAGTTTCTCGGCCTTTATCAATGCCTTATTATTTTTACGGCACACCTCGGGTTCGGAGTTTTTCCCGAGCGGCGGTGTCCTCCTGTAGCCGAGCTCCAACGCCAGACTGCATACGAGGTATCTTTTTGCAGCCGAGGTCCAACGTCGGTCGGCATCCGAGGTCTCATAGATTTCTTTGAAAAAGTTGAAGGAATTCTACCGAGCTTAATGCCGGAAATGCCCTCTATGTAGTCAGCCAATTGTGCCCGAGCTTTATGCCGGACTGGTTTCGAGGTGTTGCACCACCTCGGCCGTGGGCTGATTTTTTGTGGATTTTTTCGATTGGTGCAACTCTACCAAGATGTATAGCAAGTAACCCCTGAGACTTGGGTTGGGCAACATGGCCGACCCTAGCATCATATCTCCCCAGGAACTAGTTCATCCGTTGAGTGTGTTTTTACAACACTGAGGTGCAGCTCGGCAGGAAAGATGCCGAACTGTGGGTCAGAAAAGATTTCCCGAGAAGAACCACCATGTAGAACACCCCGAACAAGAGGATGTCCTGCCTCCTGAAAGAAAAAAACATAAAAATAGGTTAAAGGTGCCATAAGCTCGGAAAACCAAAAAACTTTAGCAAAAACTTTGTGTCCGAACTAAATCAAGGTTTTTGGTGCCAATCCGAAAATTGGTCTTAAAATTAGTTTGTGCTTCCGTCGTGCTTTAACATGACACATCCGATCTCAAGACTTCAAGTGGATCAGCCTTCGGCTTCGACCTCCTATCCCGAAGGTAGAGTGCTTCTCAAGCCAGTTTAGCGAGCCAAACTCGAGCGGCTTTAGAGAGAAACCAGTCTATCTGGCTATTGAACACACACTCGAGTCGAGAAAGGAGCGGTAGAAAAAGACTTTGCAACGACCAAGAAGAAAATAATTATTATAAAACGGCTCATATAAATTTAAGAGCCCCGAGTTAACATGGGAAAAGGAAGTGTTTTTAACAAACGACGCTTTTAACAAGCTAAATTTTTAACAAACAACATTTTTGTTTAACACAAATATAATGCTTGGTTGAACCACACAGAAATTAAAATTTGAAAAAGGTGAGCATGAAAGCGACTTAGCTGGTTAACATGCTCGGTGTTGATGATGTGGGCAGAGCTTGTAGTGGGTCGAGGTCCCAGTCCCCTAGCCAGTTCCGAGGTGCCCGAGTGAAGAGATCGGCTTCATGAAATGGCGATGCAGCACGGTCGATGTGGCGAGGCGAAGCCCTCGGTCCAGCCGAGGTGATGAACCTGGTCGGCTGGTGACGCCGAAGTCTCAGGAGTAGGTTGATGAAGAGATGGTGAAGCCTCCGGTCTAGCCGAGGTGACGGAGTAGGTCGGTAAAGTGACGCTAGATCCCCCACGCCAGCCGACGTGTGGAAGCAGGTCAGTGTGGTGGGAAGAAGCGACGGCGCGGCAATGCCGACGCAGGTCGGAATTTGTGACGCGGTCAATGCCGTCTTGATGAAGCAACGACGCGCCTGACCCGTGCAACCCGTGGGGTGACGAGGTTCTTTTGAAGATTATTTGGCCCTCGCAATACCGAACTTTTGGTCGGCTCCTCGAGGTGATGATCCGATGAGGTTGACCTCGGCTTGACGAAGCGAGGATCTGTCTAGCGCAGGTCGGCAGCCGTGGAGCAATGTTGTCGGGCTGGTTTGACACTAACGCGATGGCGAAGATTACCTCGAAAAAAGGCTTTAAAATTTGTGGGCACGTGTTTGAGAACAACACACAATATCCTAACAAAAAATCCTCCAAAAAGGATGTACAATACCCCATTCATGAAGAAAGATTAATTTGGTTCGGATTCGTTTTCGTGCAGAAAAAAGATCCGAAAATTGATGCACTCATCGGACGTTTCCCAGAGTTTCAACGGTCGGATCGAGCTGAAATTTTGAGGGTCGATCGATATGATAATTCCACACATGTTGAACGGTGAGATCTTCCAAACGATGTCCGAGCTGGAAGTTGGACTCCTCGCCCTAAACTCGTCCAGATTCGAAAGGGCTCCAGTAGATCAGAGTTTGTCGGAGATTCCTCAATCGAAACGCGATGAAATTTTATAGGGTTGTTCCAGACTCAATTCTTCACAATTTCACTAAAGCAATCGTTAAAGCGACGCTCGAGGAGGTAGGGATGATGAACATGATTCTGCTGTCCAGAAAAACTGCAATCTGCAGACGAGCCATCGATCCTTGTGTTGATCTCACAGCAGAACTCTCAATGAAAGCACCAATGTCACTGTCAAAACCGGCAGATCTCGGATAGGGGGTCCCGAGCTGAGGATCTTGGATCGAAGGGGAACATGATGAAAGAGGGACAGTGTTTACCCAGGTTCGGTCCCTCTCGAGGAGGTAAAACCCTACGTCCTGCTTGATTGTATTGATGTGTCTATGACAATTACAGAGTCGATATACCACGAGACTGTTGTAATGAATATGATATATCTATTGACTAGCCTAACCTCAGTTTATATAATGCACCAGAGGCCTAGGGTTTAGAAGAGTCCTTGTTTTATGCACCAAGTCTTGTGGAATCTTCCTTGTATATGTCATGGGCTGCCCGAAGTGGCCCCTTAGCGAATCGCCCTGGGGGTCCTCGGCTCGACCCATTGGTCGGGATACGACGTGGTGAGTACCCTAGTCCAGGGCACCATCAAAAAGGGCGCGCCCTAGGGGGTGGGCGCGCCTTGTTGCCTTGGGGGCAACTGGTGTCCCCCTCCGATGGTTCATCACTCTGGTATTTCTTATATGTTCGAGAAAAAAATCATCAAAAAGTTTGGGCGATTCCGAAAACTTTTATTTTCTGCACAAAAACAACACCATGGTAATTCTGCTGAAAACAATATCAGTCCAGGTTAGTTCCAATTAAATCATATAAAGTGCATCAAAACCATATAAAATATTATAAACATAGGTGAATATGGCATGAATACGTCATAAATTATTGATACGTTGGAGACGTATCACACCGCAAGAGTGAACCCATTACAACGGACCACTCCCACTGAAGACAAATCAATCTAGTTGGCCAAACCAAACCGATAGATCGGAGAGAAATACAAAGCTATAACAATCATGCATAAAATAATTCAAAGGAGATTCAATTAATATCATGAATAATCTGATCATAAACCCACAATTCATCGGATCCCGACAAACACACCGCAAAAGAGGATTACATCGGATAGATCACCGCGAGAATCGCGGTGAACATGGTATTGAAGATCAGAGAGAGAGAGAGGGAGGGAGGGAGGGAGAGAGATCTAGGTACTAGCTATGGATCCGTAGGCTTGTGGTGAACTACTCACACATCATCATGGAGGCAGCAAGGTTGATGTAGATGGCCTCCGTGATCGAATCCCCCTCTGGCAGGGCACCGAAAAAGGTCTCCAGATGGGATCATGGAAGAACAAAGACTTGCGGCGGTGGACAAAGTGTTTCGGGTGGCTCCCTGTTGGTTTTCCAATTTTAGAGAATTTATGAAGGTGGAATCAGGTCAAACGGAGCCACGAGGGGCCCACAAGGTAGCAGGGCGTGCCTATCCCCTCGGCGTGCCCTGTTGCCTTGCCGTCTCCTCGTCTGTCCTCTAGTCTCCTCTCGAAGCTTCCAGGGTCTCTTTTGTCTAAAAAATCATCAAAAATATTCGTAGCATGTGGACTGCGTTTGGTACCGATTTCTTGGAAAACCAAAAACAAGCAGAAAACAACAACTGACACTAGCCGCTGGGTTAATAGGTTAGTCCCAAAAAATGATATAAAATAGCATATTATTGCATATAAAGTATCCAAGATTGATAATATAATATCATGGAACAATAAAAAATTATTGATACGTTGGAGACGTATCAACATCTTCTATGACTGTGAACTCCCATTAATTATTTCCAAACTTGATCAAGTAATTGAGATTGGACAAGGAAGACAACGTAATGGGTTATGTTCATTTACATTCACATAGAAGTTATATTGTTATGGATCCTCTAACATGTGGTGCTTGCCCCTCATCTTTTGCTAGCCAAAATTCCGCACGAAGTAGAAATACTATTTATGCATCCAAACACTTAAACCCAGTTTCTTTCCATGAGAGTCCACCATATCTACCTATGGTTTGGATAAGATTCGTCAAGTAAGTTTTCATCGCTGCAAAAGCAATAAAAATTGCTCCTAAATATGTATAATCTTTTATTGCAAGGGAAATAAATTTGTACGAACTTGTGATGGTAAAGAAATAAAAGCGACAAACTACATAATAAAGGTTGATATCACAAGAGGCAATATAAAGTAACATTCCTTTGCATTAAGAGCTTGCACATCCAAAAAATAAAAGCGCATGTCAACCTGTGCTTTCCTCTGCGAAGGCCTTATCTTGCAATGTTTCTTTTTTGTCTTTAATTTTTATGCAAGAATCAATAATGTCTGTCCTTACTCATCTCTTAATAACACTCTATTTAGCAAGCATCATGTGGTGGGGAACGATCCAGACATATATATCCAGTCGAATGTAGGTGTTCATGATTTATTATTGTTGACGTTATCCCTGAGACAAATAAGATGGGAGGTGAAAAATTAAACCCCTATCCTCCTCTGTGTTTGACTGAGATTGTTTATTATAAAATATGCTTTGAGTGCCAGCAATCATAGAAGACTATAGATGGTTGAGTATGTGGAATTTGCTAAGCCAAAAGATCTTACGTAGGCTCTCCCCGTAAAGATAGTGAATTGTAATTGCTTTGATTACTGACAACATACTTTGTTAGTTTTCAAGAAATTTTATTTATTATACTTTTGGAATTGTGGATGAATTGTTACTTTGTTATGAGAAGCTTTATGATTATTACTTGCTGCTATAATAATGATTATGATGCTACCGTGCCCATATTTTATTTTATCGACACCTCTCTCTCTCTAAACATGTGGTCATATTATCGAGTTCGCCATTCGCTTGATGACAAGCGAGGTCTAAGCTTTGGGGAGTTGATACGTCCATTTTGTATCATGTTTTTTCTACTGTTATTTATAATGTTTTGGGTCAATATTTCACTTTATAATGCAATTCTAATGTCTTTTCTCTATTATTATGCAAGATCTATATGAAGACGGAAATTGCCGGCACCTGGAATTCTGGAACTGAAAAAGGTACAACAGAGATAGCTATTCTTCGGGGCTCCAAATGAGCTAAAAATTAATGAAGAATTGTTTTGGAATTAAAGTAAATACTAAAAAAAGAATTTCCGGGAGGGGACCCACCAGTGAGCCACAAGCTCAGGTGGCGCCCCTTAGGGCGCGCCATGTGAGCTTCTGGGCCCACACTAGCAGGCCTCCGTGGCCCTCCTTCTCCTACATGATGCTATTTGCCCTAGAAAAAGTAATAAGAAATTTTTCGGGGCGAAGTGCCGCCGTCTCGAGACGGAACCTGGGCAGAAGCACTTTTGCTCTCAGACGGAGCAATTCCGTCGGGGATACTTCCCTTCGGGAGGGGACAAACGAGGCATTCGTCATAACCAATGCTTCCTCCATCATGAGAGGGCTCATCTTCATCAACATCTTTATTTACACCATCTCATATCAAACCCTAGTTCATCTCTTGTATCCAATATTTGTCCCAAAACATCAGATTGGTACACATGGGTTACTAGTAGTTTCGATTTCATCTTGTAGTTGATGCTATTTGGTTTACTTGGTGGAAGATTATATGTTCAGATTGTCATTTACCTATATATTCCCTCTGAACATGAGCATGAACATGCCTTGTGAGTAGTTCTTTTAGTTCTTGAGGACATGGGAGAAGTCTTGTTATAAACTATCATGTGAAGTTGGTATTTGTTCAATATTTTGATGACATGTACGTTGTGTTTCCTATAGTGGTGTCATGTGAACGTCGACTACATGACACTTCATCATACTTGGGTCTAGAGGAAAGCATTGTAGGAAGTATATTATGGGTTGCGAGTGATACGTCTTCAACGTATCTATAATTTATGAAGTATTCATGCCATATTTACAACAATTTTATATGGTTTTGGTATGATTTGCATGGAACTAACCCGGACTGGCGCTGTTTTCAGCACAACTACCGTGATGTTATTTTTTGTGCAGAAATAAAAGTTCTCCAAATGCAACGAAACTTTTTGACGATTTTTTTGGAACAAAAGAGGCACTAGAAGCTTCGTGGGAGGGCCAGAAGAGCCACGAGGTGGCCACAACCCACCAGGGCGCGCCAGCCCCCTCTGGCGCACCCTGGTGTCTTGTGAGCCCCTCGTGGCCCATCTTCGCGTGAAACCGACGCCCAAAAATCCTATATATTCAGAAACCCCCAAAAATAACCCTATATCAGAAGTTCTGCTGCCGCAAGCCTGTGTAGCCACGAAAAACCAATCTAGACCCCGTTCCGGCACCCTGCCGGAGGGGGAAATCATCACCGGAGGCCATCTTCATCATCCCTATGGTCTCCATGATGAGGAGAGAGTAATCCACCCTCGGGGATGATGGTTTGTACTAGTAGCTATGTGTTTAATCTCTCTCTCTCTCTCGTGTTCTTGATTTGGCACGATCTTGATGTATCGCGGGCTTTGTTAATATAGTTGGATCATATGGTGTTTTCCCCTCTCTATCTTGTTGTGATGAATTGAGTTTTCCCTTTGAGATTTCGTTATTACCGGATTGAATACTTTTATGGATTTGAGAGCACTTGATCTATGTCTTGGCACTCAACTCGCGGATTCCCGAGGTGACATTGGGGTAATCTATGCATAGGGATTGATGCACGTTTTCGTCCTACTTTCTCCGGTAGAAATCTTGGGGCACTCTTTGAGGTTCTTTGTGTTGGATTGAGTATTATGAATCTGAAATTGTTTGATGCGTATCATATAATTAACTCATGGATACTTGTGGTGACATTGGAGTATTTAGGTGACATTAGAGTTGGTTGATGTGTATCATATGGTGTTATTTTAGTACGAACTCTTGGATAGATCGATCGGAAAGGATAACTTTAAGGTGGTTTCATACCCTACAAACAATTTCTTCTTATGTTCTCCGCTAGATAAGAACTATGGAGTGATTCTTCGTTGCACGTTGAGGGATGGTTATGTGATCCAATTATATTAGCATTGTTGAGAGATTGCACTAGCGAAAGTACGGACCCTAGGCCTTGTTTTCAAGCATTGCAATACCATTTGTGCTCACTTTTGTTACTTGCTACCTTGCTGTTTTTTATTGTTACCATTACAAAAATCAATACCTACTATCATTACTACACTTGTATCACCATCTCTTCGCCGAACTAGTGCACCTATAAAATTTACCATTGTATTTGGTGTGTTGTGGACACGAGAGACTTTTTATTATTTGGTTGCAGGGTTGTTTGAGAGAGACCATCTTCATCCTACGCCTCCCACGGATTGATAAACCTTAGGTCATCCACTTGAGGGAAATTTGCTATTGTCCTACAAAACTCTGCGCTTGGAGGCCTAATACGAGTCTACAAGAGCAAGTTGTGTAGTAGACATCAACGAGTGATAGAAACTTAAACCCTAGTTTATGTACTATTCCGCAAGGGGCTGATTTGGATCCATATGTTTCATGGTATGGTTAGATTTATCTTAATGCATCTTTCGTAGTTGCGGATGCTTGCGAAACAGGGTAATCATAAGTGGGTTGTTTGTTGAAGTAAGAACAATACCTTAGCACCGGTCCACCCACATATCAAATTATTAAAGTAGTGAACGCAAATCAACTAAAACATGATAGGTATGACTAGTCAAAATGCCCATGTGTCCTCGAGAACGGTTTGCTCGTAATAAGGAACACTTTTGGCATGTCCTTTGCACAATAAGTATTGGGCTACCTTACTGCACTTTATTACTATTATTACTTGTTACTTGTCGCGAATTATCTTGCTATCAAACTACACATGGCTACCACTTCCAGTACTTGTAGAGAATACCTTACTGAAAACTGCTTGTCATCTCCTTTTGCTCCTCGTTGGGTTCGATACTCTTACTTATCGAAAGGACTACGATTGATACCCTATACTTGTGGGTCATCGTGCACGCCCAGGAAAACATACCTAATCCCACAAATAACTCTCACATGGACCATGGGTTAGTACATAAAGCGTAATGGACAATGCTTACCATACCATGGGATCACTTGGTCCCACTTGGTATGGCTTCTACGCTTTGTGTGTTGATCAACTTGATTCACTCTCTGACGTAGTCTTGATCAACCTTGTATCTTATCTTCTCTCTTCATAAAGATGATGTCTTGAAGGTAAACATGAATGTTCACACAATATTCTTCTTCGAGACATGCTTGCAATAATGTTCTTCGAATAGCCTTGAAACCAACAAATGGTCTTCAAGCAATGCATATGAACAAACCCTCCATATATAATTCAAGGCAACAATTAACCCATAGGGATTGTCATCGATTACCAAAACAAACCATGGGGGCACCATACTCTTTCACTAGTGTTGCTAGAGGGGCCTGACTTCCCTGAGCCAGCCTCGAGGCAGCTATAGCATGCGCAACCTTCTTTGAAGATTTTTCTCTCCACCATTACTGCTAGGCTCGACCGGCGCTAAAGCATGAGGTCGTTCTCTGGCAAATGAGGATTCAAAATAATTTTCCAAAGGTATGAAAAGAAATAGTTGGAAAGAAACATTGACAAGCCAAAAGTAAGTATCACAAATATGCAACTAGTCTGCTAGCTCGAGAAAATTACCCGCAGACGTGATGAGAAGCGCCATGTACAGTTTGGTCTTCACCTAGTTTGTAGAGACGACCATGGTCTTATTAGGGGATGTCCAGATAAAGCCTAAGCTTCGTGACAATACCTTCCATGTTGATATGTGTTGGACTACACGGCTTGCAATTTTTTTCTTCTGCCGGATAGAACAACTAAGAACATGCTTAGGATATAGTTCACGGGTTTACCACTAGGCACTCAGTCCCCGCAACAGAAGAAGATTTGCAGTAGTGTGTTGTTTTGTCGATTGGTCTCCTCCCTCGAACAACTAATTTTTGATCCCACATACAATTCATCGAAGCGGTACAAGTGCACCGTCTAGAGGTATCTGCGCATGTAGGTCAGAATGCCAAGTGGCGGACTGTTAGGGATACTCAAGCGTTTAAGCTTCGGGATGCTCCGAAAGAAATTCACTCTTTATTCTTTGAAAATTATCGGTATGTCTCGGTTGGACCCATGTTTTAATTTCTTCACGTGATATGTGTTTTGGTTGGAGTGTCATTTCCTTTGGTTTTATTTTGTTTGTTAGTCTCTGCAATCAGTGTATTATCATTACACATCTTGAACATTCGTCTTATTATTTACATAATGCTCTTTGATCTTCACTTATACCGTTTGAGTTAAGGCAATTTTAGAATTGCTCTTGCACTTAACTTATTACTCCTATAAAGGATGCGTAAGTACCCGCCTCCTTGGGCTCCTTGCGGCCGAGAGTGCCTCTCGGTCGGTGGCATGCTGCGGGAGCTTCTAGGGGGCGCTATGGGTCGTCCGATCTGTCTGGACGGCTTGGCCCCGAGCAACCCAGCTGGACGGTCCATGACGAGTGGACCGTTAGGCGTGCCTGGGGCCACCATCATTAGGAGGCGTGATACGTCTCAACCATATTGATACGTCCATTTTGCATCATGAATTCTTATTGATATTTATGTTATTCTTGTCCATTATTCCTCATTATGATACAATTCTTATGCCTTTTCTCTCTTAATATTCAAGGTACATCACAAAGAGGGAAATCACTGGAAACTAGAATTCTGGACCTGAAAACCAAGAAAATGGCTGAAAGTTCACTGGACTCCAAATGACCTGAAACTTCACGGAGATTTTTTATGGAATATATAAGAATTATTGGGCCAAAAATACACTAGAGGGGGCCACCTGCTTGCCACAAGCCAACAGGGCGCGCCCACCCCCTGGGCGCGCCCTGTTGCCTTGTGGGGCTCTAGCAGGTCTCCTGACCCCCTCTTCTCCTATATGGTGTGTTTTACCCTAGAAAAAATCATAAGGATACTTTCGGGACGAAGCGCCGCTGTCTCGAGGTGGAAACCCGGGCAGAGGCCCTTTTGATCTCCGGCACAGAGATTCTGCCAGGAAAACTTCCCTCCGGGAGGGGGAGATCGAAGCCATCGTCATCACCAACGGTTCCTCCTTCGTAGGAGGATCAATCTTCATCAACGTCTTCACCAGCACCATCTCATCTCAAACCCTAGTTCATCTCTTGAATTCAATATTTGTCTCAAAACCTCAGATTGGTACATGTGGGTTACTTGTGGTGTTGATTACATCTCGTAGTTGATGCTAGTTGGTTTACTTGGTGAAAGATATTATGTTCAGATCCTTGATCTCCATTATTACACCTCTGATCTTGAACATGTTGATGATGTGTGAGTAGTTACGTTTGTCCCTGAGGACATGGGAGAAGTCTTGTTATAAGTAATCATGTGAACTTGGTATTCGTTCAATATTTTGATGATGTGTATGTTGTTGCTTCTCTTAGTGGTGTCGTGTGAACGTCGATTACACGACACTTCACCATGTTATGGGACTAAGGGAAGGCATTGTGGTGTAACAAGTAGACGATAGGTTGCGAGAGTGGAAGAAGCTTAAACCCCAGTTTATGCGTTACTTCATAAGGGGCTGATTTCGATCCATACGTTTCATGATATGGTTAGATTTATCTTAATTCTTCTTTCGTAGTTGCGGATGCTTGCGAGAGCGGGTAATCATAAGTAGGTTGTTTGTTCAAGTAAGAACAACACCTTAGCACCGGTCTACCCACATATCAAATTATCAAAGTAACAAACGTGAATCAACTCAACATGATGAACATGACTAGACAAAAATTCCCATGTGTCCTCGGGAGCGCTTGCTTAATATAAGAGTAATTTCCGACCCGTCCTTCGCTACAAAAAGGATTGGGCTACCTTGCTGCACCTTTGCTACTATTGCTACTTGTCACTTGTTACGAATGATCTTGCTGCAAAACTATCTATCACTGTTACTCACAACACTTGCAGAAAATACCTTGCTGAAAACTGCTTATCATTTCCTTCTGCTCCTTGTTGGGTTCGACACTCTTACTTATCGAAAGGACTATGATTGACCCCCTATACTTATGGGTCATCACATATCTATATTTTTTGATTGCTTAATGCTATTATATTATCACTTTCGTATGCATTATACATCATTTTATATTATTTTTCTGAACTAACTTATTAATTTAGTGCCGAGTGCCAATTCTCATTTTTGCTCATTTTTTATTTCGAAGAAACAACATATCTAGGAAGGTTCAAATATGATGCCATTTTTTATGATCGTTTCTAGAGTATAAAGACCCTATAAGCTTCAGGATACCACGAGAGGACCCACCAGCCAGCCACAAGGGCACGTGGCGCGGCGAGGGGATGGCCGCGCCACCTAGGCTTGTGGCCCCTGATTGCTTCGATTAACCTCATTCCTCCGCCTATAAATTTTATAATTCCCAAAATCCTCAGAGACAGACGAGAGAAGTTATTGTCGCTGCACGTGTGTGTTCTGAAGAGGTCCCATGTGGAGCGCTGTTTTGGTGCTCTGTCGGAAGGGAAAGCCAGCACGGGAGGCCTCTACATCAACCTTGTTGCCTCCATGATGATGTATGAGTAGTTCTTTTAGGACCTACGGGTCCATAGTAGTAGCCAAATGGCTTCTTCTCTCTTTCTTTTGGATCTTCAATACAATGATCTCCTTTGAGATCACTCCAATGTACTCCCAAACTTTCCTTTATATAAGGTGTATTTGTTTTTCCAAAAGTCAAACGATGCCATGTTTGACTGAGTTTTTAGAAAAACTAGTATAATGCCCGTGCGTTGCCACGGGCCTTTTAATTTTTGTTCTTATTGCATACATATACCTATATTGTTGTGCATAACTCGGTGAATTTTTAGCTCTTTCTAGCAACATCGCATCGACACCCTTGACGAAGGATTCTTTTTGAACGTCAACATAATACATCTCCATCTCTCTCATACTATATAAAAATAAATAAATAAATAAATAAATATCCTTCCGCCTCTTTTTTCTGAAATAACTATTGTCGACCTATGTGCCCATCAGTTGCCACAAGAATAAACATTATTGAGGCAATCAGAGGAGCATATAGAAACAAATCCTAAAGAAAATCAAATAAACGAAGGAAGATTGTGTTTTGGTTATGGAGCATAGACATGCTCATCAACGAGGGGGCCAGTGCCGCCTCACTCCCTGTGACAACTGTCGGCCAGGCAACCACTGACTAGCAAATCATGGAGCCCGTTTGGGTTAACTCCCTCACTTTGTTATTCACGTTCTCCTTTTACTCACCCCTCTGCATCAAGCACTGGCAACAAGAGTGGTAGCAGAGCATCCGTTGGATTCTTGCCTTATCTGACGCACAATGAGATGGCCGCGACCGAATTTGATCGGCCTTGACGCCCAGGATTAGCAGGTTGTCATCATCTTCTCACTGAGGTGCCATCTAAATCAACGGCATTTATTTTGGGACATGTATTTATCGTAATAAATAAATATATAGTATTTATCACATTTGTTATTTGTATCAACCCACACGTAAGGATAAAATATCTCTCTCTCTCTTTCCCTCCCTCCATCTCTCTGCCCCTCTCTCTATCTCCCTCCCTCCCCCTCTCTCCGCCCCCTCCCTCCCTCCCTCCCTCTTTTATCAAATGTTCTCTTTGTTTTCTTCCAAATCATGCACATTAATAATTAAATTATATTTATTATAATCCACCAAAAAGTAAGATATAACTGACAAGATCGTTCATCATAAAATGTCCTTTTAGTTTTCTTCCAAATCATACATAGTGACAATGAAATTATTTTTATTATAGTCCACCATAAAATACCATATAACCGACATGATTTCTTAAACATGTGTATGTGGTCGCCGCAACTCATATTTTGTTTGACCAGTTGTGGACTGCACACTGCTACTACGCACCGTTATCCACCTTAGCTCGATTGTACTTGCAATTCCATACCAAATAAGCTTCTATTTGAATTGGTGTCATTTGCAAGAATCAATCCCAAACAAGATATTATATCACAATACATTTCAAGAGAGCACAAATATATTATATTATGTTTTTGGAACAGAAGACCACAAGGTTAAAGCTTATGTATGTGTGACTGATGGATGAGATGCAAATGGGATATGAGCCGACTGAAATGAATCACCACCATGATCACATGGCATTCGGTTGTTCATGTTCTTAACCAAGATATACAAGCAGATAATTTACAAATTAATGCTTCTACTGAAAATATATCTTCACACATGGAATTTGGATAGACAATCATATGATCTCTATCTGACGTCACCAAAACTTAGTCCAGTTGAATTAAATATTTGGTCGCATCAATTACATGACACTTTATTGCCTTCTATTGGTCAATCACTCAATCTCTTCAAAAAAGTTTGGACAAAAAGAGATATACGTGATGTGCAAAAAGAACAGATAGTAATACAAATATGCATGGTATTATGATGTGAAGAAGATCAAACAAAATAATACAAAGAGAACACAAGGGCTCACCTGTGCGATATGGAACTTCCGTTCCCTCGCAGCCTAGATTCCACAGGCTGCAAGTAATAACTAAATGTAATGCAAGGAGATATAAGACAACGGTGGGTGAGATTTAAATAATATAAGTCGTGAATCGCGAAGATGCATATTGTAGAGCTTCTCATCATCAGGCATTGAGGCGGGGGCACAAGCCGCAACTGCATATGACGTTGAACGCTTACGGGCATCTGGATCCTCTGCTCTACTGACTCACTAGGTGCGCTTAGCGCACCTCAACAATACTTCTTCCGCTGGGCCCATGCTCCGTTTGTCGGCCTCCCTCGCATCCCTCGACCAACAATTGATTCGGTTGACGTTTCGATAAGATTTCATTCAATTCGGTTGAGTTAACACATGACATAAAAACATGAATGATAGCTCTTAAGTTGGGCAGAAATACGCAACAATGGTATGTTTAGAAGGAAATGTGCATTGGTTATCTCAACAAAAATCAATAAGTTTCAGTGCTCCTCCCTCTTTAAAGAAATATAAGTGCGTTTAGATCACTAAAAAGGGAGTACTCTATTTTGCTTTTAACCGTAATAATATTCTATGGCCAAAAGGTCTATACTTCACAATATAAGCATCAATTTAGAGAGAAAAACGAATGTCATGTGTTGCATATTACATTAGCCTGTCAACTGAGCTTTACCTCCAGCAACATAGGAAATGACATGAATTAACAACATATTTACGAAGCATCAAACCTCCATCAACCAAATCTAAACTACATTCTAGCATATCAACATCACATGCTCCAAAAGCATTTAAAAGCAAGTAATATTAATTTTGGGTGTATGGTCTGATTACCTGAGATCCTGCACAATGATTCAGTACGTAACCAAGCCCATACCTGGTTTGATAAATCTTCTATAGTTTCTTATCCCTGTTGATGATGCCTACCTTGCAATTCTGAATCTTCAGCTACAACAACAATCAAAGATTTGTCCTCAAGTTATTTTCAGTAACTACTGCAAAAATATCAGATGAAGAGGCGCATAACCACCAACTACACAATAAGAAGCAGACCAAAGAAAGCCACCTAGGAGTATGGCTGGATGAACACGTCATTTTAGTGGAGCTAGTGTTCAGAACTTGATGAATGGAGACACCACAATGCAGGTCACAACATGAAAGAATTGTCTTATGGGATTCACATGTTAAGCAAGCATACCATAGGCATGGCTTAAAATGAACGCATCTATGTCAGGTTTGTCATGTTAGTCCACAATGGCGGAGCTTGGGCTAAAATCATGTGTGGGGGGGGGGGGCAAACAAAATCACTATATGCTGATTATGCGTGGGAAAATTGGTCTAATGTACATGTATATATACATTTTTTTCTTTGAGTTGGGGGGGGGCACCGCCCAGGTTGGCCCCCATGAATATCCGCCACTGTTAGTCCAGTCGGTTAAAGCAAAAAAATTCCACAGCTTTCACCTTGTTCCAGTCAATGAGAGGGCGGCCTTCAAGAACCTGGCAGTTACACCTAGATGAACTTTTTAGTAGTCCTATGTAAGATTACTGATGGACATATAGTGCAATGAAGTAGTATTCAACTCAAAATCATTAGCCAACAAATTCCCTGTACCAAACGATACGGTTTCTCATGCTCAGACTTGCTTTCCCCAGTGTGTGTGTCGGTTGAGACACCAAACTTGTTAGAGAAAGGCCATCGTCACTTCGAGAAGACAGAGCTAGTCGCGGCTCTTCATTTTGGCTTCTCTGGCCAGTGGCTCCAGAATACGATCAAGAGTGTTATACCCAGCAGGAGCATTCATCTCGTCCTCCAAAAAGAAAGTGAATATTTATATACATATTACAGAGATACAAAACCAAGCTTGGGGTAACTTTTAGAACACATGCATGAAAGATGAACAAAAAGTAAAATAACCTGTAGTAGAAGTAGAACGTTGTTGTCACCCTCAAATGTAGAATGGACACCAGATTCGGCTTTGAAAACTCAGTCTTCAAACCTTGGCCATCACATGCCTGACAACATTACTGATAAAAATGAAAGAAAATCCACTGAGAACCACTTATCCAAGTGTAGAAAAAGATATACTCAACTATTTTAACATTTTCATAATACATGAATTGTGGTCATATTCTGACAGGTTAGTGTAGCTTTTAGAGCACTCGAGTAAACGTGTATCGCTTAACTAATTTAAGGTGTTCTCTTCACACTCATATTTTCTTGAATGCATAAAGGTTATACAAGTAATGTTGTGGCTGAAATTGTGATGCGGAGCATCCTACGGACATCACCATGACAAGAGTCCGTTTGGCAAGTGACACGTGCCACGTCTATTCCACATACATAAAGGTGAATCATCTCCTTTACACGTACTCACTTGACCCCTTCCAGGATGGTATACTACTTGACACTCCTCTCGTGTGCATGCATAGGTATTGTCGGAGCTTCACGGATGACGAGGAGGAGTGCCAGCACCTACGTACAACTACACCATCCACGAGGGAAGCTTGGAAGCGGAGAAGGAAGAAGAAGCGAGGACAAGTCGCTGGAAGTCCCGGACCTTCCGGCCTGCCCGGAACTTCCGGCCTCCTCGACCACAGCCGACTATGGGCGTGCCAACTCTCTGGATAGCCCGGAAGCATCCCGGAATCCACCCGGAACCTCCGGACCCCGGACCTTCCGGCCTGCCCGAAACTTCCGGCCTCCTCGACTACAAGCGACACCACGCATGCAGACTTTCGGCCTAGCTCGGAACCCGGCCGGAACCTGCCCGGAACTTCCGGCGCCCGGAACCTCCGGCCCAGCCCAGAACTTCCGGCCTGCGTGCGGGCAGCCACTCGGCCCGGAGGCCCATGTACCCACTTCGCCCCTCACTTACCCCTTCGTGGCCACCACTATATATACTCCACCCCTCCTCCATTTTAGGGTTAGCAATGATTTAGCTCATAGATAGATGAGCCTTTGCTCCTTCCACTACCTCTCCCTTGGAGCAGATGCCTCAATGAGAGAAGACCCCTAGTGGATGTCAAGTCCCCGTGCACGGGAAGATTTCTCCCCGTCCAAGGCCTCATCTCCCTTTGGGATTTGGGATGAACTCTACCATTTATCCTCTTTCCCTTTGTTGTTCTTGTACCTTTGTGGATCTTGTGTGGATGTGAGCATAGTGGATGTGTGATTGGACTTGTTCTTGAGTGTTTCTCTTGTGATTTCTCCTCGTTCTTCCCCGTGTTCTTCGTGTTCTTCGTGGAATCCCCCTCCAAATTGTGAAAGATCAACACACATGGGTGTGCCCCGTATCATATTGGTATCAAGAGCCACGTTTCTCACGAATTTGGAGTCCTCCCCTTCGTTTTCTAGCCTAATTTTGTGTGTTTTTGTCCCAATTCGAAAATCCCCACCAAAAATAGCCTCACCAATTTTTTTGTGATTTGTTGGTTCTTGTGAGATTTTGTTGATTTTGATCCATGGAATTCGTGTTTGGCAAGTAGATCTAGCTTTCCCACCACGAAATCCCCCCAAATTTTCTTTTTCCCCATCAATTTGGACCTTCGAAATCGAGTTTTTCCGCCCAAGTCTTAAATCTGGAAATTAGGGTTCGTCCCGGAAGTGTTTTTGCGACCCCCGGAACTTCCGGCCTAACCAGAGAGTTTCCCCTCACTTTCCCGTGACCCCCGAAACTTCCTGTACCCCCCCCCCCCCCCCCCCCCCCCCCCCCCGCGGAACTTCCGGAGCCCGGAACTTCCGGCCTAACCAGAGAGTTTCCCCACACTTTCCCATGACCCCCGGAACTTCCGGTACACCGCCGGAACTTCTGGAGCCCGGAACTTCCGGCCTAACCAGAGTCATTGCACAGATTTCAGCTTCAGCCTTTTCACCGTTTCGGCCATAACTAATTCATCTGAACTCCGATTTTGACGTTCTTTAGCTCGTTTTGTAGCTATTGACACCCTCCATCCCACAAAAATACTTCCAAAACAATTTGAATCCATAACAAAATTTCATATTTGGCATCTTTGCCTAGGCCACCACCATAACTTCCTCATAGTTTTCCCCCATACTCTTCCGCCACACTAACCCAATTTTGTTTGAGATTTTGAGTTGCGGTTTCCGTTTCCTAAGGTGTTTCTGCTAATTAGGGACGGTTCTACATCGACAACATCGCCGCTCATCATCGCCTCGGCCTCGACATCGACATCGGCCACTTTGCCTTTTGGCACTCCAACCGTAAGCAAGGACGGTAACCTCGACGACATCATTGTCTATATCATTGCCATTGCTTTGATCGCTTTGAGACTACTGCGTACCTTACCCATTGAGACTAGCGAGTTGAGAATTGCCAGGCCACGTTACTTGTGCACCGTAGTGTTACTCTTATACCGCATAGCTACTTTTAGCGTGCAAATATCTTGTTATCTACATTGTGCCATAAGTCTCTCCCGTGCATATCCATCATACTTGTCTCATATCTTGGTTCGAGCATCAAGCATAGAGAAAAAAAAGAAAGAAAAGAAAGAGCAAAAAGATTTTAAGCAAAAGAGGAGATACAAAAGAGCTTGTAAGCAATAGATATAGCATTGAGCCATTTTGCATAGTTCATAAGCTTGGATCATACATACATAGCATACTTGCGATTGAAGACGGCACGTTTACTCTTTTAGGTTGGTGCACAAGCGCGTATCTAGCCCATTTGAGCAATCGAGCTATTGTCTCTTCTAGTATCCATGCAACACGAGCTTTTCCCGGGTATCTCACATTTTGTGCTCATTCCTTGGTTGCGCGGATTCCATTTTGTGCTCATTCCTTGGTTGCGCGGATCCCATTTATCTATCCGTGTGTGTGTGTTCCTAGTGCCACCATAGCTATTGATCTATTTGCTTTGCATTGTAATTTTCTGAATCTTCCTCAACATTTTCGATATCTTGGATTAACATTTGCTTGAATTTTGTGCCACTTGTCCTAACCGAGCCACTCGATAAGCTTTATATTGTAGGTGTGAGTGAACAAGTATGGTACCAATTCCCCTATACTTTCATTCCACATTGAGTGAAACGGGATACATCCTCAACTTTGGGAACGGTATATTGGTATTGTTTATCTCATTTCCCACTCACCCTTGCTCGAGTCTTGTGATGGATAGGCAAAGCACATCATCTCCTTCGGTCTACAACAACAACGACGAGTTCGATGCCATGAAGAAAACCATCGACACCAAGTTGGATGCTCAAATGGAAGAGGTCAAGGTCATCATCAACACCGGCAAGAGGTCTTCCTCATCTTTGAGAAGACGCTCAAGTGCACATGCTTCCGAGCTACCATCTCCGGCAAGATCACCTCGGCATCGACACCTTCCATGACATGAAGACATAACGACGTCAACATCAAGGTGTCCAACAAAGAACAAGTGTGAAGGTCACGAGCTCGACACCAACCACAGCTCAATGACTTCACCACCTACCTTTGCATCTTCGCCAAGTGACTTCAAGGCATCTTCACCTTTGGATATGCGGCATCTTTGCCGACAAGCACCTCAAGAGAAGCTCCCCAAGCTCAAGACTGCGAGTTCCACGAGCTACTACGACTTCGACATTCCATTCTATGGGACTCATGACCCCGAAGAGTACCTCGAGTGGGAGCGCAAGATGGACACCTACCTCAAGCTACTTCAAGTCCCTTCCAAAGATCAAGTGAAGTGCGCCACAAGAAACTTCCACGACCACGCGTCAACATGGTGGCTTCACACACCTTCGAAGAGCTTAGACATGAGTTGGTCCAAGACGAAGAAAGCGTTGCGGCGAGAGTTTGTGCCTTCTACATACACGGAACATCTTCAACGCCAATTGGAGGTCACCATACAAGGATCCAAGTCCCTCGATGAGTACTTCATGAAGATGAAGAAAGCCTTGCGACGAGCCGGTGTGGACGACCCCATTTGGATGAAGTTCCACTTCATAATGGGATTGAACAACGACATCGCCAAGACTATCTTCCACAACAACTACGAGTCTCTCGACGACATCTACGTTGGTGCTCTCAAGGCGGAACAAGCACTCAAGGCCAAGGCTACTCAACCCCGAGCACACTTTGCGATGATCAAGCTCCACGACGACGAGCATGAGGATGGTACCACCAAGATGTCCAAGCCCGACGAGCTCCACGACGGCGCGGCGACGACCACGACTACGGAGCCACTCAAGGAACATGCTTTGGAGGCGAGCGACAAGGTGGCGAGCAAGGATGATGCTTCCATCTTTGGAGGCGAGAGTGATGTTGTGCCATCTTCAGCCTTCATCCACGGCGACGGTGATGAGATGGTTGAACATAGGATTTTCCCTTCGACCACGGTGACGTTTGGATTTGAGTTGAGAAACCTTAGCCACCATATTGAGAGTGAGAGTGACTTCACCACTAGCCCCATATATGATGAGTTGCCCCAATTCCCATGTGAGGAGAGCCACAACCCCCACCACTTGAGTGAGATGAGTGACTCCACCATATGTGAGTATGAGTGCAACTACCTAGAGGGAGTGAGTGAGCCACCACGACATAGAGCAAGTGAGGTAGTTGATAGGGCATGTGAGGCCACTTCGATTTCTAACAACTTAACATCTACCTCTATTGTGTCTTCTCCTTTGGTGCTAGGTCCAATATATGATGACGCGCCGATCCTTGACGACTTCGTCCTTCCTTTGGACAAGACGATGGCCATGGTGGAATATGATGCACCCCCCACATGGTTCCATCATGATGTCGACCACGAGTTTGTACTTCCCACCTCACCTACATCACATGAGCGGAGCTCTAAAGTTAACATATGTGAAGGTTCTTTGCTTGTCCCACTAGTGGACTATCTTGCCATCGCTTGCTTGCATAATGTTGATCACCTTATGGACACACCACATGCTATGTATTCCTGATGCTTAGATATACTACCAATTTTTGATGAATATGATGATGAGCATGTTGACTTACCTAGTTGTGATGCTATACTCCATAGGATACCATGTGAAAATTCTATTGGTCACATCATGTTCGACAACCCGCTAAACTTGTCATATGCTATGCGTGAAATTTCCCATATTGCATCTTTGCAATCTCACCGTAGCGACTATGCATATACCATAAAAATTAATCCCATTTACTCATATGGCATAGACGACAAGCCCATGGTTATTGGCATTTGCTTTTCTTGTGATGATATTGCCATGCTTCCTTTGCATAATTTGCGCAATAATTCTCATATGCCATGCCATCATCACCATGATTTGGAAATGTATTGTTTTGGATGTTGTCCATACTCTCCATATTATGCTTCCGCTATTGCACATGAGGAGACCCCCATAGTTTGTCGGGGTACACAAACAGGGGTGTTTATTTCCCCCTGACTTGTGCACGGACGATAAGCCTCCAACCCGATGGCATAAGCCTGCCGGGGAAAGCTACTGCCCCGTCAAGACCAGTACAAACCAGAGAAGCCGCACTACGAGAGATCAAGGAGCGCATCAAGAAGACAAAGCAAATATCCAAGTCCAAGACCCCGGCAGCAGCAGCCTACGCTGACCAGCAACGCCGACAAGATCGATACAACGGCCCAGAACGGGCCCGAACCGCGCCAGTCGCGTCCCCGGTGCCTGCCGGGGATCGAGGCGCACCCACCTTCCAGAAGACCCGGCAAGCCATCCCCCGGCAGGCGCAAGCCAATCGGCCACCGCTCCACCGCATCGCAACGCTAGTCATTTATCCATGCGGTGTCGAGCCCCCAGGTGGCTAAGTGGCTCTCGCTAAGCACGTGGCGACGCGCTGGGAGACAGGTTATGCCCGTTTGACACCCGTCTAGAGGCGTGTCAAGATACTAAGCAACAATCCAAGCGGTGGTAAAAGCTTGCCGGGGATGCACCCCCGCACGCCACCTAGACTAGCATTTATGGCATTTTGTCCTAAGTGCCAGAGTTAGGTATGATAGCTCTGTTAGCTATCTAATCAATAGGTAATGTCTGTTTTGCCACTGTGGTTGCCCCTTGAGCTATAAAAGGAGGCCCATGGCAACCTAGCTAAAGATTCGGACCTTTGGGCACTTGTACTAGCGTAGCAGCTCTCCCAAAGGCACCCTTGTCGGGTCTGAGCGGTGCGTGTGCTTCGTGTTCCTCCGATCAATCCACCAAAGCAGGAGTAGGGTTTTACGCTTCTCAGCGGCCCGAACCTGGGTAAAACACCAGCGTCTCGTCGTCGCGCTGTCTCATTACATCTGCTCTTTGTGCAACGTGACCTCACCCCTGCCGAACCACAAAGGGGCCCATGGCCCCATAGGTGATCGTGTGCATCCTGCCCCAACATAGTTTCCTCATACATGTTAGGAGATTTTGTTCCATCCCATCCATTGCATGAGCCCAATTATTGTGTGCACCATCCACATATTATGAATAACAATGCTCCCGATGATTCACATGATGCACTACATATTTCTAGTCTCCATTATGCTATACATAAAAACAAACCTTTCATGATGGATGACATGTTCTTATATCATGCATCTCATTTATTTCAGCATTGGACATTTTGTGCTAACAAACACAAGCACATGCACATCCTAACGGATGATGTATACATATACCACGCGCAAAGTTGTTAGAATCGAGATTCCGAATCGGATCGGAGCTCCGTTGGTAGGATCGTGAGTCGTAGAATCATAACTACTAGGATCGTAGAAACTTAGATTCTATGAGCATAATCATAGAATCGGAGGGGCTAGTTTGGATCGTAAAGTCGTAAGATTCTAAGACTTGAGTCGTGATTCTGACAACCTTGACCACGCGCACATAATTTTCCCTTTGCCTTTGTTGTGTGTATGTACTCATGATTTCTCGTCAACCTCACAATCCCATCAGTTGACGAAAAGAGCTGTTGAGAGCACCGATGCTTTGGGATTCACCGGAATGTGTCTCCAACCATTCCCCTCGCGCAAGGACTTCGCGCATTTCTTCTACATGGCTCTCACATGGCTATGGCTTCTTACTCATTACACTTATTATGCCCATATTGTCATGTTCACTTTGCATGATATGCTCATTCCTATGCCCTTGCCATGCAATTGTGACCCATGCTTTGCATCTCACATGACACTTGCTTATATGACTTGTATGTGTATTTGCAAGCTTGGTGGAGATATTATTTGCTATTGCCATGTTTGCTTTGTGCCCCATGCCTATGATGACACATTGATCTTGCTTTGTGTTCGTGCTCACGATATGTCATGCGCATTACTTATGCCTACTATTTTCTCACATGACATGATTGCCATGATTTCCTCTAGTATGTTGCATCTTCGCACTACTTGTTTGCACGACATGATTACTATGCATGCTTATGTTGCATCACCGATGTGCTCCTTTTATGCGGTTGATGACAACCATTGCCATGCTTCACACATGATTGATATTGATTGTTGTCATATGTCTCCACATGCTGTCTCTCTCATGCTCGATGCTTTGCCATGTATTGAGTGTAACAATGCTATTAATTTTGCTAATGAGATTGCCCCCGTAGCTGTCTCTCTCATATTATTGGAGCTTTTGACATCTTTCATGTGAAGCATGCTTGCCTTCCTTCCTTGCACCATATGCCTAGTGCCATGAATATAGACATTGTTGCATCATATTATTCATGCACTTTTGCTTCTAATTGTTATGTGCAAGAGAAGAGAACCATCATGATGGATGATGTGTTTGTATACCATGCACATACATTCTTTGTTTTGTTGTGTGTATGTGTAGGATACTTCGACTAGATGTCAACTTCCACTTCACATGAGTTGACGATCCGAGCTCTTGAGAGCGAGCCATGCTACACCGACGCGATTCTACATCGCACTTGCTTGCGCGTCGGCATTGTGACAGACACACAAGGTCATGCTTTTGAGGTGACATCCTTCTTGAGCATGGATATTGTGGCTCCTCCTACTTGTGTTGCTTGTACCATGACATATACTGGTCATCTTGGACCACTTACTCGCACACATGTTAGAGATATTGCTTTCACCCATGATTGCCATCGTTCCATGCCTCATGACATATATGCCTTGTGTGTTGCATGCAACTTGTGGATTACTTGCTCTTATCATATGCTTGGTTGCAACAATGTCATTTCTTCACATATGCTATGTACGATTGCTTCCTACATGCTTGATTTGATTGCCTCACACATGATGAACAATTGCTCTTTCTATTGTGTTGAGTGCCGCACTATCTTCACTACACCATGTGCACATTATGCTTGGATTGTCTTGCACTTGCACCATGTGTCTAGACACTTCATTTTATTTGGTGTTGTGAATAATTCCTATGCCTACCATAGACCTTTCATTGATTGCATTGTGCATGATTTCTATGACCAAGAGGTAGATGCTTGTTATATTGTCACACATATTTGCATCCCTACCTCACCTTTGTGTACTTGTTTCCATGATTGCATTTCTTGTGCTCAATTTGTATGCTTACATGCCATGACACAATCCCTTGTCACACCATATGTTATGCATGATGACGACACTTGTGCGGTGATTCACCACTTGAATGCTTGGTTTTGCACTAACGCTAACCACATTTGTTTTTCCAAGTGTTTGTCGTATTTGCTCCTTTTGAAGGAATTCCTAGGCGGTGAGACATTGGAGAGTGCCCCTTTCGAGCTTAATGATGATGAGTGCTTGGTGATCGTCCACTTCTACTCGGCGACGCCATCTCCTTTCCATGGTGATTTGGATTTTATTCCGAGGACGGATCTTTCCCAAGGGGGAGGGGATGATGCGGAGCATCCTACGGACATCACCATGACAAGAGTCCGTTTGGCAAGTGACATGTGCCACGTCTACTCCACATACATAAAGGTGAATCATCTCCTTTACACGTGCTCACTTGACCCCTTCGAGGATGGTATACTACTTGACACTCCTCTCGTGTGCATGCATAGGTATTGTCGGAGCTTCACGGATGATGAGGAGGAGTGCCAGCACCTACGTACGACTACACCATCCGCGAGGGAAGCTTGGAAGCGGAGAAGGAAGAAGAAGCGAGGACAAGTCTCTGGAAGTCCCGGACCTTCCGGCCTGCCCGGAACCTCCGGACCCCGGACCTTCCGGCCTCCTCGACCACAGCCGACTACGGGCGTGCCAACTCTCTGGATAGCCCGGAAGCATCCCGAAACCCACCCGGACCTTCCGACCTGCCCGGAACTTCCGGCCTCCTCGACTACAGGTGACACCACGCGTGCAGACTTTCGGCCTAGCCCGAAACCCGGCCGGAACCTGCCCGGAACTTCCGGCACCCGGAACCTCCGGCCCAGCCCGGAACTTCCGGCCTGCGTGCGGGCATCCACTCGGGCCGGACGCCCATGTACCCACTTCGCCCCTCACTTACCCCTTCGTGGCCACCACTATATATACTCCACCCCCTCCTCCATTTTAGGGTTAGCAATGATTCAGCTCATAGATAGATGAGCCTTTGCTCCTTCCACTACCTCTCCCATGGAGTAGATGCCTCTATGAGAGAAGACCCCTAGTGGATGTCAAGGCCCCGTTCACGGGAAGATCCTCCGGGATTCCAAGGCCTCATCTCCCTTTGGGATTTGGGATGAACTCTACCATGTATCCTCTTTCCCTTTGTTGTTCTTGTACCTTTGTGGATCTTGTGTGGATGTGAGCATAGTGGATGTGTGATTGGACTTGTTCTTGAGTGTTTCTCTTGTGATTTCTCCTCGTTCTTCCCCGTGTTCTTCGTGTTCTTCGTGGAATCCCCCTCCAAATCGTGAAAGATCGACACACACGGGTGTGCCCCGTATCAAATTGCACTTCTCCTATTGGCTTCACCTACATATTTTTTTGAGAAAGTTCTTTCCCATTTTCTCTCCTCTCTATTTTTTTGATATATTATGCCACAAATTTCTTGAATATTCTTTACTGCATAATCTCAGGCTCACTTAGTAGAGAGGACACCACATGTGAATTTTAGTTGTAACAGGATTTGAGAAAACCTGCTTATAATGGTATTTAATCAACCTGCTTTGTTTCTTCTATGGATTTATATCATGAAGAATCAATATGAGAAAATAGATATAACTAAATCCCATGATTTCTTCAGCGAATGAATGTTTACAAACTGCAATTCACATGCAGTGGACATGATCAGACAATGTTATACTTAGAGTTTTAATACCTAGTACATAGATCATGCCAAGGATTTCAAAATATTAACGGAGAAGGGCAGAAGGTGCTCATGGAAATCCAGTGTGATTGCTCAAGCAGTTCGTATCTATATGCAATTTAGTTTACACATGTGCTAGGAGGATCGATGCACCAGCGTGATTGTTGATGCAACAACAATGCAATAGGCAAGGAATGGTGTGATGTGCTTCGTGAAATTTCCTCTGATCTGTGCTGCTACGACCATGATTACACAGTACTATAACCCGAATTCCCCTGCATAAATATGACAAAAACCTAAAATTGTACAATGGCCTACTAAATATAGTTGCTTTCGGTCAAATGTAGGTCCACTGATTGACGACCGGGAAGTTGTGCGAACCTGAAGAAAGTGAGTCTGCCCGTGGTCGAATTGCAGGGAAGTTGTCGAGTTTTGTGCGTTCGTCCCGAGCAGGGGACATGCATCCCTGCGTGTCAGCGTCCCGGCATGGAGGGCGGCCTCGTTTGGCCGGCGTGGAGCATGCATGGAGTTCGACCCAGCCGGCGGCCCGAAGCTGGCAGTGGGCTAGGCAGACCGGCACGTGGCGGTTGGTGATGTTGGTAGCCGACGGGATGTGAGTGGCCATGGCGAGGACCTCAACTAGACGTCTGGCAAAACCGTCGAGCTAGGGGATGTGGGGCTTCCTCCGGCGACGGCTGGCAAGATCGATGACGGTCAGGGAAGGGAGAGTAGCGGCTCTAACAACACAAGATCCATGGAGGCTCAGGAAGGGAGAGGAGGGGCACGGGCAATGCGAGATCCATGATGATTGGGGGAGGGAGAGGAGGAAAACCGTGGATGTAACTGAGACCTCGGCGACGGCGATGGCCAACCTTGGCAGCGGTGTCCGGACGGTGACCAGGAGGTGTGCAACGAAGGCGGCGGCGCCTCCTCCAGGACCTCGGCGCCGCCTCCTTGGAGATGGCCGCTAGGTCCTAGTTTCCGTCGAAGTACCGAATTGATCGGAGGTGGCGAACGGATCCGTGGTGGCGGCTGGGGCGTGGTTCGAGTTGTCATAGCGAGTGGTCCTCGATCCTAGGGTCGTCCGAGAGGGCCTCGCTCATCCGGTTCGTCTGGGTTTATTCGTGCGAGGGGGCCTCGGTCGTCGTCCAATTTTTTTTCGTGCGAGGGGGCATTGGTTGTCGTCGTCCATTTTTTTCCGTTAGGTGCGACCAGATCGGTGTGAGGGGATCGTTAGGAAGAGGGGCGAAAAAACAAAAGAGGATGGGACGGGAGACGAAAAAAACCATGAACGCCGGCTACCAACTCCTTCTTTAGGAGTAGAGATTTGTTTTTTAATAGGAGGGAGAAAATCCAGCAGGAAGAGGATTTGTTTGTCATGATTTAGATGTTAATATCCTTAAAATCAGTTATTTGTTTCCTGAAAATCTGTCATTTGTTTCCTAAAATAAATTCCACTAATGAGAGGGATCAGTTGATTTGGATAAGTTAGGAAAGTTAGATTAAATATATTATTTGTTTCCTAAAACAAATTGCATTAATAAGAGGGATCATTTGATTTGGGTAATTTAAGAAAGTTAGATTGGTGATTTGTTATACGTTAGGAAAGTCCTGGTTTGTAATAAAGAGTGGAGAGAAAAATAAACCGATGGACCAGGTGAGCGTGGTGGAGAAGAGATGAAATTTAACCGGACGAAAAAAAACTGGATGCTATTCTACCAACTGAGCAATTAGGAGTAGAGATATGCCAATATCCACAATATAAAATTGATATCATTTGACACATCATGAAAAGTAGTTTCATATTTTATCTATTTGGTATTGCAGATGTTGTTAGTTTATTCTATAATCTTGGTCAAATATTCAATCGGTTGACTTGCACGGAAAACAATACACCTTATATTTTGGAACGGAGGGAGTAATTCTTATAGTGTGTTTGTTGAGATCTGATGAATTATGGATTTATGATCAGATTGTTCACTGAATACAATTGAATCTTTTAAAGTTTTTTGTTGTATATTTAATTAGCTATGTATGCTTGACCGTTTGATTTCGACGCATCCATCGCACACACTCGTCCGTTTGAAATTTCCTTTAACCACCAGATTTATCTAACTATTCCATAAAACTTCCATGTTATGCATTTTTTGTTTTGACTCGCGTAGATAAATAGATCTACATATATCTCTACTCCTAAAAGGGAGTTGGTACCCTGGCACGCGGGTTTATTTTCGTCTGGTTTTTTTCCGTCTCACCTCGCATCACCCCCCTCCCACTGTTTTTTTCTCCCTCCCATTCAAAATCCAAATCACATTAAAGGGGTGATTTTGTTTCTTGCTTGATTTGGCAGGTGCTGACTAGATTCAATCATGTAAATAATACTCCCTCCGTTCCATAATGTACTGTATATAGATTTCTTGAAAAGTCAAACTTTGCCAACTTTGACCAAATTTATAGACAAAATTATTTATATCTATAATACCAAATATATAATATGAAATTACGTCTTATGATGAATCCAATGATATATGTTAGGCATTCTAGATGTAATTGTTTTTTCCAGAAACTTGGTCAAAGTTGGTGAAGTTTGACTTTTTAAAATATCTATATGCACTATATTATAGAATGGAGGGAGTAGGTAATTAAGAATTAAGAAATCACATCATATATGTGAGATCACCTTCCTAAAAGAGAGACATAAGATTTTTCTTGGTAACCTTCCAAAACAAAATCAGATAGTTCTCGTAACAAACAGTTAATTTCACGCGTTATGCCATTTATTATTATCATTATCTCTACTATTATTTATCAATCACAAGTTTCCTAATACAACAAAAATAATATATGTTTATCCTGGCATACGCATCCGTGCGCCCTGCGGAGGGATGTAGTGTGTGACACCATGGTAGACGCTATGGCCGGGCCTGATGCCGATGTGATGCTCGAGAATGCCAGGCCATGGACTAAGTAGACAGTTAGTTGCGTATGCAATTCATTAGGTCGATTTAAATACGAATTTTTTCGCACCGAATCAATTTGGAAATCGACTCATTATTGCAATTAATCTCTACTCCTAAAGGGGGAGTTGGTAGCCTGCTACGCGGGTTTATTTTAGTCCGGTTTCTTCGTCTCACGTCTCACCTCGCATCACCCCCCTCCCACTATTTTTTTTCTCCTTCCCATTAAAAATCCAAATCACATTAAAGGGGTGATTTTGTTTCATGCTTGATTTGGCAGGTGCTGTTTAGATTGAATCATATAAATAATAGGTAATTAAGAATATAGAAATCGCATCATATATGTGAGATCACCTTCCTAAAAGAGAGAAATAAGATTTTTCTCGGTAACTTTCCAAAACAAAATCAGACATTCCTCATAAAAAATCGTTAATTTCGCACGTTATGCCATTTATTATTATAATTATCTCTACTATTAAGTGACAATCACGATTTTCCCAATACAACAAAAATAACATATGTTTATTCTTATGGGCGTACGCATCCACATGTCCCTACGGAGGGACGTAGTGCGTGACACCATGGAAGACGCTATGGCCGGGCCTGATGCCGCGTGATGCTCAAGAATGCCAGACCATAGATTAAGTAGACAATTAGTTACGTATGCAATTAATTAGGTCCATTTAAATATGATTTTTTTGCACCGAATCAATTTGGAAATTGAGTAATTCGTGTAATTAATTAATTATGTAGACAATTAATTATGCCTAGAGATAATTAGAAGTAGTTTTTTTTCTCAATTAGGCAGATAATTAATTGATTTGGGTAGGCTGCAGAGAATTAGGTTGACAGTTAATTAGTTGTGTACTTAAGTTATCATGCAAGCAGTTAACCGCGCTGAATCATTTTGAAAGCACTCATGGGCAAGGACGATCAATAGGCTCTTAGCGACATGGCCGATCATCGCTTGCCAACATGGACAATTGCTCGCCACATGGGCGACCTAGCGTTCACCAAGATGGATGACGATCATGGTATACATGATGTCCACACGCTGACGGTTGCCGAAACGTGTGCGGAGGAGGACGACACAACACAACATTGGTCAGGTGGTTCATGCTATAGTAGAAAGAAAGAGTGTTCCAAGAATAAGAAGTAAAAAAGAACTAAAGCCACCAAGTGGTCCATGGCGTTGGAGAAGGAAAGATTGTTCCAAAAAAGAAAAGAAAAAAGAGTATTCTCGAAAATAAGTAAGAACGAGAATTAAAACTGACGAAGGCGGAGGAAGAAGAAGATGAGGTATCATTGATGAACGCACTGATGTTGACCTGGTGCTGGTTAATGCCAACAAAATGGATTGGCGAAGAGGCCAGGAGTAGAAGTTGTAGAGAAGGACGAGAAAGAGAAGAACGACATTTATCTCATCTAGCAATGAATGGTATGTGGGCTGAATATGGAGCTTATTGGAAACTAGGAATACGTTTAGGTTGTCACTCATCTTCAACATCGGTGTGCACCTGCAAAGTTGAATAGACCTTTGAGAATGATATATATAGTTATTTATTGTTTTGTGTAAATAATATGTGTTAATATAACCAACTCCATTATATTCTAAATATGACAAAATCACGCATGTTGCAATGCACGAAAGGTGAGGTGGGCATCATATGCTTTTGAAGGAGGTGGCTCGACGAGAAATGTCCCGCTACGACGGGAAATTGAGCGGGAAGGGGAGGATCCGACAGAAAAAGAGGAAAGGTGCGTCGTGGGGTGGGATTTTTCTGTTAGACTCGAGTGTTGGAGATAACACGACGAATAGCCCGTAGCAACGCACGGGCATTCTGCTAGTCTACTCTAATGTAATCTCTATTTATGTGTGCTTGTTAACTTAATCGGGTCAAACCGGACCGACCGTGTGCAACCAAACATTACATATTGCATCACCCATGCCAACATTGGCAACCAAACACAGTGGGGGTCGGGAAGCGCCGATGTCTCACTTATAGCGGGACGTAGGGTAGCCTCGCCTCAAGGAGCGCGCGAGATGAGTCGGCCCAAGCGCGTAGGAGGCCACATGCCACAGCCTAGTTTTTCAAAAAAAATCATGTTCTTTGTTTTTATTTTTGCTTTCTTTTTTAACTTTTGTTTATAATTCCAAATATTCTTAATATATGTATTAAAAACACTTTACATAAAACATCTAAACAATGTCAATCAAGCATTTTTAAATGTCAAATCTTTATCGACAAAATGTTTCTCATGTATACAAAAAAATAGTATGTATGAAAAAACTTGACCATGCGTTTTAAAAAATGTTTTAAAAACATTTAAAAACTTTAATCAAGTACTCCCTCCGTCCCAAAATAAGTGTCGTTGATCTAGTATAAAATTTATAATAATTCAGTACTAATTTTGCGACACTTATTTTGGGACGGGAGGAGTATGAAATATTAATCAAACATTTCAAAAATATTAAATATGTCTATAAAAATGTTTATCATATATATGAAAAAGACAAAAAATGCAATGTGTATGATAAAATGTTGATCGTGTATTAAAAAATGTTAAACATATATAAAACAATGTTCCGGGTTTATACGAAAAATGTAAAACATACATTAATACAACTAGACATAAAAACTATATTTAAAATAAGGTGAATAAGTATTTAAAAATGTTCCCGGCATATAAGAAAAATATAGATTGTGTGTGAATTTTTTTTGGTGTATTAAAAAATGTTTACCATGTATTGATAAATGTTGACCATGTATTCAAACAATGTTAATCTTGTATTTCAAGAAAATTAACGTGTATTAAAAATGTATAAGATATATACAATAATGTACAATGTGTATTAAAAAATATACATAAAAATAATATAAAATTTCAAAACAAATGAATCATGTATTCAAAATGTCAAAAATGTATATAAAATATGTTTGTAATGTATACACAAAATCAATGAATGTGTACTAAAAAAAGTTGACATGTGTTGAATAAAAAAGAAATCGATGAAAATCAACAAAGAAACTAAGGAATACGAAGAAACCCGATAAAAAGCAAAGAAAAAAAAGAAACCGAAAAAATAAAATAGAAACCCAAGAATATCAATGCAAAAGAATGAAACAGTGTAAGCTGGGTAAGAAAGAAAGAAATACGAAAAAAAATCAAGAAAGAAAAAAAGAAGAAAAAAGAAGTGAAACCAAGAAAGAAACAAAGAAAAACGAAGAAAGAAAGGAAAAACCCAATGAAAACTGTAAAAAAAAGAAACCAGTGAAAAAAAAACCCGATGAAGAAACATATTAAACCGAAGGAAAACATAAAAGAAAATGAAAAAGGGAAGAAAAAATCGGGACCAAACATGTAAGTCCACGACGCAAGACTACAACCAGTGATCGTCGAACGTAGATCGATCTAAAGAAAAGCGAACAAATGGGCCGGCCTAGTAACAACAGGGGGAGAAGAAAGATTCAGGTGAGACATAAGGATCACTCGCTAGAAGCGTGATATAGGTTTGGCGGGTGTGGGTAGGGCCGTTGCTACCCTAATGCACGGAGCCCCATACGTATACTACCAAACCACCGGCGGACCTCCCCGGTGGGCAGGGTATGGCACCTGCCATACCTTGATTTGGAGCAAAAAAAATTATACCTACTAATACTAATGGGCCAACGGTGAGGCAGAGTCAATTAACCCGGGCACCCAGCCACCGAGGCACGCGACGCAATGGGCCAAGCCAACGGCCACAGCGACGCGACACAACGCAACCCACAGCCACGTGACGCACTCGACCCACTCCCACGCGACGCACTCGACCCACTCCCACGCGACGCAATGCAAACCCTAGGCACTAGCGCGGCGGCGACGACATTTGAGCGGCGGAGTGCAGGTTTAGGCGGGGCCGCGGGCCAGCTAACGGCGGCGGCGGCGGCTGGTCCGTCACCAGAACCGGGCGGGGCGGCCAAAGGCGGCTAACGGCGGCGGCGGGGCAGGCGGGGAGGCGGCGGCTGGGCAGGCGGGCAGGGGACGGCGGGGCAGGCGGGCAGCTGACGGCGGCAAGCAGCAGCAGCCTAACTTCCCAAGCTGAACGAGGCAACGAGCAGGAATCAGCAGCAGCAGCAGCTTCTGATCCATAGAATTGCCCTCAAAATTGATGTTTTTTGATTTTTGAACCATGTCATGTTGCTAAAGGCTAATTGCCTGTACATTCTTTCAAAGCGCAGCTGCGGCCAGATTGCGACAGCTGCCAGATTGCGAGAAGATGGAAAGGAAGGGGAAAGGAATAGCAAATCCGAAAGGAAAAGGGAGGAGGTAATTTCTCATTTTTGTAGTGTGCATTGTTATTCGTTTGTAGTGTGCATTGTTAATGTGTATTGACTCTTTTGATTCGCATCAAAAAAACTTCTTAGTGAGACTTCGCCCCACCTTAAAAAAAAATCGTGGTCCGCCTCTGTACCAAACTATGTGCTGAACACCTCAAAAACTACGTGCTAAACATTATTATTTTTTGCATGTATTCACTCATCCAGACACACGAAGAGTCACAAATGCAAATAGCCTAAAAATGATGCAGGTGACAAAACATGCCTCAGACTATCCACAATGGGAGTAACATAGGTAGTAACATAGATGCCACCTAAGCAAAAAATATGATGTGGCAACTAATTAATGAGAAGAGAGAAAAATTGAGTAACTTAGCATGTTACTACCCCTATGAGTAACATAACGCATACCAAGACAAGATGAGTCTATAACCTAATAAATGAAAGGCTTAATGTTACTACCCCTATGTTACTATCCATTGTGGAGGTAGTAACTTAGACTAGTAACATATGCATGTTACTACTCTATGTTACTCCCCATTGTGAGTAGTCTCAGGATTACAGCAGCGTACAACCCAGTGGCGGAGAAGGGAGGGACCAGCAAGGGCCCTGCCCCCCCCCCCCCCCCTATGCATGTTACTACTCTATGCTACTCCCCATTGTGAGTAGTCTCAGGATTACACCAGCGTACAACCCAGTGGCGGAGAAGGGAGGGACCAGCAAGGGCCCTGCCCCCCCCCCCCCCTAACATAAGGATTTTACTGATAATTTGCTATGAACAGTGACATAATTGATAATTTTTTCCTGCTGAAAATCTACTTTTCAATAGTTTGGCCCTCCCTAACTTGTTTTTGCAGCACTTGGCCCCCCTGATACTTATTTTCGGCTCCGCCACTGGTACAACCTATATGAATTCACATATCAATTTGCCTGAGGATATGGACATCTTAGATATCTCTACAGTACGGATGACACAATAGTTTGTAATACTAAGAACTTACTGTGTACCTTCCACTCAAAAAAAAGAAGAAATGTACTTATTGCGTACAGGAGAGGATCCCATTGCTATGCTGAGTATATACACATCATCTAACAACGTTTCTTTTCTTCTTTTTGTGGCTGGTTTGAGTTGGCATGTTGGGCCCAAGAAAAGTTGCACTGTCACGCAATAATACACAGCATGTGCAGAAGAATTGCACCACCAGCTCATCGATAGTGTAGGCGATTGGGCTTTAGCGTTGTCACTGGGCCTGCTACGCTCGCGGCCCTACTACGTGCGAATTGCCGCCAAAATGCCGCCAACTGGGCGCCGAAATAGGAAATGGGTACGGGAATCCTTCGCCTGCATATTCGGGTTGGGTCTTGCAGTCCAGACTGTTCGTTCGGTTCGGTGGTGCTTCACAACGAGGAACAGCATCTCTGATAAGGGAAGGGAGCATCTCCAACCCTCCACACATTATAAAATGGAACGAGCGCCGTCGCCAATAACATAAGAGCGTCTCCCTCAAATAAAAATAAAACCTCCCCCGATAATCACTTACTATGGTCTTCCAATAACATTTTTCAGATTATTCAGGAATGGACGAACAGTTGGACGGCTTTGTCTTGTCAGAAGAATATTGAAATCGAATTGGTGTAACGGATATGTATAGAAAAATTGGAAAGAATAAGATAAAAAATTCAAATAAAAATCTGATTTCCCAACAACAATCGCTTTGTTTTCTACCTGTGTGTAAATTTTCGTGATTATATCACATTTTCTAAAGGTCTATGCAAAAATAACATATCAAAAATCTTTCAAAGTCTTTTTTGGAGAATTGGTATTTTTCTTTGGCCGGAGCAGTATGAATGCTATTTCTTCATGGAAATTTGCATGTATGCAGTACATTCAACAATGTTTGTTGCACCGAAGTGAGCATAACTCAGATGGCTAAGTTCCTTGTGGTGGAACTAGCCCACCAGGTTCAAGTCCTAAATCTGGCACTGGTGCTCATATTTTTCTGGATTTATCTCAGGCTTTCCGATGATGTTTGCTCAGTGGGAGAAATTCCATCAACTACGAGGTGGTTGTGGTGATTTCGTCAATCTCAAGATGTGATATCGGCTCAATATCTTGGAGGTGTTCATATGAGTAGAGTGTGCGTGCGTTCATTCATAGGGTGAGTGTATGTGTTTATGTGGGTATATGTGATTGCACTGTGTTAAAAAAACAATGTTTGTAACAAAAAATAATATCTGGATTGATGTTTTTTTTTACTATTTTTCAAATTTACTAGTTCATGGGGATGTATTTGAACTCAGAAGCAGAAACTCCACGATCATTTTGCTTACCTTTTCTTACTGGAACGTGTAGATATATGTAAACTGATGTGTATGTTAGTATAATCAATTTTCGGGTACAATCAAAAGGTCATTTTTACAGAAGATTTTTCTTTGCATGACAGTAGTTTGCTTTGTGTGGGAGGCAAGTCTAAAGTCACTCAATTCCGGCTCAAATATGTCGTGGGGCTTGTAACAGCATCTCCAATCGGATCCCATACCATCTCATATGTCTAGGCAGACAATCCAGATAGTGCCCGGACAAAAAAAAACTCTCCAACCAATCTCAGCCCAGGCTATCTGTGGAGCCGCAAGTTCAGCTCATATACGAGGCGGATTCGAAACCGTCCGAACACATCAGTCACGTAGGACCCAACATGCCGGATCCATCTCAAATGTGCCCAAATCAATGATTCTTTATAATTAGATATACTAAAATGGGAAAAACGACTATGTAAGATATTAAGAGCTTGTCCATTTTTTGGTCAGACATACAGGGCCCAGTATTTTATTGATGATGTGTCCTCTTCATTCTTGTAATAAGATAATATTCCTGTAGTTAAGGTAACCTTGAGTACAGCTTGCAGGCTGTTCACTGAGGTTAGCAATTGATATGCTATAAACGTATCTACGCTTTTGTAATTTCCATGTCCTATTGTTTTCAAGTAAGCATCATTTTGTTGTTTATTTGGGCTAATCTATTGACAAAGTGCCAGTTAGTCTAGTTTCCGATTCTTTACTTTTAGGAAAAACATGTATTTTCTCGCAATTCAAAAAATCCAAGAAAATCAAGACTGGATCTTGCATTGGAACATGACCAATGCCTAGAGGTGGACCGAGGGGGTGGCCCAAGAGGCCCACACAACTTGGCCACATGCCTCTGACCAGTACTGGCACCATGGTGTGTGGGTCCCACTGTCGGTGTCAAAACCGGCGGATCTCGGGTAGGGGGTCCCGAACTGTGGATCTAGAATCGATGGGTAACAGGGGACGAAGGAGACGATGTTTACCCAGGTTCAGGCCCTCCTATGGAGGTAAAGCCCTACGTCCTGCTTGGTTGTATTGATGTGCATGAAGTTTACAGAGTTGATCTACCTCGAGATCAAATAGCTAAACCCTAGATGAGTTCACCTGCCTCTACGAACTAAACCCTCTGGCTTATATAGATACCAGGGCTCCCTAGGGTTACACATAGTCGGTTGCTTATCGAAGGAATAAACATGCCTATTCTATTATCTTAAGCTTGAAGGGCACGCCACGGCTCCCGAGTAATCCCCCCTGGTCACGGGGTATTTGGTCAGTCCGATCCTCCAACGAGTGGCCCACGAGTCTGGCCCATAAGGAATAGGCCGGTAGTCCGAGGACCCCTTAATCCCGGACTCCCTCAGTAGCCCCCGAACTAGCCTCCAACGCCGAGGTATGTAGTCCGGACGGTCCTGTGCTCCCAAAGTCTTCGGCTTGCGAGGCGAGTTCTTCTCCTCCTCTCTGTTTGGTAAACAATAATCCGGTCTTTAGTGAGCTCTTGATCGTCAAGATGTCGCGGAGCCCACAGCATTAACTTCGCCGTCCAGAATTAATGACGCCCCTCGATCCCGGTGCGCCAATGGGAGATGCGCGGCCCAGCAGCCTTTTACAGGACTGCGCTTCCTGCAAACGAAGGGGAGGAACTGCCCATTTAAGCAGGCTGAATCGTGGCTTAGGCAACCCCTTCCTCTTCCTCACCATCGAAAAGCCCCAAGCGAAAGAACTTGAAAATATGGCGAGCATCCCTGGCTCCTCCTCGCGTCCTCACGGCCCCCTTCCCGGAGATTGGGCAAGTTGTTCAGTATCTCTCCTCCAGCTGCGCAACCTTGAGACCCAGGGTTATCTTCCCGCCTCGGATCTGGCGTTTGCCCGCGCCGGATTGACTTCTTCGAACGGCGAGGCCTTCGCAGAGAATTTCCCTGTTCCACGCAAGGAAGAGCGGGTATGTTTCGTGTCCTTCCTCTTACGGGGCCTAGGATTCCCCATTCATCCCTTCTTGAGGGGACTATTGGAATTTTACGGGATCCAACTCCATCATCTCACCCCTGGATCCATCCTGCACATTTCGGGCTTTGTTGCCCTCTGCGAGATGTTCTTGGGCTGCGAGGCCCATTTTGGTTTATGGAGGAGGTACTTCTGCCTTGTCCCCCGTACTCAGGGCGGGACAATTCGGGAAGTGGGTGGAGCCGAAGTATGGCGTATAGCCGGGACGGGGTATCCCATGGGGACTCCGAAGAAAGAGTCCGAAGAATGGACCTCAGAATGGTTCTATATTGAGGACGTTCCCCTGTTCGACCTAGCTCGGAGGGGTCTGCCCGAATACTCCGATGCTCCTTTGAAAAAAAGGTTCAACTGGCGATCGAAGAGTCCATCTCAAGAGGAAAGTGCCGAAGTAAAACGCCTAGCCGCCCAAGTGAGGCTACTAGTTCACAGTAAGTTAACCATCATCGACGTGATGGCAGCCGTCATTGCTTGATGCTTTCAACCCCTTCAGCAAAGGACACACCCCCTGTGGCGTTACAACGGAACAAATGACACCACTCATTCCCAACGGCAGGGTCCTGCCAATCAGGCGGCAATGGCGGCCATACTGGCCGATCTTTTCAAAGGAGAAAAAAAAGATTTTGCTCGACTATCAGCCAAGGATGGCTATTCGAGTCATAACCCCATCGAATGGTTTAGCCTTTGGCTTTGTTTCCTGAGTTCGGATATTTATGTATAATCCTTCTGATCGAAACTTTCCATCTGCCCGAACAGAGTTGGAGGCGCTGGGTTGAGACAGTCAGCTGTCCGGCGCCTCAACCAGAGAGTTATTCTCGCGATGACGATCCCGGATTCCATGACGATCCGGAGCTATCAATTGAATACGAGGACGGGGTCTTTTACCAGGGGAGCCTTGACGGCTCCAAGGTGGCTCTTCTAGCCGATCACCCCGGACCACTTCCTTCTTCCACCACTGGTAAAAAGAAGGCCTCTTCCCGTAAAGGGCGAGCGACCCCTGCCAACCCGAGTGGGCCGATCTCTACTCCCAAGGGTCGTCGGTCCACGCGTCGAACGTCGTCTACGGCAGCAGGGCCCGTACCGAGCGACAGCAGGAATCCTCCTCGTCAGTCAACCACGGGGACCACCTCGACCATGCACTCAACCAAGAGGTACTTTATTTAACCGTTTTAGTTCGGCCATTGTCATGATTGCAATAAGTATTCACAAAATCTCGTGTCGAAATACTCAGGAGACGAGTACAACCACCTTCTTCCGGGAACGTCGCCGAGGCGCCAGGCAATCATCATGAATCAAGGTCTTCTGCTCAGGCTGATCTTGACGCGGGGGCCCCTGTGACGGATCAGCCCCCTGAAGATTCCAAGGACGTCTCGGTCACTAACTCCGAGGTAGAGAGTGCGATGAATCACCGGCGGCGAAAGGAAGCCCTGTGCCACCAAGCGTTTTCCGAACAAGAGTTTAATGCCCTGAGTTTGATGGACGCATAAATCGGAGCTGCCCGAGCTGGGCTTGAGGGAGCCGCCAAGCTGATATCGTCCAGCCTGAAGGTGAGTAATCGGTTTTAACAACCGAACAAAAATAGTAATCCAGTAGCCCCCGAGCCTTGAATTGGTCGGAACGGCCGAGTTAAGGATCTGAATATTGTTTTATTTATAATGTAGGTTTCAAGGCAGCAAAATGAGAAGTTGGCCAAGGAACTCGAGGTGAGCCGAACACAGATACAAACCGTGAAGGCCGAGCTTGAGCAAGTGAAGAATTTCACCCGAGAGGCGCACGGTGAGTATGTCAATTTGCCGAATTACTCGACATTCCCGTACTAATGAGAGAGTACTTTATAGCAGCTGAGGCCATATGGCAGTTGCAGAAAGATTTGGATACAGCCCGAGAATCTTAGAGGTATGTCAAATCTCAGCATGATGCTGGTCGCCGTGTGTTGAACCGAAGTCTTGAGGAAAAGAACCGGCTTAAGGCAGAAAACCAGCGGCAAGCCGAAGAACTTGAGAGTTTGAAAACTCAATTGGCTCAAGCCCAAGAAGAGAACCAGAGATTACAGAGGGGCATGTTCTGTAAGTGCACTTATATCTTCGTAATTCCGAAAAGTACCTTTATTATATCAAGTGTAAGGGACATGCTTCGTCTCGTGTCTAGGTCTCCTGACCGGGGGACCCGAGGAAGAAATCGGATCATTCCGAGGGAACCTACTGAAGGAACTGTCCGTCGTACATGAGCGGGCTCGGAAAGCCATGAGGAGCATGACCAAAGCAATCTGGCCTGCCGAGACGCCTCCAGAAGAGATGTCCGAACTGGCTGATCGGTTTAAAGGAGCCTGATGTCATTTTGAGTTATGGAAGACATCGGCTTGTTGAGAGGGAGCGCAGGAGGCGTGGGCAATGGTCAAGACCCGCTTTACCAAACTTAACCCAGAGCATATGGCTCGGGTTGGGCCGGTAGGGCCGGATGGGCAAGAAGTGCCACTTCATTTGGTTTACGACCAAGTGATGCCCGCCGCTCGTCTTTCGCAAGAATATTGCACCCTGGATACCTTAATAGATAATCTTGACAGCCAGGTGTTTGATTCTATGTAACTATGTACTTTAAATCAAAAAACTGCTCCGTCTATGCTATAAACGTTGTCTTAACCGGCCATCGGATTTGACCTCCCTCGCTAAGAGCTTGGGAGTGTTCCGTATCGAATGTCCTCCGATAAAAGGAGCTTATTGCGGGGAACCAGGCAATCCGGCCATTCGGTGCGAACAGACAGAACGTGCATAGGGAGATATGTTATATTACTGCTTAACATAAGAAACATCTTCCGAAGAAAATAGTTCCTCTATCGGTACCTTCCTTCAGGTTGCTACGTAGATCGTAGATATCATGGCCGTATCCTACTAGTATGCGGATAATGGCTTCTTTGGGAAAATAATCCCAGGTAATGGTGATAACCACCACAAGTTTTTGACTTCCGTCGTAGCCGACCAATTTTCTTCTTAAGATAGCTAGCTTTCGGCTTCACCCGTCTGAGGTACGTATCCGGATGATCCGGTCGTAACAATCGTAGAGGTGTTCCCTTTACCCTCTAGCCGAACAATCGGGAACGTAGAGGGTAAGCACAGGAGCGAGGCAACCCAGCTTGGCCAAAATCTTAGGTCCAATTGATGCATATGCTGGCTTAAACGATAAGGGAAGTGTGCATGCACAATACATGTGAATTGATGCACAGAATATATAATAATCGGCTTCGAGAAGAAGCCCCCAGGTGTTTTTTTGGATAGGACATTTGAAGATGTATGCTGAAAAGCTTAACACAAGCTCGGTTTAGCCGAACACATGCTGGGAAATGATATCCAATCCTGTAAAGTTAAAAAGGGAAGGGAAAGAATACAGAAAAGAAAAAAAAGAAAAAGAAAGAGAAAGGTAGGAAATATGATGACACCAGTCTAGCCGTAAAAGTGCCGAAGACGAGCTGCGTTCCATGGGTTTGGTTCGAGGCGATTGTCCGGCAGGTTGCGGAGGCGATAAGCCCCTCCTGTAAGTACTTCGTCAATTATGAAAGGGCCCTCCCACTTGGGATTGATTTTATGCTTCTGCTTCTCTGGGAGTCATAAGACGAGTTCGCCCACATTATATGCCTTCGCTCTAACCTCCCTGCTTTGGTAGCGCCGAGGCTGCTGTTGATAGAAAGTAGAGCGGGCCCGAGCTATATCACGCTCTCCTTCCAAGGCGTCTAAGTCGTCCTGCCGATCTAACTCGGCCTCCTTTTCTTCGTACATGCGCACCCTAGGTGCGTCGTGAATGATATCGCAGGGAAGGACTGCTTCTGCCCCGTAGACCATAAAACAACGATGTGTATCCCGTTGATTGATTTGGGGTGGTACGCAGACCCCACAGAACGGAGTCAAGCTTCTCTACCCAATTGCAGTCAGATTCATGAAGAGATCGGACCAGGCGTGGTTTGATGCCACTCATGATTAGGCCGTTGGCCCGTTCGACTTGTCCATTGGTCTGCGGGTTATACACTGAGGCGTAATTGAGCTTGATGCCCATGTTTGCGCACCAGTCCTTCACCTCCTGGGTGGTGAAATTGGATCCATTATCCGTTATTATGCTGTGCGGGACACCATAACGGTGTACCACACCGGATATAAAGTCGACTACCGGTCCGGACTTAGCTGATCTTACTGGTTTTGCTTTGATCCATTTGGTGAACTTGTCGACCATGACCAGTAGATATTTATTTTTCTTGGTCCCCCCTTTAAGTGGTCCGACCATATCCAGCCCCCAGACTGCGAAAGGCCTGGTGATTGGAATAGTCCGAAGAGCTGTCGGGGGCATGTGGCTTTGATTTGCGAATAGTTGACATCCAACACAATGTTGAACAAGTGCTTGGGCGTCCGCTCGAGCGGTGGGCCAAAAGAATCCGGCTCGAAAGGCTTTGCTTACTAAGGCCCGTGCTGCGGCGTGGTGGCCGCCCATGCCTGCGTGGACTTCGGCCAAAAGCTGCCTTCCTTCTTCCTCAGATATGCACCGTTGGAGTATCCCGATAGTGCTTTTCTTATATAACTCACCCTCGTGGACCTTATAGGCCTTGGATCGCCAAATTATGCGTCTCGCCTCCGTCTGGTCGTCGGGGAGTTCTTGGCGGAGAAGGTAGGCAAGGAAGGGCTCGGTCCATGGTGCGATTATTGCCATGACCTCATGAGCCGAATGCGTTTCTTCAATTATGGAACCGCCAATGATTTGCTCATCTGGTTCATTTATAGGAGGGACAATCTCTTCCGTACTGATGGCTCCAGCGCCCTTATTCTCGTCCTGCCATACCACCGATGGCTTGAAAAGCCGTTCAAGGAAGGTGTTTTTCGGGACGGGGTCACGCTTGGCCCCCATACGGGGGAGTATGTCAGCAGCCTGATTGCTGTCTCTAGCGACATGGTGGAATTCTAGCCCCTCGAACCGTGCGGATATTTTAAGAACGGCATTTCTGTATGCTGCCATCTTTGGGTTTTTAGCATCGAATTCGCCGTTGATTTGATGGTGAGATTAGAATCTCCCCGTACTTCAAGCCATTGAATGCCCATCGATGCTGCCATCCGAAGCCCGTGCAATAGTGCTTCGTATTCGGCCGCATTGTTGGAATCGGCATACATGATCTGCAACACGTACCGGACGTTGTCTCCCGTGGGAGATGTGAGGATAACTCCAGCCCCCAGTCCAGCCAGTGCCTTGGATCCGTCGAAGTACATCATCCAATGGGAGTATGTACTATATTCTCTGGGGATCTCGGCCTCTGTCCATTCGGCAAGGAAATCGGCCAACACCTGAGATTTAATAGCTCGTCGTGGCTTATAGGCGATTTCGAAAGGAAGGAGTTCGATGGCCCATTTGGCTATGCGGCCGGTGGCGTCCCTGTTATTGATTATATCGTTCAGGGGTACTTCGGATGCCACCGTGACCGAACATTCTTGAAAGTAGTGTCTGAGCTTTCGTGATGCCATAAACACTGTATAGGCTATCTTCTGGTAGTGCGGATATCTGGACTTGCATGGCGTTAGCACTTGACACATAGTAGACTGGCTTTTGCACCCGGAATTTGTGACCCTCGTCCTCTCGTTTGATGACGAGCACCGCACTAACCACTTGATTGGTGGCCGAGATGTACAGTAACATTGGTTCACCGGCGCCTGGCGCCATGAGTATGGGGTTGCTGGCCAGTAGTGTTTTAATTTCCTCTAGTGCAGCCGCTGCTTCATCGGTCCACTCAAAGTTTTTGGTCCGTTTTAGCAGCCTGTAGAGCGGTAAAGCCTTTTCACCAAGGCGGGAGATAAAGCGTCTCAAAGCCGCCACGCAGCCCGCCAGCCTTTGGACGTGCTTTAGCTCTGTAGGAATCGCAAGTTGAGATAGGGCGCGGATCTTAGCAGGATTTGCTTCTATTCCTCTATGGGAAACAATGAATCCGAGTAGTTTACCAGCGGGAACTCCGAAGACACATTTGTCCGGATTGAGTCGTATATCATATTCCCGTAGACTAGCAAAAGTTTGCCTGAGGTCGTCTATCAGCTGGCTGACGTGTTTGGTCTTGATGACCACGTCGTCCACGTATGCCTCGACTGTTTTACCGACTTGTTTTTCGAGACATGTTTGAATCATACGCTGGTATGTAGCACCTGCGTTTTTTTAGCCCGAAAGGCATTGTGTTAAAGCAGAATGGCCCGTAGGGGGTGATGAATGCAGTTGCAGCTTGATCAGATTCCTTCATTTTGATCTGATGGTATCCGGAATAAGCGTCGAGGAAGCACAATGAGTCGTGTCCGGCTGTGGCGTCAATAATCTGGTCTATGCGTGGTAAGGGGAAAGGGTCCTTGGGGCAAGCTTTATTAAGGTCTTTGAAATCGACACACAGCCGGATTTATCTTTCTTCGGTACCATCACCAGGTTTGCCAACCACTCGGGGTGTTTGATTTCTCTTATGAATCCGGCCTCAAGCAATTTTGCTAGTGCTCTGCCCATAGCTTGTTGCTTGGGTTCGGAAAATCGGCGTAGAGCCTGTTTGACGGGCTTGAAGCCTGCGATTATGTTCAGACTGTGTTCTGCTAGCCGTCGTGGGATTCCTGGCATATCGGAAGGATGCCAGGCAAATATATCCTAGTTTTCTCGTAAAAATGTTCGTAGTGCTTCGTCCACCATGGGGTCCAGCTGAGCTCCGATGGACGCTGTTTTATTGGGGTTTGTTGGATGTACCTGAAATTTGATGATTTCGTCTGCAGGTTTAAAGGACATGGGTTTGGGCCTCTTGCTAAGGACCACATCATCCTTGTCCATTGTTGACCGGAGTGCGGTCAATTCCTCTGCTGCAAAGGTCTCGGCTAGTGCCTCAAGGGCGAGCGCTGCTGTTCTGTTTTCGGTTCGAAGGGCTCTATTCGGGTCACTTGTGATTGTGATCACCCCGTTTGGGCCCGGCATTTTGAGTTTCATATACCCGTAATGTGGTATAGCCTGAAATCTTGTGAAAGCGTCACGCCCCAACAGGGCGTGGTAACCACTGTGAAAGGGCACGATATGGAAGAGAAGTTCTTCGGATCTTTAGTTCTCGGGCGTGCCGAATACCACATCGAGGGTAACGCGTCTGGAACAACATGCCTAATTCCCAGGGATGATCCCACGAAAGGTTGTGTTGCTATGTTCGATGCGGGATCGGTCGAACTGCATTTTTTCCAAGGTATCCTCGTAAATGAGGTTTAAATCACTGCCGCCGTCCATTAGCACCTTTTGTAGCCTGAAACCATCGACGATGGGGTTGAGGACCAGTGCGGCGGGTGTTCGGCCGGGGCGGTTGATTGGTTGATCAGCTTCTCCGAAGGTGATCGGTGTGTCTGTCCATGAATTCGTTGCTGCCACCTGATTGATTTGTTCGAGTTCTCGAAGAGCTCTCTTCCTCTTATTCCTGGACGAAAACGTTTCGTAGATTGTAAGGATCTCGGCGTTGCATTCTGGTGGCGCTGTTGAACGTCTGCCTGGAGGTAGGGACTCGAGGATGGCCTCTCCGCTTTTTGCGACCTGCCTGACGACCCAGCAAGCTCTAAGGCTGTGAGTCGGGCTTGTGTTCGGTAATACAGAGTGTATAGGGCATGGCTTGTCTAATAGTCCGTCAAGGACAGTTCTGACTCCCGCAGGGGGTCTATTCTTTTTCTCGGCGGGTTCATGTTCGGCCGGCCATTTCGGAGGTATTCGCTTTTTCCGAGCTCCTCTAGGGTGTTCGGTAGGGACCGGCTCCGAAAACAAACGTTCGGCTTGCCAGGTGCTTTCCATGGCGCAATATTTTTGTACCAGGTCCGATAGCTCGGTGAAGTCATGAATGTGACGACGGGCTAGGGCATTGAGGATTCCTTCATTGTGGCAATTGTGCCTAAAGGTTGCTATTATCTCTTGGCCACTAGAGTCTGGTACTCTGTCTTTAATAAGGAGGAGTCTAGCCCAAAAATGATGGACTGATTCCCCTGGCTGTTGTTTAACTTCCCATAAGCCTGATAACTTGGGCTCTCCTGCGCTGTTTGAGGAGTGCTCGACTTGGGTGGTGGGCGGGAAATTTTTTAGTTTCTCGCCAGGATGTGAGTCCGGGATCACGGCGTTTGCCTCCCGTGTCATCGCGGGATCCGGCGTGGCGGGTTCGGAGTCCATATTATCAACAGGACCCCTCTGCGTGGGTTCTAGGTTGCGCGCTAGATCGGCGGCCGATCCCGAACTATTCCCGGCGTGGGTTCCGGATTCCGGCTTGTAGGAGAGATCCTGACGGTCGGAAACCGGGATGTAAACTATTCTTAGTTCCGGTAGTTGAGAGGACGAGCCTCCGGTCGGACACTCGACGGTGGCGACTAAGTGAGTGATCGGTGGGGTATGAATCTCCCTATCATCGGGTTTAAACCCGATCCGGTCGTAGATGGAGGTCTGGCCGTCGGTCACGCCCATGGTTTGAATCCGACCAAGTAACTCGTTTAATGACGAGATGTCGGCGGGGTCCATGTCGCTGGAGCGCATGGGGTCGATCCACAGCGCCGTTGCCCCAGGGTCGCTCGACGACGTGCCCGGGTTGTATTCGGCCGTGGCAGATCCGGGCATATCAGCTGGGTTGGGCGTTATGGCCGACCCAGGGATAGAGGCCACCTCAGCGGTGGGACCTGCTACCTCCGGCGTTAAGGCGTTGGGGCCTGCGGGCTCCTCCATGAGAGCTGAGAGCTTCGTTAAAACGAGATCTCCCCGGGAGTCGGCGATGAACTCAAGGTTCCTGAATCTGACTTCCTGATCGGGGATGAAACTTCCGACCTGGCCAAGATGGCCGGCCGGATCGGCATGCGATACGATGCTGTCGAACGTGAAAATCTGACCAGGAACGAAAACGTCCTTGCTGCAGACTTCATCGCTGATGATAAGGCAAGCCATCGATTCCTCTTGCGATCGCGCAGCGGAACTCTCAATGAAAGCAGCAATATCGGTGTCAAAACCGGCGGATCTCGGGTAGGGGGTCCCGAACTGTGGATCTAGAATCGATGGGTAACAGGGGACAAAGGAGACGATGTTTACCCAGGTTCAGGCCCTCCTATGGAGGTAAAGCCCTACGTCCTGCTTGGTTGTATTGATGTGTATGAAGTTTACAGAGTTGATCTACCTCGAGATCAAATAGCTAAACCCTAGATGAGTTCATCTGCCTCTACGAACTAAACCCTCTGGCTTATATAGATACTAGGGGTCCCTAGGGTTACACATAGTCGGTTGCTTATCGAAGGAATAAACATGCCTATTCTATTATCTTAAGCTTGAAGGGCACGCCACGGCTCCCGAGTAATCCCCCTGGTCACGGGGTATTTGGTCAGTCCGATCCTCCAACGAGTGGCCCACGAGTCCGGCCCATAAGGAATAGGCCGGTAGTCCGAGGACCCCTTAATCCCGGACTCCCTCACCCACATGCACCGTTATCTAGGGTCTTGTTCCACTAGCTGTTTAAATGCATTGAAAACCCTTTACAAATATCACGCTTTTCACCGCCATTTAGCGATCTGAGGCGAAAGTCCATCAACATCATTGTCTGGAACTTTGCTGAAGGGGAATTCATCATCTTCTTTTATCAACAATGATATCGTTGTTCTCATGATAAAGCATGAATAGTTCGCCTCTTAAAGTAATGATTACTCTAGCAGAGTCGCCATATTAGCGGCCTCCATATCACATACGGAGGGCAACCTCCTGCCCTCCATATCAGATATGGATATGGATGCTATCATGCACGTGCGCAAACACAAATTCGTCATAATTCGGCCTTCATATTTTCCTTGCAATTAGGACTCACTTGTCATCGGGTCATACGATCTTTCTAGCCTATTTACCACAATTTAGATCAAACAATGATCATAATTCTAAAACATATTATTATAACTCATTTATTCAAATACAACAAATAACCCAAATTTAAAAGTAGTATAAATGCAACAAATAATCAAATCAAACAAATTGTTTAAGTAAAATTAAATAAATTCTAAAGCAATCTGAATACACTATCTCCTAGCTAGTTGCCAATGATGCTCAATTAGATCCTCATTCAGCTGATGATGGGAGTCTCGATCTTCAATCGTCCCATACACCTCAAGAAATGCTTGAATGCAGTTTGTGTTCTTGTAAGCCTAACGATACTGCCAATATGTTCATAGTCATGGGTGTTGCATGTCCCTTTCGTCCTCAATGATCATGTTGTGTAGGATCACACAACATGTTATGATATTCGCCTGGACATCCTTGTTTCAGAAACGAGCAAGGCCCCAGAAAATTGCAAACCTTACTTGCAATACTCCAAATGCCCCCTCAATGTCTTTCGTTTGAGATTCTTGTGCCTTGAAAAAATGCTTACGCTTCCCGCTCATGGGCTTAGAAATTATCTTCGCAAATGTTGACTATGATGGATAGATTCCATCGGCTAGAAAGTTGTCTTGGTCATACCTATGGCCATTCACTGTGGATTTGTAAGGTGGAGAATTAGTATCACCTAGCCTTGCAAACAGATGAAATTCTCTAAAAAAATATTGATGTCATTGTGAGATCTAGACAACCTAAAGTAGCAATGCCAGGTCCATAGATCTTCACAAGCAACAACTTCTAAAATTATGGTTGGATCCTTACATTTCTCAGTGAATTGGTTGTGCCAAGATGCAAAGAAATTCCGTCACTTCAAGTGTATACAATCAACACTCCCTAGCATTCCTTGTCATCCTTTTGCTTCATGCATCGCTAGAATTCTGGCCGTGTCCTCGACATTGGGTGCTCGCAGATAGTGTGACCCATAAACACAAACCATAGTCCAGCGAACACTTCCATGGACTTAGCTCTGCCATGAGATCCATTTACACATGATGCGAACCCTATGCCATATGAACAAATATATGAGCCGCTAAACTAAATGGATGAGAGAAGGTTGGAGAAATTTACCTCTGCGAAAGTCATCAAGGTTGTGCAACGGAAGGGATAACGCGGTTGGACGGCAAGAAGGCACAAGGTTGCGGTGATGCGCTAGAGGTCCAGGAATGGCTCAACGGAGGCGAGAAGTGTCAAACCGCAACGGTGTTGGAGGTGGTATGAATCAAAGGCGGCGTGGGATGTGGACGGCAAAGGAAGTGATGACACATCCTGAAATGTCCTTGACGCCATATTTGGATGGATGGATGGAGCGCCATATTACCTAGCCCAACCTCCAAATATGGAGGCTCGTGACTTGGATATGGAGCGCCCTCCAAATCATGGCAATCGAGGGTGTGATGACAACTTTGTTAGAGTGTCATTTTGGTCCAAGATCACTATATTGGCAGTTATTATGATGTTTGGGACAATATGGTGACCCCGCTAAACTTGCTCTAAAAGAATAGCTATGTAGCATCTTCTCTTTCATACCTACAACGATCACATTTCACTACCCTAGGTGTCTAGGCACAAATTTGTTTATGCAATCGACAAATGCTTTTTCCCCATTGTACATTTTCTCAGAATTTCGTAGGGGCATGCATGAATGCGGACACACATTGGCTTTAAACAATTTATCATTAATGTTTGATTGATTATTACACAAACACATGCTTATCTTTATGTGTCAGTGTTGCTTCGAGATATGCTACTATTGAACCTATGAGCCATAGTCATATTTCCTTCATAAGGAGCTTTCTCAAACTCTTTTAAATGCTCTTTTATTTCTTGTTAGTGTTAATTCAAAAAATTAAAAACATTTTTATTAACATTATCTGATCATAACCTATACAACTAGCAAAACTAGTGAGTTTGACAAACTCACTAGAACCGTTGGGGGCCTAAATGGGTTCTCAGTTTGTCTCGCAGTGTTGTTGATTGATCTTAGAGATGTTAGTTTTGCTAAATGTTACCTTTGGTTCTCGATTGAGAAACATTGGTGGAAACAAGCAACTACATTTTGTCAATTGTAACTGCACAAATGCATTGCGGGCGCTCCTTGTAATCCATTTGATAATTCCGACGACAACAGTGAGCAACTACCATTTAAAAGTAAGATTAGTGATGGTTGGGAGCCGTGCCAAAGAACAACTATTGAAGTAGGCCATATAGAGTGCAAGGTGTATAATTCTAAGGACAAATACGACAAGCTTGTCCAGCCGATTCTTGCTTCTGGGTGCTTGGTTGCTCGCCATGATTTCGATCAGTTTTTTATTTGCATCTCTATACTTATAAGATATTTAAGCATAATAAAAATTACCTAAACTCTTGTGATATTATGGCACATGAGGATGCCATTGGAGAGGAAGAAGAATGGATGTTCATGTGTCACTTGGTTGAGAGGAAGGTGCACATTATTGAAGAGCGAGATTTGACAATCTCAACCATTAAGACACTAATGTATGATCATGGCCTGAAAGGGCCAGAGATGTCACGTAACATGTTTCTATATGTGGATCTCTGATTTTAAGGCAAAACATGTAATTTTTTGTAATTCAAAAAATCTGAAAAATAGAGTTTGAATCTTGCATTGGAACAGGACCGGTGCTTAGAGGTGGACCTAGGGTGGCCAAGGGCCCACACACCCTGTCCACGAGCCACCAAGACGTGTGGGCCCCACATGCATTGCCTCACCTCAGGCTTTGTTCCCGTAAGAACTCTTAAATATGCTAAAAACCCTTCACAAATACTGTCATGCAATACAGTAGCCTAGTGATCCATGGCGAAAGCTCATTTACATCCTTGTTTGAAACTCGATCCAAGGGGAATTCATCGTCTATTTCATCGACGTTTCAACGTCGATCTCATTGTTCTCATGATAAAATATACGAGTAGTCCACCTCCTAAACTACGGGTTCATAGTCAAATGTCTGATTGATGAGGAGTCTGGTTCCTGGAATGAAGAGTCCGTTAGAGCTGAGGACATTCTGTAGATTCCTATTAGCAGGCAGGGAGGCGAAGATTTTGCTAGTTGGCCATTATAAAATCCGAGGATTATTAGGTCCGCTCGGCATACAACATGGCTCGATCAGAGGCTCGGAGCAGTTTCAGATTGCCTGCAACAAGGTTGGGCATGGTATCTGTTCAAACATGGTGACTGAAGAAAAAAACTGGAAGGCCATTTGGGATGCGAAAGCCCCAAACAAGATGGAGGTCATGCTTTGGCGTTTTGCGTAGGACTGCCTTTCCTCGCGTGCTCAGTTACAATGGCGTTGTGTGCCAGACGTTGAGGCTTCCTGCTTCTGCGGCCGTTTCGAAACACTGGAGCATGCCATGCTTTTCTACCCGCCTGCTAGAGCGGTGTGGCATGCAATCAAAAACTGGACCGGTATTGTGCTACGACGTTCAGAATTCAAAAACACCAAAGGTGTGGCCTTTTGATTTTATGTTAAGGTCTTGAGATAGAGATGCTACGATTTGACTATTACTATGTGGCATTTGTGGGAAGCTCAAAATGATGCTCGACATGCTCCTGAAGCACCACCAATTCGCAATACAGGGGAGAAGATCCGAGCGTATTCATACTTGATCATGCAACACCTTTTCATCTCCGAACCTGTCAACAGACGTGAGTCGGCTTCATCAAATCCTCCCTGGACTCCGCCGACGGCAGGTATGACTTGATTTACTCGGATGCTGCTGTTTTTCTCTGACTTGAACAAGTGTGGAGCTAGTGTGGTTGCATTGAACCATGATGGTTGCTGACCTCTTCATGGTGCTTCCGAGCTTGAACTAGCCGAAGCTTTGGTTTTTCTGAAACGCTTCATGGTGCTTCCGAGCCTGAACTAGCTTTGGCTTTGGCTTTGCGTAGAGTTGTCCAGTTAGCAAACGATGCAGACTCTTCGGATGTTATCTTCACGTCGGATTGCCTATCGCTGGTGTAGAGGATAAATTCAAGACCTTGTGATCGCTCCAGCACTGGTACTGTTGTCCAAGACATCAAGTTTGCTTCTCGGAGCTTTGTTTATGTGGTGTTCAAGCATGTTCATCGACAAGTTAATATAGCGGCTAATTTGTCAGCTAAATCTTGTAAGAATTTACCCAGCCTTATTCTATCCATTCTGCTCCTTCTAATATCCGAGAGACCCTTTGTAACTTGTTAAGCGACCAATAAGGCCGATGTTCTCTCTCGAAAAAAAAAAAACTAGCACCTTGATAAGTGTCACACGTGTGGAACTAAAACATGGCAACTCCGAACATTTTTATGACAAATTTTTTTTAGCCTTTTTATAACAGGTTTGGTGACGCGAGGATGACAATTTTAATAGGCAATTTTCTGTTCGGATGCAAGTTTTCAATTTTTTTCGTGCCACACGGAATTATTTCGTGTCACACATGTGACACCTATCATTGGATAAATACATACAACTTCTTCCGCAATGCACATTGATTTGATTTGATCTCCCTGCTCGTTGCCGCCCCCCGCAAAAAGAAAAGAAAATGCCGGTGTTGACGTAAGTACGAGGGAAACGTCGCCGCGTCCGAGCTCCTACCACTTTTCTACCCCCCCCCCCCCCCCCCCCCCCAACACGCCAACCAACGGACCGACCACGACCAGTCTCTCTCTCTCTCTCCCTCCCTCGTCCGGGTTCAGCCCAGGACTCCACGTCGCCCGCTCACGAAAATCCTGGACGATGCCTATATATAGGGAAAAAAAAGAGGAGCCCGATTTCGCCCCACACTTCCTCTCCAAATCCGATCCCGCTCCCCCCTCGCGGCAGATCCCCGGCGGCACCCCCACCCCTCTATACATAGACGGCGTCCTCCTCTCCTCTCCCCGGAGTCGCTATATTTCTCGTGAGCCCATTCTGCCTCGTGCGCCCGCCCGCCCGCCCGTCCGTGCCACCACCACCGTTCGTTGACGGTTGTTGGGCCGCGCCTTCGGTGCCGAGGAGAGAGAGGACGAGGGGTGGCGAGTACGAGGAGGAAGAGGAGGAGCAACGGCCTCCGCGCGCCACCGGCGAGAGAGAGAGAGAGCGAGGGAGGGGGAGGGGCGGTTGGTTGAGTGATTGATCGGTCGGGATATGATGGGGTTCAGGGCGCAGAGGCCGGCGCAGTCGGAGCAGATGTGCGACGCGGCGGCGGCCGTGGTGGCGGCGCGGCAGGGCATGGAGCAGCCGCTCACGGCCGTGGCCGAGGCGTTCGAGGAGCTGGCGCGCGGGATGGAGGCCGACGGCGGGGAGCTCCGCCTCGCCCCCTTCGGCGACACCTGCGCCCTCGTCTCCGTCCTCTTCAGCTCCCTCGGCATCGCCTTCAAGTTCGCCGAGAGCGAGTACGTCACCAAGGTAATTACAATCAACCCAATCCGATCTCGCCTCCTTTTCCCCTCCGGTAATTCCTCGATCTGTTATTCTTGGAGACGAAGTCTCGAGGTTCCCCATGGCGATGAGGTAGAAAATTCGTATCACCTGCTTCGTTTCCAAGAGAAAAATATACTACGTAGGAGGCATGCATAAAAATCGTACCAAAGAAACCAAGCTCTGTTTTGCGTTTGACTTTGGTCAAAATTGTTCCCATCTTGCCATGGCATCTTTCACCGTCGCTCGCGATTGTTCGAATATGCTCTCCCCTTCTCATTGCGATTAGAAAGCAGCCACACAAACTTGGGGAAGCTTTTAGGATTCCCCAACAAGATTGTTTGCAAGAAAGAAATGCAGTCGATGATCATCGCGTCCACACCTCATATACCTCCGTGTTTATTCTCGTTTTGTTTGATCGACCGCGACCTGTAGCGGAAAGAAGGAAAGAAATGTAACCCAACTTTGCCCGGGTGAACCATGCAGGTGAACGACCTCATCGGGGCATCGAGGGAGTACGCCACGCTCAACGACATCCTGGACAAGGACGTCGAGACCGACTCCATCAAGAAGCAGGGCAGCCATTCCCGGAACCTGCGCAGGGTCCGGCTCGGCCTCGGCCTCATCAAGGCCCTCTTCGAGCAGTTCCTCGCAACCGAGTACGTTTCTCCATCCACTCACTCATTCGTTCCAGCAGAGCACAAATTTGTCGCTTGCTCAACAAATGCCTTTAATTAATGGCAGTTCATGATCAGTTGCTAAGATCATCATTGATTCCGCTAACATACGGACGGACGACAGCTTACACTCTCTCTGGCGTCTAATTTTATCAGGGGCGGCTCGTTGTATGATGCTGCGACGACAGCCTACGGCCAGGTCTGCGCCCCGTTTCATAGCTGGGCGATCCGGAAGGCGGTTGGTGCCGGGATGTACACTCTCCCCAGCAGAGAACAGTTGATAATGAGGCTGAACGAAACTGGTAAGCAGCAAATGATTTGGCATCCATCGCCATCAGGATATTACCTACCTTAAACTTATTCAGTGATACTCAATGCTTTCATCAGATGATATATATGTTGATTGATAGGCCAATAACAAAATTCTGTCATGTACCTTAACTTATTTATTAATGAAATGATGTGTGCTTGCAGATTGCTCTGTGCAGAAGGAGATGAGGAGATACATCGATGCTTCTAGTCCGATTATAGAATACATCGATAACCTGTTCCTCTCTAGGAACATTGTCCTAGATTGGTGAACTGAATCGAGGATCATACCTGCAGCTCAACTCACGAGCTGTTACTGATGTCATTGTTTTTTTTTTTTTTTGCTCATAGCTTTCTAGCCTTGGTGGGGCGGTGGATGCTCTCCCTTCGCACTGTCTCTTGTACTGTACGACTATATGAAAATTCTAATTCTAAACGAAGAGGCGGTTCTAGTATGATCATGCTATTCTTATGCTTCCTACTCCCTCCGTCCTAAAATAAGTGTCTCAAGCTTAGTACAATTGTCTCAACCTTATTTTGGGACGGAGGGAGTATTACACACCGGACAACTTGTTGATTAGAAAAGAAATGGGACCGACAGACAGTGGAGTCATGAAAGAAGAGTAGTTTTTAGTACTAATACCTCTGTTCACTTTTGTAAGTCATTTTAGACATTCAAACATTGCCCAAAACAGTACAAAGCAAGCTGTTTAAAACGTCTTTAGCCATGTTATTGTTGCCTTGGTACTTGGTACAAGAGCTAATAATGGCCTAATTATTTAGCAGAGTTCTCAAAACGCAAGAACAGAAGAATATTGGAGTGAAAACCAAAATATGAATTTGAATTTAAAGGCTTTTGATGCCATAGTCTATAGCAAAAACAACTTAGTCATAGTAGGGGATGGGGTGTAGATTTTCCTCGAGAAGTATTCCGTAAGATAGAAAATCTACAAAGAAGACTCATCATACTAGATGTTCTACTCTCCAAGGCAGTCAAGTCAAAGTAAAAAAGTCAACTTATGAATGATTCATTAAAGGAGGACCTTTCTAAGGAGACCAAAGCTCGTATACCACTTTAATCAATAAAACTCTAGTAAGCCAAAAATTTACTCTTTCCTTAATTATTGTTTGCCAACTTAGATTTTTCTAATAATCTATTATACACCCCACACATGCAATTCTGCTAGAGTATAGGCAAAGGAAAGTAAATAAATGCAAATACAATTCTGCTAGAGTATAGACAACGAAAAGTAAATAAATGCAAATGCAATTCTGCTAGAGTATAGGCAGCGAAAAGTAAATACACGCAAATGCAATTCTGCTAGAGTATAGGCAGCGAAAAGTAAATACATGCAAGTGAAGTAAACAAGTCGAGTTGGAGATACACAAAAAAGGGTTGGCTCAGTGAAGATTTTTCCTCTGGTCAATAGTTGATGCTATTTTACATCAACGTTGATGGAGGCTGACTCACAAAGGGTCTAAGATTATAAGGATCTCGGTTGCAAGATGCCAGGAAGGAATGGTCCACAAAGGACACTCACCAATGAAGGGTCCACGAAGCAGCAACCGACCTATTTCACCATGGCGTACACCCACAAAGGACTGACCTCACTAGGGTAGATCTTCACAAAATAGACGATACTTGAGCCCTTACAAACTTCTTGGGTTCTTCACAAACTTGAAGACTTCCAGGCACCTAGCCGATCTAGAAGGTGCACACCCTCGAAAAGTAACAAGATAGAGATTGCTTGATTATGAATCTCTTGCTTTTGTGCTTCAAAAGATAAACTCCTTAACACCCAGACTCTCTCAAGATGGATTTTGAATTGGATAGGAAAGAGTAAAAAAAGGGGGATTAGATCTCAAAGGATTGACCTCGATGGTTGGAGTAGAAAGCCCTTTGGAATCAGTATAAGGAGGTGGAGTTCTCTCTCAAAACAAATGATGTGAGTGGAGTTTGCTTCGAGTGAACAGGTGGGAGTGGGATAGGTAGGAGCATAAATAGGAGGGGCTGGAAATCTGACTGTTACCAACTTTATTATACAGCTCGGAAGCTCCCACGTGAACAAAGGAGACAACTTTCTGATGGTTCGGAAGGTCCGACCAAAGATCATTCGGAGGCTCTGAGGGGTACACTTCAGCAGTGGCACACTCTCTAGTTGTCTCCTCAGAAATTCCGATCGGTTGATTCTGAAATTCTGACGTGGCAACAAAAGGTTTGCCAGATGCTTCGGTGATTATGAATGGAACATTTGGAAGCTCTGAATGGAAAAAGTTATGCAACAGCTATATGTGGTGAAAGAAGGTTCGGCGATTCTAACTAGAAGAGCTCGGAAGCTCCGAAGTGAATGGAACTAGGTAGATATAGTGGAGGAATCTTTGAAGGAATCTAAGGGTTTTGAAGTTTGATTTTGAGCACCTGGACAAAGAAACTCTTCACAACATCCTCATAACATTTTGATAGTACCAGCTTGCCTATGGACTCAATGTGATCTTGGACCACTAAAATGAAAATGAGGAGTCCTTCTGCTTGGCCAACACTTGTCTTGATGCAATTTGTAGGGGTCACCTTCTATTCCTTTGTTGCACCCACAAGGAAATTTTCCTGAAATAAACTTGTGCGTGGCCTTAGTTCCTTGAGATATGTTTTCACTAATTAGGAAAATCCACCAATGAAATTAGATGCACTTGCAAAGTCTTATTATTTAGTACATGGCAGTGATATTTTGTGCTAGGATTTGACCCTTCTTGCAAATGCCAAAGAGCACTTACAAACTTTACTTGTACACAATCCAGAAATCTCCCAACAACCAGCCAATACAAATTTCTTCACAGGTAAAAAATCTTCTTAAGCGGGCGTGAAGCAAAAGCTTTGCTTGGAGGCTATTAAGAAAAGCTCTCCCCACTGGGCAAAGAGCAGGCATGTACTCGGTTCATATAAATCAAACTTGTTGTAGGTGTAGCCAGCTTGAAGATGATATGCTCCTCTTCCTTGTACTCCCTCTGATCCATTTTAGGGCATCTCTAAGGCGGACTCGCAAACCACCCGCATCCATCCGGACCGCGTTGTCCGGTCCACGGGAGCCATCTAACATGGGCCTGTATCAGTCCGCGGGGCAAAATAGTGATACACATGTTCATAATATTGATGCCAAAAGATACAAAGTTAGATAATGATAGTACCACATACTTGTGACACTGCTGCTAAATGTCATATTGGTGTAAAGCGCATGAAGAAACTCCATGCTGATGGATCTTTAGACTCATTCGATTTTGAATCGGTTGAGACATGCGGGCCATGCCTCATGGGCAAGATAACTAAGACCCCGTTTTCCGGTATGATGGAGCGGGCAAGTGACTTATTGGAAATGATACATGTTGATGTATACGGTCCAATGAGTGTTGTAGCAGGCGGTGGATATCATTATTTTCCTACCTTCACTGATGATTTGAGTAGATATGGGGATATTTGCTTAATGAAACACAAGTCTGAAACGTTTGAAAAGTTCAAACAAATTCAGAGTGAAGTTTGAGATCATCATGACAAGAAGATAAAATGTCTACGATATGATTGTGGAGGTAAATATCTGAGTTACGTGTTTGGTATACAACTTAAGACAATGTGGAAGATGTTTCACAACTCATGCCACCTGGAACACCATAGTGTGATGGTGTGTCCGAACGTCGTAGTCGTGCTCTATTGGATATGGTGCGAACTATGATGTCTCTTATCGATTTGCCACTATCGTTTTGGGGTTATGCATTAGAGACAACTACATTCACTTTAAAAGGGGCACCATCTAAGTCCGTTGAGATGACACCGTATGAATTTTGGTTTGGCGGAAACCTAAGCTGTCATTTCTTAATGTTTGGGGCTGCGACGCTTATGTGAAAAAGGGTTTTCACCTAATGAGCTCGAACCCAAAGTGGACAAATGCATCTTCATAGAATACCCTAACGTAACAGTTGGGTAAACCTTCTATCTTAGATCCAAGCACAAAATGTTTGTTGCTAAAACTGGTCCTTTCACGAGAAAGAGTTTCTCTCGAAAGAATTAAGTGGGAGGAAGATAGAACTTGATGAGGTTGTTGAACCTTTGTTTCAACCAGAGATTAGCGCAGCGCAGAAAGTTGTTTCTGTGGAGCCTACGTTAGTTGAAGAGGAAGATAATGATGATGACTTATGGCCGACTACTTTGCCCCCGACTCACTATTCGTTGACTATTTTCGCCAATGTTTTCGGATGCGCAAGACTGTCTTCGATCGTTTGTACCATGGAGTCCAATCCTACGATGACTACTTCATCCTAAAGAAGGATGCCATGGGAATGATTGGCTTCTCTGGTTACCAGAAGTGCACAGCCGCACTCCGGATGCTTGCATATGGCACGACTGCTGATTCGTGGGACGAGTACCTACGGATGTCTGAGAGCACATGCGAAGGTGCCATGGTCAGGTTTGCAACTGTCATGGTCGAGATGTTCGGACCTCAGTACCTGAAGAATCAACTGTGGCAGACACCGAGAGGCTCTTGGCAATCTCAGAAGCAGGAGGGTGGCCAGGTTTGCTTGGATCTCTTGACTGCATGCATTGGAAAATAGAAGAAATGCCCGAAGGATTTACAAGGGCAATATTAGGGTCATGTTAAGAAGCCCACCATCATTCTTGAAGAAATTGCATCGCAGGATCTTTGAATTTGGCACGCTTTCTTTGGCATGCCCGGTTCTCACAATGACATCAATGTGCTGCAACGATCATCGTTGTTTGCGAGGCTGACTGAAAGAATGATACGTGCATTTTGCATCATGATTTCCTACTGTTATTTATAATGTTTTGTTAAATAATAATGCTTTAGGGAGTGATTCTAATGCCTTTTTCTCATAATATGCAAGGTTTACACAAAGAGGGAGAATACTGGCAACTGGAATTCTGAACCTGAAAAAGCACATCAGAGATACCTATTTTGCACTTCTCCAAACAAGCTAAAACTTTACAGAGAATATTTTTGGATTATATTAAAAATACTGGAGCAAATAACTACCGGAGGGGGCCACCCTGGTGGGCACAAGACACCAGGGTGCGCCAGGGCCCCCAGGCGCGCCCTGGTGGGTTGTGCCCTCCTCGGCCCAACTCCGGTGCCCATCTTCTGGTATATAAGGTCTTTTGACCTAGAAAAAATAAAGGAAGGACTTTCGAGACGGAACGCCGCCGTCTTGAGGCGGAACTTGGGCAGGAGCACTTTTGCCCTTCGGCGGAGCGATTCCGCCGGGGGAACTTCCCTCCCGGAGGGGGAAATCGAAGCCATCGGCATCACCAACATCCCTCTCATCTTTGGGAGGCCAATCTTCATCCACATCTTCAACATCACCATCTCCTCTCAAACCCTAGTTCATCTCTTGTGTTCAATCTTTGTACCGGAACCTCGGATTGGTACCTGTGGGTGACTAGTAGTGTTGATTACATCTTGTAGTTGATTACTATATGGTTTATTTGGTGGAAGATTATATGTTCAGATCCATTATGCTATTCAATACCCCTCTGATCTTGAGCATGAATATTATTTGTGAGTAGTTACCTTTGTTCTTGAGGTCACGGGAGAAGTCAAGTTGCAAGTAATCATGTGAATTTGATATGTGTTTGATATTTTGATGATATGTATGTTGTGATTCCCTTAGTGGTGTCATGTGAACGTCAACTACATGACACTTCACCATCCTTGGGCCTAAGGTAATGCATTGTGGAGTAGTTATTAGATGATGGGTTGCTAGAGCGACAGAAGCTTAAACCCTCGTTTATGCGCTACTTTGTAAGGGGCTGATTTAGATCCAAACATTTAATGCTATGGTTGGATTTCATCTTAATACTTTTCTCTTAGTTGCGGATGCTTGCGAGGGGGTTGTTCAAGTAAGAACAACACCCAAGCACCGGTCCACCCACATATCAAATTATCAAAGTAGCGAACACGAATCAAACCAACATGATAAAAGTGACTAGATGAAATTCCCATGTACCCTCAAGAACACTTTGCCTATTACTAGAGACTGTTCTGGCCTGTCCTTTGCCACAAAAGGATTGGGCTACCTTGTTGCACTTTATTTACCGTTACCGTTGCTTACTCGTTACCAATTATCTTGCTATCAAACTATCTGTTACCTACAATTTCAGTGCTTGCAGAAATTACCTTGCTGAAAACCGCTTGTCATTTCCTTCTGCTCCTCGTTGGGTTCGACACTCTTACTTATCGAAAGGACTACGATTGATCCCCTATACTTGTGGGTCATCAAGACTCTTTTCTGGCGCCGTTGCCGGGGAGTGAAGCGCTCTTGGTAAGTGGAAATCGGTAAGGAAAAACGTATACTAAGTGCTGAAATTTATTGTTACTTGCTACTATGAAAAACAATCCTTTGAGGGGTTTGTTCGGGGTATCTTCACCTCAAACGGAACCACAATTAGTTGCCCCTCAACCTACTGCACCTACTGAAAATATTGGTTATGAAATTCCTTCGGGTATGGTAGAACAATTGCTTGCTAAACCTTATGCAGGAGATGGAACTGAACACCCTGATATGCACCTATTATATGTGAACGAAATTTGTGGATTATTTAAGCTTGCAGGTTTACCCGGAGATGAAGCTAAGAAGAAGGTTTTCCGTTTATCTTTGAAGGGAAAAGAATTGACATGGTATAGACTATGTGATGATATTGGATCATGGAACTGGAATCGATTGCAATTGAAATTCCATCAAAAGTTTTATTGCATGCATCTAGTTCATCGTGATCGGAATTATATATATAATTTTTGGCCTCGTGAAGGAGAAAGCATCGCTCTAGCTTGGGGGAGGCTTAAGTAAATGTTATATTCATGCCCCAATCATGATATCCCGAGCGAAGTTATTATTCAGAATTTTTATGCTCGGCTTTCTCATAATGATCAACCCATGCTCGATACTTCTTGTACTGGTTCTTTTATGAAAAAGACTATTGAATTCAAGTGGGATCTCTTAGAAAGAATTAAACACAACTCTGAAGATTGGGAACTCGGCGAAGGTAATGAGTCAGGTATAAAGCTTAAGTTTGATTGTGTTAAATCTTTTATGAATACCGATGCTTTTCACAAGTTTAGCACTAAATATGGACTTGACTTTGAGATAGTAGCCTCTTTATGTGAATCATTTGCTACTCATGTCGATCTCCCTAAAGAGAAGTGGTTTAAATATCATCCCCCTATTAAAGAAGAAATTAAAGAACCGGTCATAGCTAAAGATGAAACCATCATTTACAATGTTGATCCAGTCGTGCCTACCGCTTATATTGAAAAACCACCTTTCCCTGTTAGGATAAAGGAACATGCTAAGGTATCAACTGTGGTTCCCAAGAGTAATATTAGAGCACCTAAGCCCCCTGAGCAAATTAAAGTAGAACCTAGTGTTGCTATGGTTAAAGATCTCTTGGTAGAAAATATTGATGGGCATGTTATTTACTTCTATGATGAAACTACTAGAATTGCCAAACCTCATGAAAAAGATAAACATAGACCCGTAATGGGCATGCTTGTTGTCTCAGTCAAAATAGAATATCATTGATATCATGGTTTATGTGATGTGGGTGCTAGTGTGAGTGCTATTCCTTTTGGTTTATGCAATGCACCTGCTACCTTTCAAAGATGTATGACTGCTATATTCTCTGATTGTTGTGAAAAGATTGTGGAGGTTTTCATGGATGATTTTTCTGTTTACGGAACTTCTTTTGATGATTGCTTAAGCAACCTTGATCGAGTTTTGCAGAGATGTGAACAAACTAATCTCGTCTTGAATTGGGAGAAGTGGCACTTTATGGTTAATGAAGGTATTGTCTTAGGGCATAAAATATCTAAACGAGGTATTGAGGTGGATAAAGCTAAAGTTGATGCAATTGAGAGAATGCCATGTCCTAAAGATATTAAAGGTATTCAGAGTTTCCTTGGTCATGATGGTTTCTATAGGAGGTTTATTAAAGACTTCTCTAAAATTTCTATGCCTCTTACTAATCTTTTACAAAAGGATATTCCATTTGTTTTTGATGATGATTGCGTAGAAGCCTTTAAAACACTCAAGAAAGCCTTAACTTCTGCACCTAATGTTCAACCACCTGATTGGAACTTGCCTTTTGAAATTATGTGTGATGCTAGTGATTATGCTGTTGGTGCTGTTCTAGGATAAAGAGTTGATAAGAAATTAAATGTTATCCATTATGCTAGCAAAACTCTAGACAATGCCCAAAGAAATTATGCTACTACTGAGAAAGAATTTTTAGCAGTTGTGTTTGCTTGTGATAAATTTAGATCTTACATTGTTGATTCCAAAGTTATTGTTCACACTGATCATGCTGCTATAAAATATCTCATGGAAAAGAAAGATGCTAAACCTAGACTCATTAGGTTGGTTCTCTTGCTTCAAGAATTTGATTTACATACCACTGGTAGGAAAGGAGCTAAGAATCCCGTAGCTGATAACTTGTCTAGGTTAGAAAATATTCTTGATGACCCACTACCTATTGATGATAATTTTCCTGATGAACAGTTAGCTGTAATAAATGTTTCTCAAAACACCCCTTGGTATGCTGATTATGCTAACTACATTGTTGCTAAATATATACCACCTAGTTTCACATACCAACAAAAGAAAAAAATTCTTCTATGATTTACGACATTACTTTTGGGATGACCCACATCTTTATAAAGAAGGGGTAGATGGTATTATTAGACGTTGTGTACCTGAGCATGAACATGAACAAATCCTACGGAAATGTCATTCCGAAGCTTATGGAGGACATCATGCGGGAGATAGAACTGTTCACAAGGTATTGCAACCTGGTTTTTATTGGCCTACTCTCTTCAAGGATGCCCGTAAGTTTGTCTTGTCTTGTGAAGAATTGGTAATATCGGTAAGCGTTAGGAAATGCCTATGAATTATTGACTTGTTGTTGAACCATTTGATGTTTGGGATTTTGATTATATGGGACCTTTTCCTTCCTCTAACAGGTACACTCATATTTTGGTTGCTGTTGATTGTGTCACTAAGTGGGTAGAAGCTATTCCAACTAATAGTGTTGATCACAACACCTCCATTAAAATGCTTAAAGTAGTTATCTTCTCGAGGTTTGGAGTCCCTAGATATCTAATGACTGATGGTGGTTCACACTTTATTCACGGTGCTTTCTGTAAGATGCTTGCTAAATATGATGTTAACCATAGAATTGCATCACCCTATCATCCTAAATCTAGTGGTCAAGTTGAACTTAGCAATAGAGAAATAAAATTGATATTACAAAAAAAAACTGTCAATAGGTCTCGAAAGAATTGGTCTAAGAAACTAGATGATGCACTTTGGGCCTACAAAACAGCTTATAAAAATACTATGGGTATGTCTCCGTATAAAATGGTATATGGAAAAGCTTGTCATTTGCCTCTAGAGTTAGAACATAAAGCATTTTGGGCAATTGAAGAACTCAATTATGATTTCAAACTTGCCGGTGAGAAGAGACTATTTGATATTAGCTCACTAGATGAATGGAGAACCCAAGCCTATGAAAATGCCAAACTATTCAAAGAAAAAGTAAAAAGATGGCATGACAAAAGAATCCAAAAGCGGGAATTCAAAATAGGAGACTATGTTCTTTTGTTCAACTCTCGTTTAAGATTTTTTGCAGGCAAGCTTCTCTCCAAATGGGAAGGACCATATATTATCGAAGAGGTTTATCATTCTGGAGCTATCAAGATTAATAATGCCGAAGGTACTAACCCGAAGGTGGTTAATGGACAAAGAATTAAACATTATATCTAAGGTACACCTATTAATGTTAAAAGCAATGTTATCCAAACCATGACACCGGAGGAACACATAAAAGAAACCTTCCGGAACACTCCAAAACTCTGAAAAATAGGAGGTACGTGATACGGTAAGTAAACGGACTCCGAAAAATCCGCAAAAATATTTTCTGTCAGTTTTGGATTATTAGAAAAATTAGGAAAATAAGAAATAAACCGGAAGGCAACCGAGGTGAGCACGATACACCAGGGCGCGCGCGCCCTGGTGGGTTGTGCCCACCTCGGACACCTTCCCGACTCTGTTTTTCTTCCATATGCTTGCTTTCCAAGAATAAAAATTCTCTATATATACCCGCGACTGTTTTGACCACCGCATCGCAGAAAAATCCTTTGTTCTTGTTTCGTGTTGTTTTCCTGGCAGATCTGAAAATATGTCGTCTCAAGATTGAGAGGGGGAGAGCTATGTTGCTAACTATATTGCGAACCCCAAGATCTATGGAGAAGTGGAGCATTATGGATGGACTTCAGACGAGGAGGAAGACGCTGCCATGAAGGAAACAAAGGATGATAGCATGAACAGGAACAAATCCTATGGAAATGTCATTCCGAAGCCTATGGAGGACATCATGCGGGAGATAGAACTGCTCACAAGGTATTGTAATCTGGTTTTTATTGGCCTACTCTCTTCAAGGATGCCCGTAAGTTTGTCTTGTCTTGTGATGAATGTCAAAGAATTGGTAATATCGGTAAGCGTCAGGAAATGCCTATGAATTATTCACTTGTTGTTGAACCATTTGATGCTTGGGGTTTTGACTATATGGGACCTTTTCCTTCCTCTAATGGGTATACTCATATTTTGGTTGCTGTTGATTATGTTACTAAGTGGGTAGAAGCTATTCCAACTAGTAGTGTTGATCATAACACCTCCATTAAAATGCTTAAAGAAGTTATTTTCCCAGGTTTGGAGTCCCTAGATATTTAATGACTGATGGTGGTTCAAACTTTATTCATGGTGCTTTCCATAAAATGCTTGCTAAATATGATGTTAACCATAGAATTGCATCACCCTATCAGCCCCAATCTAGTGGTCAATTTGAACTTAACAATAGAGAAATAAAATTAATATTACAAAAAACTGTCAATAGGTCCCGAAAGAATTGGTCTAAGAAACTAGATGATGCACTTTGGGACTATAGAACATCTTATAAAAATCCTATGGGTATGTCTCCATACAAAATGGTATATGGAAAAGCTTGCCATTTGCCTCTAGAGTTAGAACATAAAGCATTTTGGGCAATTAAAGAACTCAATTATGATTTCAAACTTGCCGGTGAAAAGAGGTTATTTGATATTAGCTCACTAGATGAATGGAGAACCCAAGCTTATGAAAATGCCAAACTGTTCAAAGAAAAAGTTAAAAGATGGCATGACAAAAGAATCCAAAAGCGGGAATTCAAAGTTGGAGAATATATTCTTTTGTACAACTCTCGTTTTAGATTTTTTGCAGGAAAACTTCTTTCTAAATGGGAAGGACATATGTTATCGAAGAGGTTTATCGCTCTGGAGCTATCAAGATTGATAATACCGAAGGTACTAACCCGAAGGTGGTCAATGGACAAAGAATTAAACACTATATCTGAGGTACGCCTATTAATGTTGAAAGCTATATTATCCAAACCATGACACCGGAGGAAGACATAAAAGAAACCTTCCGAAACACTCCAGAATCCTGAAAAAGAGGAGGTACGTGATACGGTAAGTAAACGGACTCCGAAAAATCCGCAAAAATATTTTCTGGTAGTTTTGGAATATTACAAAAATTAGGAAAATAGGAATAAATAGGAAAGCAACCGAGGTGAGCATGATACACCAGGGCGCGCCTGACCCCCCTGGCGCGCCCTGGTGGGTTGTGCCCCCCTTGGGCACCTTCCCGACTCCGTTTTCCTTCCATATTCTTGCTTCCCAAGATAAAAAAATCTTTATATATACCCCCGATTGTTTTGACCACCGCATCACAAAAAATCCCCTGTTCTTGTTTCATGTTGTTTTCCTATCAGATTTATCAAGCCAGGCATCATGTCTTCTCCCTCCTCCAATAACATAGAAGAAGATGCTTGGTTGATGAAGATGGAGCTGAAGAGAGAGGAGCCAAAAGAAGGCAACAATGAAGATAAGGGCAAGGAAGCTATGAGGGATCAAGCTCAAGAAGGAGGGCAATCCGTGCCAACAGAAGAGGAGGAAGAGGAAGATATCCTTTGATTTTATTACAATCATCTCACCCCCACTGAAATTGAAGCTTTTAGGGCTTTCGAAGTGATTCGTGTTCAGAATAAATTTCTCACTCGTGAAAATATTTTGCTAGAGGAGCAAATCATCACCCTTCGGAGCGTCATCCGTAAATTGGAGTACCTATTGAGGCTAAAGTGTGACACTTCACCACCATCACCTTCATCATCTTCACCACCAAAGGAGACTTGAGTACACGGGTATGGGCACTCCCCTTGGCTTGTGCCAAGCTTGGGGGAGATGCCCCGGTATCGTATCACCATCACTTTTATTACATTTACTTATTTTATTTCGATCCTTAGCTATTTCGTGATTTAGTTGAATAACAGTTTAGTATAATCTATTTTCGAGTGCTAGTTTCGTGATCTATCTATCTATGTAATCGAGTTAGAGTTATATAATAAAGCTTAGTTTGAGCTTTTGCTTCTTTACTTTCTTGTTGCAATCAAAATAAAAAGGAAATAAATGAAAAGGATCATATGCTAATCTTATGGTAAGTAATGACATCACATAAGGAAAAGTATAAGTGGTAAAATTTATTGGATATTGACAAACATAGCATTGGTCAATGATGCAATTCATGAAATAATTAATAAGGGAAGAGAAGATTCACATGCAAATACACTATCTTGGACAATTTTTTATGATTGTGAGCCCCCATTAAATATTATATGCCAAAATTGTTGACGTTGGACAAGGAAGACAACGTAATGATTTATGTTTGTTCATATTCATATAGAAGTTATATTGTCATAAATCCTTCAACATGTGGTGCTTGCTCAATATCTTTGCTAGCCAAAAACTCCGCACTAAGTAGAGATACTACTTGTGCATCCAAAAACCCTAAACCCAAACTCATGTTTTGAGATTCCACCATACCTACCTATGGATTGAGTAAGATCCTTCAAGTAAGTTGTCATCGGTGAACTAAGGCAATAAAAATTGCTTCTAAATGTGTTTGATCAATTAGTGTAAGAGAAAATTGAGCGTTGTACGAACTTGTGATGGCAAAGTAATAAAAGCGACGGACTGCATAATAAAGGTTGCTATCATAAGGGGCAATATAACGTTATGTTCTTTTGCATTAAGGGATTTGTCATACAAACCAAAAAGCGCATGACAACCTCTGCTTCCCTCTGCGAAGGGCCTATCTTTTACTTTTATGTATTTACTTTTATGCAAGAGTCAAAGTATTCTTCCCTATTCCTTTTTTCTTTTTTCTTTTTGCAAGCATCATGTGGTGAGGAAAGATCTAGGCACATATATCCAGTTGGATATGAGTGAGCATGAGTTATTATTGTTGACATCACCCTTGAGGTGAATACGTTGGGAGGCGAAACTATAAGCCCCTATCTTTCTATGTGTCCGGTTGAAACTTTTTGCTCATGGGTATGCTGTGAGTGTTAGAAATCATAGCAGATTAAATGATGGTTGAGTATGTGGACTTGCCAAAAGGCTCTGACACGATCCCCTTCCTAAAAATATGATGAATTGTAGTTGCAAAGTTGACTAAGAACATAGTTTGTTGGTTTTCAATAAGGTTTATGCTTTATACTTCTATGTTGTGATGAATTGTTACTTGTTCATGATAAGTTATATGATGAAGTTATATAATAAAAGTTATATGAAAAAGCCCTATGACAAAGTTTGTTGCTGCTATGATAATAAGCATGCTCCTACCATGTCCGTATTTTGTTTTTATTGACACCTCTCTCTCAAACCATGTGGACATGTTTTTCGATATCGGCTTTCGCTTGAGCACAAGCGAGGTCTAAGCTTGGGGGAGTTGATACGTCCATTTTGCATCATGATTTCCTACTATTATTTATAATGTTTTTATGCACAATAATGCTTTATGGAGTAAGTGTAATGCCTTTTCTCTCATAATATGCAAGGTTTACACAAAGAGGGAGAATGACGACAGCTGGAATTCTGGACCTGAAAAAGCATATCAGAGACACATATTCTGCACATCTCCAAATAAGCTGAAACTTCACGAAGAATTATTTTGGAATAAAAAAATACTGGAGCAAATAACTACCGGAGGGGGGCCACCTGGTGACCACAAGACACCAGGGCGAGCCAGGCCCCCCAGGCGTGCCCTGGTGGGTTGTGGCCAGCCAAGCCCACCTCCGGTGCCGATCTTCTGGTACTTAAGGTCTTTTGACCTAGAAAAATATCAAGAGGGGACTTTCGGGACGGAACACCGCCGTCTCGAGGCGGAACTTGGGCAGGAGCACTTTTGCCCTCCGGCGGAGCGATTCCGCCGGGGGAATGATACGTCTCCAACGTATCTATAATTTTTGCTTGTTCCATGCTGTTATATTATCATTCTTGGATGTTTTACAATCATTTTATAACAACTTTATATCATTTTTTGGGACTAACCTATTGACATAGTGCCAAAGTGCCAGTTGCTGTTTTTGTTTGTTTTTTACTTCGCAGAAAATCAATACCAAACGGAGTCCAATCGCGACGAAACTTTTTGGAGATTTTTTCTGGACCAGAAAACACCCGGTGGGCCAAAGAAGTACCGGAGAAGTGGGTTGAGGAGACCACAACCTACCAGGGCACGCTAGGGGGGTCCCGGCGCGCCCTGATGGGTTGTGCCCTCCTCGGGGCCCCTCTCCACCGCCTCTGATGCCTATAAATTCCCAAATATTCCAAAAATCCTAGGGGAGTCGACGAAACACAATTCCAGTCGCCGCAAGTTCCAGAACCGCGAGATCCAATCTAAACACCATCACGGAGGGGTTCATCTTCCTCATAGGTGCCTCTCCGATGATGCGTGAGTAGTCCACCATAGACCTACGGGTCCGTAGGCAGTAGCTAGATGGCTTCCTCTCTCTCTCTCTTATGATTCTCAATACAATGGTCTCTTGGAGATCTATTTGATGTAAACTTTTGCGGTGTGTTTGTTGGGATCCGATGAATTTTGAGTTCATGATCAGTTTCTATCCATGAATATTATTATTGTCTTCTTTGATCTCTTATATGCATGATTACTTATAGCCTCGTATTTCTTCTTCAAATCTTTGGTTTGGTTAGGCCAACTAGATCGATTTTTCTTGCCATGGGAAGAGGTGCTTTGTGATGGGTTCGATCTTGCGGTGTTCTTTCCCAGTGACAGAAGGGGCAGCAAGACACGCATGTACCGTTGCTATTAAGGATAACAAGATGGGGTCTATCCCTACATGAATAGATTTTGTCTACATCATGTCATCGTTCTTATTGCATTACTCCATTTTTCCATGAACTTAATACACTAGATGCATGCTGGATAGCGGTCGATGTGTGGAGTAATAGAGGTAGATGCAAGCATGAGTCGGTCTACCTATCTTGGACGTGATGCCTATATAATGATCATCGCCTTGGATATCGTCATGACTATTCGATTTTCTATCAATTGCCCAACAGTAATTTGTTCACCCACCATGCGCTATACTCATGAGAGAAGCCACTAGTGAACCCTACGACCCCCGGGTCTACTTTTCCAACATATTGATTTCAGATCTATCTTTTTGCATCTTTGTTTTCAGATCTACAAAACCAAAAAAAACCAAAACATATTGCTGCATATTTTATTTGCTCTTTTTATTTTGTGTTCTTGAGAGATCTATCTCTCCTATCTATCACTACCTAATCTATCTTTTTACCGTAGAGAGATTGACAACCTCTCTTTCGCGTTGGGTTGCAAGTATTTGTTGTTTGTGTGCAGGTGCTGCTTATTGGGTGGTGGTGATCCTCCTACTGGTTCGATAACCTTGGTTTCATAACTGAGGGAAATACTTACCGTCGCTGTGCTGCATCATCCCTTCCTCTTTGGGGAAATACCAACGCAGTCTCAAGCCACGTCAAAGGAATTTCTGGCGTCGTTGCCGGGGAGGAAGCGGTCTCTTCTACGTGCCTATCGTGGGCGCCGAGGGGACTCCATCATCATCTACCAGGTTCCTAATCACAAATCTCATCTCCTTGCAATTACATTATTTGCCATTTGCCTCTTGTTTTCCTCTCCCCCACTTCACCAAATTTGCCGTTTTATTCGCCCTCTTTTTTTGCTTGTTTGCTATCTTTGCTTGTGTTGCCATGTGCCTTCTATTTGCTTGCATCTTTGCTTGCTAAAAATCTATTGATATGGATCCTCATCCACTTGCTAATCTTTTCAAAAGACCAAATTATGATGAACCAATTGCTTGTGAGTTGAGTGCACTTGATTATCTCTATGAAGTTTTTCTTGAAAATCACGAATCTGAAAATTTTGATGAAGTGTTGAAAGAAGAAATTTATAAGGTGATTCATGATAGCTCCTCGATTGAAAAGCATGATTGCAATGATGTTACTATAAATTCTATTAATGTCAATTATGCTAATGATATGCAAAACCACAAGCTTGGGGATGCTATGTTTGATGAAGATGATATTTTTAGTCCCCCAAGTTTTGATGAGCAAATTTATTATGATGATTGCATGCCTCCTATTCATGATGATGGTGATGACACGTATGCTATAATGAGTAATGATAACCATGAAACTTATCATCATGGTTTTAATTTGCAATGTGGATATGTCAATCAAGTGTCTCATGACAGTTATTTTGTTGAGTTTTCTCCCACTACCATGGATGAAAAGGAATTTGCTTATGTGGAGAGTAATTAAAATTCTATGCTTGTGCATCATGAAAAGAATGATTTATGTGATAGTTATATTGTTGAATTCCTTCATGATGCTACTGAAATTTATTATGAGGGAGGAATATATGCTTGTAGGAATTGCAATAAAATCAAGTTTCCTCTCTATGTGTTCAAAGTTTTGAAGCTATGCTTGTTTTGCCTTCCTATGCTAGTTGATTCTTGTTCCCATAAATTGTTTGCTCACAAAATCCCAATGCATAGGAAGTGGGTTAGAATTAAATTTGCTTGTCATGAGATTCATGATGCTTCCTTTGCATATTTCAATTACTAATTTTTATGTGAGCATCATTGAAATCATTATGCCTAGCTAGGGGCGTAAAACGATAGCGCTTGTTGGGAGGCAACCCAATGAATAAATAATTTTTTGCTTTTTCCTTTCTGTTTTTGTGTGTTGACACAATTGTGCCTCTGTTATCATTGCGTTTTTATGGTTTATTTAGTGTTTGTGCCAAGTAAAGCCTTTAGGATGATTCATAGGATGAGTAGAAGCGATGCTGAATCTGAAACAGAAACTTTGCGTCCAGTATATGAATTTTCATTTTTTACTGGAACGTGATCTTGAGCTGAAATTTTAACACAGTGTTTATATACAAATTCCTTACGTTGTCCTAATTTTTAAGAATTTTTAGAGTTACAAAAGGATGGTTAGAATACAGATTACTACAGACTGTTCTGTTTAAGACAGATTCTGTTTTCGTTGCATTGTGTGCTTGTTTTGATGAATCTATGGGTTATATTGAAGGGTATGAGCCATGGTAAAGTTAAAATACAGTAGGTATAATGCAATAATAAAATATGAATGTGTTTGAAACAGTACCTAAAGTAGTGATTTGCTTTATTATACTAACGGATCTCACGAAGATTTTGTTGAGTTTTGTGTGATTGAAGTTTTCAAGTTTTGGGTGAGATCACGATGGATGAAGGAATAAGGAGTGATAAAAAGCCTAAGCTTGGGGATGCTACCTGACCCCCAAGATATATCCAAAGAGTAACAAGCAACTAAGCTTGGGGATGCCCCCGAGTGGCATCCCCTCTTTCTTCTAACGACCATCGGTATTTTACTTGGAGCTATATTTTTATTCGTCACATATCATGAGTTTTGCTTGGAGCGTCTTGTATCTTTGCTTGCTTTGTTTGCTAGTTTGTCACTTGTATCCTTGCTGGACACACCTATTTGACAGAGCCAAAATCATGCTATGATTTGTTAGAATTGCTCTATGTGCTTCACTTAAACTTTTTGAGCTATAGAATTGCTCTAGTGCTTCACTTATATCTTTCTGAGCACGGTGTGCTTGGAAATTTTTGTAGAAATACTCTCATGATTCACTTAGATTAATTTGAGAGTTAGTAAATTTTGAAGAAATCCTCTCATGCTTCACTTATACCTTTTTGAGAGATGAAATCTCTATGCTCATGTGCTTCACTTAAATTTGTTTGAGCTTGCCAAAAAGCAATGGCAATATATGAAACTAGTCCCAAAAGTGATAGATATCCAAGAAGGATATAATAAAAAAAATCATGAAGATCATTGGTCAAATTAAACTTGATTCTTTGTAATAGTTTTGAAACATGATGATAGTAATATGTGAGTCATGTTAGTGAGTAATTATGCTTTAGTAGGGATATTGGTGTTAAGGTTTGTGATTCCCTATGCATGCACGAAACTCAATAGTTATGCAATGAAGTTACATCCTACTTGTGGTGCATTATTCGGTGTTAGTTATGCTCAATGCTCGCTTATGTGAATTTTCGTTTCTTGGTTTGGTTGCTTCCCAATCTATTTGCTATCCTCCATTTGTACTAAGTAGAAATACTACTTGTGCATCCAAAAACCTTAAACCAAGTTTTGCCTTATGAGTCCAATATACCTACCTATATGCGGTATTTCCATGCCGTTCCAAGCAAATTTGTATGTGCCATCTCTAAATTTTCAAAATAAATTTTCTCTTTTGTGTGCTCGTACCGCTTATGAAACGGTGGCGAGTGTCCAATATTTTTCCATGCTAGATGTGTCATTCTCAAGATGAGTGTTTATTCACTTGTCATTACATGAGAGTGCGGCGGTAATAGGGATGCCCATTCCCGAAATGAAAAAGAAAAAAAATTACTTTATGTTGTCAAATAATAAATTCCTTGGAAAGTGTTGGTATCGAAGGCAACCGTGGATACGGCCCGCCATGGAAAGTGAAAGTTCGGTGGAAAAAGGAATAAACTTTATTTTCTGTTTGGGAACCGCCTATGATGTATCTAGCATGGAAAGTATTGTGAACTACTTTGTCGTTTTCGTTGACAGGAAAAGCATGCCACCCAAAATATTTTTCTCCCTCAATTTAAACCTTGAGCTCTGGCACCTCTACAAATCCCTACTTCCCTCTGCGAAGGGCCTATCTATTTACTTTATGAAATTTTTATTTTTACTTTGAGTGTCCATCTTCTCTTATAAGCACCAACTAGGGGGCACTATGATCGTACTTGAGCATTGGGCATAGCTAATATTTGAGTGTGTTTCATGAATGGATCAATGATTGAGCATGATGGGCTAGGATAACTTTCTTTAGTGTTGATATTTTGAAAGACATGGTTGCTTGTTGACATGCTTGAGTATTGAAGTCATTATGTTAATACTAGACTATTGCTTTGAATCATTTACAAGTCCAAATGTCCATGCTATACAAAAGAAAAGAATATGATGAACATGTTAGGCAGCATTCCACATCAAAAATTCTGTTTTTATCATTTACCTACTCGAGGATGAGTAGGAATTAAGCTTGGGGATGTTGATACGTCTCCAACGTATCTATAATTTTTGCTTGTTCCATGCTGTTATATTATCATTCTTGGATGTTTTACAATCATTTTATAACAACTTTATATCATTTTTTGGGACTAACCTATTCCATAGTGCCAAAGTGCCAGTTGCTGTTTTTGCTTGTTTTTTACTTCACAGAAAATCAATACCAAACGGAGTCCAATCGTGACGAAACTTTTTGGAGATTTTTTCTGGACCAGAAGACACCCGGTGGGCCAAAGAAGTACCGGAGAAGTGGGTCGAGGAGACCACAACCCACCAGGGCGCGCCAGGGGGGCCCCGCCGCGCCCTGATGGGTTGTGCCCTCCTCGGGGCCCCACTCCACCGCCTCTGATGCCTATAAATTCCCAAATATTCCAAAAACCCTAGGGGAGTTGACGAAACACAATTCCCGCCGCCGCAAGTTCCAAAACTGCGAGATCCAATCTAAACACCATCACGGAGGGGTTCATCTTCCTCATAGGTGCCTCTCCGATGATGCGTGAGTAGTCCACCATAGACCTACGGGTCCGTAGGCAGTAGCTAGATGGCTTCCTCTCTCTCTCTCTCTCTTATGATTCTCAATACAATAGTCTCTTGGAGATATATTTGATGTAATGACGGGGTTATCACCCCTAGGTAGGCCAAGACTAGGGAATCCAGCCCCTTCTGAAAAAACCATACGGCCGGCTGGTCCGCGACCGGCTGCCGTGCTGCCGGTTGGCCCATGGCCGGCCGCACCAAGGCCAGCTGACGGGCTACCGGCAGGCCTACTGCCGGCTGGCCCGCGGCTGGCTGGTCGGGAGCCGGCCGCCCAACGCCTGGCCAGCCTGCAGCCGGCCGCTCCGCGACCGGCTCTTCCGCTGACCTCTGGACGGACAGGCACCCGTCCCCTCCCACTACGACCAAGTACACCGACGGGACGCATCCCCCACGATGGACTCCGGCATGGCTACAGCGGCCGCTGACGCACGGGCACGCGTGGCTACAGTCCGGGCGGCCGTACCGCTGACCAAGACTGATCGAGACCCGACGGGGCCACAGTGCCGCTGCGCCGCCGTCCACTCCATTACCTGCCCCGGCGTGGCTACAGCACAGCCGGCCGTACCGCTGACTTCGGCCGCCGGGCGCGTGACGACGCTGCGCGGGGCGGCCCGTGCCGCGGCAGGTAGGCGCGGGCCAATATAAGAGCCGGCTGGCGGGCCCTAGTTGGCGATGGGACCGCGCAGCCGGCGGGCCCTACGGGCGACGAGACGGCTCAGCCGGTGGGCCCCCTGGCCGGCTGGAGAGGCTGCCAGCCGGGTCCCCCCTTTCGGTACCTTATAAATATTGTAAGCCGGGGGGTTGGCCTATAAAACCCCCGAGGCCCCCATGCATCGGGCAGGCAAGCCAGAAGGGATTTCTCCCACTTCACACTTTCACGCCCACGTAGCAAGGGAAGAGGAGCCGGCTGCTCCTTCTTCCTCCTCTAGACATCAGCTCGAGGAGCACCATTGTAATATCACCCACCATCTAACTAGACCGGCAGGACTAGGGGTGTTACCTCTCACGGAGGGCCCCGAACCTGGGTACATCGCGTGTCCCTCACCGCTTGTGCCTAATCCCGCTCCCGGAGCCCGTCGGCATCCTTCGGCCCCAACCACTCTCGATAAGCCATCCCATGGCATCTGCCGTGAGAAAACGACGACAGTTGGCGCCCACCGTGGGGCCGTCCGCGGCGCCGGCCGGAGTCACGCTCCGGGCGGGACCCTTCACCACTTCCCCCGGCCGCCCCGCGTCCGGGCGGAACTGCGCGCTCGTGGGGCTTGCTCTCGCAGGGCGGGACTCCGTTCCCGCAGGCCCTGCGGGCGACGCTGCCGGCCTCTCCGACGAGTGCCTCGGCAGCGACGCCCTGGTCGACATCGCCGTCCTCACCGAGCGCGTCGGCAGGCTGAGCCTCGCCGACGAGCCAGCTGCCGACGAGTACCCTAGCCAGGTACTTGACTGCCTCGAACCGCCCTCGTCTATGGGCGCACTCACCTCGGGCGAGGCCAACAACTCCCGCACCCGCGCGGGGGTAATGGCCACCGGTTCCTCCACGACCTCCGGTCGTGCCAGGGCGGAGGCGGATGCGGCCGCCGCGGCCGCCCGCGCCGGCGCCTCTGACCCCCTTGGCTCTGTGCTTCGGGGCCTCGGCACCCCCATTGCGCCTACAACGAACCCAGCCACGGCTACGGCCGAGCTGGAGGTCGCTCGTCGGCTGCTGCTCAATGAGGCAACCACGCTCTCCACCACCAAGCACAGAATGGAGTCCGCACAGCGCGAGTATAACTCCACCGACGACCTCACCCCCGCCGGCAACAAGCCCAGCCGGCGCGGCGACGTCCGCGACCGTGGCTGGGTGGTCGCGGAAATCCTCGGTGGCAGGCTCCCCACCTACGACACACCGGGTGCCAACCTGAGGGCCGCCCAGGTGGCCTACGCCGACCTCGCCGACCTGGTGGGCGAAGAGCGAGAGCGGCAGGACCGGCACGTCCAAGACCTCATCGCCACCGCCAACGCCCAACAGGCCCGGCTCGACAACGCCAACGCCGGCTCCGAAATTCCCGTCCCCGAGGGGGACACCCCGCAAACTGCTGGCCAGCGCCGGCCGGCCCAGCAGGCCTCCTCCCCCCGCAGATCCGACCGGTGGAGCGCCGGCTCCCATAACAGGCGCTCCCGGCAGCGAGATGACTTGCCGGCCGTCAACAACCGGCGCAACGACGCCCCGGTTGCCGGTAGCCGGCGCAGTCGGGACCATACCCCGCCCCCGCGGCAGGAACGTGCCCGCTCGCCTGCCCCGACTGTCCGCCCCGAGCTCGCCGCTCAGCTCGGCCCGCGCGTCCCGCGGAGCGAGAACGACGCCCGGACCCGCATCGATCGGCTAGCGCAGTCGGCCCTCCTCGAAGAGGAGGGCTCGATCGGCCCGGCGTGTTTCGGCCCCCGGATCCGCAGCGAGCCGTTCCCGGCCGGCTTCACTCTCCCTCGCGACACCCCAAAGTACAGCGGCACCGCCAAGCCGGAGGACTGGCTGATCGACTACACCACCGCGGTCGGCATCGCCAGGGGGAACAAGCGCGTACCCGTACGCTACGCCCCCCTAATGTTGATCGGCTCGGCCCGGACCTGGCTTAACAGCCTGTCGGCCGGCAGCATCAACACCTGTACGGACTTCGAGGAAGCGTTCGTCCACAACTTCACCGGCACCTACAAGCGGCCCGGCCGGCCCCACGAGCTGGCCATGTGCGTCCAGGCGCCGGAGGAACCCCTCCGCGACTACCTCACGCGTTGGACCGAGCTCCGCAACTCCTGCGAGGGAGTGCACGAGGTACAGGCTATCCAGTATTTCATCGAGGGTTGCCGCGACGGCACCCCCCTCAAGCAAAAGCTCTTGTGCTCCGAGCCGGCAACCCTTGCGGATCTAATGGCCAAGGCAGACAAGTACGCCATGGCCGACTCCGCAATGCGGATGAAGGTCACCACGCCTATCAAGCCAACTCCGCCTCCTGCCGCACCGCGGGCGGCTGCCGACAACCGGTAGCAACAGAACAACACGCGCAAGTCCGACCAGCCGGATCCCCGCTACGGGAGCCGGCAGGTCGCCACCATCGAAGAGGAGCAACCGGCTGCCCAGGCCCCCAGCCAGCGCCAGCGCACCGGCAAGGCCGCCTGGCAGCCCAAGCTTACCTTCGAGCAAATGCTCGACCTACCCTGCAAGCACCACTCCGGGGCCAAGCCGGCCACGCACACGCTCCGGCAGTGCATCTTTTCCCAGCGGCTGGCCCGAGGCGAGGGCCTCCCGGCTCCTCCGCCTCCGGTTCCCCGCGCGCCAGCTCCGGTTCCAGCCCAGCCACCTGCGCCGGCACCGGCTGCCAACGACGGCCGCCTTCACAACCGGTTCCCCAATCAGGATGGGTCCTACGTCGTCTTTACCAGCGAAGGAACCGACAAGCACAGCGTGCGCCAGCGCCGACACGAGGTGAACGTCACCGTCCCCTCGGTCCCCCAGTTCATGCATTGGTCCGAGAAGCCGGTCACCTGGAGCCGGGCGGACCACCCGGCCGTGATGCCTAACCCCGGCAGTTACCCCCTCGTCCTCGATCCCACCATCGTCTCCGAGAGGCGCACCTGCTGTTTCTCGCGGGTGTTGATCGACGGGGGCAGCAGCATCAACATCCTCTACCGCGACACGATACTCAAACTGGGGCTCAGGGCGAAAGACCTGCGAGCGAGCCAGACGGTTTTCCACGGCATCGTACCGGGAAAATCCTGCACCCCCATCGGCAAGATTGAGCTCGACGTCCTCTTCGGAGACAAGAGCCACTTCCGCCACGAACCGATATGGTTCAAGGTGGTGGACCTCGACAGTCCCTACCACGCGCGGCTGGGCAGGCCGGCCCTTGTCAAGTTCATGGCGATCCCCCATTATGCCTACCTCAAGCTCAAAATGCCGGGTCCCAAGGGCATCATCACCACCACCGGCGACTACAAGATATCGATCGAGTGCGCGCGCGATGGCAGCCGGCTGGCCGAGGCACTGGAGATAGCGGAGGAGAAGCGGCAGCTCGACCGGCTCGTGGCTCACACCTCTGGTCAGCCGGCCGTGCCGGCTCCTCCGTCCCAGTCAGCCAGCGAGGCGGCGTTCCAGCCGTCCAAGGACACCAGGCAGGCGCCGCTCGACCCGGCCAATCCCAAGCAGTGCGTCACCATCGGCGCCCACCTCGACAGCAAATAGGAAGGCGAGCTCGTCGACTTCCTCCGTGAGAATCGGGACATCTTTGCATGGTCTCCAAAAGACATGCCGGGTGTTCCGAGGAAGTTCGCCTAGCACAAACTTCATGTGCGGCCGGACGCAAAGCCGGTCAAGCAACCCCTGCGCCACAAGATTGGGCAACATGCTCATGATCAAGTTGCTTAAAATTCATTATATCGTTCCTAAGGGAGATGATCTTAGCGGGCGGAAAGTACTTGGAAATAAAAGCATCTTTACACTTATTCCATGAATCAATACGATTTTTAGGTAAAGATGAAAACCAAGTTTTAGCACGATCTCGTAGTGAGAACGGAAATAGATTCAATTTAACAATATCATTATCCACATCTTTCTTCTTTTGCATATCACACAACTCAACGAAAGTATTTAGATCGGATGCGGCATCTTCACTAGGAAGGCCGGAAAATTGTTCTTTCATAACAAGATTAAGCAAGGCGGCATTAATTTCATAAGATTCCGCACTAGTGGCGGGAGCAATCGGAGTACTAATAAAATCATTGTTATTAGTATTGGAAAAGTCACACAACTTGGTATTCTCTTGAGTCATCGTGACAAAGCAAGCAATCAAGCACACAAGCAAACAAAAGGCAAACGAAAAGACGAACGGAAGAAGGGCGAATAAAAAGGAAAAAATTTCTGAAAATCGTTTTAGAAGTGGGGGAGAGGAAAACGAGAGGCAAATGGCAAATAATGTAAATGCAAGAGATGAGTTTGTGATGGGTACTTGGTAGATTTGATGTAGACCTCCCCGGCAACGGCGCCAGAAATTGGCAAGTTGATGGGAGAGTTCTTGTCTTGACTTGCTATGTATCCTCCCCGGCAACGGCGCCAGAAATTGGCAAGTTGACGGGAGAGTTCTTGTCTTGACTTGCTATGTATCCTCCCCAGCAACGGCGCCAGAAATCCTTCTTGCTACCTCTTGAGCTTGCGTTGGTTTTCCCTTGAAGAGGAAAGGGTGATGCAGCGAAGTAGATAAGTATTTCCCTCAGTTTGTTGAGAACCAAGGTATCAATCCAGTAGGAGGAACAAGCAAGGCACCAATATTTGCACCTACACAAACAATCAAACACTTGCGCCCAACGCTATAAAGGGGTTGTCAATCCCTTCACGGTTACTTGCAAGGATGAGATCTGATAGAGATAGATATAGATGATTGCCAAAAGTAAAACTAAAAGAAAAGTAAATAAAATTGAAGCAAGGTATTTTTGGTATTTTTGGTTTATAGATCTGAAAGTATAATATGGAAAATAGACCCGGGGGCCATAGGTTTCACTAGAGGCTTCTCTGATGAAGGAAAATAGTATGGTGGGTGAACAAATTACTGTCGAGCAATTGATAGAAAAGCGAATAATTATGAAGATATCCAAGGCAATGATTATGCATATAGGCATCACGTCTGTGTCAAGTAGACCGAAACGATTCTGCATCTACTACTATTACTCCACACGTCGACCGACTCCTGCCTGCATCTAGAGTATTAAGTTCATGAAGAACAGAGTAACGCATTAGGTAAGATGACATGATGTAGAGGGATAAACTCAAGCAATATGATGAAAACCCCATCTTTTTTTCCTCGATGGCAACAATACAATACGTGCCTCGCTACCCCTACTTTGTCACTGGGTGAGGACACCGCAAGATTGAACCCAAAACTAAGCACTTCTCCCATTGCAAGAATTACCAATCTAGTTGGCCAAACCAAATCAATAACTCGAAGAGACCTGCAAAGATATGAAATCATGCATATAAGAATTCAGAGAAGATTCAAATAATATTCATAGATAAGCTGAACATAAACCCACAATTCATCGGATCTCGACAAACACACCGCAAAAGAGTATTACATCGGATAGATCTCCATGAAGATCATGAAGAACATGGTATTGAAAAACAAAGAGAGAGAAGAAGCCATCTAGATACTAGCTATGGACCGGAAGGTCTGTGGTAAACTACTCACGCATCATCGGAGGGGCAATGGAGTTGATGTAGATGCCCTCCGTGATCGAATCCCCCTCCGGCAGATTACCGGAAAAGGCTCCAAGATTGGATCTCATGGGAACAGAGGCTTCCGGCGGCGGAAAAGTATTTTCGTGGCTCTCTTTGGTATCCAGGGAATATTTGGGAATTTATAGGCCGAAGAATAGGGTTAGGAGGGCTGCCGTGGGGCCATAAGCCAGGGGGGCGCCCCCCCCTAGGGCGCGCCCTGTGGCTTGTCACCACACGGCAGCTCTCCTGCCTTCATCTCCAATATTCAGATCCATAAGATTCAAAACAAAAGTCTAATATTGACATAAAAACAGTAATACTTCGAGCATACCAACAAGGCAATTGCGTCCTTTCGAAATAACATGGCATTAGAAAGTTATCCCTACAAAATCATATAGTCTGGCTATGCTCCATCTTCCCCACAAAAAGTATCTAAATCATGCACAACCCCGATGACAAGTCAAGCAATTGTTTCACACCTTTTATGTTCTCAAACCTTTTCAACTCTCACGCAATACAAGAGCGCGAGCCATGGATATAGCACCATAGGTGGAATAGAATATGGTGGAGGTTGTGAGGGAAAAGGAGAAGATAGTCTCACATCAACTAGGCGTATCAACGGGCTATGGAGATGCCCATCAATAGATATCAATGTGAGTGAGTAGGGATTGCCATGCAACGGATGCACTAGAGCTATAAGTGTACGAAAGCTCAAAAAGAAACTAAGTGGTCGTGCATATGATGAAAAATTTCACTAGCTATATGAAAGTGACAAAATAGGAGACTCTCTATCATGAAGATCATGGTGCTACTTTGAAGCACAAGTGTGGAAAAAGATAGTAGCATTGTCCCTTCTCTCTTTCTCTCATTTTTTTATCTTTTTATTTTTATTTTTTATTTTTATTTTGGTGGGCATCTTTGGCCTCTTTTTTTATATTTGGGCTTCATTGGCATCTTTTATTATATATAAAGTCCGGAGACTCATCCCAACTTGTGAGGGATTCATAGTTTCCATCATCCTTTTCTCTCACGGGACAAATGCTCTAATAATGAAAATCATCACACTTTTATTTACTTACAACTCGATACCTAAAACAAAATATGACTCTATATGCATGCTTACGAATGCAAGGCAATATGAAAATGATGGTGCACGTCATGAAAAACGGAACGGTGGAAGTTGCATGGCAATATATCTCAGAATGGCTATGGAAATGCCATAATAGGTAGGTATGGTGGCTGTTTTGAGGAAAATATATGGTGGCTGTTTTGAGGAAGGTGGGTTTGATGTACCAGCGAAAGTTGCGCGGTACTAGAGAGGCTAGCAAAGGTGGAAGGGTGAGAGTGCGTATAATCCATGGACTCAACATTAGTCATAAAGAACTCACATACTTATTGCAAAAGTCTATTAGTTATCGAAGCAAAGTATTAGACGCATGCTCCTAGGGGAGAGGTTGGTAGGAGTTAACCATCGCGCGCTCCCGACCCTCACACAAAGGTTGACAATCATTAAACAAATCATGCTCCGACTTCGTTACATAACGGTTCACCATACGTGCATGCTACGGGAATCACAAACTTTAACACAATTATTTCTTCCAATTCACAACTACTCACTAGCATGACTCTCATATTACCATCTCTATATCTCAAAACTATATGCAAGGAATCAAACTTCTCATAGTATTCAATGCACTTTATATGAAAGTTTTTATTATATCCCTCTTGGATGCCCATTATATTAGGACTAAATTCATAACCTAAACCAATTACCATGCTGTTTAAAGACTCTCAAAATAATATAAGTGAGGTACGAGAGTTCAATAATTTCTATAAAATAAAACCCCACCGTGCTCTATAAAGATATAAGTGAAGCACTAGAGCAACATTGCCTAGCTCAAAAGATATAAGTGAAGCACATAGAGTATTCCAATAAATTCACGATTAACGCGTGTCTCTCTCAAAAAGATGTGTGCAGCAAGGATGATTGTGGCAAACTAAAAATCAAAGACTCATATCATACAAGACGCTCCAAGCAAAACACATATCATGTGGTGAATAAAAATATAGCCTCAAGTAAGTTTACCGATGGATTGAAGACGAAAGAGGGGATGCCTTCCGGGGCATCCCCAAGCTTAGGCTTTTTGGTATCCTTGAATATGGATTGGGGTGCCTAGGGCAACCCCAAGCTTAGGCTCTTTCCACTCCTTATTCCATAGTCCATCAAATCTTTACCCAAAACTTGAAAACTTCACAACACAAAACTCAACAGAAAACTCATGAGATCTGTTAGTATAAGAAAAATAAATCACCACTTTAGGTACTGTTGTGAACTCATTATTTATTTATTTTGGTGTAATATCTACTGTATTCCAACTTCTCCATGGTTCATACCCCCTGATACAACCCATAGATACATCAAAATAAGCAAACAACACAAAGAAAACAGAATCTGTCTAAAAAGAACAGTCTGTAGCAATCTATAGACCTCGAATACTTATATAACTCCAAAAATTCTGAAAAATTAGGATAATCAGGGAAATTTGTATATAAATCTTGTGTAAAAATTTCAGATCAAAATCACGTTCCAGTGAATTTAAAAAATTCCTGGACTGAGAGCAAAAGTTTCTGTTTTTCAGCAGAATCAAATCACAAACACCGTAGATCATCCCAAAGGTCTTACTTGGCTCAAACACTAAATTAAACAAGAAAACACAATTAATACAGAGGTAATAATGTGTGGAAAACTCAAAAACAGAAGCAAAAACAAAAGCATAAAAATAAAATTGGGTTGCCTCCCAACAAGCGCTATTGTTTAACGCCCCTAGCTAGGCATAACGTAATAGATCTAGGTATTGTCATCTTTGGTATGCAATCCATAAGTAGCTCTCATAATAGATTCATAAGGTAGTTTTATTTTCTTTCTAGAAAAGTGTTCCATGCCTTTCCTTAATGGAAATTGGAATCTAATATTTCCTTCCTTCATATCAATAATTGCACCAATCGTTCTAAGGAAAGATCTACCAAGAATAATAGGACATGTAGGATTGCAATCTATATCAAGAACAATGAAATCTACGGGCACATAATTCCTATTTGCAACAATAAGAACATCATTAATCCTTCCCATAGGTTTCTTAATAGTGGAATCCGCTAGATGCAAATTTAAAGAGCAATCATCAAATTCACGGAAACCTAGCACATCACATAAAGTTTTCGGAATCGTGGAAACGCTAGCACCCAAATCACACAAAGCATGGCACTCATAATCTTTAATCTTAATCTTAATAGTAGGTTCCCACTCATCATAGAGCTTTCTAGGTATAGAAACTTCCAACTCAAGTTTTTCTTCAAAAGATTTCATCATAGCATCAACGATATGTTTAGTAAAAGCTTTGTTTTGATTATAAGCATGAGGAGAATTCAAAATGGATTGCAACAAGGAAATACAATCAATCAAAGAACAACTATCATAATTAAAGTCCTTGAAATCCAAAAGAGTGGGTTCATTGCTATTTAAAGTTTTGACCTCTTCCATCCCACTTTTATCAATCTTAGCATTAAGATCTACAAACTCCGAATCATTGGGACGCCTTTTAACTAAAGTTGACTTATCTCCAGTCCCATATTTATCAAGATTTACATTAGAAAACAAAGATTCAATAGGAGTCACATCAATCACTTTAAGATCTTCATCAATATTATCACGAGAACACACTTTTTCAAGCCATTCACGCTTAGCACGTATTCTAGCGGTTCTTTCCTTACACTCATCAATAGAAATTCTCATAGCTTTTAAAGACTCATTAATATCATGCTTGGGTGGAATAGATCTAATCTTCATAGAATCAATCTCAAGAGAAATTCTATCAACGTTCCTAGCCAAATCATCAATCTTGAGCAATTTTTCTTCAATCATAGCATTGAAACACTTTTGCGAACTAATAAATTATTTAATATTATTATCAAGATCAGAGGCATCTTATTATAATTTCCATAAGAGTTGTTGTAGGAATTACCATAATTATTAGAGGAATTACTAGGAAACGGCCTAGGATTGAAATTACCTCTATACGCGTTATTACCAAAATTGTTCCTACCAACAAAATTCACATCCATAGATTCATTATTATTTCCAATCAAAGAAGACAAAGGCATATCATTAGGATCAATAGGAGCAATCTTACTAGCAAACAATTTCATTAATTAATCCATGTTTTCACTCAAAGTATTTATTCCTTCAATAGCATGCACTTTTTTACTAGTAGGAGATCTTTCGGCATGCCATTGAGAGTAATTTGACATAATATTATCTAGGAGTTTAGTAGCTTCTCCTAATATGATTTCCATAAAAGTACCACCCGCAGCGGAATCTAAGAGATTCCTAGATGCAAAATTCAATTCCGCATAGAAAATTTGTATAATCATCCATAAACTCAAACCATGCGTGGGGCAATTTCTAATCATTAGTTTCATACTCTCCCAAGATTGGGCAACATGCTCATGATCAAGTTGCTTAAAATTCATTATATTGTTCCTAAGGGAGATGATCTTAGCGGGCGGAAAGTACTTGGAAATAAAAGCATCTTTACACTTATTCCATGAATCAATACGATTTTTAGGTAAAGATGAAAACCAAGTTTTAGCACGATCTCGTAGTGAGAACGGAAATAGATTCAATTTAACAATATCATTATCCACATCTTTCTTCTTTTGCATATCACACAACTCAACGAAAGTATTTAGATCGGATGCGGCATCTTCACTAGGAAGGCCGGAAAATTGTTCTTTCATAACAAGATTAAGCTAGGCGGCATTAATTTCATAAAATTCCGCACTAGTGGCGGGAGCAATCGGAGTACTAATAAAATCATTGTTATTAGTATTGGAACAGTCACACAACTTGGTATTCTCTTGAGTCATCGTGACAAAGCAAGCAATCAAGCACACAAGCAAACAAAAGGCAAACGAAAAGACGAATGGAAGAAGGGGGAATAAAAAGGCAAAATTTTCTAAAAATCGTTTTAGAAGTGGGGGAGAGGAAAACGAGAGGCAAATGGCAAATAATGTAAATGCAAGAGATGAGTTTGTGATGGGTACTTGGTAGATTTGATGTAGACCTCCCCGGCAACATCGCCAGAAATTGGCAAGTTGATGGGAGAGTTCTTGTCTTGACTTGCTATGTATCCTCCCTGGCAACGGTGCCAGAAATTGGCAAGTTGACGGGAGAGTTCTTGTCTTGACTTGCTATGTATCCTCCCCAGCAAAGGCGCCAGAAATCCTTCTTGCTACCTCTTGAGCTTGCGTTGGTTTTCCCTTGAAGAGGAAAGGGTGATGCAGTGAAGTAGATAAGTATTTCCCTCAGTTTGTTGAGAACCAAGGTATCAATCCAGTAGGAGGAACAAGCAAGGCACCAATATTTGCACCTACACAAACAATCAAACACTTGCACCCAACGCTATAAAGGGGTTGTCAATCCCTTCACGGTTACTTGCAAGGATGAGATCTGATAGAGATAGATATAGATGATTGCCAAAAGTAAAACTAAAAGAAAAGTAAATAAAATTGCAGCAAGGTATTTTTGGTATTTTTGGTTTATAGATCTGAAAGTATAATATGGAAAATAGACCCGGGGGCCATAGGTTTCACTAGAGGCTTCTCTCATGAAGGAAAATAATACGGTGGGTGAACAAATTACTGTCGAGCAATTGATAGAAAAGCGAATAATTATGAAGATATCCAAGGCAATGATTATGCATATAGGCATCACGTCCGTGTCAAGTAGACCGAAACGATTCTGCATCTACTACTATTACTCCACACATCGACCGACTCCTGCCTGCATCTAAAGTATTAAGGTCATGAAGAACAGAGTAACGCATTAGGTAAGATGACATGATGTAGAGGGATAAACTCAAGCAATATGATGAAAACCCCATCTTTTTATCCTCGATGGCAACAATACAATACGTGCCTCGCTACCCCTACTTTGTCACTGGGTGAGGACACCGCAAGATTGAACCCAGAACTAAGCACTTCTCCCATTGCAAGAATTACCAATCTAGTTGGCCAAACCAAATCAATAACTCGAAGAGACTTGCAAAGATATGAAATCATGCATATAAGAATTCAGAGAAGATTCAAATAATATTCATAGATAAGTTGAACATAAACCCACAATTCATCGGATCTCGACAAACACACCGCAAAAGAGTATTACATCGGATAGATCTCCATGAAGATCATGAAGAACATGGTATTGAAAAAAAAAGAGAAGAAGCCATCTAGCTACTAGCTATGGACCCGAAGGTCTGTGGTAAACTACTCACGCATCATCGGAGGGGCAATGGAGTTGATGTAGATGCCCTCCGTGATCGAATCCCCCTCCGGCAGATTACCGGAAAAGGCTCCAAGATTGGATCTCACGGGAACAGAGGCTTTCGGCGGCGGAAAAGTATTTTCGTGGCTCTCTTTGGTATCCAGGGAATATTTGGGAATTTATAGGCCAAAGAATAGGATTAGGAGGGCTGCCGTGGGGCCACAAGCCAGGCCCCCCCCCCTAGGGCGCGCCCCTGTGGCTTGTCGCCACACGGCGGCTCTCCTGCCTTCATCTCCAAGTCAGGTACGTTTCTTCTGGTCCAAGAAAAATCTTTCCGAAGATTTTATTCCGTTTGGAGTCCGTTTAATATTCCTTATCTGCAATACTCAAAAACAAGGAAAAACAGAAACTGGCACTAGGCTCTAGATTAGTAGGTTAGTCCCAAAAATAATATAAAATAGCATATTAATGCATATAAAACATCCAAAACAGATAATATAATAGCATGGAACAATCAAAAATTATAGATACGTTGGAGACGTATCAGCTACCTTCCAGCGCTGCATGCAGAAGTGCCTCCTGCCTCAGGTCGGCAGGAACGTCCACATTTACGTGGACGACATCGTCGTCAAGACCAAGAAGCATTTCAGCCTCCTCGACGATCTTCGAGAGACCTTCGCCAACCTGCGCGAGTACAAGATCAAGCTCAACCCGGAGAAGTGTGTTTTCGGCGTGCTAGCCGGCCAGCTCCTGGGTTTCTTCGTATCCGCCCGCGGCATCGAGGCCAACCCGGAGAAAATCAGAGCCATCGAGCGCATGCACAAGCCGGCCAAGCTCCGCGACGTCCAGAAGTTCGCCGGCTGCCTTGCCTCGCTCAGCCGGTTCGTCAACCGGCTGGGGGAGAAGGCCCTGCCCCTTTACCAGCTCATGAGGAAGACGCCTAAGTTCGAGTGGACCGACCAGGCGGACGAGGTGTTCCGCGACCTCAAGCGCGCGCTCTCTAGCACCCCCGTCCTGGCGGCGCCGGCTGAGAAGGAGCCAATGCTCGCGTACATCGCGGCAACCACCCGCGTGATCAGCGTCGTTCTGGTGGTGGAACGGCCGGAGGAGGGCAAGGCGCTGCCGGTCCAGCATCCCGTCTACTACCTCAGCGAGGTCCTCTCCGCCTCCAAGCAGAACTACCCCCACTACCAGAAGATGTGCTACGGCATATACTTTGCCGCCAAAAGGGTCAAGTAGTACTTCCAGGAGCATACCATCACCGTGGTGAGCACTGCCCCGCTCGGCGAGATCATGAGCGGCCGGGACGCCACCGGCCGGATCGCCAAGTAGGCCATCACCCTCGCCGACCACGAGATTCGGTATGAGCCGCGCACCGCCATCAAATCGCAGACGATGGCGGACTTCCTCGTCGACTGGGCCGAGACCCAGTTCGTGCCGCCTCCCCCCGACTCCACGCATTGGCGCATGCACTTCGACGGCTCGAAACTGCGAACCGGCCTGGGAGCCGGCATCGTCTTGTCGTCCCCGAAAGGGGACCAACTCAAGTACGCGCTCCAGATCCTCTTCACCGCCTCGAACAATGTGGCCGAGTACGAGGCACTCGCCCACGGCCTCCGGCTCGCCAAGGAAATCGGGATCCGGCGCATCCTCTGCTTCGGCGACTCCGACCTCGTGGTGCAGCAGGTCTCTGGCAAATGGGACTCCAGGGACGCCAACATGTCCAGTTATCGCTTCCTCGTCCAGCAGCTCACCGGCTCCTTCGAGGGCTATGAGTTCCACCACGTTCCCCGGGCGGACAACGAGGCGGCCGATACATTAGCAAAAATCGGCTCCACCCGGCAGGCCATCCCAGCCGGCGTCTCCCTCGAACGGCTGCTCAAGCCTTCAATCAAGCCTTCCCCCGAATCAGAGTCTATCTTCGTGCCGGCTAGCGCCGCCGGCTGCCCTGCCGGCATCATCAGCTCCGGCTGCCCTGCCGGCACCATCAGCTCTGGCTGCTTTGCCGACGCCTCCAGCCCCGGCTGCCATGCCGGTCCTGTCGGTTCCGGCGTCCGACGCTCTCGCGGCGGCCGGCCCCGGCTCCTCGGCCATCATGATGGCGATCGACGCACCCCCCCGCTGCCTCAGTCTCGGGGACTGGCGCCCCGGTCTCGGGGACTGACGCCTCGGTCCCGGGGGCTGACGAACCGGTCCCGGGGACTGGCGAGCCGGACCCCGGGGCTCCGGCTGCCCCTGGCACTCCACTCGAGCTCGAGCCGGCTCCCGTCTCAGCCCCCTCATGGGCCCAGCGCATCCTGGCTTTCCTCTTACGCGGCGAATTCCCCCCTGACGAGGCCATGGCAAGGAAAATCCAGCGCTGGGCCCCGGCCTACAGCATCATCAACCGCGAGCTGGTTCATCGCAGCACCACCGGCGTGTTCCAACGCTGCGTCGAGCCGGAAAAAGGGCAAGAAATCCTCCTCAACATCCACCAGGGCGAGTGCGGGCATCACGCTGCCTCCAGAACCCTGGTGGCCAAGGCATTCCACCATGGCTTCTACTGGCCGACAGCCTTGGAAGAGGCCAAGCGGCTGGTCGATAAATGCGAGGGGTGCCAGCGATTCAGCACGCAGAGCCACCTGCCGGCAACAGCCCTCCAGACTATCCCACTCTCGTGGCCCTTTGCCGTCTGGGGGCTAGACATGGTAGGACCCTTCAAGACTGCACGGGGCGGCATGACGCATCTGCTAGTGGATGTCGACAAGTTCACCAAGTGGATCGAAGCCAGGCCCATCTAGAAGCTAGACAGCCCCACAGCCGTCCGGTTCATCAAAGACGTGACGATCCGCTACGACGTTCCCCACAGCATCATCACCGACAACGGCACAAATTTCGCCAAAGGCGCGATGGCGCGTTTCAGCTCCCAGGAAGGCATCCGGCTCGACCTCGCGTCGGTGGCCCACCCACAGTCAAACGGCCAGGCAGAGAGGGCAAACGGCCTGATCCTGGCCGGCCTCAAGCCTCGGCTCATGGTGCCCCTCGTGCGGTTAGCCGGCTGCTGGGTCGACGAGCTGCCGGCTGCCCTCTGGAGCCTCAGAACCACGCCCAACTGGTCGACCGGCTACACCCCCTTCTTTCTCGTATACGAGTCCGAGGCGATCATCCCCACAGACATTGAGTTCGACTCGCCTCGGGTCTCCATGTATACGGAGAAGGACGCAAGGGAGACAAGAGAAGACAGCGTCGACCTACTCGAAGAAGCGCGCGAGCTGGCCCTGAGCCGGACGGCCATCTACGAGCAGAAGCTCCGGCACTACCACAGCAAGCGGATCCGGTCCCTCTCCTTTCGCGAGGGGGGCCTGGTGCTCAGGCGGATCCAGCGGACCGCCGGCCAGCACAAGCTGGCCTCCCCATGGGAAGGCCCATTCATCATCAGCAAGGCATTGCACAACAATGCCTACTACCTGATAGATGCCCAGAAGTCGCAGAAGCGCAAAAGAGATGCCTCCGGCAAGGAGACGGAGCGCCCATGGAACGCAGCACTCCTTCGACCGTTCTACTGCTAAGAGAAAACCCGTGTATGTATGTATCTTCCCTTCTGTTGGAACTTAATGAATGTAATGGGGGCCCCAAGCCGGCACTTGGGGCACGCCCCTTTTCAATTCCATCGAAGGCTTGTCATTTTTTAAGCAAGGCACCCGGGTCCGGCTCCCTGGCCCGGGGGCTCGCCGGCTCTCCTCCGAGGCGGACAAGTAGTGTGAGCAAGCAACCCTTTCCTACTCCCCTACCCAGCCACAGACCGGCCCCCGGCTGTCCGGCAGGCGAAACCATGGGGTAGGAAGGAACTTATCATGCGAACGCCGCCTGACGAGTAGCAGCCGGACAGGTCCAACCGGATCGTGTTACCTCTAGAAACCAGCCTCTGCCGGCTCGCCCTAACCCTAGCCGGACGACTCTAAGGCCCGCTCGTTTTTCCCAAGGACGATACCCCGTCCCTGTCCCAGTCCGACTCCTGGCTGGCTGACAGGTGGGGCGGAAGCCGGAAGGAACCCTTGCGTAAAATATGAGTCGAAAGGCAAAGGGAAAGGAGGAGCCGGCATGCAAACATTTCGAACTTCAAGCAAATTCATAGGCAAAAGGCCACATGCTGAGGATCCTTTACAATACACCCCCGGTGGGTGGAAATGCGTCTTAAACAAGTTTTTTAGCGAACAGAAAAAGATACAAAGTGCGCAGGGCTGCTCAGGCTGCCGGTGCATTGCCGGTCGGCTCAACAATCTGCTCAGGAGAAGCCGCCGCCGCCGGCTCCTCCTCCATGGCCTCCGCGGCCTCGGAGTAGCTGCCGGTGCTGGAGGCGGTGCTCTCGTTGGCAACCTCATCGTCCTCAGGTCCTTGGGGGTTGCCGAAGGAGTCCTCGGCGACCGGCTCGCCGTCCTCACCTAGCGCCGGCAGGAGCTCGTCCGGGTCGACGTAGGACGCCAGCTCATTGGCTCGGCGGACCAGGGCGCCTTCACGGGCGGCTCGCTCCGCCTCGGAGACCTCGCGCATCGTGACCAGCCGGTCCAAATTGACACCGGGGTACCACGAGGTGACAAACCGAAGGGCCATCTGCGCCCCGGAACGGGCCGCCGACGCCTTCCAGACCTCGAGCCGGGCCACCGCGCTCTCCAGCCACAGCGCCACGCGGCCCACCGGGGCCCCACGACCCGGCCAGAGGGCCGAAATCACCTCCTTGCCGGCCGTAAGGAGCCGGTCCATACAACGCTGAACGTGGATCATCCAGTTCTCCATGGCCAGCGCAAGCTCTGGCACGTCCCAGCCTGCGTGCTCCTCAACCTCCTGCCCGTGCTGCCGCATGCACTCCCGATGATCCGCCACAGCCCGCTCGGCGCGGCGCTGGGTCTCTGGGAACCGGTCTAGGGAAAGAAAAGAATCAACAAACAAGCCAAAAGCAAGTCGAAAAGCAGCCGGCGGAGGAAGAGGACTCGAAAACAAAACTCACGCTGGAAAGCCTCGTCCATCTCAAGGGCAAACTGAAGGCCCGCGCTCCGCTCCTGCTCCAGCGCCTCCTCCGCCTTGGCAAGGGCGGCCCCGCACGTCTCAAGCTCGCCCCTGAGGCGATCCACTTCGTCTTGAAGAGCGGTGGCCCGCTGGGTGGTGTCAGCCGCCTGCTTGGCGATGTCCTCCCGGGCCGCCGCTTCCCGTTGCAGCTCAGCGGTCAGACACTCCCGCGCCGCCTGACCGTCAACAACCAGGCCGCCTAGCCGGTCCCGCTCCCACGTGACCGCCTGGAGCTCCTGCCCTAGCCGGTCCCGTTCGGAGGCCAGCTCATCCCTCTTCTGCCGAATGGGAGTCAGCTCCTCTGCAAAGAACCCAATACGAGTTACTCAAAAGCGGAAGACCCGGGCCGACTACCGACCAGCCGGCCCGACTCTCGGGGGCTACACCCAGTGGGTGCGCTCGTGCGCCCCCACTGAAATAAGCATACCTTGCGCTTTCTTCAGCTCCTCCTGAACCTGATAGAAGCCAAGATTGCCGCAGTTGTGGATGGCAACCGCCTCGTCGAAGAGCGCCTGCCGCCTGGCGTTCTCAGCCTGCTCCGCGCCAAGAGACAGGAAGTTAGACAAACAAGAAAGAGATAGATCCGGCCCGGCTGCCACGCAGCCGAGCAGCCGGCCCGAATCTCGGGGGCTACACCCAGTGGGTGCGCTTGCGCGCCCCCACTGAAAATTCAACGCAAGACAACGGAATCTTACCTCCACCGCCTCCTCCACGCGCCGAAAATTGATTTCGGCGGCCTCCGCGAACCTAGCCAGCCCCTCGCGGCAGTGCGCCATCAAGCGGCCTGGCTCCGCGGGCGCAAGGGCCTAATCGCCGGCTGGCAGGGCCGGGGCGAGAGCCAGCGCTCTCCAGTCCTGGATCACGTCAAGCATGGTCCTTCTCGACCGGCTTGACCCACCACTCGACCCGGCGGCCGCCACGGCGGCAGCCGGCGGATGGTTGGTGGTGACCACCAGGGCTCGGGAGCCGGCACCGGGCCCCTCTACGACCGGCACCACCGGCTCCACCACCTGCCGGACCGTCTCGGCAGCCGGCTGGGCCGGCTCGCTCCTGCCACCGACCGTTGCCTCCGGTGCCGCCTCCGGCACAACCGGGGCAACGGGCACATCTGCCGCGGCGGGCTCGACGCTAGGCGGGGCCGCTGCCGTCTCCCCCCGCTGGGCCGTCTCCCGAGCCGGCTAAGGAACCGCTCCCGCCGGCCGGGTCACCTCCGCCATGAGCGGGGCCGCGGCCGTCTCCACAGCCGGCTCTCGCGGCTCGCTCGACGGTGGCCTCGACCTCCGCATCGATTCCGCCGCCGAGTCCGTCGCGCGTGCCGGGTCGGCAGGCTGCCTCCGCCTCCCGTTGCTTGAAGCCCCTGGACGCGAGGGCGCGCTCTTCGCCCATGCCTTCGAGGCTCGCATCTCTCCGAGCCGCCTCTTCTCCTCCCGCACCGTGGCCGCATGCTCCTGTGTCTGCAGGCTGCCGGCGTCCACCGGGTCAGCGGTCAACTCCGTGTCATGGAGCTCGATGGCGTCCCTGGGGTAGACAAAAGATGGGCCCTCAGACGCTTGCCGGCTCGAAACTCAAAAACCAATAAGAAATAGGAAATGGTACTCACCCGGCGACCCGGTAGGGCCACAATGCCGCTGCGCCGCCGTCCATTCCATACCTGCCCCGGTGTGGCTACAGCGCAGCCGGCCGTACCGCTGACTTCGGCCGGCGGGCGCGTGACGACGCCGCGTGGGGTGGCCCATGCCGCGGCAGGTAGGCACGGGCCAATAGAAGAGCCGGCTGGCGGGCCCCAGTTGGCGATGGGACCGCGCAGCCGGCGGGCCCTACGGGCGACGAGATGGCTCAGCCGGTGGGCCCCCTGGCCGACTGGAGAGGCTGCCAGCCGGGTCCCCCCCTTTCGGTACCTTAGGAATATTGAAAGCCGGGGGGTTGGCCTATAAAACCCCCCGAGGCCCCCATGCATCGGGCAGGCAAGCCAGAAGGGATTTCTCCCACTTCACACTCTCACTCCCACGTAGCAAGGGAAGAGGAGCCGGCTGCTCCTTCTTCCTCCTCTAGACATCAGCTCGAGGAGCACCATTGTAATATCACCCACCATCTAACTAGACCGGCAGGACTAGGGGTGTTACGTCCCACGGAGGGCCCCGAACCTGGGTACATCGCGTGTCCCTCACCGCTTGTGCCTAATCCCGCTCCCGGAGCCCGTCGGCGTCCTTCGGCCCCAACCACTCTCGATAAGCCACCCCATGGCATCTGCCGTGAGAAAACGACGACATGTAAACTTTTGTGGTGTGTTTGTTGGGATCCGATGAATTTTGAGTTCATGAGCAGTTTCTATCCATGAATATTATTTGAGTCTTCTTTGATCTCTTATATGCATGATTACTTATAGCCTCGTATTTCTTCTTCAAAACTTTGGTTTAGTTAGGCCAACTAGATCGATTTTTCTTGCCATGGGAAGAGGTGCTTTGTGATGGGTTCGATCTTGCGGTGTTCTTTCCTAGTGACAGAAGGGGCAGCAAGACACGCATGTATCGTTGCTATTAAGGATAAAAAGATAGGGTCTATTCCTACATGAATAAATCTTGTATACATCATGTCATCGTTCTTATTGCATTACTCCGTTTTCCATGAACTTAATACACTAGATGCATGTTGGATAGCGGTCGATGTGTGGAGTAATAGAGGTAGATGCAGGCAGGAGTCGGTCTACCTATCTTGGACGTGATGCCTATATAATGATCATCGCCTTGGATATCGTCATGACTATTCGATTTTCTATCAATTGCCCAACAGTAATTTGTTCACCCACCGTGCGCTATACTCATGAGAGAAGCCACTAGTGAACCCTATAGCCCCCGGTGACGGGGATATTACCCCTGGGTATGCCGAGAGGAGGGAGTTCGAGCCCCTTCTTTAAAAAATTATACGGCCGGCTGGCCCATGGCCGGCTGGCGAACTGCCGGCAGGCCCACTGACCGGCTGGCCCGTGGCTGGCTGGTCAGGAGCAGGCCGCCCGGTCCCTAGCCAGCCTGCTGCCGGCCGCTCCGTGGCCGGCTCTCCCGCTGACCTCGGGACGGGCAGGCACCCGTCCCCTCCCACCGCGACCAAGTACATCGATAGGACGCGACCCCCACGACCGCTGACGCGCGGGCACGCGTGGCTACAGTCCGGGCGGTCGTACCGCTGACCATGACCGATCGAGACCCGGCGGGGCAATAGTGCAGCCACGCCGTCGTCTACTCCATTACCTGTCCCGACATGGCTACAGCGCGGCCGGTCGTACCGCAGACTTCGGCCGGCAGGCGCAAGAGCCGGCCGCTCCTCGCTCCTTCCACGTGGTTCCCGCCGAGCTGCGGGAGGAGGTGCGTCCAAGATCCGGACGTCATCATCATCGTCGTCATCATTGGTCCAATCTCTGATTGTGGGTTCAGGGTTGAACTCACCAGCCGCCCTGGACCCGCCGGCTCCCGGATAGCCCATCGTCTCATCAACCTCCCCCGAGGACTCAACCTCCTCCTCGATGCCTCCTCCTAGCTCAAAATCCTCCGGGTCGGAGTCGGCACGATCCGCCTGGAACACCCGAGGGTGCGGGCCATCCACTGTGTTCTGTCGCACAAAGCGCTGCGGTCAGCATGGCGCGTGAGCATGGTGGCCGGCTGAAGAAACACAGAAAAAAAGGAGAGGCGCCGTTACGAGATGTACCAGGGGCGCCGGGTCGAGCCTGCTGTACGTCAACTTGCCGAAGTGCCAGGTGTGTGGCGCCAACTTGAAGTTGGTGACGGCATTCACCTGTTCCGCCACCTGGGCCGCTGTCAGCTCGAAGGTGGACAGCCGGCAGGGGTCCCGCCAGCCTCCCATGTCACATATCCGGTACGGCCTCAGCTGCAGGGGCAGCACCCGGCGGTCGATGAAGGCGGCCACCAGATCAGCCGCAACCAGCCTTTCCCCGATCCTCATAGTGTGGAGCCGGCCTAGCATCCCGGCAAGCTCCCCGGCCGCCACGTCGGCCGTCCAGTTCGTCCCGGAGGACTGGACGTTGACGAAGCGCGGCAGCCGGATGTAGTCTCGAGCCGGGTCGACGTTCTTCACGTAGAAGAACGACCGGTTCCACTTCTTGACGGATTCGATGAGGGTGAGGCGGGGGAAGAGTGTGCCGCCAACGCACACCACCGTGCCCCCGCAGGCGTACACCTCGTTGCCGTTCTTCAAGCTCTTGAGATAGAAGAGCTTCCTCCACAGCTCCACGAAGGAAAGAAGGCCGAGGTAGCCCTCGCAGAGGGTCACGTAGCTCGACATCTGCAGAATGGAGTTCGGACCCAAATGGTGCGGCTGCAGATCGAAGGTGTCGAGGAATAACCGGAAGAACTGGCTCACCGGCAGCCCAAAGCCGCGCGAGAAGTGCGAGGCAAACACCACGCACCGCCCCTCCTCGGGCTCCGGCACCATCTCGCCGCCCGGAGGACGGGCGGCGACGCGGTGCCCCGGCGGCAGCATGCGGGCGCGGTGGAGGTACGCGATGTCCTCCTCGGTGACGGTGGAGCCGCCCCAGCTGCCGGAGAGACCGTCGGCCATCTCTGCGGGGGACCGGAGCGGAGGAACGAACGGGCGATGCGGCGGTGCGAGCTCGAAGCGACAGAGGCGAGACGAGGAAGACGGCGGGGAGAGGGGCGCGATAACTGCCTCCGCCTCTCCCCCTCCCCTCTAAAATAAGGGGGCGAAGCCCGGGGAACGTGGGGATTAACTGCGCCCACTTCCCCCGGGAAATCCGCAGGGCGTGGGCGCCTCGGGCCGTGGCCACCGGGATCCAGGCGCAGAGGATCCTTGTATGCGGCCCGAGGCGACTTCCCGTCATGCCCCCGGGCGCGGGGCCCGCCGTGTCGCAGCGCCCCACGTGGCGCGTCGCCGCCCGGCACGGGCTTCGAGGCGGCGTCGCGGAACCCGAGGCGACGGGCACGGCCGCCTGCGTGGCTGGCCGATTGGCCCCACGTACCAGGACGGTGCTACCAGCTGAAGCCACTGGCTCCCCCTCGTCGGGAGGACGCGGGCCCCCGCCGGCTTCGGGGACTACTGACGGGGATATTACCCCTGAGTATGCCCAGAGGAGGGAGTTCGAGCCCCTTCTTTAAAAAATTATACGGACGGCTAGCCCATGGCCGGCTGGCGAACTACTGGCAGGCCCACTGACCGGCTGGCCCGCGGCTGGCTGGTCAGGAGCCGGCCGCCCGGTCTCTGGCCAGCCTGCTGCCGGCCGCTCCGCGGCCGGCCCTCCCGCTGACCTCGGGACGGGCAGGCACCCGTCCCCTCCCACCGCGACCAAGTACATCGATAGGATGCGACCCCCATGATGGGTTCCGGCATGGCTACAGTGACCGCTGACGCGCGGGCATGCGTGGCTACAGTCCGGGCGGTCGTACCACTGACCATGACCAATCGAGACCCGGCGGGGCAACAGTGCGGCCACGCCGCCGTCTACTCGATTACCTGCCCCGACGTGGCTGAAGCGCGGCCGGCCGTACCGCTGACTTCGGCCGACAGGCGCAAGACGACGCCGCGCGGAGCGGCCCGTGCCGCGGCAGGTAGGCGCGGGCCAATAGCGGCAGCCGGCTGGTGGGCCCCAATCAGCGATGGGACCGCGCAGCCGGCGGGCCCTGCGGGCGACGAGACGGCCCAGCCGGTGGGACCACTGGCAGGCTAGAGAGGCTGCCAGCCGGGTCCCCCCCTTTTTGGTACCTTATGTATATTGTAAGCCGGGGGGTTGGCCTATAAAACCCCCCGAGGCCCCCATGCACCGGGCAAGCAAGGATTCTCCCATCTCACACTCTCATTCCCACATAGCGAGGCCAGAAGAGCCGGCTGCTCCTTCTTCTTCCCCTAGCCACAGCTCAAGGAGCGCCATTGTAATATCCATCTCCCATTAACTAGACAAGCAGGACTAGGGGTGTTACCTCCCACGGAGGGCCCCGAACCTGGGTACATCGTGTGTCTCTCACCGCTTGTCCCCAATCCCGTCACCGGAGCCCATCGGCGCCCTTCGGCCGCAACCACTCTCGATAAGCCACCCCATGGCATCTGTTGTGAGAAAACAACGACAGTTGGCGCCCACCGTGGGGCCGTCCGCGGCGCCGGCCGGAGACACGCTCCGGGCAGGACCCATCACCAACTCCCTCGGCCGCCCCGCGTCCGGGCGGAACTGCACGCTTGTGGGACTTGCTCCCGCAGGGCGGGACCTCGTTCCCGTCCACCCTACGGGCGTCGCTGCCGACCTCTCCGACGACGTCGCCATCCTCATCGAGCGCTTCGGCAGGCTGGGCCTTGCCGACGAGCCAGCTGTGGACGAGTACCCTAGCTGGGTGCTCGACTGCCTCGACCCGCCCTCGTTTGTGGGCGCACTCGCCCCGGGCGACGCTAATGACTCCTGCGTCCGCGCGGGGGTAATGGCCACCGGCTCCTCCACGACCTCCGGTCGTGCCAGGGCAGAGGCGGAGGCAGCCGCTGGCACCGGGACCTCCGACCCCCTCGGCTCCGTGCTTCGGGGCCTCAGCACCCCCGTCGCACCTACGGCAAACCCGACCACAACTATAGCTGAGCTGGAAGCTGCTAGCCAGCTGTTGTTCGCGGAGGCGACCACGCTCGCCACCACCAAGCGCCGGATGGAGTCCCCACAGCGCGAGTACAACTCCGCCTACGGCCTCACCCCCACCGGCAATGAGCCTAGCCGGCGCGGTGACGTCCGCAACCACGGCCGTGTGGTCGCGGAGATCCTCGGTGGTAGACTCCCCACCTACGACACGCCGGCGGCCAACATGAGGGCCGCCCAGGTGGCCTACGCCGACCTCGCCGACCTGGTGGGCGAGGAGCGTGAGCGGCAAGAGCGGCACGTCCAAGACCTCATCGCCGGCTCTGAAATGCCCATCCCCGAGGGCGACGCCCCACACACTGCCGGCCAGCGCCGGCCGGCCCAGCAAGCCTCTTCCCCCCGCGGCTCCGGCCGGTGTGGCGCTGGGTCCCATAACGGACGCTCCCGCCAGGGAGACGAGCCGCCGGCTGTCACGAGCCGGCACAACGACGCTACGACAGGCGGCGGCCGGTGCAGCCGCGCCAACACCCCGCCCCCGTGGCGGGAGCGCGCGCGCTCGCCTGCCCCGGCCGTTCGCCCCGAGCTCGCCTCCCGGCTCGGCCCGCGCGTCCTGCGGAGCGAGAACGACGCCCGGACCTGCATCGACCGGCTGGCGCAATCCGCTCTTCTGGAGGAGGAGGGCCCGATTGGGCCGGCGTGTTTTGGCCCCCGGATCCGTGACGAGCCGTTCCCCACCGGCTTCACGCTCCCCCGCGACACTCCGAAGTACAACGGTAGCGCCAAGCCGGAGGACTGGCTGATCGACTACACCACCGCGGTCGGCATCGCCAGGGGGAACAAGCGCGTCGCGGTGCGCTACGTTCCCCTCGTGCTGATCGGGTCGGCCCGGACTTTGCTTAACAGCCTTCCGGTCGGCAGCATCAACGCCTGGACGGACTTCAAAGAGGCGTTCGTCCACAACTTCACAGGCACCTACAAGCGGCCCGGCCGTCCCCGCGAGCTGGCCATGTGCGTCCAGGGGCCGGAGGAATCCCTCCGCGACTTCCTCACGCAATGGACCGAGCTCCGCAACTCCTGCGAGGGGGTGCACGAGGTGCAAGCCATCCAGTACTTCATCGAGGGCTGCCGAGACGGCACCCTCCTCAAGCACAAGCTCATGTGCTCAGAGCCGGCCACCTTGGCTGAGCTCATGGCCAAGGCGGACAAATACGCCACGGCCGACTCCGCCATGCGGATCAAGGTCAGCGCAACTGGCAAGGCCCTCCTGCCGCCTGCCGTGCCAGGGCCGGCTGCCGACAACCGGCAGCAGCAAAACAACAAGCGAAAGGCGGACCAACCAGATCCCCGCTACGGAAGCAAACACGTCGCTTCCGTCGAGGGAGAGCAGCCGGCTGCCCAAGCGCCCAGCCAGCGCCAGCGAACCGGCAAGAACGCCTGACAGCCCATGCTCACCATCGAGCAAATGCTCGACGCTCCGTGCAAGATGCACTCCAGGGCGAAGCCAGTCACTCACACGCTGCGGCAGTGCAGCTTCTCCCAGCGGCTAGCCCGAGGCGAGGGCCTTCCAGTTCCTCCGCCTCCGGCCCTCCGTGCGCCGGCTCCGGCACCGGTGCAGCCACCAGCTCCGGCCCCGGCTGCCAATGACGGCCGCCTTCATGGCCAGTTCCCCGACCAGGACGGGGTCTATGTCGTCTTCACCAGCGAGGGAACTGACAAGCATAGCATGCGCCTGCGCCGGCATAAGGTGAACGCCACCGTCCCCTCGGTCCCCTAGTTTATGCACTGGTCAGAGAAGCCGGTCACCTGGAGCAGGGCGGACCACCCGGCCGTGATGCCAAACCCCGGCAGCTATGCCCTCGTCCTCGATCCCACCATCGCCTCCGAGAGGCTCACCTGCCGCTTCTCGCGGGTACTGATCGACGGGGGCAGCAGCATCAACATCCTCTACCGCGACACGCTGCTCAAGATGGGGCTCAAGGAGAAAGACCTGCAGCCGAGCCGGACGGTTTTCCACGGCATTGTACCAGGAAAATCCTGCACCCCCATCGGCAAAATCCGGATCGACGTCCTCTTCGGCAACAAGAGCCACTTCCGCCGCGAGCCGATATGGTTCGAGGTGGTGGACCTCAACAGTCCCTACCACGCGCTGCTGGGCAGGCCGGCCCTCGTCAAATTCATGGCGGTACCCCATTATGCCTACCTCAAGCTCAAGATGCCGAGCCCCAAGGGCATCATCACCGTCGATGGCGACTATAAAAAGTCAATCGAATGCGCGCGTGATACGTCTCCAACGTATCTATAATTTTTGATTTTTCCATGCTATTATATTATCTGATTTGGATGTTTTATATGCATTAATATGCTATTTTATATTATTTTTGGGACTAACCTATTAACCTAGAGCCCAGTGCCAGTTTCTGTTTTTTCCTTGTTTTTGAGTTTTACAGAAAAGGAATATCAAATGGAGTCCAAACGGAATAAAAATCTACGGTGATTTTTTATGGACCAGAAGAAGCCCAGGGAGCATTGGAGTTGGGCCAGAAGAGCCACGAGGCCACCACAAGCCTGGGGGGCGCGGCCACCCCCCTAGGGCGCTCCCCCCTGTCTTGTCGCCGCCTCGTGGCCCCCCTTGACTTGTTTCCGACGCCAAAAATTCTTATAAGTACAGAAACCTCCAGAAACAAACCTAGATCGGGAGTTCCGCCGCCGCAAGCCTCCAGAGCGACAAAAAACCAATCGGGAGCCTTTTCTGGCACCCTGCCGGAGGGGGAAATTTTTACACAGTATTGTCATGTAAATTTTATAGCATGTCCTAAATTTTCATAATTGTTTGAGTTACAGAAGTACACTATTTTCATAAATTGCTACAGACTGTTCTGTTTGGACAGATTGCTGTCATAGTTTTGTTATTTACTTATCCTATAGTTTCCATAGCCTATATTGATAGATATAAATTATGGAAATGATAGTATACAGTACCTAATGTTTGAAAATTATTATGCAACTTATCTTGGAAGTACATAAAGAGTTGATTTATTATTATGTGTACTAACCTATCTCACGAGTTCTTTTCAAGTTTTGTGTGGATGATGTTTTTGAGAATAGGTGAAACCATGATATGAGAGGATTGAACGAGATACAAAAGCTCAAGCTTGGGGGTGCCCAAGGCACCCCAAGTAAATATTTCAAGAAGTCTCAAGCATCTAAGCTTGGGGATGCTACGCATCCCACCTCTCTTCATCAACAATTATCGGTTAGCCTATGTTGAGCCTAAATTTTTATTCGTTCACATGATGCGTGCTATTCTTGGAGTGCTATTTTTCTTTTGCTTGCTGTTGAATAAAATACTCAGATATGAAAATATTTATTGAGGGAGAGAGAGTCCTCACATAGCTCCTTAATTGTTTGACTACTCATTGATCTTCACTTTTATCTTTTGTGAGTAGCTTGTCATTTCCTCTCATGCTTCACTTATACCTTTTTGAGTGATGAAATCTTTATGCGCATGTGCTTCATTTAAATTTGTTTGAGCTTGTCGAAAAAGCAATGGCAATATATGATACTAGTCCCAAAGTGATAGATATACAAGGAGGATATAATAAAAACTTTCATGAAGATCATGGGACAAATTAAACTTGATTCTTTGTAATAGTTTTGAAACATGATGATAGTAATATGTGAGTCATGTTAGTGACTAATTATGCTTTAGTAGGAATATTGGCGTTAAGGTTTGTGATTCCGTATGCAAGTACGAAAGTCAATAGTTATGCAATGAAGTTATGTCCTACTTGTGGTGCATTATTCGGTGTTAGTTATGTTCAATGCTCACTTATGAGAATGTTCGTTTCTTGGTTTGGTTGCTTCCCAATCTATTTTCTAGCCTCCACTTGTACTAAGTAGAAATACTACTTGTGCATCCAAAATCCTTAAACCAAGTTTTTCCTTATGAGTCCACCATACCTACCTATATGCGGTATTTCCATGCCGTTCGAAGCAAATTTGTATGTGCCATCTCTAAATTTTCAAAATAAATTTTCTCTTTTGTGTGCCCGTACCGCTCATGAAACGGTGGGGAGTGTCCAATATTTTTCCATGCTAGGTGGGTTATTCTCACAATATGTGTTGATTCACTATCATTCACGAGAAAGTGGCTGGTATTCGGGATGCCCAGTTCCATGCTCAAAAATCAAATCAAAATATAATGAAACAAAACTCCCCCAGGATTGTTGTTTGTATGGACAGTACCCGTGGATTCGGCTCGCCGTGGAGTGTGATTGATTGGTGGAGGGGGAGTAAAAACTTTACCATTCTGTTTGGGAACCGCCTATAATGTATCTAGCATGGAAAGTATTGTGAGCTACTTTGTCGTTTTCGTTGACAGGAAAAGCATGCCACCCAAAAAATTTCCTCTCTCAATTTAAAACCTTGAGCTCTGGCACCTCTACAAATCCCTACTTCCCTCTGCGAAGGGCCTATCTATTTACTTTATGCAATTTTCATTTTTTTACTTTGAGTCTCCATCTTCTCTTATAAGCACCAACTAGGGGGCACTATGATCGTACTTGAGCATTGGGCATAGCTAATATTTGATTGTGTTTCATGAATGGATCAATGATTGAGCATGATAGGCTAGGGATAACTTTCTTTAGTGTTGATATTTTGAAAGACATGGTTGCTTGTTGATATGCTTGAGTATTGAAGTCATTATGTTAAAACTAGACTATTGCTTTGAATCATTTACAAGTCCAAACGTCCATGCTATACAAAGAAGAAAAGAATATGATGAATATGTTAGGTAGCATTCCACATCAGAAATTCTGTTTTTATCATTTACCTACTCGAGGACGAGCAGGAATTAAGCTTGGGGATGCTGATACGTCTCCAACGTATCTATAATTTTTGATTGTTCCATGCTATTATATTACCTGTTTTGGATGTTTTATATGCATTAATATGCTATTTTATATTATTTTTGGGACTAACCTATTAACCTAGAGCCCAGTGCCAGTTTCTGTTTTTTCCTTGTTTTTGAGTTTTACAGAAAAGGAATATCAAACGGAGTCCAAACGGAATAAAAATCTACGGTGATTTTTTATGGACCAGAATAAGCCCAGGGAGCATTGGAGTTGGGCCAGAAGAGCCACGAGGCCACCACAAGCCTGGGGGGCGCGGCCACCCCCCTAGGGCGCGCCCCCTGTCTTGTCGCCGCCTCGTGGCCCCCCTTGACTTGTTTCCGACGCCAAAAATTCTTATAAATACAGAAACCTCCAGAAACAAACCTAGATCGGGAGTTCCGCCGCCGCAAGCCTCCAGAGCGACGAAAAACCAATCGGGAGCCTTTTCCGGCACCCTGCCGGATGGGGAAACCATCACCGGAGGCCATCTTCATCATCCCGGCGGTCTCCATGACGAGGAGGGAGTAGTTCACCCTCGGGGCTGAGGGTATGTACCAGTAGCTATGTGTTTGATCTCTCTCTCTCGTGTTCTTGAGATGGCACGATCTTGATGTACCGCGAGCTTTATTAATATAGATGAATCATATGGAGTTTTCCCCTCTCTATCTTCTTGTGATGAATTGAGTTTTCCCTTTGAAGTTTTCTTATCGGATTGAGTCTTTAAAGGATTTGAGAACACTTGATGTATGTCTTGCGATGGGATATCCGTGGTGACAATGGGATGTTCTATTGATCCACTTGATGTATGTTTTGCTGATCAACTTGCGGGTTCCGTGACCTTGGGAATCTATGCATAGGGGTTGGCACATGTTTTCGTCTTGACTCTCCGGTAGAAACTTTGGGGCACTCTTTGAAGTTCTTTGTGTTGGATTGAACATGATGAATCTGAAATTGTGTGATGCATATCGTATAATCAAGTCCATGGGTACTCGTGGTGACATTAGAGTATCTAGGTGACATTAGGGTTTTGGTTGATGTGTATCTTAAGGTGTTATTTTAGTACGAACTCTAGGGCTGTTCGTGACACATATAGGGATAGCTCATAAGATTGATCGGAAAAGATAACTTTGAGGTGGTTTCGTACCCTACAATAATTTCTTCGTTAGTTCTCCGCTATTTGTGACTTTGGAGTGAACTCTTTGTCGCACGAGAGGGATTTACATATGATTCAACTATGTTAGTATTGTTGAGAGATTGCACTCGTGAAAGTATGAACCCTAGGCCTTGTTTCTAAGCATTGCAATACCGTTTGTGCTCACTTTTATCATTAGTTACCTTGCTGTTTTTATATTTTCAGATTTCAAAAACCTATATCTACCATCCATATTACACTTGTATCACCATCTCTTCGCCGAACTAGTGCACCTATACAATTTACCATTGTATTGGGTGTGTTGGGGACACAAGAGACTCTTTGTTATTTGGTTGCAGGGTTGTTCGAGAGAGACCATCTTCATCCTACACCTCCCATGGATTGATAAACCTTAGGTCATCCACTTGAGGGAAAATTGCTACTGTCCTACAAAACTCTGCGCTTTGAGGCCCAACACGAGTCTACAAGAAGAAGGTTGTGTAGTAGATATCAGCGCGCGACAGCAGCCGGCTGGCCAAGGCCCTAGAGATAGCGGAGGAGAGGCGGCAGCTCGACCGGCTCGTGGCTCATGCCTCTGACCGACCGGCTGTGCCGGCTCCTCCGTCCCAGTCGGCCAGCGAGGCATCGTTCCAGCCGTCCAAGGACACCAAGCAGGTGCCACTCGACCCGGCCAACCCCAAGCAGTGCGTCTCCATCGGCGCCCACCTCGACAGCAAATAGGAAGGCGAGCTCGTCGACTTCCTCTGTGAGAATTGGGACATCTTCGCATGGTCTCCAAAAGACATGCCGGGTGTTCCGAGGAAGTACGCCGAGCACAAACTTCATGTGCGGCCGGATGCCAAGCCGGTCAAGCAACCCCTCCACCGTTTCTCCAAGGAGAAGTGGCGTACTACAGGAGAAGAGATCGCCCGGCTGCTCGCAGCCGGCTTCATCATGGAAGTATTCCACCCGGACTGGCTGGCCAACCCAGTCCTGGTGCTGAAGAAAAACATGACCTGGCGCATGTGTATCGACTACACCAGCCTGAACAAGGCTTGCCGCAATGACCCTTTCGCCCTGCGATTTGCTGTCTTTCCTGGACGCCTACTCCGGCTACCACCAGATCAAGCTGGACCCAGCTGACCGGCTGAAGACTTCCTTCATCACCCCTTTTGGGGCCTACTGCTACATCACCATGTCCTTCGACCTGAAGAATGCAGGCGCTACCTTCCAGCGCTGCATGCAGAAGTGCCTCCTGCCCCAGATCGGCAGGAACGTCCACGTCTACGTGGATGACATCGTCGTCAAGACCAAGAAGCATCTCAACCTCCTCGACGACCTCTGAGAGACCTTCGCCAACCTGCGCGAGTACAAGATCAAGCTCAATCCAGAGAAGTGTGTTTTCGGCATGCCAGCCGGCCAGCTCTTGGGTTTCTTCGTGTCCGCCCGCGGCATCGAGGCCAATCCGGAGAAGATCCGGGCCATCGAGCGCATGCACAAGCCGACCAAGCTCCGCGACGTCCAGAAGTTCGCCGGCTGCCTTGCCTCACTCAGCCGGTTCGTCAGCCGGCTGGGCGAGAAGGCGCTGCCCCTTTACCAGCTCATGAGGAAGAAGCCCAAGTTCGAGTGGACCGACCAGGCGAACGAGGCGTTCCGCGACCTTAAGCGCGCACTCTCTAGCGCCCCCGTCCTGGCGGCGCCGGCTGAGAAGCAGCCGATGCTCGCATACATCGCGGCGACCACCCGCGCGATCAGCGTCGTTCTGGTGGTGGAGCGGCCGGAGGAGGGCAAAGCGCTGCCGGTCCAACGCCCCGTCTACTACCTCAGCGGGGTCCTCTCCGCCTCCAAGCAGAACTACCCCCACTATCAGAAGATGTGCTACGGCATATACTTTGCCGCCAAGAAGGTCAAGCAGTACTTCCAGGAGCACACCGTCACCGTGGTGAGCACGACCCCGCTCGGCGAGATCATAGGCGGTCGGGACGCCACCGGCCGGATCGCCAAGTGGGCCATCGACCTTGCCGACTATGACATTCGGTACGAGCCGCGCACCGCCATCAAGTCGCAGACGGTGGGTGACTTCCTTGTCGACTGGGCCGAGACCCAGTTCGTGCCACCTCCCTCAGACTCCACACACTAGCGCATGCACTTCGACGGCTCAAAGATGCGAACAGGCCTGGGAGCCGGCATCGTCTTATCGTCCCCAAAGGGGGACCAGCTCAAGTACACGCTCCAGATCCTCTTCGCCGCCTCCAACAACGTGGCCGAGTACGAGGCACTTGTCCACGGCCTCTGGCTCGCCAAGGAAATCGGGATCCGGCGCATCCTCTGTTTCGGCGACTCTGACCTCGTGGTGCAACAGGTCTCTAGCGAATGGGACGCCAGGGAAGCCAACATGGCCAGCTATCGCTTCCTCGTCCAGCAGCTCACCGGCTCCTTCGAGGGCTGTGAGTTCCACCACGTACCCTGGGTGGACAACGAGGCGGCCGATACGTTGGCAAAGATCGGCTCCACCTGGCAGGCCATCCCAGATGGTGTTTCCCTCGAGCGGCTGCTCAAGCCATCGATCAAGCCCTCCCCTGAATCGGAGTCTATCTTCGTGTCGGCTGACGCCGCCGGCTCTTCATCGGGTCCAGCTGCTCCACCAACATCACCAACCCCGGCTGCCGCACCGGTCCCGTCGGCTCCGACGTCCGACGCCCCCCCGGCGGCCGGCTCCGGCTCCACGGCCATCATGATAACGATCGACGCACCCCCCGCCGCCCCAGTCTCGGGGGCTAGCGACCGGCTCCCGGGGACTGACAAGACGGCCCCGGGGACTGGTGACCCAGACCCAGGGGCTCCGGCAACGGGCCCGGGGGCTCCGGCTGCCCCCGGCCGTCCACTTGAGCTCGAGCCGGCTCCCGTCTCGGCCCCCTCGTGGGCCCAGCCCACTCTTGGTTTCCTCTTGCGCGACGAACTCCCTCCCGACGAGGCCTCGGCAAGGCAAATCCAGCGCCGGGCCACAGCCTACAGCATCATCAACCACGAGCTGGTTCATCGTAGCACAACAGGCGTGTTTCAACGCCGCGTCGAGCCAGAGAAGGGTCAAGAAATCCTCCGCGACATCCACCAGGGCGAGTGCGGGCATCATGCCGCCTCCAGAACCCTGGTGGCCAAGGCGTTCCGCCACGGCTTCTACTGGCCGACGGCTTTGGAAGAGGCGAAGCGGCTGGTCGACAAATGCGAGGGGTGCCAGCACTTCAGCACGCAGAGCCACCTGCCGGCGACAGCCCTCCAGACCATCCCGCTCTCGTGGCCCTTTGCTGTCTGGGGGCTGGACATGGTGGGTCCTTTTAAGACCACGCGGGGCAGCATGACACATCTATTGGTGGCAGTCGACAAGTTCACCAAATGGATCGAAGCAAGGCCCATTAAGAAGCTGGACGGCCCCACGGCCGTCCGGTTCATCAAGGATATCACAGTCCGCTACGGCGTTCCCCACAGCATCATCACCGACAACGGCACGAATTTCGCCAAAGGCGCAATGGCACGTTTTTGCTCCCAGGAGGGCATCCGGCTTGACCTCGCATCAGTGGCACACCCACAGTCAAACGGCCAGGTAGAGAGGGCAAACGGCTTGATCCTGGCCGGCCTCAAGCCCCGGCTCGTGGCGCCGCTCGTGCGGTCGGCCGGCTGCTGGATCGATGAGCTGTCGTCTGTCCTCTAGAGCCTCAGGACCACGCCCAACCGGTCAACCAGCTACACCCCTTTCTTTCTCGTATACGGGTCCGAGGCAGTCATCCCCACAGACGTCGAGTTCGACTCGCCTCGAGTCACCCTATATACGGAGAAGGACGCAAGGGAGGCAAGAGAAGATGGCGTCGACGTACTCGAAGAAGCACGCGAGCTGGCCCTGAGCCGAATGACCATTTACCAGCAGAAGTTCCGGCACTACCACAACAAGCGGATCCGGCCCCTTTCCTTCCGCGAAGGAGACCTGGTGCTCAGGCGGATCCAGCGAACAGCCGGCTAGCACAAACTGTCCTCCCCCTGGGAAGGCCCGTTCATTGTCAGCAAAGCGCTACACAACAACGCGTACTATCTAATAGACGCCCAGAAGTCGCAAAAGCACAAAAGAAACGCCTCCGGCGAGGAGACGGAGCACCCATGGAATGCGGCACTCCTTCGACCATTCTACTGCTAAAAAGAGCCAGTGTATGTATGCATCTTCCCTTCTGTTGGAAATTAATGAATGCAATGAGTGTCCCAAGCCGGCACTTGGGGCACGCCCTTTTCTTCAAATCCATCAAGGCATGTCATTTCTTAAACAAGGCACCCGGGCCCGGCTCCCCGGGCCTGGGGGCTCGCCGGCTCTTCTCCAAGGCGGTCAAGTAATGTGAACAAGCAATCTTCCCCCCTGCCCGGCTACAGACCGGCCCCCGGCTGTCCGGCTGGCAGGACTCTGGGACGGGAAGAAACTTACCACACGAACGCCGCCTGAAGAGTAGACGCCGGATAAGTCCAACCGGACCATTTTATCCCTAGAAACCGGCCTCTGCCGGCTCGCCCCAGCTCTAGCCGGACGACTCTAAGGCCCGCATGGTTTCCCCAAGGACAATGCCCCGTCCCTGCCCTAGTCTGGCTCTCGGCTGGCTAGCAGGCGGGGTGGAAGCCAGAAGGAACCCTTGCGTGAGATACGAGTCGAAGGGTAAAAAAGTAAAGGTTGAGCCGGCACGCAAACACTTCAAATTCCAAACAAACTTATAGACAAAAGGCCACGGGCTGAAGTTTCTTTACAATACACCCCCAGTGGGTGGAAATGCATCTTAATAAGTCTTGCAGCAAAAAGAAAAGATACAATAAGCATGAGGCCACTTAGGTCTTCGGCGCACCGCCAGCTGGCTCGACAGACTGCCCTGAGACGGCCGCCGCCTTCGGATCCGCCTCCATGGTCTCCATGGCCTCGGTATCACTGCCGGTACTGGAGGCAGTGCTCTCGTCGGCAACCTCCTCATCCCCGGGCCCTTGGGGAATGCCGAAGGAGTCCTCGGCGACCGGCTCCCCATCCTCGCCAAGCACCGGCAGGAACTCGTCCTGGTCGACGTACGAGGCCAGCTCGTTGGCCCGGCGGACGAGGGTGCCTTCGCGAGCGACTCGCTCCGCCTCGGGAACCTCGCGCATCATGGCCAGCCGGCCCAAGTCAACGCCAGGGTACCACGACGTGATGAACCGAAGGGCCATCTGCGCCCCGGAGCGGGCCGCCGAAGCCTTCCAGGCCTCAAGCCGCGCCACCGCGTGCTCCAGACACAGCGCCACGCGGCCGTCCGGGGACTCGCGACCCGGCCAGAGGGCCGAAATCACCTCCATGCCGGCCGTGGGGAGCCGGTCCACACAGCGCTGCAGGAAGATCAGCCGGTTCTCGATAGCCAACGCAAACTCCGGCAAGTCCCAGCCGGCGTGCTCCTCAATCTCCCGCCCGTGCTGCCGCAAGCACTCCCGATGCTCCGCCATGACCCGCTCGGCGCGACGCTGAGTATCCGGGAACCGATCTAAGGGAGAGGAAAGAATTAGAAAAGCGGGGCGAAGCAGCCAGCAGGGGAGGAAGACTTAAAAACAAGAAACTTACGCTGGAAAGCTTCGTCCACCTCAATCGCAAACTGGAGGCCCAAGCCCCGCTCCCTCTCACGCGCCTCCTCCGCCTGGGCGAGGGTGGCTTCGCGCCTCTCAAGCTCGCCGTCAAGACGAGCCACCTTGTCCTGCAGGACGGTGGCCCGCCGGTTGGCGTCGGCCGCCTGTTTGCCGGCTTCCTCCCGAGCCGCCACCTCCTTCAGCAGCTCCGCGGTGAGGCACTCCCGCGCCGCCTGACCGTCCACGACTAGGCTGCCCAGCCGGTCCCGCCCCAGCCGGTCCCGCTCGGAGGCCACCTCGTCCCTCTTCTGCCGGATCGGGGTCAGGACATCCAGCTCCTCTGCAAGATGACCAACCCAGATTACTTAAAAATGTGGAAGACTCGAGCCGCCTGCCAAGCAGCCGGCCCGACTCTCGGGGGCTACACCCAGTGGGTGCGGTCGCGCGCCCCCACTGGAACAAGCGTACCTCGCGCCTTCCTCAGCTCCTCCTGAACTTGGTAGAAGCCGGCCTTGCCTCTGTTATGGATGGCAACCGCCTCGTCAAAGAGCGCCTGCCGCTTGGCGTTCTCAGCCTGCTCCGCGCCAGGAGACAAAAGTTAGACAAACAAAAAAAAGGGGGGTAGATCCGGCCCGGCTGCCACGCAGCCGAGTAGCCGGCCCGAATCTCGGGGGCTACACCCAGTGGGTGCGCTCGCGCGCCCCAACTGAAAATTCGACGCGGGCTAAGGAATCTCACCTCCACCGCCTCTTCCACGCGCCGAAAATTGCTTTCGGCGGCCTCCGCAAACCTGGCCAGCCCCTCACGGTAGTGCGCCATGATGCGGCCCGGCTCCCCAGGCACAAGGGCCTGGCTGCTGGCTGGCGGGGGCAGGACGGCTGGGGCGCGGGCCAACGCCTTCCAGTCCCAAATCACATCGAGCATGTTCCTCCTCAAGCGGCCCCCTCCACTGCTCGACCCTACATCTGCAGCGGCGCCGGCCGGCGGGAGATTGGTAGTAACCATGAGGACGCGGGAGCCAGCCTCGGACTCCCCTACAACCAGCGCGGCCGGCTCCACCGCCTGCCGGACCGCCTCAATAGCCGGGACGACCGGCTCGCTCCCTCCACCGGGTGCCGTCTCCGGTGCCGCCTCCGGCACGACAGGGGCGACGGGTACCACTGCCGCGGCCGGCTCAACGAAAGGTGGGGTCGCAACCGGCTCCGCTCGCGGGTCCGCCTCCCTGGCCTGCTCGGGAGCCGCGTCCTCCGGCCGGGCCGCCTCCGCCGATGGCAGGGCCGCGGCTGTCTCCGGCACCGGCTCTCACGGCTCGCTCGATGGCGGCCTCGACATCCGCGCCGATTGCACCGCCGAGTCCGTGGCGCGCGGCGGGTCCGAGGGCCGCCTCCGCCTCCCGTCGCTCGAGGCCACCGAACGCGAGGGCGCACCCTTCGCCCCTCCCTTCGCGGCTCGCATTTCGGCGAGCCTCCTCTTCTCCTCCCGTACCGTGGCCGCATGCTCCTAGGCCTGCCGGCTGGTAGCGTCCACCGGATCGGCGGCCGACTCCGTGTCGTGAAGCTCAATGGCATCACTGGGAAAGACGGAAGAAGGGCCCTCAGGCGCTAGCCGGCACAAAACACGAAAACACCTACAAGAATTAGGAAATGCACTTACCCGGCGACAACGGGAAGGGGCCGCCTGGCCCGAGGCGGCGGCTTCGCGACGGCCGCTCGCACTTTCTTGCGAGCCGGTTGCTCTGACGACGGCTGCCCCGAGGCGGACCTCTTCTCTCGCCAGGAGGCTTCGGTCGTCCGGCCCCGAGCCGGCCGCTCCCCCCTCCTTCCACGTGGTTCCCGCCGAGCTGCGGGAGGAGGCGCGTCCAAGATCCGGACGTCATCATCGGTTCCAATCTCTGATCGTGGGTTCAGGGTTGAACAAACCAACCGCCTTGGACCCGCAGGCTCCCGGATCGCCCATCGTCTCCTCAACCTCCCCCGAGGACTCAACCACCTCCTCGATGCCTCCTCCCAGCTCAAAATCCTCCGGGTCGGGGTCGGCATGATCCGCCTGGAACACCTGAGGGTGCGGGCCATCCACCATGTTCTGTCGCACAAAGCGCTACGGTCAGCATGGCGTGTGAGCACGGTGGCCGGCTGAAGAAACACAGAAAAAAAAGGAGAGGCGCCGTTACGGGACGTACCAGGGGCGCCGGGTCGAGCCGGCAGTACGGCAACTTGCTGAAGTGCCAGGTGTGTGGCGCCAACTTGAAGTTGGTGACGGCATTCACCTGCTCCGCCACCTGGGCCGCTGTCAGCTCGAAGGTGGACATCCGGCAGGGGTCCCGCCGGCCCCCCATGTCACATATCCGGTGCGGCCTCAGCTGCAGGGGCAGCACCCGGCGGTCGATGAAGGTGGCCACGAGATCGTCCGCAACCAGCCCTTCCCCATTCCTCATAGTGTGGAGCCGGCCCAGCATCCCGGCAAGTTCCCCGGCCGCCACGTCGGCCGTCCAGTTCGTCCCGGAGGACGGGACGTTGACGAAGCGCGGCAGCCGGATGTAGTCTTGAGCCGGGTCAACGTTCTTCACGTAGAAGAATGACCGGTTCCACTTGTTGACGGATTCGATGAGGGTGAGGCGGGGGAAGAGTGTGCCGCCAACGCACACCACCGCGCCCCCGCAGGCGTACACCTCGTTGCCGTTCTTCAAGCTCTTGAGATAGAAGAGCTTCCTCCATAGCTCCACGAAGGGAAGAAGGCCGAGGTAGCCCTCGCAGAGGGTCACGTAGCTCGACATCTGCAGAATGGAGTTCGGCCCCAAATGGTGCGGCTACAGATCAAAGGTGTCGAGGAATAACCGGAAGAACTGGCTCACCTGCAGCCCGAAGCCGCGCGAGAAGTGCGAGGCAAACACCACACACCCCCCCCCCTCCTCGGGCTCCGGCACCATCTCGCCGCCCAGAGGACGGGCGGCGACGCGGTCCCTCGGCGGCAGCATGCGGGCGCGGCGGAGGTACGCGATGTCCTCCTCGGTGACGGTGGAGCCGCCCCAGCTGCCGGAGAGACCGTCGGCCATCTCTGCGGGGGACCGGAGCGGAGGAACGAACGGGCGATGCGGCGGTGCGAGCTCGAAGCGACAGAGCCGAGAGGAGGAAGACGGCGGGGAGAGGGGCGTGATAACTGCCTCCGCCTCTCCCCCTCCCCTCTTAAATAAGGGGGCGAAGCCCGGGGAACATGGGGATTAACTGCACCCACTTCCCCCGGGAAATCCGCGGGGCGTGGGCGCCTCGGGCCGTGGCCGCCGGGATCCAGGCGCAGAGGATCCTTGCCTGCGGCCCGAGGCCTACTGGGCTAGGCCCAAGGCCTACCGGGCTAGGCTCAAGGCGACTTCCCGTCACGCCCCCGGGCGCGGGGCCCGCCACGTCACAGCGCCCCGCGTGGCGCGTCGCCGCTCGGCACGGGCTCCGAGGCGGCGTGGCGGAACCCGAGGCGACGGACACGGCCGCCTGCGCGGCTGGCCGATTGGCCCCACGTACCAGGACGGTGCTACCAGCTGAAGCCGCTGGCTCCCCCTTGTCGGGAGGACGCGGGCCCCCGCCGGCTTCGGGGACTACTGACGGGGATATTACCCCTGGGTATGCCCAGAGGAGGGAGTTCGAGCCCCTTCTTTAAAAAATTATACGGCCGGCTGGCCCATGGCCGGCTGGCGAACTGCCGGCAGGCCCACTGACCGGCTGGCCCGCGGCTGGCTGGTCAGGAGCCGGCCGCCCGGCCCCTGGCCAGCCTGCTGTTGGCTGCTCCGCGGCCGGCCCTCCCGCTGACCTCGGGACGGGCAGGCACGCGTCCCCTCCCACCGCGACCAAGTACATCGACAGGACGCGACCCCCACGATGGGTTCCGGCGTGGCTACAGTGACCGCTGACGAGCGGGCACGCGTGGCTACAGTCCGGGCGGTCGTACCGCTGACCATGACCAATCAAGACCCGGCAGGGCAACAGTGCGGCCACGCCGCCGTCTACTCCATTACCTGCCCCGACGTGGCTACAGCGCGGCCGGCCGTACCGCTGACTTTGGCCGGCAGGCGCAAGACGACGCCGCGCGGAGCGGCCCGTGCCGCGGCAGGTAGGCGCGGGCCAATAGCGGCAGCCGGCTGGCAGGCCCCAGTCAGCGATGGGACCGCGCAGCCGGCGGGCCCTGCGGGCGACGAGACGGCCCAGCCGGTGGGACCACTGGCAGGCTAGAGAGGCTGCCAGCCGGGTCCCCCCCTTTTTGGTACCTTATGTATATTGTAAGCCGGGGGGTTGGCCTATAAAACCCCCCGAGACCCCCATGCACCAGGCAAGCAAGGATTCTCCCATCTCACACTCTCATTCCCACATAGCGAGGCCAGAAGAGTCGGCCGCTCCTTCTTCTTCCTCTAGCCACAGCTCAAGGAGCGCCATTGTAATATCCATCTCCCATTAACTAGAGAAGCAGGACTAGGGGTGTTACCTCCCACGGAGGGCCCCGAACCTGGGTACATCGTGTGTCTCTCACCGCTTGTCCCCAATCCCGTCACCGGAGCCCGTCGGCGCCCTTCGGCCCCAACCACTCTCGATAAGCCACCCCATTGCATCTGTTGTGAGAAAACGACGACACCCGGGTCTACTTTTCCAACATATTGCTTTCAGATCTATCTTTTTGCATCTTTGTTTTCAGATCTACAAAACCAAAAAAACCAAAACATATTGCTGCATATTTTATTTGCACTTTTTATTTTGTGTTCTTGAGAGATCTATCTCTCCTATCTATCACTACCTAATCTATCTTTTTACCGTAGAGAGATTGACAACCTCTCTTTCGAGTCGGGTTGCAAGTATTTGTCGTTTGTGTGCAGGTGCTGCTTATTGGGTGGTGGTGATCCTCCTACTGGTTCGATAACCTTGGTTTCATAACCGAGGGAAATACTTACCGTTGCTGTGCTGCATCATCCCTTCCTCTTTGGGGAAATACCGACGCAGTCTCAAGCCACGTCAGGGAACTTCCCTCCCGGAGGGGGGAATCGAAGCCATCGTTATCACCAACAACCCTCTCATATTTGGGAGGCCAATCTTCATCAACATCCTCAACAACACCATCTCCTCCCAAACCCTAGTTCATCTCTTGTGTTCAATCTTTGTACCGGAACCTCAGATTGGTACCTGTGGGTGACTAGTAGTGTTGATTACATCTTGTAGTTGATTACTATATGGTTTATTTGGTGGAAGATTATATGTTCAGATCCATTATGCTATTTAATACCCCTCTGATCTTGAGCATGAATATCATTTGTGAGTAGTTACCTTTGTTCTTGAGGCCACGGGAGAAGTCATGTTGCAAGTAATCATGTGAATTTGATAGGTGTTTGATATTTTGATGATATGCATGTTGTGATTCCCTTAGTGGTGCCATCTGAACGTCGACTACATGGCACTTCACCATCTTTCGGCCTAAGGGAATGCATTGTGGAGTAGTTATTAGATGATAGGTTGCTAGAGTGACATAAGCTTAAACCCTAGTTTATGCGCTATTTCGTAAGGGGCTGATTCGGATCCAAAAGTTTAATGCTATGGTTAGATTTTATCTTAATACTTTTCTCGTAGTTGCGGATGCTTGTGAGGGGGTTAATCATAAGTGGGAGGTTTGTTCAAGTAAGAACAGCACCCAAGCACCGGTCCACCCACATATCAAATTATCAAAGTAGCGAACGCGAATCAAACCAACATGATGAAAGTGGCTAGATGAAATTCCCGTGTGCCCTCAAGAACACTTTGCTTATTATAAGAGACAGTTTTGGCATGTCCTTTGCCACAAAAGGATTGGGTTATCTTGCTGCACTTTATTTACCGTTAGCGTTACTTGCTCGTTACCAATTATCTTGCTATCAAACTACCTGTTACCTACAATTCCAGTGCTTGCAGAAATTACCTTGCTGAAAACCGCTTGTCATTTCCTTCTGCTCCTCATTGGGTTCGACACTCTTACTTATCGAAAGGACTACGATTGACCCCCTATACTTGTGGGTCATCAGTATGCGGCTAGCTTGGATGGCGGCCTCCTGCACCCGTGTCCGCGGACTGCCCCCCTCCTGTCTACGGACAGATGCGGGAGGAAATTTGGAGGTCGCCATCGGAGATGCCCTTACTCCGCATATAAGATTTGTGTGAAGTCAAACTTAGTAAAGTTTGACCAACTTTCTAGAAAAAATATCAACATTCATAATACGAAAGCAATATCATTAGATGCGCCATATTTTTTTTCATATTGTATAATTATAATATTATAGATGTTAATATTTTTTCATATAAATATAGTCAAATTTTATGAAGTTTGACTTCAGACAAAACTTATATGTGGAGTAAAAAGGTCCGGGGGGTGTTTTTTTTTTGCTAAAGCAACCTAGTTTTCTAGCCCTTGGTATTTAAGGTCTGGTACTTTTGCATTCAGTCACGATAACATGCAAATCATAATTCAAATTTTACTTTTTATGAACCACTACTACGACTATGTGAAAAACTTGTTTACTTTCTTATGGTGCCTTTGAAAGGCTGGAAAACGGTCGTCTTTTCTACAGAAAAAATCTCTCCCCAATAGGTACATTAGATGGAGAATGCAATCACTGCCTTTAAAACTTACTCTGATGAGTAGGACCAGTCTCTTGAGAGAATAATGAGCTCCAATGACTCTAACCTTGTTGTGTCTTCCCAAGGCTGCTATATTTCTCTAGATCTTATTGCGGGACAAATATCTTTTCAGATGCTTATTGAAAGAGATGCAAGGTCCGTGGAGTGTTGAAAGGTTGCATCTTCCAGCAATAAGATGAGGTCTTTATATTCCTATAAGTTTGAGCTATGTTTCAAAAACAAGACTGAGGACGACCAGTTAGTCCTCCCACCTCCCCCGCTCGTGTCGCTCCCGCGGTCGACAGGGGGGGGGGGGACCCTAGCGCCGCTGGGCCTGCCCCTCACCTCCGACCTCTCCTCCTCGCTGTCGCCGGGCAAAGCCCGGTCGGTGGCGGCGGAGCCTTTTCCTCCCTCGGCTGACGAGATCCGGCGCAGGCGGTCTCCTCGATGGACGGCGGGGCGCGTCCATGTGGACACGGGGGGGGGGGGGGGGTCCAGTGTGTGGCGCAAGCCCGCGGTGTCTCCTGGTGGTTGGGGGGGCTGCTCGGGGCGTGCCCGTGGCGGCCGGGCGGCGCGGGCTCGCACGGCCAGATCTGGCCGTCGGTGCCAGCGGTGGTGTGGGCTGGCCTCCAGCGGCGATTGTCGGCCTGCGGTGGCTGGTTCTGGCCTTGGCTGACCTCTGCTGGGGATCTCCGGTGCCTCGGTTGGGTTGCTGGTGGTGGTTCGGGGGTGCACAGGTCGCTGGTGTGGGCGCGGCACGGCGTTTGCTACTTGGCGACGGGGTGCGGGTGGCGGTGACAACCTCCCTTCTCCTGGGTACGGGTCGATGGCGTGCGCTTCGAGGTGGCAACGACCTAGGGTTTGTGCTCGGACGGACCGGATCTGGGCCCGAGGTAGATCGGAGAGCTTGCTCCGGGTACGTGAGGTTGGGTTCGGTCCGGGATGTGCTTGCGGGGGGTGCTCTGGCCCTCCTCGCGGGTGTTGCGGCTGACGGTGGTGGTCGTGATAACGTTGCGTTGCTGGGCTGATCGGCGTCGGTGGCCACGGAAATGGCGTCGTGCGTGCTACATTGGGCCAGGGCCTGGGCTTCTCACCGATGGCCGTCGGCAGTCACGGAGTCGTGTCCTCCCCAATCAATCGGGATTGGCTGGGGACGCAGGCATGGGCGCGTCCTACGGTGGAGGCGCCTACCCAGACTCGGTGACTGATGTCGGGCAAGGAGTAGGGCTGTGGCTCCACTCTTCCTACCATGGCTGAGTGCGCTGTGAAGTGGGCGGTGGACGGTGTCTCGCGAGAGGGATGTCGGGGTTGCGACCCCGGATGGCGGTCCACATGGTTTGCTTGTCGGCAGGCACCATTGCGGCGGTGGTGGCTCTCCTTCATGGTCATGTGGGCGACGGGAGGTGTAGCGGTGGGTGGCTCGGTCGTACTTCCTTTGGGGTGTCGCCCTGATCTGGATCTGGGGATCTAACCTCGTCGCGCTCGTCCTGGCGGCCTCGTGGTGGTGCGGGTGAGTTGCCGAGCGAAAGCTCCGCGCCCTTGGCGCCGACGACGGCGACACCCGTGGGTGCCGCACTCTCTTGAAGACGTCGTCGTTGTTCTTCTCTCCGTGCCAGGGCTTCGGGTGAAGACCTTTGTCCGTTGTGGACTCGGCAGCGGCGACGCTCGGCGCCGTTCTCTCTCTTGAGGGTGTTGTCGTGGGGCTTAGGTGTACTAGGTTGCAGCGTGGCGGTGTGTTTAGATCTTCCTGTGTTATCTGTTGGTAGCGTAGCCGTGTGCGTTGCATGATCCAATTTTCCTGGGATGGCTTTGTAAGAGGACGACCTCACCACTTTGCATCATTCGGCCGTGGTTTTTCTTCGGTTGTTGCTTTATTTACAAAGCGAGGCGAAAGCCTGTTTCGAGAGTGTTTCAAAAACAAATGGTAAACGTAAAGAAATATAAATATCAGTTGCCGAACACAAATTAGAAAAAAGTAAAAAAAAAAACGGCCTATGTGCACATGTAAACAGTTCACTTAACTGAAAAACAAACGGGAAGAAGGGGAAAAAAAAAGATCTTATCTCATCTTCTCCCTCGCACAGCTTCCCGCTCCAGGCTCTCCACGTGACCTCTCAGCCCCCGGTCAGCACCTCACATCCCCGCGCGCTCACAGTCGCGGAGAGCCACTGCCGCCTCCAGCTCCAGCTCCAGGCCGCATGTCTCTCCTCAGTTCCCCCACGCCCTTCGGCGCGGCCACCGCCGCCCGCCGTCGCCTCCCGCTCACCGCCCCGCTCCCGGGCCGCCGCGCCGCGCTGCACGTGGCGCTCGCGCGCCGGACCGGCGTGTCGTCCCGCACGCAGCGGCGCCTCGAGGAGCGCGGCGGCAAGAAGCGCCGCGGCGGCGTCGAGACCCCCGACGCGGACGAGGACACCGGCCCGGCGTGGGGGGGTGTGGAGTGGGAGGGGGAGCCGCTGGGGTTCGAGGTGTCGACGGAGCCCATGCCGTACCTGCCGGACCCGGAGAAGGCCGACTTCTGGGAGGGGCCCAACTGGGAAGCCCTCGGCTTCTTCGTGCAGTACATGTGGGCCTTCGGCGTCTTCTTCTCCGTGAGCACCTCCTCCTCCTCCTCCATTACTTCGCGCTGTAGCACAGCTCTGTGACGTAGGATCTGAATTGTTTCTCAGAGGAAAATATTCAGTTTTTTCTTGAGATATCCACGACAGAGAAATTTGGTTTGCAGTGGAATAGCTCTACGTTGAAATGTTTTCCAGATAAAGAAGTGGAAGTTAGCATGAAACAATCCCTTGAAACTTGAATTCGACAAGCTGTGACATGGCACAGTCCGGGAGGAGGGGGCTGCCATTAAAATTGCTTGGAATCACTCTTTGGAGTACACTGAGCTACTGAATTCTTTTCCACATGTGAACCAAAAGAGTGGTTCCTTTTCAATGATGCCTAGAACTCTGCTGACACTGTGCGTAGATTGCAGAAAGCAGAAAACATACATGAAGCTATTTATTTGCATTTGCAGACTGTTTAACAAGAGATAATCTACCGCTTCTTTGTTGGATTACATCGCTGTGTAAACATTCCTGGCCTGTGTTTGATCATTTGGCATCATGATAACTTAATCAACTATTGTTGCAGATGTCCACTCAATAAGTAGTAGAGGCTAGAGATAACTCTCCAAGTTATCCCATCCACTTGGATCATCACATTAAATCCGTCCATTCAACCATGTTAACCTCTCATGCAATGGAAGTGATTTTTTCTTCTTTTTTTTCGTACTTGTGCAGTTGGTTGCTTGTGGTGTTGCCGTGGCTACATATAACGATGGGGCATCAGACTTCAGAGACACTCCTGCTTTCAAGGAATCAACCCAAGCCCAGGAGTTCCCCGAGGAGTCAGAATCATCTGGCGCCGATGTGTTTGAAGGTAATCCAACTGAGGTAGCACCAGCTCTTGAGTAGGACTGTCAAGGAGACATCACAGAAAATAAATGAAGGCTCTCTCTTTGAGCTATAGGGCTCTGCAGTAGCCAGTAAACTTGTACAACATTCAGTGGAAACTCGAAACCATAGTGTTAAGGAAACTGGCTGCCATGGTTTGGAAAAGGGAATTAGCTGGCAATCACTATGTACTGAATTATCCCTTGAATAATCCTACGTCGAGATCAGAGTATGTAAATGGTTAATTAGTGGTGATGATATTCAGCTATGCTTTTATCTTTATTGTTATTTTCTTTTGGTACTCCAATGGTTTGCCTGCTTTCTGCCATCTATCTACAAAATGTATATTCTGAACTTATTTCACATATCTCATTCTGCTCTCTACTAAACTTCATCTTGTGAATTGTTCTATGTTGAATTTAGAAAATTAAATGACTAGTAGCGATTCAATTCAACTAATGGTTAACGATTATTCAATTCTTCTTTGTACTAAACATCATCTTGAATTGTTCTATGTTGAACATAGAAAATAATTTATCAATGATTAGGCGTGACTCAATTCAACCGATGGTTGATGATTATTCAGTTCCACTATTTCGTATGCTTATTAATTTCTTGTGCATTAATTTTTGGCACACACATCACCCGAAGTTAGCCAGTAAGGCATGTAGAAACTTGAAACTTGAGATACTGAATTTTTGCTTGGATAATACTTCACTATATTTTCTTTCAAATAAGTAAATTGTTTGTGGGATCAAAATTCCAATGCGTTTTCATGAATTTTCTTGTACTCGACAAGCCTGCAATCAAATGGGTCTCCCCCCCCCCCCCCCCCCCCCCCCCCCCCCCCTCTCTCAAAAGACCTACTACGTTTTGTGTGATACAGTAAAGAAGGCACCCAAAATTGAGTTCGCACTAAGGAAGAAAATTGTATTATTGTGTTTGTGTATTAAATTCTCTTGGGAGTTTAGAAGATGAGATCCGAATTGTTCCTCATGAATGATCAATCCGAATTGTTCCTCATAAATGATCATATGCCAAAATACAAAAAGGAAATATAATTTGTTAGTACTGATAAAAATTCAACTATATTTATTGAATTGTGTATGACCTAGTTAACTAGTATGATTTAGTAGGTTCATGAGTACTCGTAATAGGACACTTCCCATGTCCCTCTATTCTGGGTGGTTTTGCCCCCCCCCCCCCCCCCTATTTTTTTCCTCGAACGATAAGTAGGTAGTTTCATATTTCTTCGATTGTACGCAAAGGGGTTGTTGCGCATTTTATGAATTGTATTCGCCTTTGGATTTTCTCTTTTGAAACCAAGGCAAACTATTTGTCACATCCATTAATTAAGCATAACAGAGTTGCTCGGTTAGTTTATGGAAAATCGGGTGAATTACTCCCAGAACATGGAGCCACACCGCCACAAAGGAAGTCCAACAAACACACCCAAAATTGGACTATTGCCACCCCCAACACATGGATCTCGACATCGCAAAGGAACCCATCAACTTGCTACAACTTGAGAAAAAAACATCGATGAGACAATGAAGAGAACAAACACAATCGACCACTACTTGTAGCCCTGAAATGTGGGAACCATCCATCATGTATCCACATGTGTCTTCCCGCCACCCTTCTTCCTTTTGCGCTTGCTAGATTTCTCCTTGAGGATGCCGGTTCGATGGTTAGTGTCACCCTTCTTCCATTCACCCCTCGATACTTTTTTCCTTCAAGAGACACCCAAACATCTTTTCGGATTTTATAGAACTAAAGTTGGTGAGTCGTAAAGCTTGGTAGCGAAGAGGGCCCTGAGGTTATGCACTAACACTCCGACCAGCGACCACAACATGCCTGATGGACTCAAGCAAATGTATGCCACTAGCATCAAGACCACAACTCTCCTCATATGTGGACACCTAGCTAGCTGGGAGGGCAAAAACCACGGCCAAGGGTAGCGAGTCCTCCTTTAGATCCTTCCTTGGCTGGCGAAACCAGCCCCTCACACAATCTTTGTATCTCTGTAGCTCAGACATGATCTACAACACCGAAGCTACAACCACAATCTTCAGACGGTCATAGGGTGGTTGCACATTTCTGTCTAACATTGCACATGATTTTGTGCAACTATTGATACACCCGGTAACGAAAATACGATACCTGTAGTTTTTGCGTGCCTAGATATTTTTCACGCATATCAATCGATGATGACACGAGTGTGCATGATATATTCATGCCTTGTTTCTACCTATGTAAGAGCAACTCTGGCATAGTCGTCATAATGGGTCAATCGCCATAATAATTATCAATATCGCCATTCTACCAAAGTCGCTATACATGTCAGCATTGTCATAATTTATGGAGCGTATTCCATATCTGACCTCCCAACCTTCATATTTGGCGTCTCGGACCTAACTTTTACAGCGCACTCCAAATGACAGTTGTGTTTGGTGCGAAGGAAATTTCATGTGGCCCCCCACCTCACAGTCCCACAATATGAAGACAATCAATACGGGGATTCTAGGTTTATGCATCACCTTTGGCAGCTTCATATGCATATGAAGGTTGTCAATAAGATGACTCTGCTAGAGTTGCTGTAACGTGACATTTTCTGCAAGTCTTTGGCAGTTTACACGGTCATCCCCAGATTCAAATTCAATTGCAACATTTACAACATGCATGAGACGGTGTAAGATATCCACTTAAGATTCATCAACGCTTCGAATTCCCCGAATGGGAGGCATTGGCTTCGGTGGTCCGTGGAGGGGGCTCAACTTAACCTGGGCATCCTGCCCGCCCGAGCCAAAACACATGAACAATGATATTTTTTAATAAAAAATAATGAATTTCAGGATATTTAAATGATATATTATACCCTGTTTGGGCTTTTCTTCGGGCTTTCGGGCCGGGCTTTGGGTTGAAAAGCTGAGCCTGAACCCGCCCGGATGTCGAACTTTCGGGCCGGACCGTCCATGCCTGGGTCTAGGCTCAACCGTCGGAGCCCCAACCAACCACAACCCCACGAGACGAGCACCGGGACTGGAATTCCCACGGAGACAGGGAACCATAAAGCGTGCAGACTCTGCACCAAATCCTCTTCTCCCTCCCCGTTCTTCGATAGCTTTAGGCATTTCATGGTCCGAAAGCGAAATGATCTGCGTGGCCTTTGCGTCCCCGTTCACACGATGCATGGCTGCTGGTTGGTAGTTGCACTGCACGAGAAAGCAGCAGCCAGCCAGCTAGCGCGAGGCGGCGCGGCGTCCCTATATACGTACCACGCTGCATGATGCCTGCACATCCGCCATTCCCTGACGCGCGTAGCAGGCTCGTTCGGAGCGGGCTGTCTTCTTCTTCCGTCGGCGCGCGCAGGATGATCGCGGAGGGCGCGGCGGAGCTGGTGACCCTGCTGGCCCCCCTGCTCGTCGTCGTGGGCGTGGCCGCGGTGATCGCGTCGGCGTCCGCGGGCGGGGGCGCGCGCGAGGCGGAGGCGCAGGTGGAGGCTCAGGCGAGGGAGTGGGCGCGGTTCGTGTTCGGCTGCTCGGAGGACGCGGAGCTCGTCGATGGTGCCAGCGGCCGGGCCGACCCCCGGTGGCGCGTGGACGGGCTGAGCTAGTAGCCGCGGACGGCGCACGGTGCACGCACGCGCATGTCTGCTCCATTCTCGTTGGCTCGTGTGCGAGGCCAAACAGTACGGGGTACCGTATGGATTGTTGCGACTTGCAAGCGTCGGGTTTCAACCTATATTTGTTGCTAATTACTGATAGCAAATGTTGCAAATGTTTTTTTTCTCATGTTGCAAATGTTAAGCAGAGAAATTTCATTGTCGCAAGTGTTGCCGTTGTTAAAAGTCGGTAATTTATCATGGCTGTTGTTACTGTCACAACAAGAACATATAATAGTTTGTGTGCGGTCTTACAAGAACTATCCATCTGTAGTTGCATTTGATTTTGGTTCGAGATGACATGGAACCAATAAAATCAAAGATTGTAACTTCAGGGTATTTCAACACATAATCCGGATTCTTAAAGCTATTGAAACTAAAACTATAATTGCACGTGTTAGCTATTTAATTAGAAATCTGACCAATGAGGTCCACCTGTCTTTGACCGAGCATAATTGCTCGGCTTGAACCCACTGGGCGAGCACCTTCCTCACTCTCCAACATCGGGTCAGACCATTCTCTCTTATTTACTGGCTCACTCACTTGAGCGATAGAGGAGCGTGCAACACTGACGGTAGGTGTTGTCCTCCCTAGTGGCATGCAACTTAGATGATGATAGTGGATATGATAACTAAGGTGCTCATCCCCACCCTCCCCCCCAAGCTTTCATGTGAAATATGAAGAGGCAGTGGTGCCAGGTGAGGGGCTCAGAGACGACAACATTGGTTTGGTGGAGGTGCGCATGACCAGTGCAACACTTGCCCATCTCTTCGAGGTCAGACTAAGCTATTGTGCACAATCTCGATGGCATGTGTGCCCCATTGGTCAGATTTACAATGAGATAACAAGTGCAATTACGGTTTTTGTAACTCAATAGCCTAAGAGTCTGGATTATGTGTTAATTCATTGAAATTAATGTTTTTGTTATGGCATCCCCTAAAGTTGTTTCTTGGCGCCATTTGCTCATAATCGAAATAGGCGACACAATGAAATCCACAAGAAATATTGGATTATTTACATAATTAAATGTTCATTTTGCCATCAGCATTTTGCTTTCTAGCATGAGGCAAAACTATGGCTCCAAATATAGCAACAAAAAACTCATTACCTCATTAACTACATGCGTTGGTTGACCCATCTGCATCGCCCGAGCTTCTCTGCTTGACCACCTTGATAACCGGTCTACACACCTTGTCCTATGATATTCATACTTGAGAGGCCAGTTGTGTTGGAGCGAAGGTTAGTGAGGGTGAGCATGCCCAGTCATCGCAACAACGTCATTAACATCAAGACGCTACGTTTGACCAACCTAGGTAGCTTAATCCCGCCCTTGTCACCCTAGTGACTTCACTCACCAATTCCCACACAGAGTCTCTGCACAAGGCCAAGTGGGTGAGAATGCAACACTTGGCACAATGAAGAAATGAATACGATAATCCATTTACGGGTTGAGCCAGAAAGACGAAAATGCCCAAGCAGCTTGTAGAATTTTGGTGAAAAGGCGAAAAGATGCTTGGGCAAGTGATGTAAGAAGACTTCCTCATTTCCTACAAAAGGGGAGCACAATCTTCATTGTTCAAGCAGGGACGAGGATAGAAATAAAATCCTATGGGGCCAGCTTTACAGGCAATTGAAAGCACATATGCTTCCTTGGTGGTTTTGATAATTCATGACAACATACATTGTCTCTTGGACTAATATATCTACCTAGTTTATTTCAGGTTTAGTCCACAGAGAGTGTCGGCAAGAGGATGTGAGGAGATACCCCTAGATACAAGGAATGGATTGGCAAAGCTTCAAGCTAGAAGACTCTCTTTTTACTTTGTGAGAAATCACTTTGGGTCCATAGGAAAGCCAATACTATTAAAAGGGGGTAAGGTATTGTTGAACAAATTGCTTCACGTGCACAAGTGCTAGCCACCCAAAACACCCACAAGCTCTCCCACAAAATACTCTGTCTAAACCCAACTTCACAAAATCGGTGCCACCAAGTTTTCATTTGGCTCTACCGATTTTCTACCCAAGATAGAACCCTAGCCAAACCCTAACTTTTCGGTACAACCGAAACTCCATCGGTGCAACCGAGTTTCAATGACCAACCTTCTGGTGACCCATTTCATAAAATCGGAATTTCCGAGTTTATGCTTTGGTCTCACCGAGTTTTGGAAACTGCCCTCGGCCACTGGTTTCGGTACCACCCAGAGTTCTATATCGGTCTCACCGAGATTCCGAAAGTTGCCACGTTTTGACATATCGGTAGAACCGAGTTTTGCTTCGGTTTCACCGAGATGGCCAATAATGTTGTAACGGTTGGATTTTTGGAGATGCCTATATATACCCCCCACCACATCCCACTCGGAAGAGAAGCACTCAGAACAGTTCCCCACTTCCCATATCCAAATTTCTGAGAGAGAACCACCTACCCTTGTGTTGAGATCAAGAACACCCACTCCAACCATATGGATCTTGATTTCTAGCCTCCCCAAGTTGCTTTCCACCAAATCAATCTCTTCCACCAAGCCAAATCTGTGAGAGAGTGATTGAGTGTTGAGGAGTCTATAATCTTGAAGCACAAGAGCAAGGAGTTCATCATCATTATCAAGCCTATTACCTTTTGGAGGGTGGTGCCTCCTAGATTGGTTAGGTGTTGCTTGGGAGCCTCCTACTTCGTGTTGTGGAGTTGAACCAAGAAGTTTGTACGGGCAAGGAGATCGCCTACTTCGTGAAGATCTACCCATAGTGAGGCTAGTCCTTCGTGGACGGAAGCCGTTATGGAATAGTCAAGGTTGCTACTTCATGAACCCTTATGGGTGGAGCCCTCTGTGGAATCTCGTGACCGTTACCCTCCGTGGGTTGAAGACTCCATAAAGGTGGATGTACGATAGCGCCACCTATCGGAACCACGGGAAAAATCCTTGCGTCTCCAAATTGCGTTTGATCTTCCTATCTCTACTCTCTCTTACATGTGCTTGTCTTACTTTCCGCTGTCATACTTGTTGACTAGCATGTGTAGGGTGCATCAGACTTGTTATAATTGCTAAAACTGGCCACCAATTAACTTGGGAAAAGGTTAGGTTTTAATTCTTGCAAGTAGTCTATTCACCCCCGCAATAGCATCTTTATAGTCACCCAGTTATGTTGCGACGTTTGATACACACAAGGTATTCCTCCGGTGTCAGTGAGTTACATGATCTCATGGTCATAGGAACAGATACTTGACATGCAGAAAACTATAGCAATAAACTGACACGATCATATGCTACGTTCACAGTTTGGGTCTTGTCCATCACATCATTCTCCTAATGATGTGATCCCGTTATCAAATGACATCTCATGTCTATGGCTAGGAAACCTTGACCATCTTTGATCAACGAGCTAGTCTATTAGAGGCATACTAGGGACACAGTGTTGTCTATGTATCCACACATGCAATTGAGTTTCCAATCAATACAATTATAGCATGGATAATAAACGATTATCATGAACAAGGAAATATGATAATAACTAAATTATTATTGCCTCTAGGGCATATTTCCAACATAAACAATGGTTAAAAAAATAGTGAAGGATTTACAAAAACCATGGGGGTCAACTAACACCACTACCATAAAGGCAGCTCTTGCCCTGTAATCAACGATAGTAGTGGATTCATAAGAAGTGAGGATATGCACTAGGTCACAAGTGCCTAATTCTTCACAGTATATTTCTGTGCAAGTAGTGTGTCCATTTGCTCTGGTCGAAACTAAATTGCATACTATGGAGAGGAATTTCTCATTTGCTTGCTTCTAGACCACTTTCGAACACATGTGGCTCCTTCAATCCATGACAATCCTATTGGTGCTTGTCTGCCATCCTATAAATCCCATGGGTTTACCTACACTTCAATAATGCTTAGAATCTTTTATTGGTTGAGGAGGGAGAACGTGAGTTTTGTTGACTGAATAATGCTTCTAGGTTCATATTTTCAAATGGGGAGAGTTTATGGAAGGCACGGTAGTTTACCTGATCAACTGGAACTATCAAATGGCGGCTAACTGAACGAAATACCACAATATCACCACGAAACATAGAGGTTTTCTTCTTCATTGCATGCAAGGGTGCTTTCGATCCTACATGGATAAAAAACAAGGTTGATTTGAGGGACTCACTTTAGCTGTCCCACCCTACATATGAGGTTGTTGAAACTAAGAGACTACTTAAAAATTATTTACGAATTCTAAGAGATGCCGACACTCAAACCGCCTGCATACGTCCGGACCGCGCGGTCCAGACGTCTTTTGCCATCCAATGCGGTCGTGTATCGGTTCGCTGACCGGTCCAGACGCACCTTTTCACACAAATTGGAAGCAAAGTGGGGCTTGGGCTTTGCGGGAGTCCGGACAGCAGCCATGTAGGACTCCGACACCCTCGGCCCACTAACCCCCCCTCCCGGTCCCATTTTCTTCCAATCGTCCCCTTATCCCCCTTGCTTCCTCCTCCTCCGCCTTTGTCAATGTACCTCTCCTATCGCCAGGCATGCATTGCCGGACACCCGCAACCAGCATCGACATGCCCGCTCATCTTTTACAACGGCGCCGTCCACCCAGGACCCATCCTTAGCCAGGTACACCCCGCCCCTCCCCCTATCGATGGCGTCCATGGCCAACACCACGCCCGACGGGTGTTCGGTCAAATTCCATTTTTGAACGGCAGGTCATTTTTTAGACTACGAAGAATGATGGGGTACTCAACCATGGAGGATGAGTTGTTGTGTGATGTGTTCTTGGTCGTATCCACGAAGTTCGTAGGTCGGAGCTGAAGGGGAATCTTCTGGCAACACATGCATGGTTCGTTTCATGCGTGAAAGCACATTGCACCCTATGACATGCACATCATCCAACAATGCAATGTGAAGTCATTATCATATCGATGGTACGCCATCCAGACCACCGTCACCAAGTTTCGTGACGCGGTTGCTCAGCTGGAGGCAAGATGGCCATTGGAAGCGACAGCGGAGGAGATCGTCAGTTTTGCCTCTTCTTGCTCAACTTATTGATCGAATCATTCACTCATTGTTTCTCCACACATTGTGTAGTCCGTATGCGTTGCCGTGATGTATCACGGGATAGAGGGACGGTCACTTACGTACATACACTGTTGGATGAAGCTGGAGGGGCAATATGTGTGGGACGACTTGATTCGTTCATGGAAAACTTGTTGAACATCCGGTTAATTTCGTTGAATTTAAACTATTGTTGTACTAGACTTATCTGCATGCTATGTATAGATGATTTGTGCTATTTCTATATGAACTTTGATGAATTCCGTAGGGTTTGATAAATTATGTCCGGTTTGTTGAAACCCGGCTTGAAATGTATGGGGTAGCGTTGGATGGTCGGCTCCCGCATCAGTGTTTGCAGACTAGTACCTCCATGTCCACGGACGGATGTGGGAGGAAATTTACGGGTCGGCATTGAAGATGCCCTAATGCTAGTTGAACAAAGTATTCTTGTCCAGTGCATATAAACAAATGTTTTGGGTGCTATGTTGACTATCTTCATGGGAAATGTTTCTTTAAAGATGCTTTTTAGTCCCTCATTTTGGTATTTTTCAATACAGACTACAAAAAATTGCTACTCTTAAAGTATCACCTTCATCCAGTTACCCACGAGACATGTATGCATCTTGGCTCGACTAGTTTTCAGGAGAAACTTAAAGGAACTCACCTCTGCTTGCTTGCCGTCACAATCAACACCTACACTTAGTTGGCACACTATGTACCCTAGTTGTGGTAAACTATCAGATCCATAATTCCTCGTCAACACTATTCAATTATATGTAACATCTCAAACATAGTTCGGAGCTAGCCTATGTTTATTTATTTGTTTATATTCCACTCCTAGTGATCCTCCTTGCCATGATTCCACAAACCTATGTTATTGACAGCGTGTTTGGTAGTTAGGGAAGGGGAATGAGAATTAGTAGTGCGAGTTGGTTGAGGGGTTGAGACGTGAGAAATAGACTTCTAGTCCCATTTTTCCTTGTTTGGTGATTGAAGGGAATTTGAGTGAGAATATGATCGGAGTGTGAATTTAGACATAAAAGGGAATCTTCGTTGACGATAATTTTGCCTAATTAAAACGGCAGCTCTGATCGCGTTTAAGCAGATGCATGAATAACTAACACACAATACGCTTCTCTGACATAGAAATGAGTATCCTTGTCTTTTTTTTCTTTTGCACAGAATGAGTATCCTTGTTTTGACCATACCTACAAGTGACTCATAATACTTGCTTCGAGACAATATGCTTGAAAGAAACATGCATATATATCATTGTGTAAATGTGCATGTACATATATTCAGCACCTACACATACAGTTGGAAAAGGACATCAGTTGGCGGTACTATCCAGCATGAGTATTGGTGTACATTAAAATACATAGAAGGTGCAGCAGCAGTCACAATGGCAAGCAAGAGTCTAACTTGAGCAAAATTGATTCATACCAATGTCCAACCTATATTTTTTTAAACAAATCGGATGCTCAACAGAAGAGAGTTTTCTTAACAATCAAAAAGGGAGACGAGAAATCATCACCACACACCTGCAACCTTTTTATGGCTATCGATATGTTGCGGGAGGGGCATTTTTGAATTTTTTTGGCAACCCAATTCCCTATCCCTTGGCTGAATTACCTGCCCACACCTGGGAAGAGATCCGCGGGAGTTCCACCCTCAAATTCCCTTCCCCTTCCCTAATGAATTCCCATGTCCATGAACCAATCATGGGACTTTAAATCTACCATCCTATGAATTCCCATTCCCCAAGTCCAACTCTCCGCAACCAAACGCGTTGTGAGTACCAATAACTTGTATAATAAATTTATGAATAGTGTAAACACTGCAAAACGATACACCCACCATTCCAGAATATACTGCATTTTTTTAGAAGTCAAACTTCGCAAACTTTAATCAAGTTATAGAGAAAAATGTCTATATTTACAAACATATCAATATATCATCAGATTCAAGTCACGGTCCATATTTTTATATTTTATTTACTTGTTAATTTTGATGTTGATGTTTCCCTCAACAAATTTTGTCAAACTTGGCAAGGTTTGAATTTTGAAAAAAAATACTATAGAAATTATATTATAGAACGGAGGATGTATCAGGAAGTTGAGGAGAAACATTCATGAGCTTCAGTGGAAGAGGATGAACGGAGTTATATTTTTAATGGACTTAGAAAAGACTTATGAGAAGACCAAATAGTCTTTTCTTCAACAGTCACTTCTTATGAAGAGAGTTGTTCCTCAATACGACATTTGTTCAAGGAGAGAGTGCACTACTAGAAAACTGGCTATAGCCAATATCCCTATTAGTGGCGCACCATAGTGGTGGTGCGCCACTGCTATATAGCAATGGCGCACCAGAAACAGGTGCGCCATTGTTATTTTTTTAGTAGTGGCGCACCACCTGAGCAGTGCGCCATTGTTATTTTTTTTGCCCACCCCCCCACCTCACCAGACATAGCAATGGCGCACCACACCAAGGTGCGCCATTACTATGTGTGTGCGGTGGGGTGTGTCCGTGTGTGTGAGCAATAGTAATGGCGCACCTCACACACACGGACACACCCCACCGCACACACACAAACACACAAACCCCCCCCCCCCCCCCGTGGATCGCCTTTTCGGTTTAAAAAAAATAAAAGAAAATGATAAAAGATTCAAAAAAATAGATGCCCATGTGTTATGTGTTCTAGTTGTTACGAAAATTAACAAACATGTATTTTGAATTTTTTTGCAAAAAAAAAACCGCCGTGTTTCGGTAAAATGGCCGTAACTTTTGCATACGACCTCCAATGAAAAAGTTTTTTATATGAAAAAGATACTACTCGAAAAGTTACATCCGAATTTTTTAGAATCCTCAAAAACCTAACAGAAAAAACGTTACAGCCATTGTTAGATCTGGAGGCAAAATAATACAAAAATTTAAAAAAATTAGCAATGGCGCACCAGTGCATAGTGCGCCACTACTATTTTCCCGCCTTCAAAATTCAAAAAAATTTAAAAATAGTAATGGCGCACCACACCTAGGTGCGCCATTACTAAGTCTGGGCAGTGACGTGGCAGTTCCCACCCACCACCGGTTCCCTCTCTTATCCTCTTTGACCCCTCTCTCTCCTGCCATCCTGCTTCTTCCTTCCCGTTCCCCTTCTTCCTCCCTTCGTAGGAGCCACAGGAGCGCCGCCGCCCGCAGCTCCTCCCGTTTGCCTCCCAGGTGAGTGCCCGAGGCCGCGCCTCCGCGCCCGACCTCCTCAACGCCCTCGCCGGAGCACCACCAGAGCCGGTTCCGGCCGTCCCTTCTCGCCGCTGGCCTCCTTCTCCCTCTCGTTGCTCTTCTCCCTCATCTCTCTCTGTCTTCCCCCTCGCAGGTACATTCCATGGCGCCGCCAGAGATGCCCAGTCAGACCCATCCTCCGTTTGCCAAGCCGCCATCGGATCTGAGGTGCCCGTCACCGGATCCGCCCGTTTCCCCCTCGCCTCCATGCCGTTCCGACCATCGAGGAGCCTCGCGCTGCCGCCCCTGTTCTATGCAGCGCCGCCATGGCCTCCTGCTCGTGCGAGGGACGGAGGGAGACGAGCGCATCGCTCGCCTCTCGCGGGTGGTCCGGCCCAACTTCGTCGGCGGTTGTGCAGAAACGAGCAAAAACGAGCAAAAACAAGCAAAAAGAGCAAAAAAATGAGCAAAAACACGAGCAAAAAACGAGCAAAAAAAGAGCAAAAACGAGCAAAAAAAATCGTGATCCAGATTTCAAAAATATAGCAATGGCGCACCAATTCTAGTACCAGTGGCGCACCATTCAAAAAAAAAATTCAAAAAAATTCAATAAAAAAAGTTACCAGTGACGCACCTGTAGCAATAGTAATGGCGCACCACATGGTGCGCCACTAGTATTTGGATTACTAATGGCGCACCAGAGGTGCGCCATTACTATTTGTTACTAATGGCGTGATAATAGTGTCGCACCTATAGTGCGCCATTAATAGCCAAAATAGGTGCGCCACTAACAGCCTTTTTTCTAGTAGTGGTGATGGCGTTAAGATCAATGCAGACACTAGGTATTACTTCCAAACTACAAAGAGCCTTCGACAGGGCGAATCAGATTGAGTGACTTGCCGTGGAAAAGGCAGCGAAGCTACAATACTGCTACCTTTGCTCAGTTTCATCCGACGGATTGAAAAACGACGGTCCAGATTAGATACCGCAGGAGCAGTTAACAATGCTTGCTACAGTCCATTCAGCAGTGATTTGTGCGAATAGTGTTCGGGAACAATGATTCGGCGGATCTCAACCATAATTCTTTTCTGTGGCAAAGTCGACAGGGACTTTGCCATAGCAAGTCAGCGAATCCGGATACTGGACAGGGAGACCCGCTATCTCACATCCTTCAGACATGCCGACTTTTCTCATAAGATGGGCAATTTCCCCATCCTCGACAAAACATTGTGCGACTGCATGACACAATCGCCCATTGCAAAGGCGTTGGAAGACCATGCTGAAAACATCAATGCTCAAGTTTGGTGGCAAAAGTTATCCCGGTGCCTCTCATTCTCAAAGCTTCGCATTACTCCTTAAACAACTAAGCAACGACGACGACTCTAGCAAATAAGTGTGGTCTTGTATCTCGTAACTATCCCTGTCAGTATGAGCTGTATAGATTTCAAATTTTCCTTTTTCCCTTGCGAGTATAGACTTTAATTTATAGAGTCCAAATGGTGGAGATGTGTTGAAGAGTAAAGGAGAGGCGTCTGTACATATATAGACAAGCACGAGCGCATCATGAACTGAATGACAAGAAGGCGTTTTTTATGCTCGTAAGTTATAAGAGATGTACGTTTGTATAATGCATATGGTAGGTGGACTGACAAGATCATGCACTGACGACGAGTTGTGTCCTTCAGTCCACGGCGGTTGGAGTAAATAGCCAAAAACTTTCACGTTTGGGTATGTGTTCCGTAGAAGTATCACTTTTAGTTGATTTGTCAAAAACTACCACTTCGACTATTTATTTATGAAAATATACCACTGCACATTCATGATCTCTTTGTTTAAAATAGACTTTGATTATGACAGGGATGACCCACCAGTCAGGTTCATGTGGCACTGACACTAAAAGTCAACACCGTTTGTTCAACCACGCTGGACCTTATGACATGTAGAGCCCATGTGTCAGTCCTATCTCCATTAACATTCCCCATGGAGGCCTCCCGCCGGAGCCGATCCACCGTGGCACCCCACTCTCACCGCCCCCATGAGCAGTACGGATTGCCCGTCACCGAATATAAAGTGTGTTGGAACAAACCCCGGACAAGCTCTTTCTCTTTCACTCACACAAACGAAGGTGGAAAAAAGAAGACATGATTTTCCGGCGCACAAACGTCAAAGCCGCAGGAACGAGTGCTTATTTCTTGGGCACATACACCTCAGCGCGGTGACACGTACCACACCTTGATCAATACAAGGGGAGCGATTTTTATACCCGCTGCACACACACGTAGCTAGCTTCCACACCAAGGCCAGCACGCACGCACGCATGGATCACCCGGCCACTAAGCCAACTAACTAAGCCATGCACACACAACCTGCTAGCTACATGCATGGTCGTCCTCAGGACATGCGCAGCCTTCCTCAACAGCGGCATGACCTGGCCATCCATCTAGCTAGCATGCAACCAACTGCTCCGGCAGCGCGCACGACGTGGCTGGCTCCAACAGATCTCAACGGTCCTCGTGCATGCAGCTCCTCCATGCAACGAACGCGAGCACGGACTCACGCCGGAACACTCACGCACCGACGCACGCCAAGGGCGAACACACGCGGTTTATTTTTGCTAACAGAGTGGAAGTAATTGCAATACGGCTCACCTGTGATGCGGTCAAGTGCGTCCTGCATAGGCACGGCGTGCAGGTGCAGTGCAAGTGCGTCCGTGTGTTGTGGTGTGTGCTCGTGTGTGTGCGTGTGTTGTGTTCAGTGCTAGTGTGTGCGTCTACGGCCGTGGAGTTCGCCACTGATGAGCTCTTCGATGTGCAAACGCGTCCTTGACGAACCGTGGCCGATGATTGACGTCGTAGCTCGTCGAGAAGTGTGACACCATGTTCGACGGCGTTGGCGAACATGGCCCGTGTCGCCGTGGACCGGGTCCACGGCCATGGCGGGCGCGCCTGTGCCCACTGCCCTGCATGGATCCAGCACATCGGCGGCAGGCAGCCAAGGACGAGCAGCTTATGATCCGGCACGCATACAAGCTGCTCGATGAAATGTGCCGGAGAGAAAATGTTTCGAGAGAGAAGAGGGTTGATGTTGACGTATGGGCCCCTCATATAATAACGGCCAACTTAATCGTCCAGTGTAATGGAGTTGACTTTGTCATGTCAACCCTAACTGGTTGTCCACGAAGGCCAAATGTGGTAGTTTTTTTTATATTTAACTTGTAAGCTTTTTCTGATCCGAAAGCGTAATTTTGTCAACCATTTTCTGCTATGCTGGTAGTTTTTTTTAATGAACTAGAGAGCTTTATTAATAAAAAAGAATTTGATTACGATCCGCTCGAAGGCTACTAACCAGGAAATAATGACTTTGATCAAGCCAACTTTCTGTGTCGTCCAACGTATTAACACGATAAGCACAAAGATGGGCGGGAACAACATTCAAAGTCATCCCGACATCAGTAACCAAAAAAGAAGCAAAGCTAGGAAATATCCCTTCTAATTCTTTCAAGATATGCGCAACAATTGAGGGAGAGTTGTTACGCGATTTCCATAGGTTGACCAACTCCATGCAGTTGACCTCCATAATCACATGCGAATATCCTCTGAACTGGGCGAAGATCACCACCTCACGGAGAGCCAAGAGTTCGGCAGTAAAAGGATCAGAGACCCCTCAGAGGGGTTTACTCGAGGCACCCAGGAAAGCGAGGTGAGATTGGGCCACACCGCCCGCACCTCCCATCCACGCATCAGAATGAACCGAATCATCTGTGTTGATGGTCACCCATCCTGGCTCATGCGGTCTCCAACACTGATTCACCGGCAATTTAGTTCGGCTAACTGACATTTCCAAAAGAGACAAATACTTATGCACCCATTTGATTGCCTGCACCGGATCATAACCGTCTTGATCGTGCATCCATCGGTTGTGAGAAGACCAAATTGAGTCCATAATAGTGATAATATTAGGGCATCTCCAACGTCGACCCGCAAACCTCCCGCATACGTCCGGATCACGCTGTCCGGACCGCAGAAGCCATCCAACGCGGTCCTGTATCGGTCCGCGGAGCGGTCCGGACATGATTTCTCCCGCAAACCGAAGACAAACGTGGGGGAGCTTTGCGGGAGTCCGGGCCGCTACTTCGCCCGATTCTAACCGTCCTGGCCCACCCCCTCCCGCGCGCTCCACCCGCCCGACACCAGCTACGCACATCCATGCCGCTGTAAACGGCCGCTCCACATTGAAGAGTGGACACGGCCGCTCCACATTGAAGGGTCTATTCTAACAACACCCTTAATAGTCTTATTCTGCTAACGGTGAGCTTATTCTGCTAACACCTGAGTACTTCCCGCACCCGCAAACTGAACCTCCCCAACACCACTAACAAAACTGCAGAAAAAAGCCCCACGCACCCACCCCATTCATCTACACGCCCCTTCTCGCACGACATCCACCAGCACCACCCTCCTCCTCCCCCAATCCAAACCCCCACCTCCCTCCACCTTCTACAGGAGTCGCCGCCGAAGCATCACCCGAGGCCGCAATGCCTAAGCACCTTGCAGAATTTTAGCAAGAAGGCAAAAAGGTGCTTGGGCAAGTGATGTAAGAGGACTTCCTCATTTTCCTACAAAAGGGGAGCACAATCTTCATTGTCCAATCATGTAAGAAGCCAGGGACGAGGATAGAAATAAATTCCTATGGGGTCAGCTTTAGAGGTAATGTGGTCATGTCTACAAATAAACAATGGTTAACAAAAAAATAGTGAAGGATTTACAAAAACCTTGGATGCCAGCTGACACCATTACAATAAAGGTAGCTCTGTCAGTGTAATCAACGATAGTAGTGGACTCATAAGAAGTGAGGATATGCACTAGGTCACAGGTTCTTATTTCTTCACAGTACATTTTTGTGCAAGCAGTGTGTCCATTTGCTCTATCTGAAGCTAAATTGCATGCTATGGAGAGGAAATTCTCATTTGCTTGTTACTAGACCACTTTCGCACACTTGTGGCTCCTTCAATCCATGGCAAACATGTTGGTGCTTGTATGCCATCCTATAAAATCGCTCGGTTTTACATATTTATTCCAATCCTGTTTTTCACTTCATGGTCAACCTACACTTTAATAATGCTTAAAATATTTTATGGTGGTTGAGGAGGAAGAACACAAGTTTTGTTGACTGGATAATGCTTCTAGGTTCATATTTTCAAGAAATGGGGGGAGTTTATGGAAGGCACAATAGTTTACTTGATTAACTACAACTATCAATGGCAGCTAAACTGAAGGAAATTCTACAATATCACCACGAAACATAGATGTTTTCTTCTTGTTTGCATGCATGGGTGCTTTCAACCCTATATGGATAAAAAAAGAAGGTTGATTCGAGGCCCTCACTTTAACTGTCACACCCCACATTTGAGGTTGTCTTAACTATGAGACTATTTAAAAAATATTTACGAGTTCTAATGCTATAGTTGAGCAAAGTTTTCTTCTCGAGTGCAATTCAACAACTGTTTTGTGTGCTATGTTGACTATCTTCTTGGGAAATGTTTCTTTAAAGATGCTTTTTAGCCCCTCATTTTGGTATTTTTCAATATAGACTACAAATAACTGTTACTCTTAAATTATCACCTTCACCAAGTTACTCATGAGACATGTATGCATCCTGGCTCCACCAGTTTTCAGCAGAAATTTAGAAGAACTCACCTCTTCTTGCTTGCCGTCACAATCAACACCTACACTACGTAGTGGCACACTTTGTACCCTAGTTGTGATAAAGTACGGATCCATAATTCCTCGCAAACTCTATTCAATTATATGTAACTTCTCAAACATAGTTCGGAGCAAGCCTATGTTTATTTATTTATATTCTGCACCTTGTGATCTTCATTGCCATGATTCGGCAAACCTATGTTCTTGAGTACCAATAAACTTGTATAATGAATTCATGAATAATGGAAACACTGCAAAACAATAAACCCTCCATTCAAGAATATAGTGCATTTTTTTGAGAAGTCAAACTTCGCAAACTTTAACCAAGTTATAGAGAAAAATGTCTACATTTACAAAAGTATCAATATATCATTAGATTCAAGTCACGGGCCATATTTTATTATTGTATTTATTTGTTAATTTTGATGTTGATGTTTCCCTCAATAAAAAAATTCAAAGCTTACAAGGTTTGAATTTTTAAAAAGAAACTATAGAAATTATATTATAGAACAAAGTGAGTATCAGGAAGTTGAGGAGAAACCATTCATGAGCTTCAGGGGAAGAGGATGGACCGATTTATATTTTTAATGGACTTCGAAAAGGCTTATGAGAAGACCAAATAGTCTTTTCTTCAACGGTCACTTCTTATGAAGAGATATGTTCCTCAATATGATATTTGCTCAAGGAGGGAATGTTGGCGTTAAGATCAATGCAGAAACTAGGTATTACTTCCAAACTATGAAAGAGCCTTGGACATGGCACTTCAGATTGGCTGACATGTTGTGGAAAGACAGCGAAGTTACAGTGCTACTACCTTTGCTAACTTTCATCCGGCAGATTGAAAAGCAACGTTCGAGATAAGATACCAAAGGTGCAGTGCTCACTACAGTCCGTTCAACAGTGATTTGTGCGAACTGTGTTCGGGAACAGTGATTCGATGGATATCAGCATTCAACTCTTTTTGTGGCAAAGTCAACGGGGAGTTTGCCATATCAAGTCAGCGAGTCCGAATACCGGAGAGGGAGACCAACTATCTAGCATCCTTCCAACATGCCGACTTTTCTCATAACACAGATCTCCCATCTTCTACAAAATATTGTGCGACTGCATGACACAATTACCCAATGCAAAAGCGTTGGAAGACCATGCTGAAAACATCAATGCTCAAGTTTGGTGGCAAAAGTTATCCTGCTGCCTCTCATTATCAAAGCTTCGCATTACTCCTTAAACAAATAAGCAATGGCGACGACTCTAGCAAATAAGTGTGTTCTTGTATCTCGTAACTATTCCTATCAATATGAGCTGTATAGATTTCAAATTTCCCATTTCCCATTTCCCCTTGCGAGTATAGACTTTAATTAATAGAGTCCAAACGGCGGAGATGAGCTGAAGTGTAAAGGAGAGGTGTATGTATATATGGACCAGCAGGAACGCGTCATGAACTGAATGACAAGAATGTGTTTTTATGCTCGTGAGCTATAAGAGATGTATGTTTGTATAATGTATATGGTAGGTGGACTGAGAAGATCATGAATTGATGACGTGTACTTCGGTCCGCGGCCGTTGGAGTAAATAGCCAGAAACTATCACGTTTGGGGTCTGTGTTCCGTAGAACTATCACTTTTACTAATTGATTTGTGAAAAACCACCACTTCGACTCTATTTTTTAAGAAAATCTACCACTTCACACTGATGATCTCTTTGCTTATAATAGATTGTGATTATGACAGGGATGACCCACCAGTCATGTTCATGTGGCACTGGCACTGAAAGTCAACCCGTTTGTTCAACCAGTACGCTGGACCTCATGACATGTAGAGCCCATGTGTCAGTTCTATCTCCTTCATTAACATTCCCATGGAGGCCTCCCGCCGGAGCCGATCCGCCGTGGCACCCCACTCCCACCGCCCCCATGAGCAGTACGGATTGCCGGTCGCCAAATATAGAGTTAGAGTGGAAGTAATTGCAGTACGGCTCACCTGTGATACGGTCAAGTGCGTCCTGCATAGGCACGGCGTGCAGGTGCAGTGCAAGTGCGTCCGAGTGTTGTGGTGTGTGCTCGTGTGTGTGTGTGTGTGTGTGTGTGTGTGTGTGTGTTGTGTTCATGCTAGTGTGTGCGTCTACGTCCGTGGAGTTCGCGACTGGTGAGCTCTTCGATGTGCAAGTGCGTCCTTGACGTACTGCGGACGGTGATCGACGTCGTAGCTTGTCCAGAAGTGTGACTCCCTGTTCGAACGCGTTGGCGAACATGGCCCGTGTCGCCGGGTCCACGGCCATGGCGGGCGCGCCTGTGCCCACTGCCCCGCATGGATCCAGCACATCGGCGGCAGGCGGCTAAGGAGGAGCAGCTTATGATCCGGCATGCATACAACTATACAAGCCACTCGATGAAATGTGCCGGATAGAAAATGTTTCGAAGGAGAAGAGGGTTGAAGCTGATGTGTGGGCCCATCCTATAATAACGGTCAACTTAACAGTCCATTGTAATGGAGTTGACTTTTGTGTCATGTCAACCATAACTGGTGATCCACGACAATCATAATCGCGCTTAGTTTGGCTGGACCGGTCACTAGCAGAGTGTGGTTGATTTTCTTGACAATCAATTAAAGGTGGTAGTTTTCCTAGACACGAATTCCAAATGCAGTTGTTTTTCGATATTTACTCTGTAAGATTTTTGCTGATCCGAAAGCGTAATTTTGCCAACCATTTTCTGCCCAAACATAATTTTGCCAACCATTTTGTGCTATGCTGGTAGTTTTTTTTCTTTTCAATGAACTAGAAAGCTTTATTAATTAACAAGAATCTGATTACGATCCGCTCGAAGTCTACTAACTAGGAAACAATGGCTTTGATCAAGCCAACTTTCTGTTTCATCTAAAGTACTAACACGATAAGCACAAAAATGGGCGGGAACAACATCCAAAGCCCTCCCGACATGAGTAATCAGAAAAGAAGCAAAGCTAGGAAATATCCCTTCTAATTCTTTCAAGATAGGCGCAACAGTTGAGAGAGAGTTGCTACACGATTTCCATAGGTTGACCAACTCCATGCAGTCGACCTCCATAATCACATGTGAATATCCTCTGAGCTGGGCGAAGATCACCCCCTCACAGGGAGCCAAGAGTTCGACAGTAAAGGGATCAGAGATCCCTGAGAGGGGTTTACTCCAGGCACCCAAAAAAGCGAGGTGAGATTGGGCCACACCGCCCGCACCTCCCATCCACGCATCAGAATTAACCGAATCATCTGTGTTGATGGTCACCCATCCTTGCTCATACGGTCTCCAACACTGATTCACCGGCAATTTAGTTCGGCTAACTGACATTACCAAAATAGACAAAGACTTATGCACCCATTTGATTGCCTGCACCGGATCATAACCGTCTTGATCGTGCATCCATCGGTTGTGAGGAAGACCAAGTGCGTAATAGTGATAATCTTAGGGCATCTCCAACGCCGACCCGCAAACCTCCCGCATACGTCTGGATCACGCTGTCCGGACCGCAGAAGCCATCCAACGCGGTCCTGTATCGGTCCACGGAGAGGTCCGAACATGATTTCTCCCGCAAACCGTAGACAAACGTGGGGGAGCTTTGCGGGAGTCCGGTCTGCTACTTCGTCTGATTCTGACCGTCCTGGCCCACCCAAACCCCCCCCCCCCCCTCCCGCGCGCGCCACCCGCCCGGCGCCAGCTACCCGCATCCATGCCGCTGTAGAGCGGCCGCTCCACATTGAAAGCGGACATGGCCGCTCCACATTGAAGAGTGGCCGCTCCACATTGAAGGGTCTATTCTAACAACACCCTTAAGAGTCTTATTTTGCTAACAGTGAGCTTATTCTGCTAACACCTGAGTACTTCTCGCACCCGTGAACTGAACCTCCCCAACACCACTAACAAAACCGCAGAAAAAAGCCCCACGCACCCACCCCGTCTCATCTCCACGCCCCATCCCGCACGACATCCACCAACACCACCCTCCTTCTCCCCCGATCCAAACCCCCACCTCCCTCCTCCTCCCCGATCAGAACCCCCACCTCCCTCCTCCTCCTCGATCCAAACCCCCACCTCCCTCCACCTTCTACAGGAGCCGCTACCGGAGCATCACCCGAAGCTGCAATGCCCAAGCACCTTGCAGAATTTTAGCAAGAAGGCAAAGAGGTGCTTGGGCAAGTGATGTAAGAGGACTTCCTCATTTTCCTACAAAAGGGGAGCACAATCTTCATTGTCCAAGCATGTAAGAAACCAGGGACGAGGATAGAAATAAAATCCTATGGGGTCAGCTTTAGAGGTAATGCGGTCATGTCTACAAATAAACAATGGTTAACAAAAAAATAGTGAAGGATCTACAAAAACCTTGGATGCCAGCTGACACCATTACCATAAAGGTAGCTCTGTCCGTGTAATCAACGATAGTAGTGAACTCATAAGAAGTGAGGATATGCACTAGGTCACATGTTCTTATTTCTTCATAGTACATTTTTTGTGCAAGCAGTGTGTCCATTTGCTCTATCTGAAGCTAAATTGCATGCTATGGAGAGGAAATTCTCATTTTCTTGCAACTAGACCACTTTCGCACACTTGTGGCTCCTTCAATCCATGACGAACATGTTGGTGCTTGTATGCCATCCTATAAAATCGCTCGGGTTTACATATTTATTCCAATCTTGTTTTTCACTTCATGGTCAACCTACACTTTAATAATGCTTAAAATATTATATGGTGGTTGAGGAGGAAGAACGTGAGTTTTTTTGACTGAATAATGCTTCTAGGTTTATATTTTCAAGAAATGGGGGGAGTTTATGGAAGGCACGGTAGTTTACTTGATTAACTACAACTATCAATGGCGGCTAAACCGAAGGAAATTCTACAATATCACCACGAAACATAGAGGTTTTCTTCTTCTTTGCATGCATGGGTGCTTTCAACGTGGAGCGGCCTATAAGTGTGTTCTTGTATCTCGTAACTATTCCTATCAATATGAGATGTATAGATTTCAAATTTCCCATTTCCCCCTTGCGAGTATAGACTTTAATTAATAGAGTCCAAACGGTGGAGATGAGCTGAAGTGTAAAGGAGAGGTGTATGTATATATGGACCAGCAGGAACGCGTCATGAACTGAATGGCAAGAATGTGTTTTTATGCTCGTGAGCTATAAGAGATGTACGTTTGTATAATGTATATGGTAGGTGGACTGAGAAGATCATGCATTGATGACATGTCCTTCGGTCCGCGGCGGTTGGAGTAAATAGCCAAAAACTATGACGTTTGGGGTCTGTGTTCTGTAGAACTGTCACTTTTACTAATTGATTTGTCAAAAACTACCACTTCGACTCTATTTTTTAAAGAAAATCTACCACTTCACACTGATGATCTCTTTGCTTAAAATAGACTGTGATTATGACAGGGATAGCCCACCAGTAAGGTTCATGTGGCACTGAAAATCAACACCGTTTGTTTAACCAGTACGTTGGACATTATGAAATTGTGGAGCCCACGTGTCAGTTCTGTCTACTTCATTAACACTCCCATGGAGGCCTCCCGCCGTGGCGCCCCACTCCCACCGCCCCATGAGCAGCAAGGATTGCCGGTCGCCGAATATAGAGTGGTAATTGCAGTATGGCTCACCTGTGATACGGCCAAGTGCGTCCTGCATAGGCACGGCGTGCATGCGCAGTGCAAGTGCGTCCGTGTATTGTGGTGTGTGCTCGTGTGTGTGTTGTGTTCAGTGCTAGTGTGTGCGTCTACGTCCGTGGAGTTCGCCACTGGTGAGCTCTTCGATGTGCAAGCGCGTCCATGACGAACCGCGGCCGGTGATTGACGTGGTAGCTCGTCGAGAAGTGTGACACCCTGTTCGACCGCATTGGCGAACATGGCCCGTGTCGCCGTGGACCGGGTCCACGGCCATGGCGGGCGGGCCTATGCCCACTGCCCTGCGTGGATCCAGGCATCCAGCACATCGGCGGCATGCAGCCAAGGACGAGCAGCTTATGATCCGGCACGCATACAAGCTGCTCGATGAACTGTGCCGGAGAGAAAATGTTTCGAGGAAGAAGAGGGTTGATGTTGACGTATGGGCCCTTTCTATAATAACGGTCAAGTTAACAATCCAGCGTAATGGAGTTGACTTTTGTGTCATGTCAACCCTAACTGGTGATCCACGACTGCCATAATTGCGCTTAGTTTGGTTGGACCGGTCACTAGCAGAATGTGGTTGATTTTTGTACAAAAAATAGGGTCAAAGTGGTAGGTTCTTGACAATGAATTAAAGGTGGAATCAATTAAAGGTGGTAGTTCTGAGACACGAATTTCAAATGTGGTAGTTTTTCGATATTTACTCTGTAAGCTTTTTTCAGATCCGAAAGCGTAACTTTGCCAACCATTCTCTGCTCAAGCGTAATTTTGCCAACCATTTTCTGCTATGCTGGTAGTTCTTTTTTTCAACGAACTAGAGAGCTTTATTAAGTAACAAGAATCTGATTACAATCCGCTCGAAGGCTACAAACTAGGAAACAAGGGCTTTGATCAAGCCAACTTTCTGCTTCGTCCAATGTATCAACACGCAAAACCCAAAGATAGGCAGGAACAGCATCCAAATTCCTCCCAACGTGAGTAATCGAAAAAGAAGCAAAGCTAGGAAATACCCCTTCTAATTCTTTCAAGATAGGCGTAGCAATTGTGAGAGAGTTGCTACGCGAATTCCATAGGTTGACCAACTCCATGCACTCAACCTCCATAATCACATGTGGATATTCTCGGAGCTGGGCGAAGCTCACCCCCTCACAGAGAGCCAAGAGTTCAGTAGTAAAAGGATCGAAGACCCTCGGGAGGGGTTTACTCCACGCACCCAGACCAGGCACCTAGAAAAACGAGGTGAGATCGGGCCACACCGCCCGCAACTCCCATCCACGCATCAGAATTAACCTCGACTGTGTTGATGGTTACCCATCATGGTTTAGACGGTACCCAACACTGATTCACCAGTGATTTAGTTCGTGCACCCATTTGATTGCTTGCACCGGATCATAATCATCTTGATCATGCATCCACCGGTTGCGAGAAGACCAAATTAAGTGCATAACAATGATAATCTTATATCTATCATCTTCAAAAAACATTTGATCCAGCAAGATATCCTTTGCCCAAGTGTGTGGGTGCACATGGCTAGTGGTAGTTTTGCGCGAGAAAACAACGTTGGGTGCTCATATACAAGTATACGAGGCATGTATGATGGCATCTATCATTTACGGACACACATGTATATCTCTTTGGGTTTAGGCCTCTTTGGCAGATTGGTTTACACCAATCTACTTACATTTTAGGAGTAAAACTACACCACATCCGAGCCTTCTCATGCCACCATATTTCAGCGCCGAATCGTGTGTTGGTCATCCAGGGCATGTTTTCTCCTCATGAGCTCATACAGGTCGGATGTCCCAGGTTGCTATCCCGGTAGCATATTCGGATGCATCTCGCTCAGTGACATCGGTCAAAGTCAGATGTTAAACGAACGATCATGATTCTACTTCACATCCTCGTAGCCCCACCCACTTCCCTCCCTTCCTGCACCCAAACCGCCCCCTCCCGGCCTTGGCTAGGATAGTGGTGTGCCGCAACTATCATTGTCACCGGGGAGAGAGAGAGAGAGAGAGACGACAATAACAATGGCGGATCGCCATCTTCACCCACGCCCCAACCGCTCCACCCACTCAACGACATGGCCGCCCGCTCCTATCCTTACTGCACCCAGCACAACACTGTCCTCAACCCTATTATTGCACCCACGTGGCCCCGACTAGACAGCGTGTTCCTATTCTCCACACGGATTGGTATCCTTGTCGGCTCTTCAGATCATCGGTCTGGACGTTGCCACGATGATTGTGACGACGTCCGTGAGGTGGAGGTGCATGGGCGCACTTTGCGCTTGGCTTCGAGTTGGAGGAGGACGCAAAATCAGCTTGTGTGGTGCCCCTGACGGAGCCAACCTAAGAGGATTTTTTTTCTTCTCAAGAACACGCAAGAGTTTTGCGTGCCTTTTGTATTAATAATGGTGAAAATGAGTACATGTAAATTTACAATGGTGTCGATCACAGACGATCACACACCAGTGCACAGGTAATTTGGTATTTTACCCTTTCGCCGTTTTCCACCTTAATCTTAGATATCAATGAGTAGGAGGCAACACCACCTTTTCAATCCTAGCATTGCACTCTAGCGAAATCTAGCGCACAACGAGGAACACCAGAGAATTGATCTGGCGTCGTCCACCAGCAGCAACGGCCGTATTCATTTTGTGCCACCAATTAGCGAGGGACGCATCCCAAGAAGGCGTCAATCGAGTAGCTGGTAGGGTAGAAGAACCTGGAACCATACCTCCCTAGAAAGGGGCACTGCATGAACATGTGCGCGTGAGTTTCCATTCCTGACAACAAAGCACGCAAAGCATCATGGTGTTGCATTTGCCACTGGTCCAATCTGTCCTTTGTCCAAAGGCAGTTTATCAACGCAAGCCACCCAAAAATCTTTATCCCAAGAGGGGCGCACGTAGGCCCAGCAAAGTCAATGCACAAAATTGAACTCTCTACCAAGAAAAAATGAGGTATACGCAGACTTCGATGACTAGACCCTATTTATCGTAGATTTCCAAGTCATCTTGTCTGGCTCTTGACTCAAGAAACGGTCGCGTAACATGTCCTAGATCGTCAAGATTCTGTAATCACCGGTGCAGAGAGAGATCCCCTAAAATCATTGATCAAGAATCCCCAAGGAGGGCTTCCTCCATGACACATCGGCGTCCCACTGCCCGGACAAAAGGGAGAAGCGAGGAGCCCATTTGAGCAAGACTGACGCCATCAATCCACCGGCCAGTCCAGAAAAGTGACCTACAACCATCTACCAAGCTACACTACAAAGAGGGCAAGAACAACTCCTCCGCCTCCGGAGAATCATCAGAGGCCCTGACCAAGGCTTGTCGTCGACCGTTCTATCCATCCACCACCAACGCGTCCGTAGGGTCTGGTTTAAGAGTTGTACATTATGAACACTGCTGGCCTCCACTTGCCCACACCAGAAGAAGACACGCCTTAACTTGTCCATGCAAGAGCGAAACGATGGTGCCAGGCAACATCATTGTGATCATACTCGTTGTGATCCTATATCTACAACGCATAAAATTATTGAGTGCCGCTAGTGGATCGGCGTAACTAGCTAGCTGGACATGAAGTCCAAACTTGACACACTCTAATGGCTACGCTCAATTGGGTGGTGAGTGTCCTATCATGTTCAAATTGACAAGATCTTCCTTTGTTGCTTAATAGATTTATCCCAATGCCTTCCATCCTCAAAACTCCACCGATTCATCAAATGTGACGTGTTTAGTAAGTATAAGTATCTTTTTATATTCCACAACTGTCGAAAATTTTCTTTTCTTTTCGTGAGTATGAACATCTCGAAGCGGGTGAAAGTGAGTTGGGGAGAAAAGGTGATGTACATGTGTGTGTATATAGATGAGAACTATGTATGTACTGACAAGAATATGGCACGGTAGATGGAGTGATATGAATATGCATAGATGACGAGGGTCACATGGACCATAAATTAAGCAGGAAGTGAATAAGAAATGCGCTTCTTAGTTCATATTCTCCCCGAGAACAACTTCAAGGCTGTTTTTTTCATGATTCAAAAGCAAGAATGAAAACGACACATTTGCATCTCCCACTCTTTTATATTGCATGGTAATACACATCTCATTCATGTAATGAATATCAAGCTACAAGCCATGTAAACACCGACGTGATAAAATTGAAAAAAAAAATAGAACCCTAGCTTTTGCATAAAAGACCACCAACCAAGAAACCATAACACAATCAGGATCGAAGAATCCTATGATCTTGACGCCAACGATCGTCACCTACCTCCGGCACCACAACAATCATCCAGAAAAATAGGATGTAACACTTCTTCGCCCAAGCTCGATGCGACTCCATCATTGATATGCAAATTTACATACCTCCAAAGTAGCTTATCAAAGGCGAAGCCATTGGCGTTGAAAGAATATGGCAGGGTTAGCACCCCAAACACGCCATCGAACTCTAGATTTAGCACCCTGCTCGATGATGACGTCATAGGAGGAAACCATGCGTGCTAGCCACCAACCACGAACCTGTTGGAAATATGCCCTAGAGGCAATAATAAAAGTAGTTATTATTATATTTCCTTGTTCATGATAATCGTTTATTATCCATGCTATAATTGTATTGATTGGAAACTCAATTGCATGTGTGGATACATAGACAACACTGTGACCCTAGTATGCCTCTAGTAGACTAGCTTGTTGATCAAAGATGGTCAAGGTTTCCTGGCCATAGACATGAGATGTCATTTGATAACGGGATCACATCATTAGGAGAATGATGTGATGGACGAGACCCAAACTATGAACGTAGCATATGATCGTGTCAGTTTATTGCTATTGTTTTCTGCATGTCAAGTATCTGTTCCTATGACCATGAGATCATGCAACTCACTGACACCGGAGGAATACCTTGTGTGTATCAAACGTCACAACGTAACTGGGTGACTATAAAGATGCTCTACAGGTATATCAGAAGGTGTCTGTTGAGCTGGCATGGATCGAGACTGGGATTTGTTACTCCGTATGACGGAGAGGCATCTCAGGGCCCACTCGATAATACAACATCACAATAAGCCTTGCAAGCAATGTGACTAAAGTGTTAGCCACGGGATCTTGTATTACGAAACGGGTAAAGAGACTTGCCAGTAACGAGATTGAACTAGGTATAGAGATACCGACGATCGAATCTCGGGCAAGTAACATACCGAAGAACAAAGGGAACAGCGTACGTGATTAACTGAATCCTTGACATAGAGGTTCAACCGATAAAGATCTTCATAGAATATGTAGGGACCAATATGGGCATCCAGGTCCCGCTATTGGTTATTGACCGTAGAGGTGTCTCGGTCATGTCTACATAGTTCTCGAACCCGCAGGGTCTGCACACTTAACGTTCGGTGACGTTTCGGTAGTATTGAGTTACGTATGGTGGTGACCGAAGGTTGTTCGGAGTCCCGGATGAGATCCAGGACGTCACGAGGAGCTCCGGAATGGTCTGGAGGTAAAGATTGATATATAGTAAGTCCCGTTTTGGTCACCGGAAAAGTTTCGGGTACTTCGGTAGTGTACCGGGAGTGCCGGGAGGGTACCGGGGGACCATCGGGAGGGGCCTCTCGCCCCAAAGGGCCTCATGGGCTGTGGGAGGAGGTAAACCAGCCCCTAGTGGGCTGGACGAACCCCCCCAACAAGGCCCATGCGGCTAGGGGTGGGAAAGCCCAAGTGGAGGAAAGGAAAACCAAGTGGGAGAGGAATCCTACTCCTAGTAGGATTGGAGTTGGACTCCTCCACCTCCCCACTTCGGCCGACTCCTAGGGGAAGCCCTAGGGGCGCCGGCCCCTCCCCTCCCTCCTATATATACTAGAGGGAGAGAGGGCCAAAGACACCCAACCCTAAAGGCCACGGTGCAGCCCTCTCTCCCAATAGATCGTCGCCTCTAGTTTTCAGCAGTGCTTAGGCGAAGCCCTGCTGGAATAGTTCTACCACCACCGCCGCCACGCCGTCGCGCTGCCGGAGAACTCATCTACCTCTCCGCTCCCTCTTGCTGGATCAAGAAAGCGGAGATCGTCATCGAGCTGTACGTGTGTTGAACGCGTAGGTGCCATCCGTTCGGTACTAGATCGTGATTGGATCGCGGGACGGCTAGCGATTTGGATCGCGAAGACGTTCGACTACATCAACCGCGTTTCTTAACGCTTCCCGCTTAGCGATCTACAAGGGTATGTAGATCCACTCTCCCTCTTGTAGATGCTCATCACCATGGATAGATCTTGCGTGTGCGTAGGAAATTTTTTGTTTCCCATGCAACGTTCCCCAACAGTGGCATCATGAGCTAGGTCTATGTGTAGATGAGATCACGAGTAGAACACAAAGGAGTTTGTGGGCGTTGATATTCAGATTTCCTCCTCCCTTGGTCTTTTCTTGATTCAGCGGTATTGTGGGATGAAGCGGCCCGGACCAACATTACTCGTACGCTTACGAGAGACCGGTTCCATCAACTGACATGTAACTTGGTTGCATAAAGATGGCTGGCGGGTGTCTGTTTCTCCCACTTTAGTTGGATCGGATTCGACAAAGGCGGTCCTTCAGAAGGTTGAATAGCAATTTGTGTATCACCGTTGTGGTTTTTGCGTAGGTAAGAATTGTTCTTGCTAGATACCCGTAGCAGCCATGTAAAACATGCAACAACAATTAGAGGACGTCTAACTTGTTTTTGCAGGGTATGTTGTGATGTGATATGGCCAATTACATGATGAGATATATGTGATGTATGAGATGATCATGTATTGTATAGAATATCACGACTTGCATGTCGATGAGTACGGCAACCGGCAGGAGCCATAGGGTTGTCTTTAATTTATTTTCGCCGTTTTGCTTTACTTTATTGCTATGAGTTAGCAATAGTCGTAGAAGCAACAATTGGCGCGACAACCTCATGGCGACACGTTGATGGAGATCATGGTGTCATGCCGGTGACGATGGAGATCATGTCGGTGCTTTGGAGATGGAGATCAAAAGCACAAGATCATGGCCATATCATGTCACTTATGATTTGCATGTGATGTTAATCCTTTTATGCATCTTATCTTGCTTAGGACGACGGTAGCATTATAAGGTGATCCCTCACTTAAATTTCAAGATAAAATTGTGTTCTCCCCGAGTGTGCACCGTTGCGAAAGTTCGTCGTTTCGAGACACCTCGTGATGATCGGGTGTGATAGACTCTACGTTCACATACAACGGGTGCAAGCCAGTGTTGCACGTGCGGAACACTCGGGTTAAACTTGACGAGCCTAGCATGTACAGACATGGCCTCGGAACACAAGAGACCGAAAGGTCGAACATGAGTCATATAGTAGATATGATCAACATGAAGATGTTCACCATTGAAACCACCTCATCTCACGTGATGATCGGACTTGAGTTGGTGGATTTGGATGATGTGACACTCGACTGACCGGAGGGATGTCAATTTGAGTGGGATTTTTTTAAGTAATATGATTAACTAAACTCATTATCTTGAACAATAGTCTAAGTTGTCTTTGCAATATTTATGTTGTAGATCAATGGCTCGCGCAGTAGCACCCCTGAATTTTAATGTGTTCATAGAGAAAGCTAAGTTGAAAGATGATGGAAGTAACTTTGTGGACTGGGCCCGTAATCTAAGGATTATCCTTACGGCTTCACAAAAGGCTTATGTCCTTGATGCACCACTTGGTAAACCACCTGCTCCAGTAGAGTCTCCAGACGTTGTGAACGCCTGGCAGGCACGTTCTGATGATTACTCAATGGTTCAATGTGCAATGTTGTATGGCTTAGAACCGGGACTTCAAAGACGTTTTGAACGTCATGGAGCATATGATATGTTCCTAGAGTTGAAGTTTATCTTTCAGAAGAATGCCCGGATCGAGAGGTATGAGACCTCCGATAAGTTCTATGCTTGCAAGATGGAGGAGAACGGGTCTGTCAGTGAACACATACTCAGAATGTCTGGGTATTCCACCCGTCTGGCTGAATTGGGTATGCCCCTTCCGTCAGAGGCGATCACTGACAGAGTTCTTCAATCATTGCCACCTAGCTACAAGAGCTTCGTGTTGAACTATAACATGCACGGGATGAACAAGTCAGTCGCCGAGCTATTTGTGATGTTGAAAGTCGCTGAGTCTGAGATTCAGAAGGAGCATCAAGTGTTGATGGTCAATAAAACCACTAGTTTCAAGAAGAATGGCAAGGGTAAGAAGGGTAACTCCAAGAAGAGTGGCAAAGCAGTTGCCCCTCCCGTGAAGAAACCCAAGGCTGGACCCAAGCCAGAAACTGAGTGCTTTCATTGCAAGGGAACTGGTCACTGGAAGCGGAACTGCCCCAAGTATTTGGCTGACAAGAAGGCGGCCAACAACAAACAAGGTATATATTATATACATGTTATTGATGTGTACCTTACCAACTCTCGTTGTAGTGCCTGGGTATTTGATACCGGTGCGGTTGCTCACATTTGCAACTCAAGACAGGAACTGCGGAATAGACGGAGGCTGGCAAAGGACGAAGTGACGATGCGCGTGGGAAATGGTTCCAAGGTTGATGTGATCGCCGTCGGCACGCTCGCTCTTCGATTACCATCGGGATTAGTGATGAACCTGAATAATTGTTATTTAGTGCCTGCGTTAAGCATGAACATTATATCTGGATCTTGTTTATTGCGAGACGGTTACTCATTTAAATCGGAGAATAATTGGTGTTCTATTTATATGAGTAATATCTTTTATGGTCATGCACCCAATGTGAGGGGTTTATTCTTATTGAATCTCGATAGTGATGATACACATGTTCATAACATTGATGCCAAAAGATGTAGAGTTGATAATGATAGTATCACTTTCTTGTGGCACTGCTGTTTAGGTTATATTGGTGTAAAACGCATGAAGAAGCTCCATGCTGATGGACTTTTGGAGTCACTTGATTTTGAATCACTTGACACATGTGAACCATGCCTCATGGGCAAGATGACTAAGACCCCGTTCTCTGGAACAATGGAACGGGCAAGTGACTTGTTGGAAATCATACATACTGATGTGTGCGGTCCGATGAGCATTGAGGCGCGCGGTGGATATCGTTATTTTCTCACCTTCACTGATGATTTAAGCAGATATGGGTATATTTACTTAATGAAACACAAGTCTGAAACGTTTGAAAAGTTCAAGCAATTTCAGAGTGAAGTTGAGAATCATCGTAACAAGAAGATAAAATTCCTACGATCTGATCGAGGAGGAGAATATCTGAGTTATGAGTTTGGCAGTCACTTAAGACAGTGTGGAATTGTTTCACAATTGACACCGCCTGGAACACCACAGCGTAATGGTGTGTCCGAACGTCGTAATCGAACCTTATTGGATATGGTGCGATCTATGATGTCTCTTGCCGATTTGCCACTATCGTTTTGGGGTTATGCATTAGAGACAGCTGCATTCACTTTAAATAGGGCATCATCGAAATCCGTTGAGACGATGCCATATGAACTATGGTTTGGCAAGAAGCCAAAGTTGTCGTTTCTTAAAGTTTGGGAATGTGATGCTTGTGTCAAAAAGCTTCAGCCTGAAAAGCTGGAACCCAAAGCGGAGAAATGCGTCTTCATAGGATACCCAAAAGAGACAGTTGGGTATACCTTCTATCTCAGATCCGAAGGCAAAGTGTTTGTCACTAAAAACGGAACATTTCTTGAGAAAGAGTTTCTCTCGAAAGAATTGAGTGGGAGGAAGATAGAACTTGATGAGGTTGTTGAACCTTTACTTCAACCAGAGAGTAGCGCAGCGCAGAAAGATGTTTCTGTGGAGCCTACATCAGTTGAAGAAGTTAATGATGATGATCATGAAGCATCGGATCAAGTTGCTATCGAACCTCGTAGGTCGACAAGGACGCGTACTGCTCCTGAGTGGTACGGCAACCCTGTCTTAGAGGTCATGTTGTTGGACAACGATGAAACTACGAGCTATGGAGAAGCGATGATGGGCCCGGATTCCGAGAAATAGTTAGAGGCCATGAAATCCGAGATGGGATCCATGTATGAAAACAAAGTATGGGCTTTGGAAGTATTACCTGAAGGGCGAAAGGCCATTCAGAACAAATGGATCTTTAAGAGGAAGACGGACGCAGACGGTAATGTCACCGTCTATAAAGCTCGACTTATGGCAAAAGGTTTTTCACAAGTTCAAGGAGTTGACTACGATGAGACCTTCTCACCAGTAGCGATGCTTAAGTCCGACAAAATCATGTTAGCAATAGCTGCCTTTTTCGATTATGAAATTTGGCAGATGGATGTCAAAACAGCGTTCCTTAACGGTTTTCTTAAGGAAGAGTTGTATATGATGCAACCAGAAGGTTTTGTCGATCCAGAGAATGCTGACAAAGTTTGCAAACTCCAGCGATCCATTTATGGACTGGTGCAAGCATCTCGGAGTTGGAATCTTCGCTTTGATGAGGTGATCAAAGCGTTCGGGTTTATACAAGTTTACGGAGAAGCTTGTATTTACAAGAAAGTGAGTGGGAGCTCTATAGTGTTTCTAATATTATATGTGGATGACATATTGCTGATTGGAAACAATATAGAAATGTTGGAAAGCGTGAAGAAATATTTGAACCAGAGTTTTTCAATGAAGGACCTAGGAGAAGCTGCTTTCATATTAGGCATCAAGATCTATAGAGATAGATCGAGACGCTTAATAGGACTTTCACAGAGCACATACCTTGACAAAGTTTTGAAGAAGTTCAAAATGGATCAGTCCAAGAAGTGCTTCTTGCCTGTATTGCAAGGTGTGAAGTTGAGTAAGACTCAATGCCCAGTGATTGCAGAAGATAGAGAAAAGATGAGTGTCGTCCCCTATGCTTCAGCCATAGGCTCTATCATGTATGCAATGCTGTGCACAAGACCCGATGTCAGCCTTGCCATAAGTATGAACGGAAGGTTTCAAAGTGATCCAGGAATGGAACACTGGACGGCGGTCAAGAATATCCTGAAGTACCTGAAAAGGACTAAGGACATGTTTCTCGTTTATGGAGGTGATCAAGAGCTCGTCGTAAAGGGTTACGTCGATGCAAGCTTTGACACTGATCCGGATGAGTCCAAGTCTCAAACCGGATACGTATTTATTCTTAATGGGGGTGCGGTAAGCTGGTGCAGTTCCAAGTAAAGCGTGGTAGCTGATTCTACATGCGAAACGGAGGACATCGCTGCCTCGGAGGCGGCGAAGGTAGGTGTCTGGATGAAGGAGTTCATGACAGATCTTGGAGTAGTGCCTAGTGCACTAAACCCAATGACTCTGTTTTGTGACAACACTGGTGCCATTGCTCTAGCCAAGGAACCAAGGTTTCACAAGAGGACCAGACACATAAAGCGACGTTTCAATTCCATCCGCGATTACATCAAGGAGGAGGACATAAATATTTGCAAAGTGCACATGGATCTGAATGTTGCAGATCCGATGACTAAACCTCTTCCAAGGGCTAAACATGATCAACACCAGAACTGTATGGGTGTTAGATTCATTACAATGTAAATCACATAGTGATGTGAGCTAGATTATTGACTCTAGTGCAAGTGGGAGACTGTTGGAAATATGCCCTAGAGGCAATAATAAAAGTAGTTATTATTATATTTCCTTGTTCATGATAATCGTTTATTATCCATGCTATAATTGTATTGATTGGAAACTCAATTGCATGTGTGGATACATAGACAACACCGTGTCCCTAGTATGCCTCTAGTAGACTAGCTCGTTGATCAAAGATGGTCAAGGTTTCCTAGCCATGGACATGAGATGTCATTTGATAACGGGATCACATCATTAGGAGAATGATGTGATGGACAAGACCCAAACTATGAACATAGCGTATGATCGTGTCAGTTTATTGCTATTGTTTTCTGCATGTCAAGTATTTTTTCTATGACCATGAGATCATGCAACTCACTGACACCGGAGGAATACCTTGTGTGTATCAAACGTCACAATGTAACTGGGTGACTATAAAGATGCTCTACAGGTATCTTCGAAGGTGTCTGTTGAGCTGGCATGGATCGAGACTGGGATTTGTTACTCCGTATGATGGAGAGGTATCTCAGGGCCCACTCGGTAATACAACATCACAATAAGCCTTGCAAGCAATGTGACTAAGTGTTAGCCACGGGATCTTGTATTACGGAACGAGTAAAGATACTTGCCGGTAACGAGATTGAACTAGGTATAGAGATACCGACGATCGAATCTCGGGCAAGTAACATACCGAAGAACAAAGGGAACAGCATACGGGATTAACTGAATCCTTGACATAGAGGTTCAACCGATGAAGATCTTCGTAGAATATGTAGGAACCAATATGGGCATCTAGGTCCCACTATTGGTTATTGACCGTAGAGGTGCCTCGGTCATGTCTACATAATTCTCGAACCCGCAGGGTCTGCACACTTAACGTTCGGTGACGTTTCGGTAGTATTGAGTTACGTATGGTGGTGACCGAAGGTTGTTCGGAGTCCCGGATGAGATCCAGGACGTCACGAGAAGCTCCGGAATGGTCCGGAGGTAAAGATTGATATATAGGAAGTCCCGTTTTGGTCACCGGAAAAGTTTCGGGTACTTCGGTAGTGTACCGGGAGTGCCGGGAGGGTACCGGGGGACCATCGGGAGGGGCCTCTCGCCCCAAAGGGCCTCATGGGCTGTGGAAGGAGGTAAACCAGCCCCTAGTGGGCTGGCCGAACCCCCCCCCCCCCCCCCCAACAAGGCCCATGCGGCTAGGGGTGGGAAAGCCCAAGTGGAGGAAAGGAAAACCAAGTGGGGGAGGAATCCTACTCCTAGTAGGATTGGAGTTGGACTCCTCCACCTCCCCACTTCGGCCGACTCCTAGGGGCAGCCCTAGGGGCGCCGGCCCCTCCCCTCCCTCCTATATATACTAGAGGGAGAGAGGGCAAAAGACACCCAACCCTAAAGGCCACGGTGCAGCCCTCTCTCCCAATAGATCGTCTCCTCTAGTTTTCAGCAGTGCTTAGGCGAAGCCCTGCTGGAATAGTTCCACCACCACCGCCGCCACGCCGTCGCGCTGCCGGAGAACTCATCTACCTCTCCGCTCCCTCTTGCTGGATCAAGAAGGCGGAGATCGTCATCAAGCTGTACGTGTGCTGAACGCGGAGGTGCCGTCCGTTCGGTACTAGATCGTGATTGGATCGCGAGACGGCTAGCGATTTGGATCGCGAAGACGTTCGACTACATAGACCGCATTTCTTAACGCTTCCCGCTTAGCGATCTACAAGGGTATGTAGATCCACTCTCCCTCTCGTAGATGCTCATCACCATGGATAGATCTTGCGTGCGCGTAGGAAAATTTTTGTTTCCCATGCAACGTTCCCCAACAGAACCATGCACATGATCCACCGTCTTTAAGTTCCCTTCATATAGACCACTATCTACATCCGCTCCTCCACTATCTTCCAAGCTCCGCGCCTATACTTGCAACGACATAGCCCGAGGACACAAGTCCACAATATGGATGCCCCGGTCACCATGTTATCCCCACTTAAACAGACTAACAGCCAAATCCATCACCCACCAACGGGCATAATCGTGTCAAGGAAAGATCTAAAGATTTATTATTTGGCGCCGCCGTCGCCCTTGCCAAAGCCATAACGTGGAACGGCCAAAAACATAAGCTACTAAGTCCATAAAACCTAAAACTACACAATCCATATGCGTGGGACCGGTGACCCCATCACCACCAACTACCAATGACCGAGAGGTCATCAATAGAGGGGCCGTGGGAGGACGGTGCTGGAAGATGGTTTCCCTCGAATCTTTAGTCACCCTAGCCATCGCCAGAGGTTTAGGGTTTAGGTGGGAAACTGTTAAGCATCGATTATTTGCATCTCCCGCTCGCACGATGCAATTCCGCATGTGTATAGGTAAACACATTGTTCCCACTTCGAGTCCCCGACACGTTTTGGGATCCGATCTGAACTCTGAACCACTGTCTTCGTACTTTGCCCTCCACCTCGCGGCCTTTCCCCGAACCAACCTAAAACACCCGCAATCATCAACGCACACCGTTCTCGAGTCCGATCAAGCTTCGTTCGAAGGCATCACCTCCTATTTCCTTCGCCTATGTCCCTCCCGTCGACACCACCAGCCCCTAACCCCAGCCCGCTCTTGCGATCGCCATGGATATCGAAGAGAACCCCATCTCGCCGCACTCCACCCCCAGGCGCCACCTCCGCCCGCCCGACAACGATGTGGATGAGGCCTCCCCCGAAGAACCAGAAGCGTAGCCATCATCATCATCACCACCACCACTGGCGCCTCCACGACCACGGGGACATGGGAGATCAAGAGGAGGCCCCATGGACATCGGCCGCTGCGCTAGGGGAGGGTGAGGTCAAGGATGGTGAGATAATAGATGGCCTCGCCACCTCCATGGGACTCGGTGCTGACTTCTCGCAAGGCGGGGTCGGTGTTCGGCGGTTTGGCACCTATTCCGGTATGTTCTGAGCCTCCCTATATACAAATGCCACCCCAACCTTCATCATGTGATCTCGTTTGTTAACTGCAAGCTAAGAGGAAAATTGGTCATCGTGCTCATGCTCGTGGTGATACTATATCTACAAAGCATAAAATTATTGAGTGTTACTAGTGGATCGTTGTAATTGGCTAGCTGGCACATGAACTGCGAACTTATTACACTCGAAGGATTGTGCTCAGGTGTGTGGTATGTGTCCTAGTCATGTTCAAATTGACTGGACCTTCCTTTCCTGCTAAATATATTTATCCCAGTGCCTTCCATTCTCAAAGCTCCGCTAACTCATCACTTGTGATGACTTTAGTAAGTACATGTCCCATAACCGTTGTCGATAACTATATCTGTTTTCTTTTTGTTTCTTTACGAAGAATATGAACTTCTCAAGAAGATCAAACGTGGGATGAGGAAGGAAAGTGATGTGCATGTGCGTGTATATAGACGAGGATATGTACAAACAAGAAGATCTCAGGAGTAGTGCGGTATTTCATAAATGGAGTGGCTTGAATATGCATTGGTGACAACTGGTGAGGGCCACGGAGATAGCCAATAGGGACCATAAATTAAGGTAGTGAACGAGAAATGTGCTCTTCTTTGTTCATGTTCTCCTCAGAAACAAATTCAAGGCTAACATTTCATGATTCAAAAGCAAAAATCTTACCGAGAAATTTGGAGCTCCACCAGCACGATGCAATTCCACATGTGTATATGTAAACATACTAACTTCTATGAAGCGAAGATAGATTGTAGTTGTACAACGGTATCCAAAACATATCTTACGGACGGCCTATAAAACACTCACGATAATGGACGAAGCTACCGTAACACCGGTCACTTTTGTAATTTCTTCATTAATTTCATACTAATCATTGCTTAATTTCATGGATGACACCATATGAATTTTCTCTTCTAGATTTGTCCCTAGCCCCGAAGACAAAGTAGAGCGCGGTTCGAAATCGGGGTTGAACTCTGAACGGCGTCGTATCCGCTCACACTGATGCCCTGATGTTCGAGCGTTCATTCAGAATCACCTTCGTAGTTCCCCGACGACCTCGCCCCAACCGATCCAGAACACACATGATCACTGGCGTGCACCGTTCCCGAGCCCAATCGAGCTCCGTTCGAGGCATCATGCGCCTCCTATAGTCGTCTCTCCTACGCCCACCCCACCAAACTGTAACCCCAGCCCACTCCCTCGGTCACCATGCATGGGCATCGAAGAGGGCCCCGTCTCGCCGCGCTCCACCTCCAGGCGTCACTGCCAGCCGCCCGGTGGCGTCGCGAACGAGGCCTCCTTCCCAAAGCGCCGGAAGCATACCCATCAGACTACAGATACCCTCTATAAATTGTGACAACTTGTAACTTTGGAAGCCTCATGTTTCGTAGTGTTTCATATACTAAACATAAATTTCATTATTGTATATGTTAAGCTGATAAATTTCATTGTTGATGATAAATTTCTGTATACTAGCATCAAGAGACAAATGTAGTTGAAATAAATACCAAACGGTATATACAAATGAACGCCCCCAACCTTTAGTTTGTGATTTTGTCACTTGACTGCAACCTAAGAGGAAACTGATCATCGTGCTCATGCTCGTGGTGATCCTATATCTACAAACATGAAATTATTGAGTGTCACCGGTGGATACGAGTTACTAGCTAGCTGGCACATGAAATGCAAACTTGTTTCCCTGTAAGGACTGCGCTCAGTTGTGTGGTGAGTTTCCCAGTCATGTTCAAACTGACTTCATGTTCTTTGTTTCCTCACTAGATCTATCCCAGTGCCTTCCATTCTCAAAGCTTAGCTAACTCGTCATAACGATGACTTTACTAAGTATAAGTATCTTCTCATATCCCATAACCAGCGCTGAGAACTGTAAGACGTAGGGTTTTTGGGAACTGGCTCAACCCTCTATGGGGTGGCCTATCACATATATATAATGATGTACAATGTACAATCAAGTCCTATACCAATACGGTATGGATTACACAGTTGGGATACAATACAAAGTCTAACACCCTCCCTCAATCTCAACTCACTCCTGAAGCATCTAGAAGGTTGAGATTGCGCCTACAGACCTCAACATGGGAGAAGGTAGAGGCTTGGTGAAGATGTCTGCAAGTTGATCTTTTGAAGAGATAAACCTGATTTGTAGTAGCTTCTGTGCAACACGTTCCCTCACAAAATGATAGTCAATCTCAATGTGTTTGGTCCGTGCATGGAACACCGGGTTTGTTGATAGAAACGTAGCACCGATGTTGTCGCACCAAAGGACCGGAGGATGTGGCTGGGAAACTCCCAGCTCTCGAAGTAGGGACTCAATCCATATAAGCTCGGCAGTTGCATTGGCAACCGCCTTGTACTCGGCTTCTGTGCTGCTGCGGGAAACAGTGGCTTGCTTGCGTGCACTCCAGGCGATCAAATTAGGACCCAAGAACACAGCATATCCCCCCGTAGATCGCCTGTCGTCTGGACACCCAGCCCAATCAGCATCTGAGAATGCAGAAAGAACTCCGGAGGAACTGGGGCGCAGGTGGAGACCATAGGAGACAGTGAGACGCACATAACGCAGTATGCGCTTCACAGCAGACCAGTGCATATCAGTAGGCGCATGAAGATACTGGCACACCCTGTTAACCGCAAAGGAGAGATCAGGACGCATGATCGTCAGATACTGCAGGCCACCAACAATACTCCGATACTCAGTCGCATCCTCAGGAGACAGAAGAGCACCATCAGCAGCTGAAAGCTTGTCGGTGGAGGACATGGGCGTAGGAGATGACTTGCACTTGAGCATACCAGCACGGCGCAAGAGATCAAGAGAGTACTTCTTTTGGGTGAGAGCTAAGCTGCCACGAGGCTGATGAGCGACTTCAATACCCAGGAAGAAGTGAAGCTTTCCCAAATCCTTAACTACAAAATCTCTGCCAAGTGCAGTCACAAGAGCATCGGCAGCCGTCATAGAGGAGCTGACCAGGATAATGTCATCCACGTACACAAGCAAGTACACAGTCACACTCGGGCGCTGAAACAAGAACAGTGAAGTGTCAGCCGTCGAAGGAACGAAGCCATGAGTACATAGAGCTGAAGCCAGGCGAGCATGCCAGGCACGAGGCGCCTGCTTCAGTTCATAGAGAGCCTTCATCAGACGACAGAGATGATGAGGCTGAGTGTGATCGACGAATCCAGATGGCTGCCGCATGTAAACCTCTTCTTCAAGCAACCCATGAAGAAAGGCATTCGCACATCAAGCTGGCGGAGAGACCATCCATGAGAAACTGCCAGAGACAAGAGAAGCCGAATAGTGGTAGGCTTAACAACTGGGCTGAATGTATCCTCATAATCCAGTCCATGGCGCTGTTTAAAGCCCTTAGCCACAAGACGCTCTTTGTAGCGCTCAATAGAACCATCTGCATGTTTCTTCACCTTGAAAACCCACTTCGAATCAATGATGTTGACGCGAGGCGGAGGGGGAACAAGTGTCCAGGTCTCATTCTGTATAAGAGCTTGATACTCTTGTTCCATAGTAGCCCTCCAGTGCGGGATACTCATAGCGGCTTCATAACTGCGTGGTTCGGCGGTTGGATCTTCCACAACATGAGCAAGGCAGGCAGCCAAGTATGTGACTGTGCCATCGGTGCGTTCCTTGGGACGAACGATGCCACTGCGGCTGCGTGTGTGCGGACGCCGCGGAGCAGCGAGCACAGGGGCAGGCGGAATATCCGAAGCAGGCGAGGCCGGCCCAGGAGACTCCGGCGAAGAGAGGCCAGGCGACGGTGGGCCGGTCGACGCGGGCCCAGGCGTCGTGTGCGACGCTGAGCTGTGCGCTGCCAACCCAGGCGAGGTGGGCGGCAAGGAAGCTCGCGCGGGCGACGTGGGCGACGACGGAGGCGAGGCCGGGCTAGGAGGCGGCGACATGGGCCGCTCGGGGGAGGCCGTCGCTGGCGCCGGCCCAGGCGTTGCTCCTGAGACGGGGTCAAAGGCGGGAGGCGGTGCATGCGCATGCACCGGCCGATCGACGTGCGCCACAGACGACGCAGGCGGTGCATCGGGTAGGAGTTCCAGGCGAGCACCACGTCCAGTTCCTGCACCATGATTAGGTAACAACACAGGCGAATATGCAGCATCTTCAAATTGGCCAGGCATAATAGGAGATGAATGCATAGATGGGGCTATGATGGGTGGCTGTGGCATGGCGGAAAAAGGGAAGACGTTCTCATCAAAGACAACATCACGAGATATGTAGACACGATTTGTTGGCACATGGAGGCACTTGTAGCCTTTATGGAGAGAACTATACCCCAAGAACACACATTTTTTGGACCGAAACTCAAGTTTTCGATTATTATATGGACGAAGATGGGGCCAACAGGCACACCCGAACACCTTGAAAAAGGTATAGTCAGGAGTTTCATGCAAGAGAAGCTCAATAGGAGTTTTCATATTAAGGACACGCGTAGGTAGTCTGTTAATAAGAAAACATGCGGTGGCAAAGGCATCACTCCAAAAGCGAAAGGGTACAGAAGCATGAGCAAGAAGTGTGAGGCCGGTCTCAACTACATGGCGATGTTTGCGCTCAACAGCGCCATTTTGCTGATGTGTATGTGGGCATGATAAACGATGAGAGATCCCAAGCTTATTAAAGAAAGTGTTGAGGTTGCGATATTCGCCCCCCCCAATCTGACTGAACATGAATAATTTTATGCTTGAGTAGACGTTCAACATGCATTTGAAACTGAATGAATATATCAAACACATCAGATTTGCGCTTAAGAAGATAAAGCCATGTAAAGCGACTATAGGCATCAATAAAACTGACATAGTAGTTGTGACCACTAACAGATGTTTGTGCTGGACCCCACACATCGGAAAATACAAGTTCAAGAGGACTCGTTACTTCCCTAGTAGATGAAACAAATGGTAGTTGATGACTTTTGCCTTGTTGACAGGCATCACACATGGACATCTCGTTATTGCTAGACTCTAATGGCAGCTCATGGCGGTGGAGTATGTGGCGAACGATGGGGGTGGCAGGGTGACCAAGGCGAGAGTGCCACTGTGACGGCAACACACGAACACCGCTGAAGACGCGCGGGGCGGATGGATCCTCCAAACGGTACAAGCCTTGGCTCAAGCGGCCACTAAGCAGGACGTCCCGGGTTGCTCGGTCCTTAACAAAAAGATCAAAAGGGTGAAATTCACATAGGACATTATTATCAAGGGTGAGCTTAGGAACGGATAAAAGATTACGAGTCACCGAGGGTACCCGCAAAATATTACGAAGGTGGAGCTGCCTAGAGGGATGACTAGTTAACAGAGATGCTTGGCCAATGTGAGAGATGAGCATACCTACACCATTGGCGGTGTGAACCCTGTCGTGGCCGTAGTAGGGTTGGTAGGTGGCGAGCTTGTTGAGCTCGTTCGTCGTGTGATCCGTGGTGCCGGTGTCCATGTACCACGCGGGATCAATGGGGTAGGACAGCGTGTACCCCTGATCGACGCGCGTGTCCTTGCCCTTGGCGACGACGTGGGCAGCCGGGGCGGCGGGGGGGGGGGGGCGAAGTCGGCCATGGCAAACTGGCGCTCGTTGCCCCTGTCGTCATTACCGATGCCGAGGAAGCTCTTCTGAAAACGTCGGTGGCACCTGGAGGCGACGTGTTTTTCACGGCCACACAGTTGGCACACACGAGCGTTGGGACCCACACCCGAGGTTGGTGCAGGGGGCGGGGCGGCCTTGGCAGCAGACGGGGGCGCAGGCGGGCGCTGGCCGCGAGAGGCCCAATAGGCCGCCGGCTGCTCGGCGATGGTGGCGGAGGAGCGACGAGCCTCGACGCGCTGCTCGGTGAAGAGGAGGCGTGAGCAGAGCTCGTGAGGAGGCATCGGTGGCTTGGCGTTGTGGACGGCCTCCGCGAGATTGTCGTACTCGGCGTCGAGGCCCTTGATGATGTAGCCGGCGAACTCCTCGTCCCGAAGCGGCTGACCAATAGAGGTCAGCGTGTCCGCCAGGCCCTTGATCTTGTTGAAGTAGGTCGTGGCGAAGGAGTCCAGTTTCTTGATGTCGTCAAGCTTGCTACGAAGAGCCATCGAGTGGGCGGTGGAGACCTGGGCAAAGGCGTGCTCCAGGGTCGTCCAAGCGTCTAGGGAGGTGGCAGCGAAGAGGCAGAGACCGGCGACCCCGTCACCCAGGGAACCCTGGATGGCTGAGAGGATCGCCTGGTCCTGCTGCACCCACATGCGGTGTTCCGGGTTGATGGCCGGGCCGTGGATGGTGGTGATGACCTGTGGAGGACACGGCAGGGAACCATCGACATACCCAAGGAGGGAGCGGTTGCGGAGCAGCGGTAGTACCTTGGCGCGCCAGAACAGGTAGTTGTCCGGCGTGAGTCGGATGGTGATCAGGTTGTCGAAGTGGAACGGTCCGGAGGGCGTGACGGCGTCGGCAACCGGGGCAGCGGACGACGCAGCGGCGACGGGGGCCACAGCCGCGGGCGGGGCATCGAGAGCCCCCGAGGCCGCCGGCAAGATTGCGAGTGTCGGGGACGAGCCGGTGGAGGCCGCGGGTGGCGCCGCGAGCGGGACCGTCGTCGTGGCGACGGAGATCGCAGGCGCGGCAGTCGCGGGAGACGGCGGGATTGGAGCCGAGAACATGGATCCCACGGCGGTGGTGCCGAAGAATTGGGGCATCGGCGGAGCAAGGGCACGAGGCGGGAGGTTGAGGAGGGCGGCAAGCGACGCGGGGATGGACCCGGAGCTGGCGGCGCCCGAGGCGGAAGCGGACATGGCGGCGGCGGCGGCGGCCCTAGGGTTTGGGCGCGTCGGCGGCGGCGGCTGAGGTGGGAGAGGACCTAGGTTAGGCTGATACCATGTAAGACGTAGGGTTTTTGGGAACTGGCTCAACCCTCTATGGGGTGGCCTATCACATATATATAATGATGTACAATGTACAATCAAGTCCTATACCAATACGGTATGGATTACAAAGTTGGGCTACGATACAAAGTCTAACAAGAACTATATCAAATTCCTGTTTCATTCAGAAGAGTATGGACTTCTCGAGAGGGTAAAAGTGAGACGAGGAAAAAAAGTGGTGCACATGTGTGTGTATATAGACCATAACTATATACTGACAAGAAGATGCCACGGTAGACGACAGTGTAGTACTTTGATGGATGAAGTGACGTGAATATGCATTGGTGACGGGGGCCGGGAAGATAGGGACCATAAATTAAGCAGGTAGTGAACGGAAAATGCACTTCTTCATTCATGTTCTCCTAGAAACAGCTTCAACGCTAACTTTTCATGGTTCAAAAAGTCATTGAGGCACTTGTAGGTCCACTCATACGATGCAATTCCACATGTGTATATCAAATAAGTAAATTTAACGGTGTCGGTATTTACCGGATACGTACGGTCTGACCCCCCTATAAACATGTAAATCGATTCCTTCTACTATACCCAGTTAATACTGTTGACACACGAACGCGTCACGCGTACCCTCGACGCCGGGGGTGATGCACAGCAGCTCACGTCGAGGGAGGTCCCACCGGCAGCGCGATACGCAAGACAGCGGGAGGACGCTTTTGAAGACCCGAAGCCCCGCGCACCCGGGAAGGATCCCGTCAGGGAGCACGGCGGCAATGGGCTGCCCTAGGTCGATTCGCTCGCCCCTAGGGCCTCGGAGTTCGCAGCTCTCCAACACGAAGAACGACGAAGAACGAGAAAGAAAATACGAGGGTAGGAGATAAAACATAGGTGAAAAAGTAGTATATTGATTGTTCGATTGTGTGTTTTTCAATCGGCCGTCACCCCCAACATATATAAGAGGCGGCTGGACTTCCCGTACAAGCAAAGGATTCATCTAGGCTTTCCTTACAAGAAAATTACATCAATTCACGTCCTAGAGTCCTAGTTCTAGTCCCGCTCGGATTCAGCCCGAATCTGGTCCAATCTTCTGTCTTGCTCCTTGCGTGGGCCGTAGAATCTGCACACGACCTCCGATGGAGATGGTCCAAACACGAATTTTGTGCGCTTCGACGAGGCCAATAATCCGTATGTTGATCACTTTTCCAAATAAGGCCATCTTGAATACTCCACGGGGTCATCTTTAATATCGAGTCGGACTCGGTAATGTAGCTGACTGGACCGTCCGACTCTTGTAGCGTCTCTGCAGGTCGTATACTATGTCGGATGATGATGACTCCAAAAGCAAAGTTGACCGTTTCGACGTTACGAACAACTTTCATGTTGAACACTTTTTCATCTGAGGCCATCTAGATAATTATTTGAGCCCATCTTCAGCTTCTGGTCGGATTTGACAGTTTCCACCCCGGCAAGCTTTTCCCGGCAAGCACCCCGGCAAGGTTTCCATCCCGGCAAGCTTTCACCCCGGCAAGGTTTCCATCCCGGCAAGATTTCCCCGGCAAGGTTTCTATCCCGGCAAGCTTTTACCCCGGCAAGGTTTCCATCCCGGCAAGATTTCCCCGGCAAGGTTTCTATCCCGGCAAGCTTTCTGACTGTACCTTGCGGGTCTTATTTGTGGCAGTAAACGACCTCGGATGAAAATGTGCCCAAAAGCAAAGTTGACCGTTTCGACGTTACGAACAACTTTCATGTTGAACGTTTTTCGATTCGAGGCCATCTTGAATGGCCAATTTCTCACGCATTGCATCAGACACTCGCCAAGACGTGTCTGGTCTCCCGCGTCTTATTTCGCCTCTTGACATGGCTGCATTCAGATAGCTCTAACTTTTGCATACGAACTCGGATTGAGACTATTTTTATATGAAAATCGACCGATTCGACGAGACGAAGACAATTCATGTAGAAAGTTTTCTCATATGAGATCATCTTGAGGACGTAATCAGCCGAATAGTGTTCTGGATACAAAATCCCAGTACTTCGAACACAACTTCGGCCTTAGAGATGAGATCGGATGGCTATGGCCCAAATATCAAAGTTTCCCCTTGCCGGATCGCCTCCTTGCTGGGCCGTCTCCTGTCTCTATTTGGGTCTTCGGCAAGCACTCAAAACCGGCAAGCTTTTCGCTTGAGTCCACCTTTACTGCATTTTGCATCGTGCCAAAATCAGGTGTCAACACATGCCCCCCTGTTTTTCGGCAAAACTTGTGTGCCGAAAAATAATTTGCATTAGGCTTGTTCTAAGGACGATGTCAACACTCCATCGGCCATTAATATGTGCTTAGGGCGATAATTATATATCGGCCATTGCCTATTTAGGCTTCTTGCCACACACTTGGGTGGTACTTCTTCAAATATCTGCCATTGAGAGCTCGAGGTAGCAATGTTCCTTGCATGGATTCCACCAAATATGAATTTCCAGGAACTATTCTTGCAATCTTGAAAGGACCTTCCCAGCTTGGAGACCACTTCCCGAATTTTCTGTCCTTTGAACCAATCGGTAGAATCACCTTCCACACAAGATCACCAATCTGAAAATTCTTCAACTTGACCTTCTTATTGTAAGCTCTTGCTACCCTCAACTTGTCCCTTTCTATGGCTTTTAATGCAGTCAAACGTTTATCGGCAACCTCATCAACGTTGTCCATCATCAAGTTATAAAAGTCCACTACCGATAAATCATTTTGTTTGGCTATTCTCAAAGCATTTAAATTCACCTCTACCGGTAAAACTGCTTCTTGATCGTATACGAGCTCATATGGAGTTACCTTCGTCGCACCATGCCTTGAGATTCTATGCGCCCACAAAGCCTCGGACAATAATTCATGCCACCTTCTTGGATTATCTTCAATCTTTTTCTTGATGAGCTTGATCAAAATTTTGTTGCTAGACTCAGCTTGTCCATTGGTTTGAGCATAATACGGGGAGGAATTGAGCAACTTTATCTTATATGATTCGGCAAATTCTCTAACTTGATGAGACATGAAAGATGAACCTTGATCCGTAGTTAATGTTTGCGGAATACCGAATCTATGAATAATGTGCTCACTTATGAATTGAATTACCTCCGTATGCGTCATATTCTTGAGAGGTACCGCTTCAGACCACTTAGTGAAATAATCAGTTGCCACCAACACGAACCGATGCCCCTTTGAAGAGGAAGGATGAATCTCTCCAATAAAGTCTAATCCCCAACCTCTAAAGGGCCACGGCTTGACAATAGGATGTAACATAGCAGCAGGAGCTAACTGAATATTACCAAACTTTTGACAAGCTTCACATCCTTTATAATACCTAAAGCAATCATTGATCATCGTCGGCCAATAAAATCCAGCACGTCGTAACAACCACTTCATCTTGGGGGCCGACTGATGAGTACCGCAAATTCCTTCATGAACCTCTCCCATAGCAACTCTTGCTTGATCCTCGTCCAAACACTTCAAAAGAACATCTTCAACCGTTCGGCGATAAAGACCACCGTCTCTTATTGTATATTTGAAAGCCATGCGCCGAACAGCCCTGTCCACCCTTTCACTCGGATTGTACAAGTAATCAATAATGGGCTTTCTCCAATCATGATTTTCACCTTGTCTCAGCATCCAATAGACGTCGGCTCAAATAAGTGATAGCATGCTCTTTTCCTTCGGTTTCTTGAGTCAAAATAGCACCAATAACACCTTCCTCGACTGCAATGTAAAGTCTAAAGGGCTCTCTATGCTTGGGCGCCTTCATCACCGGAGGAGTGCACAAATACTTCTTGATCATATCAAATGCTTCTTGCTGCTTTGCCCCCCCAAGTAAAATCAACATCATTCTTCAACCGAAGTATAGGAGTAAATGCATCAACCTTCCCAGACAAGTTGGCTATGAACCTCCTCAAATAATTAACCTTGCCGAGGAATTTTTGCATATCTCTCTTGCATGTTGGAGCCCCCACTTTTTGTATAGCTTCTATCTTTTTGGGATCAATCTCTATGCCATCTTCATGAATAACGAAACCCAAAAACTTGCCAGCCGACACGCCAAAAGCACACTTCAAAGGATTCATCTTCAGTCCATTTTTTTTATCCTCTCAAAAGCTAAACGCAAATCGGCTAAGTGAGATTCAAAAGCATCCGATTTGACAACAATATCATCAATATAGATTTCAAGTATAACGCCGAGTAAATCATGAAAAACTAAATCCATAGCCCTCTGATACGTGGCACCGGCATTCTTCAATCCAAAGGTCATCACTGTCCACTCAAATAAACCAAGAAAACCGGGGCACCGAAAAGCCGTTTTGGACATGTCCTCTTCGGCCATAAAAATTTGGTTGTACCCCGCATTGACATCAAGAAAGCTAATGACCTTATGTCCAGAAGCATCATTAATAAGCATGTCGGCTATAGGCATAGGATACTCATCTTTGGGTGTAGCTCTATTCAAATCTCTGAAATCAATGCACACCCACAACTTGCCGGAGCCTTTCTTTTCCACTGGCACAATATTAGAAATCCACTCGGCATACCTGCAAGGTCTAATAAAATTAGCTTTAAGCAAACGACCGATCTCTTCCTTGATCCGGTCATATATTTTTGGATTGAACTTCCTAGCCGATTGTTTATATGGTCTACAACCGGCTTTTATAGGTAACCGATGCTCCACTAGCTCTCGGCTTAAACCTGGCATCTCATGATATTCCCATGCAAAGCAACAAACATATTCTTTCAATAGCTCGATTAACTTGATTTTACAATCGGCTTTCAAATTTTTGTTTACAAATGTCGGCCTAGGAATTGAACCATCTCCAATATCTATTTCTTCTAATGGATCGGCCGACGTAAAACCTTGTCCAAGTTTATCCATATTATCTAACTCTTCTATAGACTCGTACATATCGTTCCCATTGGGCCGATATTCTGCAAGCCGCTTTTGTTGCCACTCAGAGTTAGGATCCATTTAAATACATTATGTTTTGGAGCCGATTGCTACCAACCGGCTTTAGAGAAACGGGGACAAAACCGCTTCTGGTAGCGCTGAGAAAATCAAACTCTGACAAGTCCCGTCCCGTCAAGCAAGCAGCATTGGGGTGTTGCCAATCTACCGGTGCATCAGCCAAAGCAACGCAAGCCGAATTATCCGCATGAATGATCTCCACTTCATCATCAACCCACTGAATTAAAAACTAATGCATAGTGGATGGCACGCATTGGTTTGCATGGACCCAATCACGGCCTAGTATGACGTTGTAGTTACCTTGTACCTCGGCGACAAAAAATGCAGTAGCCAAAGTTTTGCTCCCAACCGTAAGCTCCACGTACATCACACCTTTGGCTTCGGTTTTCTCTTTGCCTTCAAATCCATTAAGCACCATATTGGTCTTCATCAATCCTTCATCAGGCAAACCCAATTTCTTGAAGACTGAATAAGGCATGAGATTCACCACAGCACCACCATCAACAAGCATTCGAGTAATTGGTGATCCATTGATATGGCCTCTGAGGTATAATGGTCTTAAGTGTGTCACCGGCTCTTTTGGCTTCTCAAATATTGCATTCTTAGGGCCAAAATCTAGCTGAGCCACTTCCCCTTCTTCATCTATAGCACGAAACTCAGCGGGTAAGTAAAACACCATGTTGATATCCATTCCTTCATGTACTGATGTAGGCTCACAATCTACCACGTCGCCCTCCTCCTCGGATGTGTTTAGTGCCGGGCTTGCCGGTGTTGGGCTTGCCGGGCCTGCCGAGCTTGCCGGGTCTGCCGAGCTTGCCGGGTCTGGGTTTGCCCTCTTCATTGATTCTGAAATCTGTTCGAGTGAAACGGAATCAATAGGCGTTGTAGACGATGTAACAGCAGTAGCATCGTCCTTCCTTGGTGGTACAGGTGCTGATGTGACAGATGTAGAAACCACCGCACTTTGTATTTGCTTAGGCACCCATACTTGTTCTGTAGGTACCATGGGCCGAACGTCATTGAACCACTCATCTCTTTGCTTCTCGGCCTCCTGTTCTGCCATCTCATGACTCCTTAACCTCTGTAGTTTCCTCTTTTGTGTTTTTGTTAGCCCTGGAGGACACCACTTAGGCTGCACGTACTTTGGATCTTTGAACTTGGCTTTGCTTGTGCTAGCTTCATGATCATTAGCCGAGTGCTTTGGCGCGATAGCAAGTATCGGCTCAGTAGGGTTGTTCCGCACAGTCGGCTGTTGTATAGTGAATGTCTTAGTGCCCAAGATGAGTGAACCGGCATCAACTTTTTCTTTGCCCTTTCCAGACTCGACCACTGCACTTGGTGACTTGGCACGCCACATTTGCTTATTGATCCTTCATTGATTATTCTGCATTGGCCGATTGACTCCATTGTTCAAACGGCCTCGTGTGGGATAAGAAAACTTCTCACGTATAGGCCTTCTTGGTTCTGCCCATCCTGGATGAAAAGCATAAGGGGCCATTGGGGGCTGCCCCCATCCTCCATTGAATCCTCCCACGTGGTATGGTGCATAGGGAGGTGGCGCCATCCACAGTCCTGGCGCCCATGACCCATATGGCCTTGTGCGATGTTGCAATTCTTGTCTTGGAGGTGATCTTGGGCGCTTCAAATATGATGACCGGTCAGAGCTAGAACCGGCCGCTTGATTAGCATACTTGGACAGCAACATATCAAAAGTTGGCTTGATTTTCTTGCGCTGCACTTTGGCTTCATTCAGCTTCCACTTGCCAACTTCCGGACTCTTGGGCTTGACAAACTTAACACGGGTATTCTCTTGCTCTTGCGGTTGCCCCCCGAGTGTAGGATTCTTGACGGTGATCTTGATTATCTCCCCACCATCGGGTTGCTTGTTAAGCACCACTTGCCTTCCTAGGACCTTGTCGCCATCTTTGTTTTTCCTGGGCTCACCAATGACAACATTAGTTTTATTAGCAGATTCGGCCACCTCCGGCCGAATGAGTAACTTTTCCCCCTCCAAATCCAGAGTATTTATTGGGAAGGGCTGCTTATCAACTTGCATCTCAGAAAAGTTCAATCGTCCGTCATTAATGGCCGATTGTATCTGTCGTCGAAAAACATTGCAATCATTAGTAGCATGAGAAAAAGAATTATGATACTTGCAATAAGCACGCCGTTTTAGCTCTTCAAACGGCGGTAAAGTATGAGATATTCTAATAATCTTAGCTTGTAGCAAAGCATCAAATATTCTATCACATTTAGCAATGTTAAAAGTAAACTTCATCTCATCATCACGATTCTTATGAATCGGATTTAAATCATGACAAGTAAAAGGTTTGGCCTTCGAGGGCCAAACAAATTCAGCAGCATAAATATCACCCTCATCGTCCGAATGATCACTATCATATTCAACCATATTCATCTTTGGACGATCAGTTTTATATCTATGCACTTCTTTGAGGTCCTTGCTTCGGCTTTCATGAGCCAAAGCCCTCTGTAAGACTTGGTTGATACTTATAAATTCATAGCCTTCTAGCTTTTCTCTAATATGAGTTCTCAAACAATTGAGCACAAGATCAGCCAAGTCTCTCTCAGTTATCACTAAACTATAGCACCGGTTTTTTGTCTCTCTAAATCTCTTGACGTAATCGGAAACCGATTCATCATGCTTCTGCTTAACCGATGTAAGATGTGACAACTTAAGTTCATTGTCGCCGCTATAAAAATGATCATGAAATTTTTGCTCTAGTTGTGACCAAACACGAATAGAGCCATGCGGCAAAGAAGAAAACCATGAAAATGCAGTACCAGTTAATGACAAAGGAAATAAACGCACTTTCAATTCATTTATCGAGCCTGCTTCACCCAATTGTGCTAGGTATTGGCTAACATGCTTCCACGTGGTCTTCGTGCCTTCTCCATTAAACTTAACAAAATCTGGAATTTTATATCCTTGAGGGCACAGAATTGCATCAAAGTACTCAGGATACGGCTTTTGATAAATCCGATTCCTAGGTAATTCAACACCAAAATTCTCTCGAAGCGTTTTAGCCATCTCCTCTCTAAAATTAGCTAAAGCATCGTCCATAGTAGACGATGAAGCTTGTGGCACTGGCATAGGAGGATTAGAGTTAGCAACTACGGGTACAAATTGTGGCATGTTTGCCGAACCATAGTTCGGCAATGATCTAGCAATGTTTCCACCTATCGGTAAGGTTTGGTTCGGCGTTGCCACCGAACTCTGCATATTCATGAAAGGATTAAGCGGTGCAGCCACAATTTGATTGGTATGGGTGGGAAAATAATTCATCGGCATGGGGGTTGCCGATGAGATAGGCAAAGCTGAATTAGGGTTTCCCATACTAGCAGGCATATTAGGCATATTCTTCTGAGCATTATTATTTTCTAAGAAAGCTTGATAGACCAGATTATTGCTATCAGAAATACGGCTCTCAATTTCAGCCCATTGCTCAGGAGAAAAGGTAGTACTTACAGAAGGTTTAACCTGATCGGCTTGAAGAGGAGGGAACTTGATTTCTCCAACCGGAGTGATATTGCCTTGGCGGTCCTTCTTGAAATTTCCAAGGAACTCCTGCAACTCCTTCTCTTCACGCGCCTTCTTGTACTCCTCATAAGCTTGGCGATGCTCAGCCGATAACTCCTCCAGATTGGGCTTAATGATGTTATCGGCATCAACTTCCGAGGGCTTGGGAAGATTGGACATGATGGATCAAAGGTCCCCAGCGGAGTCGCCAAAAAGTGTGTTGACACACGAACGCGTCACGCGTACCCTCGACGCCGGGGGTGATGCACCGCAACTCACGTCGAGGGAGGTCCTACCGGCAGCGCGATACGCAAGACAACCGGAGGACGCTTTTGAAGACCCGAAACCCCGCGCACCCGGGAGGGACCCCGTCAGGGAGCACGGCGGCAATGGGCTACCCTAGGTCGATTCGCTCGCCCCTAGGGCCTCGGAGTTCGCAGCTCTCCAACACGAAGAACGACGAAGAACGAGGAAGAAGATACGAGGGCAGGAGACAAAACGTAGGTAAAAAGTAGTATATTGATTGTTCGATTGTGTGTTTTTCAATCGGCCGTCACCCCCAACATATATAAGAGGCGGCTGGACTTCCCGTACAAGCAAAGGATTCATCTAGGCTTTTCTTACAAGAAAATTACATCAATTCACGTCCTAGAGTCCTAGTTCTGGTCCCGCTCGGATTCAGCCCGAATCTGGTCCAATCTTCTGTCTTGCTCCTTGCGTGGGCCGTAGAATCTGCACACGACCTCCGATGGAGATGGTCCAAACATGAATTTTGTGCGCTTCGACGAGGCCAATAATCCGTATGTTGATCACTCTTCCAAATAAGGCCATCTTGAATACTCCACGGGGTCATCTTTAATTTCGAGTCGGGCTCGGTTATGTAGCTGACTGGACCGTCCGACTCTTGTAGCGTCTCTGCAGGTCGTATACTATGTCGTATGATGATGACTCCAAAAGCAAAGTTGACCGTTTCGACGTTACGAACAACTTTCATGTTGAACACTTTTTCATCTGAGGCCATCTAGATAATTATTTGAGCCCATCTTCAGCTTCTGGTCGGATTTGACAGTTTCCACCCCGGCAAGCTTTTCCCGGCAAGCACCCCGGCAAGCTTCACCCCGGCAAGGTTTCCATCCCGGCAAGCTTTCACCCCGGCAAGGTTTCCATCCCGGCAAGATTTCCCCGGCAAGGTTTCTATCCCTGCAAGCTTTCACCCCGGCAAGGTTTCCATCCCGGCAAGATTTCCCCGGCAAGGTTTCTATCCCGGCAAGCTTTCTGACTGTACCTTGCGGGTCTTATTTGTGGCAGTAAACGACCTCGGATGAAAATGTGCCCAAAAGCAAAGTTGACCGTTTCGACGTTACGAACAACTTTCATGTTGAACGTTTTTCGATTCGAGGCCATCTTGAATGGCCAATTGCTCACGCATTGCATCAGACACTCGCCAAGACGTGTCTGGTCTCCCGCGTCTTATTTCGCCTCTTGACATGGCTGCATTCAGATAGCTCTAACTTTTGCATACAAACTCGGATTGAGACGATTTTTATATGAAAATCAACCGATTCGACGAGACGAAGACAATTCATGTAGAAAGTTTTCTCATATGAGATCATCTTGAGGACGTAATCAGCCGAATAGTGTTCTGGATACAAAATCCCAGTACTTCGAACACAACTTCGGCCTTAGAGATGAGATCGGATGGCTATGGCCCAAATATCAAAGTTTCCCCTTGCCGGATCGCCTCCTTGCTGGGCCGTCTCCTGCCTCTGTTTGGGTCTTCGGCAAGCACTCAAAACCGGCAAGCTTTTCGCTTGAGTCCACCTTTACTGCATTTTGCATCGTGCCAAAATCAGGTGTCAACAAATACAAACATGACTGGCACATGTAGGGCCATTGAGAGAGAGATAGAGTGGGAAGGAATAACGCCGCATGCATGCCATCTCTCCTCCCATATATCTCACATGTATTAGTTTTCATTCTCATATTTTAAATGCTTGATATCTTTTGAACGAAGTGTTCAGTTTTCAAACTTTTGATATATTTAAATTTGTGGTGACAAGGCCTTCAAAACAAGATCAAACTTGGATATTCTTGAACTACTTTTTATTTTACATATTTTAATTATATTTGAAATCACTTTCTAAGAAATAAGAATGTTTCGGTATTTGATAAAAAAATATTTTGATTGTTTCACTATTTTCAAAAAACTATTTTTCATTCGTTAAAAACTAATTTCAGTTATTTTTAAACACTGGTTTCACTTATTTTGAACCATATATTTCACTCGTTATGAAAAAAGAATTCACTAATTGCGAAAAATGATTTCACTCATTTTTTAAAAACTAACTTATCTCATTTTAAATGTTGTTTCACTTATTTTAAAACATATATTTCACTCAATTAAAAAATAATTTCAGCCATTTCAAACACATATATTTTTTCTCGTTTTCATAAACAAAATTTACTTGTTTCAAAAAATTGATTTCACTCGTTTTGAATTATAAAGACTCATTTCACTTATTTTAAAACACATATTTCAATTTTGTAAAGTTCACTTATATCAAAAGAACCATTCCCATTATAGTTGATTTTTTTCCATTACACACATTTAAACAAACAATTTTACATATTTGGAATAACTTGTTTCACATATTTTCACATAATGTAATAAGAAACATGACAAGCACAGTGAAATATGATTCATATATTTGAAAAAAAGAACTTTCATATACTTGAGATAACCAGTGTGACTCATTGAAACAAATCAATTTCACATATTTGATATAATATGCAAACACGGTGAAATATGATTCATATATTTGAAAAAAAAAAACTTTCATGTACTTGAGATAACCATTGAAACAATCAATTTCACATATTTGAATTTTTATCTCATATTTTCACATACAATAAGGAACTTGACAAACACAATGAAATATGATTCATATATTTGAATAATACAACTTTCATATATTTGAAATAACCAGTGCCAGTCGTTGAAACAGTCGATTTCACATATTTGAAATATGGGTTGAAATCATCAAATTTAAAGTATTTTCAAATGGTTCAGAAATTGGTCGTTGCAAACATATAAAAACATCAAAAACAGAATTTTACTTCAAAAGATACGGATGACTGAAATTATCAGAAGATAAATAAAAGCCACAAATTTATATGGCGAGAGCATGTCATGTATGCACTTCCATAGAGCTCACTTGTATCTTCGTAGGACAAAATCGCATGCATATGTACTATGTAGCTCACATGGGGTCTATTCAACCTAACACTGGTTTGACTTTAAGAAGAGGTACGAGAGATGGGCTCCCATAATACATGGTTATATGTATGAATGGCCTCCACTTAAACACATATCGCAAAGCATTTGAATGCTGGATGGTTCGCCAGTACCCACCAGCACGGGTAAAAAGAGCTTTGTGATGTGTATACGTAAAACGTGCTGCTTTCTACTTTCATTGAGCAAAGAAGAAAGGTTGATTATATCTGAACCGCGTGCATACGGCTATGAACGTGAGTCCCCGAAGCCAAAGTACAGTGTGGTTCGGAATCGGGGTTGACCTCTGAACGGGGTCGTATCGTTCACGTTGCGGCCCTCATGTTCGAACGTTCGTTCAGAATTGCCTTCGTAGGTTCCACTCTACCTCGCCCCAACTGACCTACACCACCCGCGATCACCGGCGCGCACTGTTCCCGAGTCCGGTCGAGCTTCGTCTGAAGTCATCACATCCTATAGTCGTCCCCCCGTCAGCCCCTCCCGTCCACCCACCCCACCAAACCCTAACCCCAGCGGTCGCCATGGGCAGCGGAGAAGGCCCCGTCTCGCCGCGCTCCACCTCCAGGTGCCACCGCCGGCCACACGGCGACGTCGCGGACGAGGCCTCCTCCCCGAAGCGCCAGAAGCGTAGCCGTTACCGTCACCACCGTCGTCACCGCCACGGGGACAGGGGAGATCAGGAGGCGTGGGTGTCGACGACGAGGCTGGGGAAGGGCAAGGTAGAGGATGGTGAGATACTAGACGATGTCGCGGCCTCCAAGGGACCCGGTGTCGACTTCGGCAAGGCGGGATCGGTGTTCTGCGGTCTGGTCTGTTCCGAACCCCCGTCCTTTGCGTTCCCGTTCGGTATAGGTTATTTTCGTTACCCTTTTCCATTGATCCATAATTAGTTGCTGATTTATCGTGTGAATTTTGTTGGAGCTTGGTGTGATTTTTTTATGTTGTTTGCACACACATCATTATCTGGTACGACGGCAGAGAGGATTTGCAGATCAACAAAATAAAATCTGGTATTAACTTGAGAATGCAAGCGTCTTAGTTCTGTTAGCTGTTAAGTGAAACAAGTATTACATGTCAATTCCATTAATTTATTCAAAGTTCTAATGTTTACTTGGTTATTCGGAAGCACATTTATTAACCACCGGCACAAAAAGCAGCAGCTATTGTTTAGTTTCCTCTGAGATAATAAATCAAGGACGGCTTACTCTGTTCTACGCTTTGCTGCACAAAAAGAAAGGAATTAAAGAGTTTCTTATCTTTGCCTTGAAGTAATTTTGTTCGAAAAAAACAAACACCCTGGGAAATGCTAAAAACAAGTACTGACAAGATTATTGGCATACTCTTGAGATGTAAGAGCATCTACAGCCACAACCTGCAAATCCGGTCCCTCAAACGCCCGCGGACGCGCCCGAGCACTCCGCGCATTGACCGGGCACGCCTCATATTTGGTACTCTGTATCCGCGTATCTCATATCGGACACTCTTCCATACTACACATGCAATGTTGAGCTACTCTACGTGATCAAATATCGGACAACAAAATCAGAAGCAAACGAACACAAGATCTGCTGCAAACGGACATTAAACATCACCCAAAAGATCATCTTAAGTTCACCGGACATAGTTCATAAATTTCTACAACTAAAAACTATATAAACAATGCGGAGGGGGGGGGGGGCGAGATCACCACTTCCTCGTCGGGCCTTCGCCCTTTCGGTCGTCGGCGCAGCTGTAGCCGTCCACGACTGGGGGAGGGTGTTGGTCGTTGGAGGAGGAGGTGCAGCTGTCACCGTCGTTGGAGTCGGAGAGGACGATGAGCCCCTTCATCTGACGGACCGCTCTGTCCTGCTCCCGCTTCAACTTGGCGAGCCGAGCCTTCTCCTCCGCTGCTTCCTTCGTCTTGCGCTCCGACTGCTCAATAGCAAGCCGGGGCGCCTTGGCGTTCTTTCGCCGGAGGCGCCGAGCGTCTGTCTCCGCCGTCATGAGGGATCGGTGGTACACCCAGGCGAGGAGGCATTCTTCCTCGTCGGGCTCCGCCGGCATCCCGCGGCGGCGGCGCGCGGACTGCTCCGCCGCTTCCCTCTCCCTTGCCCGCAGTCTCTCACGGCGGGCGGTGCGCGCCTCCCATTCTGGAGTGCGCGTGCGGGCTGGCGGCGCGAGCACTAGCACCCATCGCTGCCCGCATGGAGAGCGGCCGGCGGGGGAAGAAGACGACGCGGGGCCGATGCGGGCTGCGCAGTGCTGGCGGAGCTGCGCGTAGGCCGGGAGGGTCCAGCTCCGGCAATCGCGCTGTGCCGATGCGTGTGTTGCGACGACGCTCCAGATCCAGAGTTATCGTCGGTGTCCACCTTGGACCGCTCCAAGGCGGTGCAAAGGGCTAGCTCCTCGTCGTAGTCGACGTCAGAGACGGAGCGGCTGACGGAGCTCGACATTGGAGTGGATAGGATCAAAATCGGGGAGGAGGGAGCGAGAAAGAATGAGCTAGGGTTCGGAGCGAGGCGCCCGGAGTGGGATTTTTGTGGGACAGTGATGGGGTCGATGGTGGGTCGGGCCTGTCAGCTAAGACGTGGCAGACGCGCCCGGGCGTGACCGGGCCGCCCCATATCCACCCTAGGTTTGGGTTGGATGTGAGCGGTGTCGGTCAGCCCGGGCGTTTGAGAGGTCCGATTGGGTCGCGTTTTTGTGACTGGTCACTGACCGGACGGCCTGCCCGGACGTTTGAGACGGGTATGAGGGGTCTGGTTATAGATGCTCTAAGTTGTTTAACCGTTACATAGATTAACTTTACAAGATTATTGTCATACTCTTTAGATGTAAGCTGTTTAACTGTTACACAGATTAACTTTTCTAGTCGTATGTGAGGGCAAGAGCGAGCATGTTAAAATTTGTCCACAATTCTATATGTGAAACCGTGGGTCCTACGGTGCACACAGTTTTCCTATATAAACTGTGGGTGATAACCAAGTACTTCGCAAACAATTTTTTTCTTTCGACCCAGCTGAACTATATCGCATACAGTTTAACTTTTCTAGTCGTGTGTTATGGACGATCGCACACAATTATTTCTTGTGCAAACGGTTCTATCTTTGAAGCGTCTCCGATGCCTCTTTCACACACAGTGTTTCGCTGTCGTGTGCGATTTTGGGGCTTAATAGATATCGGGCGTAGTGGTGTAATCACCAAATGCTACATGCAGATGAACGCCCCATTTTACTTTTAGATTCGGTCAGCTAAGTCCAACCTAAGAGTGAATTGGCCGCCGTGCTTATGCTCGTGGTGATCCTATATCTACAAAACATAAAAAATATTGAGTGTCACTAGTAGTTCAGACAAGCTGGCTAGCTGGCACATGAAGTGCAAACTTGCAGCAATCGAAACACTGCGCTCAACTGCGTGGTGAGTGTCCCAACCATGTTCAAGTGGATCTCAGCTTCTTCTCTAAATCAACACATTTATCCCCGTGCCTTTCATTCTCAAAGCTCCGCTAACTCATCACATGCGAGGACTTTGGTAAGTATAAGTCTCTTCCCATATCCCATAACCGTCGCTGAGAACTATATTATTCTTTTTTGTTTCTTTTCGAAGAGTATGAATTTCTCCATAGGGTGGAAGTGAGCCGAGGAGAGAGGTGATGTGCATGTGTGTATATATAGACGAGGACTATGTACTAACAAGAAGATTTCACGATAGATAGGAGTGTAGTATTTGGGTAGATGGAGTGACATGAATATGCATTGGTTAGCCATGAAGATAGAGGGACCATAAATTAAGCAGGCAGTGAACGAGAAGTTTGTGGATGGCCTAAAGCACTAATGCTATGGCTATGAACGTGCGTCCCCGAAGCCAAAGTAGAGCGCGGTTCGGAATCGGGGTTGAGCCCTGAACGCTGCCGCCCTGATGTTCGAACGTTCGTTCAGAGTCGCCTTCGTAGTTCCCCGTCGACCTCCACCCAACCGACCCAGAACACCCGCGATCACCGGCGCGCACCGTTCCGAGTCCGATCGAGCTTCGTCCGAAGTCCGAACGTATCGCATCCTATAGCCGTCCCACCCCCGTCCGCCCACCCCACCAAACCCTAACCCCAGCGGTCGCCATGGGCAGCGGAGAGGGCCCCGTCTCGCCGCGCTCCACCTCCAGGCGCCACCGCCGGCCGCACGGCGACGGCGCGGACGAGGCCTCCTCCCCGAAGCGCCAGAAGCGAAGCCATCATCGTCATCACCACCGCCACGGCCACCACCACCACCACCGCCACCGCCACGGGGACAGGGGAGATCAGGAGGCGGGCTCGCGGTCGCGGATGTCGGCGGCGAGGCTTGGGGAAGGTGAGGTAGAGGAGGGTGAGATACTAGACGATGCCGCCGCCGCCGCCTCCAGGGGACCGGATGCCGACTTCGGCAAGGCGGGGTCGGTGTTCGGCGGTCTGGCACCTGCTCCGGTCTGTTCCGAACCCCCGTCCTTTGCGTTCCCGTTCGGTATAGGTTATTTTCGTTACCCTTTTCCATTGATCCATAATTGGTTGCTGATTTATCGTGTGAATTTTTTTTTTTTGTATGTTGTTGGCACACAAAACATTATCTGGTACGATGGCCGAGAGGATTTGCAGATCAACAAAATAAAATCTGGTTTTAACTTGAGAAGGCAAGCGTCCTAGTTTCGTTAGCTGTTAGGTGAAACTAAGTATTACATGGCAATTCCATTAATTTATTCAAAGGTCTAGTGTTTACTTGGTTACTCGGAAGCACATGTATTATCCACCGGCACAAAAAGCAGCAGCTATTGTTTACTTTCCTTTGAGACAATAAATCAAGGACAGCTTACTCTGTTCTACGCTTTGCTGTACACAAAAAAAAGGAATTAAAGAGTTTCGTATCCCTGCCTAGAAGTAATTTTGTTCAAAAAATCAAACACCCTGGGAAATGCTAAAACAAGTATTATTTTCCCGCATTTGAATTGTCATTAAAGTGGCAATTTATTTTTTGTAATAATCAAAAACTAACATGAGCCTTTTCATGTTATTCTTAGTTTTCTGATGAAGAAACTATTCTTTGTTACCTATTATATTCTAATAATAACTGACAAGATTACTGGCATACTCTTGATAAGTGTACAATAAACTGGGCCAAGCTTACTCACATAGAGCTGCAGGCTTTCCCACATAGCCTTGTGTTTCCTATTTTTCTGGTCATGCTTTTATTTTACGAAAAAGCTTTTAGTCATGCTTGCTTTTCTACTTTTGTGAATTGGTGAACTCACTTTGAAACTTATTTAACTGTAGGGATGCGATGACAAATTTGATGCAAACAAGAAGTGTAGAGAGGCCAATCACAGAAGAAAGAGATCTGAGGAGATCAAGGAAGAATCTTGCAAGTAAGGTTTCTCATATATGGTTAACTCATTCTCATGTTTATATATTTATTTCATTTCTTAATCAATGTTGTGTGATAGTTTCAGGGAGGAAGATCAAGGTGACTTCGAATATTTTGCAAAGCAAGAAGAAGATGATCTTAAAAAAACTAAGGGGGAAGCAAGAAAGAGGATGGATGCTATTCTGGAGAAGCACCGGCAACGCCAGTTTCAGAAGGAACACCAGGGGCCTGTGCCTTGCCATGATAGTACAGGTAACCTGTTTTTATTAAAAACTGAACCATATTCTGTGTGACATATTCTTTTGTTATGTAAAAGTTAAGTTTATTCATATTTTAGTAACTGAGCTTCGTCATTGGCAGAAGTAACAGATGCTGCTACCACTGAAGTCAAAGATGCCAATTCAGTCACTGTAATTGTTAATGAAAAATCCTACACTCTGGGGAAGACTCCTCCTATCCAGCCTAACATTTCAATCAACTCGGGGATATCTGGTGATCAAAGGACGGCATGTGTGTCAGGTTTTCAAGAGGGCATTCCCATGGTAATAATAATCCTTTTGATGCAGGTGATTGTTCACTTACCATTTTCTCAGCTAGGGTTCTTACTTGATATCTTTGAAATTTTACAGGGTGATAGATCTTCAGATATACTTTGCGATGATATTTTTGGAGTATCTCCTATTAGAGTTCAGAAATTGGTATGTTTTCTAGTATTCTTCAATGAACTATTGTTTCTACTGAAATTTCTTACTTCAATGTTTTTGTTGGTACATATGGGAGGCCCATGTGGGCCCGGCCCAGGCCCAGTACTGTTCATGTAACCCTAGTGATGGTAATATATATATGTGTGTGGGGGTCCTGTGAGGACCAACACAACCGAACCCATTCCACACCTCTCCGGTTTCAACATGGTATAAGAGCCAGGTTGTAGCCGCCCCCCTCGCCGTCTCCGGAGGTGGCTGTGGGCAAAGCCCATGGCCGCTAGGGAAGGGGACGGCGGGGACGTGAAGGCAGGAGAGGATCCTGGTGCGGCAGAGGAGAGCTGCTGCGCGGGCACGCGAGCGCACGGGTGTGCTGGTGCGCGGGCGAGCGCGCAGGCGGGCGTGGCGCGCAGGCGGACGCGGGCGCGGGGCTGCTCCCGTCCGGGCTGGCGCGGGCGAGCGGGCACGAGGCGCGGGCGCACGGAGGAGCTGCGCGGCTGCGCTGGTTCGTGCAGGCGCGGCGCGGGAGGCGGCGGCGAGCTGCACGCGCGAGCAGGGCGCGGGCGAGGCTACGCGAGGCTGCGGTGACCGCGGCGGGCGCGCGTGGCATGGCGCGGGCGGCGCGGTGGCCGGCGGCGCGCGGATCTGGGGCGCGCGGCTGCGCGCGGACGCGAGCGCGCGGCAGCAGCTGGGCGCGGCGAGCTCGCGCGGAGGAGCGGCTGCGCGCGGACGCGAGCGCGCGGCAGCAGCCGGGCGCGGCGAGCTCGCGCGGAGGCAGAGGAGCTGCAGGGGCGCGCGCGCGAGCTGCAGAAGAAGAGGAAGGAGGCGGCCTCGGGCGGCTGCAGAGGAGGAGCTGCTCGGGGTGGCTGCTGCGCGTGGCGGCGCGACTGGAGGAGGTCGGCAGCCGTCTGCTGCTGCTGCTGCGGAGCAAGGAGGCGGCTGGTAGCTCGCGCGAGTGGGCTGCGCTCGGCGAGCTGCGCGCGCGCGTGACGCGGAGAGCGGCCCTGCGGCGGCTGCTGCGGGCAGGGCCTGCTGCAGCGGCGCGTGAGGAAAGAGGCGGCAGCGGGAGCTGCTGAGCTGGGCCTTGCGCTCCTGGCTGCGGGAGCTGCGTGGCCAGCGGAGGCGGAGCTAGAAGGAGTGCCGGCTGGTGCGGGTGTTCCAGTGCTGCTGCTGGTGCGGCTGTGGCTGTGTGGGGTGTGGCTGCTGGAGGAGGCAGAGAAAAGGAAGAAGAGGAGCTGAGGTGCGCCTGCGCGCGCGCCAAGTGCTGCTGGCTGCTGGGCGCTGAGCTGCTGCTGACCTGCTGCGTGCTGAGGCTGCGGGAGGAGAAGAGTAGAAAGGAAAAGAAGGAAGAGGCTGCTACTGCGGCTGCTCGTTGTTGCTTGCTGCGGCTGACTGGAGAGGCAGGAGAGGAAAGTTGAGCTGCGTCTGGAGCGGCTGCTGCTGCGTCTGGAGCGTCTGAGAGATCCAGTTCTCGAGCTAGGAGAGGGAAGAGAAGGAGGAAGCTGCTGGTGCGGCAGAGGGTGCTCTTTGCACTACTGCTGCTGCTGCTGTCTGTGTTGCTGCTGCTAGTGGTGATGTGGCTGAGGAGAAGAAGTGTGGCTGCTGGAGGAGCAGAGGAGAGGAAGAGAAGAGAAGAGCTGCTGCTCCTTGCTGTTGGTGAGAAGGAGGCTGGCTGAACTGCAGGTGCTGAAGGTCCGGCTGGCTGTGGTGTTGTTGCTGCTCCTTGTCCTTGTCATGGTTCTCTGCAGAGACAAGGAGCAGAGGGGGAGATGGATGAGCTGCTGTGTTGAAGTGTTGCTGCTCCGTGCAGCAAGCACGGAGCTAAGGAGGAGAGATGGCTTGGTTCGCTGCAAGGACCAAGGAGAGAGGTGCTGCTACTAATGGCAGCCAGGTGGATTTTCTTTTAGGGGGAGAGAGGGAGATGTGGTGATGAAGATGATGAGGCTGCGGCTTGAGTGTGGTTGGTGATGATTGAGGAAGTGTCCGGGGGAGAGGCCGGCGTGCCTGAGGTGAGAGTGGTTGAGGCCTGACCAGGGGAGAGGCCGTCGTGCCTGAGGTGAAGATGGCTGGGGCCAGAGTTGCCCGGAGAGGCCGTCGTGCCTGTGGAGAAGACGGAAGAGGTCAATGGCCGGAGAGGCCGTCGTGCCTGTGGAGAAGACGGGCTGAGGACATTGAGGCGAGTGTGGATGGTTCTACGGAACCTGTGTGGTGAGGTAGCCGGGGTTGTTGAGGAGGTGAATGGTGCTCAGCTGACCATCACAAGTTGGAGGTGGTGAGAAGATGGAGAGGGCAATGGCTCTCATGTATCGTAGTTGGTTAAGTTGTTTTCTGTTCATTAGAGTGGTCGTATTTCGAGTTATGTAGTTGTTGCAAGATGGTCATGGCTGTTTACCCATGATCATCTTGAGGGGGAGTGTTGGTACATATGGGAGGCCCATGTGGGCCCGGCCCAGGCCCAGTACTGTTCATGTAACCCTAGTGATGGTAATATATATATGTGTGTGGGGGTCCTGTGAGGACCAACACAACCGAACCCATTCCACACCTCTCCGGTTTCAACAGTTTTGCTATCTTCTTTTTGCTCAGAACAGTCTTGGTAATCCATTGATAATTTTATCTTTTACTCTATTGGTAGGAAGCTCTCGGCAGTATATTATTTTGTGCTCACCTATTGATAGTTGTGTTGTGTAGGGTAATCTAGATGGTATTCATGTCAGGGAAAATTCGCATCGCGACAACTGGGATGATGAGCATGGATATTACAGTAAGCTCTATCAATCTTTCCTTTTCATTTCACTACCTACTTTTCAGTTACTCCTTTATAACTCAAGCTTTTTTGCATTTTTTACAGAGTACCGCTTAGGGGAAGTGCTAGATGGCCATTACAGAATTACAGCAGGCTCTGGGAAGGGAGTTTTCTCAACAGTTGTCCAGGCAAAGGATCTAAAAGCTGGGGAAAATGATCCTGAAGAAGTAGCTATCAAAATTATCTGCAATGATGACACAAAAGAAAGGTAAGCTGAGTTCATTACAACTTCTTTCCTGTTGAGTCATATATCCAATAGGAAAAATAACATTTGACCCTGTAAATTGCATTTTGATTGTACAGGTACAAATCTGGTAAGAGGGAGGTTTCTGTATTGGAAAAATTGTCAAGTGCAGATCGTGAAGACAAACGACACTGTGTCCGGTTTATTTCTAGTTTCATGTATCGGGATCATCTCTGTTTAGTTCTTGAATCCCTTCATATGAATCTTCGTGAGGTTATAAAGAAATTTGGTCGTGATATAGGGCTGAAGCTTACTGCTGTAAGGGCGTACTCAAAACAGCTTTTCATCGCGTTGAAGCACCTAAAGGATTGCAGTATCCTCCATTGTGATATTAAACCAGATAATATACTGGTATGTCCACTTTCCAAGTATTTTAATTATCTTCGGTAGAGCCTGTACTTGCAGAACTTGCTTTAAGCTTTAAGAAAAGCCTAAACCTGACTTCAGACCAATGGTTACCCCTTGTGTTAATTGTATGCTGGAATGTATAAGTTTCTCTAACCGCATCATTTTGTAGGTAAATGGGTCTAAAAACTTGTTGAAACTGTGTGATTTTGGTAGTGCTTTGCCTGCCGGAATAAATGATATCACACCAATTCTTGTGAGCCGCTTCTACCGAGCACCTGAGATAAGTGAGTTCTTTACTTGACGTGTACAATCATTTCATTAGATTTTCTTATACTCCCTCCGTAAAGAAATATAAGAGCGTTTAGATTTAATGTTTTTACCTGCATGCCAACGTAGTAACTTGTTATCCTCCTGCAGTTCTTGGATTGCCGTACGATCATTCGTTGGATATGTGGTCAGTTGGCTGTTGCCTATATGAACTTTACACAGGAAAAATCTTATTTCCTGGTGGGACGAACAATAGCATGCTTTGGCTTCACATGGAATTGAAGGGTCCATTCCCCAAGAAGATGCTTCGAAAGGTGAGATATGATGATAATACATTAGTTCATGTGATGTACTTATCTGATGGTAGCATCTTTGTTCGTATTTCCTAGTCTTCCTTCTAACAGAATTAATGTTCCTAATTATACAGGGAGCCTTTACAACCCAACACTTTGACCAGGACCTTAATTTCCATGCCACTGATGAGAATCTGATGAAGAAGAAGGTATGCTGCTTATTTATTTATACCTTGATGAACTGATGATATACTCTGTTTTAATATTTTCTGTTAAACGAAAATTGAATCAGTGTCTTTTTTTCTGGCAGGCGGTGAATAAATTGCATATGAACGTTAAACCAAAGGGTGTTGGTCCCAAAATATCAAGCTCCGCAGGCGAGGATCCGAAAATGCTGTCCAGGTTTAAAGATCTCCTGGAAAAAATATTTGTGCTAGATCCACAAAAGAGGCTCACCGTGTCACAAGCACTTAGCCATCCATTTATCACTGGCAAGTGAAATGAAAATGATCATACTACTTGTAACATATTGAACCTAGCCTCTTTCTGAACCGATCAGGCGGTTATGTCATTTCCCTGTGAGGCTTTAGCTTTTGAGATGTTTGAATACCAGGACAAAGTATGGAAGAGATGGCTATATTTTCTTTAGTCTTCTGTCTGTAGTAATGGCAGGTGTATTTGGTAACTCTTATATATTAGCCTAAAAAAAGATGCAGGGTTTTTCTGTGTTTCACAACTTGAATTTATTTTTGACAATTGAATTTTTTTTATACGAAAATTAATCGGTCGTATGAACCGGCATCTTGTTTGTCATCCATATGCAGTTAGTTTCTTGAAAATGCACTTAATGTGAATGTGTTCGTTTTGTGATTAAGCCTACTTGTGTGCGTCAATGCTTGATAAGTCATTTTGCTGGTGTTTTTTTCTTTTTCAAACATTATCTTCCCCTATATATATAATAATAAAGTGGTTATTGCTTCCGTCAGGTTATCCGTCACATGTTTTTTTAAAGTCCTTCAGTCCTTTTTTCGTTTTTGTTTTTCGTAAAATAAATAAAAAATAAGCGCCATGGGTACTAGGATTCGATCCTTGGCCTCGTGGGTGGATGGATGTAGTGCAGACCAACTCAGCTAGACTCCTCGGTGAAATTAAGGTTGGAGCTTCAAAAGAAATAACTATATGGATGGACGGAGACTGTGGGCCGGCCGCTTCAAAAAAAAGAATGTTTCATCCCGTGCTACTATTAATGTTTTGTGTAGAAGGCTGATTTAAAATAGTCCCACCTCGCCTCTGTATATCAAATCATACCAATTTATATACACTTTTGTGTTTCCGGATTTCAAGGAGCTGTCTTAGGAATTAATAAGCAAAGGTGCAATGAATCACGAAAGGAAAGGATGAAAAAGGAAAGAGGAATAAGGAAGAAAATATTGAGATGAAGAAATAAGGAAGACATGTAACGAATAAGGGAAAGGAAATAAAAATGAAGAAAAGAAGGAAATCTTGACGAATAAGGGTGCAAGGAAAGAAGGAGATTTCTCTTGTGTCGTCCTGCTGCATGGAGAGCATCTACACACGGAGACGATGTGAAGTAATATTTCTTTCATTCCACTTTCTGTATGGAAATAGTACAAGAGTATTCTTCTATATAAGTAAATTATTTTTTGCCTAATAAGAGAGCAAACTAATTAACTATGTATTTGAAAAATCATTAAATTCAGAAATTTCCTTACTATAGAAAATATATGTACGTACAAGAAGAGTATATGTATGCAACATACATGTAAAGGTGTTGTAGCCAAAAATACTCTCACCGTTTCTCAATATAAGCCTTTTTAGAGATTTCACTCTAAATATAAGTCTTTTTAGAGATTTCACTATGAACTACATATAGAGCAAGTGTATATTTAGTAACGGAGGGAGTACATATGAATCGCCATTTAATGGTGACAAAAAAATCTAGAAATTTCATGATCATCATTAATAAAAGGGAGTAGAAATCCAATCCAACCATATATCCCCACGAATGGTAATGAAAAAAAATTACAGATAACAGACAGAAGGAAAAAAAAATCAACAATCTCTCTTCATGATGTGTGTCCTATTTATCATAAAGTGCATATATTCCAGAGTTCGTCATAAAATGAAAGGGCTCCTACGGTCTTACACGCAGATCACTTTGTTTTTAACAAGAAACGTGGGGATCCCCCAATGCTATTTACTTGCATTTTTGAAGTATTTGTATGTAGGATATATACATAAAAATTTCAAAGAGACCACTTCCATTGGATGTGAATGTTCATCCACACTAAGAAGCCCAAAACACTAATAGTTGCCGTGAGGGTATGCTATATATCTCTTTTCTCTGAATTTTGTCAATAGTATCTCTGGTGAACTAGCAATTACAGATGAAAAAATAACTAAACTTCATTGTGTTCCTAAATTTATTTTGTTATATGATGAGGCGGGTAGAAATAATTATAAGATTACCATTCTCTAATTGGATTAGTTTGGATCTTGTGAACAGTTTCAATTTTAACTAATTTTGCATTATCTGTGAATGTACTTTTGCACATAAAAATTTAGCTAAACTTGAATACAAATTGATTTGTGTTGTCCCGTTGCAACGCAAGGGCATTTGTGCTAGTAGCGTATAAACATCGTGGTGCTTTTGGTCGCGGCAATGTGTCTTTTTTTTTTTAGCGAGGTATAATGGGCCTTTCCTGGTCTCGTGGTATTGGGCTTTCCTGTAACTCCGCTATCTTCTGTGGGCTTATGGCGCCAGCAAAGGGGACGCGGCCCACGCCCGTGCCGCGCAGCGCGCACGCCAGGGGGGTTTTGGCGGGAAATCCACGCGTCACTGAGCGCTGCGGGCCCCCTGTGTCAGTGACCCATTCACAAGTGAAGGCCAAACCCTTCTTCCCCCTTCCCGTCTTCTCCCCCATTTCCCCACCTCCTTTTCCCCTTCGTCTCGCTCAAACCGCGAACAGCATCGACTCGGCGGCGGCGAAGCAGGCGGAGGCAGCGCGGGAGAGCACGCAATGCCTCCCAAATCGGACAGCGTCGAAGGTACGCCCCCCGTCGATCCAACCCCATCCAGCCCCGCCTCCAAGCTCCCGATTTGACCTCCCCCCGCTCGATTCCGCCCCCAATTCCACCAATCGTTTGCTCGGCCTTGTGGGTGCATCCGACCGTCCTGTTCCTGACCGTCTCGTTTCGGTTTCCTGTGCAGGAATCGTCCTCAACTTCGTCAACGAGGTAACGCCGCTAAGACCCTCTCCTTCAAACCTTCGATTCCATGCTGCCGCTCAGGTTTCGATGAGGGTTGGGGTTTTTCTCTTCCACTCTGTTCTGTCCCCTGTGAGTCTTTGTAAACTGTAGCCGGAACGCGCCGTTCTACACCAAACGTTTTCTGATTATTAGGCAGGTTCTGCCTCAGTGCCCATTATACTACAAGTACTCCCTCCATTCCTAAATATAAGTCTTTTAAGAGATTTCACTACAGACTACCTACGGATGTATATAGACATACTTTAGAGTGTAGATTCATCCATTTTGCTCCGTATGTAGTCCGTAGTGAAATCTATAAAATGACTTGGAGTACTTGTAGTCCGTGTGAAAGGTTTGCGGTAACATCATGCTGATCATGCTGGCTGTCATCCGTGGTTGCTTTGTGAGAGGCAACTTGAACAATTCTTTGTTATGTTATAAAAGCCACAGTTGTCAGTCCAGATAACCGGTCGATGCGCATTCCATTGCTTTGTTTATCATAGTGCTGACAGAACTCGGAAGGACTGAAGCTGTCTCATTCTTCAGTTCACACCTGTCTTTGGAATTCTGTGATGGTTCCTAATACTGAAACTTGTCTCAACCTGAGAAAATGTTTCTTTTGGGCGTGCCTTGCATTCTTGTTTGCGGATGTTTCAATGTAGTCAACATAGTTCATTAACTTCTCCTTTGAACTGTTTCCCCTCTATTTAAGTATTTACTCAATAGAATGATAGAAGTATCCGTATGTGATTTTGTATGAAAAGTATCCTCTGAGGCTGATTGTGACTGGAAGTCAATTGCTTACAAATGGATACACTAGTATTTCCAGATAAATTTTGCACTCTCCAGTATAGGCTGTTTTTATATAAGCAGTATAGGTTATTTTATTTTGGTATCTTAAAGTTAAAGGTGTTGCAGTTATATGCACCTGAAGCATTACTGCAGTACTGCATGAGTTATCATTATCATCGTCAGTTTCACACCGATGTTTCCTTTCAGACACCATTCTTACATCAGTTTGGTTAGAACCAACCATCCATGCAAAGTGAGAACATTATTTGTAAAAGGAGTTGTATATTGTGCGTGAACTTTATGCAAAATATCAAGAGATTAATTAAGTGGTCAGTTAGATGATTTCAGATTATTCCGTCTCCACTCTATGTTTGGTACTGTAGCTCCAATCTTTACCAGACTAGGCAATAATGATGAGTGGACTATTGCTATGATTCTGCAGCAAAATAGGCCATTGAATTCTCAGAATGTAGCTGATGCACTACAGAAGTTTAGTCTTAAGAAGACTGCAGTGCAAAAAGGACTGGATGCATTGGCTGACAGTGGTCAAATATCCTTCAAGGAGTATGGCAAGCAGAAAATCTATCTTGCTCGGCAAGATCAGTTCGACATTCCGAATGGGGAAGAACTTGAGGAGATGAAGAAAGCAAATAGCAAGCTACAGGAAGAACTCGCAGAACAAAAGAAACTTACTAATGAGGTCGAATCTGGTAAGTTCTTTTTGGTGCCAGGGTCTTTGTGATCTTTCTCAATGCAGTAAGCAACTATTAGTGGCAGCTAAGTACAAATCCTATCGCAGAGATAAAAGGTCTACAGTCAAACTTGACACTGGAAGAGATCAAGTCAAAGGAGGCCAGATTACAAAGTGAGGTATGCGTGCATGTCAATATGCTTCTTAGTGCACCTAAGTGTGTTTGTTCAACCAAGTTTTAATGGCAGAGCTCATGTTTATGCAGGTCCAGGAAATGGAAGAAAAATTGAGTAAATTGCAGAGTGGTATGATCTTGGTGAAACCTGAAGACAAGAAGATAATTGAAGAATCCTTCTCTGAGAAAGCTAACCAGTGGAGAAAGCGAAAGAGGATGTTCAAGGAGCTATGGGATAATATCACTGAGAATAGCCCCAAAGACCAGAAGGAATTTAAGGTTCTTGCTGCTCCCTTTTGCTTTACTATTCCACACTCGATTAATTTGGGCGCTGGAATGGCAGTCTGTTGTTTATTTCATTTGTTGTCACCGCTTCACGTCAGTCAGCTTTCTGGTATTACTGTCACCCTACCAGCCATCGCATTGATGGCTAATGTTTGTGTGTGCAGGAAGAACTTGGTCTTGAGTATGATGAAGATGTCAACGTGAACTTCCAACCGTACAGTGAAATGCTGGCGAGTCTCAACAAAAGGAGAAAAGTTTCTCGCTGAGGATGTAGGGGGGCTGGGAGTATCTCAGATCAGATGTATGTTACAGCAGTTTTATCAGCCAAACAGCTCCATGGTTTCGCTAGTTTCTTAGGCAGCGCGTTTGTTGTAGTTTGTCCAGGCAGATGATGTTCGTCCGCTGATGATAACATATATGTCTGCTCCGAGAACTCGCTGGTAGCTTCAGTAGTAGATTATCTGAGGTTTGCAGAATGTTTTGAACCAGTTGTGTAATATAACTTCTTCGCCATCTTAAATTATATCGAAGCAACTTGTTACTGACAACATAAGCTCATGTTTTTTGCTCTCTGTTCTTCGGTGAAAATCGGAATCATATTAATATTTACTTTCCCAATTCTCTATTTACATCGCATACACAAAATTTAATAATGAATGATCTGCAATATATAGCTGCAAAAGTTCAACTGCTAGCAATACAACTAAATCAAGAAACCATCTCTGCGGCTGCCATATGGCTGCAGCTAAACTACTAGAATCTTCTGTTCGTCCTGACTGAAGCCGGCCTGCTCCTGGGCGTATCCTGCTGCTCTCCGTGTTTCTCCGGCAGATCCTCTGCGTCTGAGCTGTGGTTCCGAACATGTCCGATCCTTCCGAATTTCTTTGCATCGGCCAGATCCTCGCCGCCGTGGAGCGTCTCATCGTCGTCGTGCGCCTTCCTCCTGTACCTGTCGTCGGGGCTCCCGGGCCCGGCTCGCGAGAGCTCTATGGCAGCCTTGGCGGCGGCGGCCGCCGTGGCAGCCGACTCGAACGCGGCCTGCGCCGCCTCTTCCACGTCCTTGAATGTCAGCTTCGAGTCGGCAGAGACGGCCTTGTCTCCCTCCGGCTCGTCAGCGTCGGCCCGCGGCGTCGCGTGCCGCCGCTCGTCGTCGTCGCCGTCGTGCCTCTTCTTCCTGTGGCCATGACCATGGTGGGAGCGGCCGGCCGGATCCTCGTACTCGGCGGCGGCGTCGTTGTGGAGGCGCACGGGGATCTCCTTCTCGGCGCCGATCTCGAGGAGCACCATCTGGCGGCTCTCGAGGCTGGGCAGCGTGGTGGCCAGCTTCTGCACGAGCTTGGCGTTGACGCCGCAGCCGCTGCGCAGCTCGGCGGCGCCGGACGCGAAGCCCCGACCGAACTTGGCGGCGAGGAGGGCGCGGGCCTCCTGCAGCTCGGGGAGGTCCCCGCAGCGCGCCGCCGCGTAGCAGAGCCCCGCCGCCGCCTCCCGCAGCTCCGCCGGGCACTCCCGGCCGTGCGCGTCGAGCAGGGCCGAGCGGTCGGCGAGGAGCGCGCAGTAGGCGTCGAGCAGGAGGAGGGCGTCGAGCGTGTCCCGCTCCCGGATCACCTGCTCGGCCCGCAGGAGCGCCCGGTCCGCGTGGCCCTGCCGCAGCAGCTGCTCCACGTCCCCCCGCGCCTGCGCGCACCGCACCTCCCGGTGCGCGCGCACCACGGCGATCCGCTTCGTGGCCAGGTGCAGCAGCGACTTGAGCCGCGCCGTCTGCTTCGTCGTTCGGCCGAGTAGCACGTCCAGCGTCCTCCCCATCGCCGGTCGGCGAGCTCCGGTGGCTGGGTGCTGACGGTTTGGGAATGGAAGGTGGCCTGAGGTGCGTGGTGATGAGGCGGTTTGGGGCTGGTGTTTTATACCCCCGTGCGGCGCGGGGTGGCGGGGAGGTGTGAATCGGAAGGTGAAGATTAATTAATTTTGACGCGGGAAGGATCGGACGGCCGGGAGGGAATCGGGAGGAGGCGATCGGCGGTTGCTTGTGGAGATGGTTTGCTTTGTGGCGAAGGCGCTGTCGCGGCGAGGCCGACGTGCCTTCAAACGCTCTCTCTTTCACGGTCGACTGGTCCAGTGAGTCGACGCGTGCGCCCACGAGCGAGCTGAGACCGTTTCCGTCCGTTCGGCCGGGGCCAGGAAGACCGACGACGCGGGCCAATCGATCGGCCGCGATGGGTGCGGGTCGGGTTTCGCCCGTGCGACCGGAGAGGGGAATGGGCGAGTGAACTGTAAAAAAACTTCGACATTGAGACCGTTTGCCGTAACAACAAGTCTACAGTTTTATGTCAAAAGATACTAATTTTCAGGCTATTTTTTTGTAAAAAACACTAGTTGCTCAGTTCGCTTGTTTTAAGTCGAATTATGACAGGTGGGACCACAAGTCTACAGTTTTATGTCAAACGACGTTAGACGAGTCTTCTTGCAAAAAACTCCTCCCTCCCTTAATAAAATCCCCACAGTCGGCCCGAGCCCCTCCACGCGTGCCGACCGGAGGCAAGCCGTGCGACCCCACCCTCCGGCGCCACCCCTCCTTCCCAGCAATCACCAGGCGGTGGTGGTGCCGACGGCGGCGCCGAGCGCCAAGAAGCAGCACCCGACCATGGGGTAGGCGCACAGGATGCACATGAAGCAAGTCGTGGACGCCTCCGGCGGCCGGCGTAGCTGTTGCTTGCTCCAGCAACGGGGCATAGGGGAGGTCTGGCATTGTCGGGGACGCGCGCCAACGTAGCGCCCTCCCCGTGCTGGTGTCGGCGAGGAGACACGGGAGGTTGGCAGATGTCCTCCCTGCCTCCTAGGCCGCTGCTCGTCACAACGAGGAGACGCAAGAGGTGGTGTGAGATGCACGACGTTGCGGCATGACTCCCAAGCGCTAGCAGCAGAGGCGGCGATGGACTCCCTCCTCCTCCAGCCCCAACGAGCACGACGACGCGACTCCCCCAAGGCTAGCAGCGGAGGCGACGGGGGACTCCGGCAACAACGACAGGGGCAGCACGGCGGCGCGAGATCCTCCCCCAGCCCCGACGAGCGTGGAGGTGAGAATCCCTAAGGCCAGCAGCGGAGGCGTCGCAGGACTCTGGCAGCAATGACGGGCACAGCTTGATCGTCCCGGAGCGCCGCGTAGGACCTAATGGCCTGCGGGGGGCCGACCTTCCAGATCTCGACGGCGCACCCCCTCACCGACGACGAGACCATGGCCGGCGTGCTACTGCTTTGCTCGCCGGGCAGCCCAAATCCAAATCCTTGACCCCACGTCGGACTTGATTGCTTTTTTTTATTGAAGAAGGGTATCATTGTAAAATTACAGGGACTGTTTCATAAATCTATACAAGGCCCCCTTCTAACATTGTCTATTGTGACCCGTTACGCCACATCAGCAAATGCGGGACCGCCCTGTCATAATCATGTTTAAAACAATCTAAGCCGCCGACTAGTGTTATTTGTAAAAAAAAATAGTCTGAAAATTAGTGTTTTTTGGTACAAGACTGTAGACTTGTGGTTACTGCAAACCTAATCTTCAATGCGATGTTTTCTGCAATTCACTCGCTCTGGGCCGGCGGCCGCCACGTCCGTCCGTCCGTACGTACGATTCTCAGGGAGTGGACGTGGCGTGCGTTCCTTCCTCTTCTTCTTCTTCTTCTTCTTCTGTTTTGACCGGGCAACCGTGGTTTCGTGGTTTTTGGGGGCGGTTTTGCGCGGAGAGCGACGGCGCGCCGGCTGCGGGTGGAGACCTGAGCCGGTTCGAGGGGATAGCCGGAGATTTTTGCAGATCATTTGATGGTGTGGGTTTCGTTTCGTACGGTCCAGGGGATCCTCGACCGCGACGGCTGCTCGTGGTGTCTTGATCGGCGCTGTTATGGTGGTGGAGCCTGGAACGGTTCGTCTTAGATTGGGACCGACGTAACGGGACCCCCGGTTGCTACGGCGATGGCGTATGTTTTTCTTCCCTGGCTGGCATCTTTGTCTTGTGTCTATGGCTTTTGCGTCGATGGCTGTTTCTACGGCTAACAACAACCAAAATTTTATACTATATAGAGCTTATTTTAGGAAAGTAGTTACAGATTGTCACTCTCATTCAAACGATCATACCTTTAATATTGCTACTAGGGTTTAAAGTTTGGCAAAAGCTTTCCCGCCGCAAGAGGAAAAAAAGGTTTCGCAAAAGCTAGCGAGACTGCGAGAGCATTCCGTCTCACCTATTCTGGTTCAGGGGATGTTTGGTTTTCAGCCACACTTTGTCAAGCTAAAATTTGACAGCCACGGTTTAGTTGGTATGCGTTTTGTTTTCGCCACAGTTTGATTTGCCACACTTTATTGCCCATGTGGCCCATTTGTCATAAAGTTAAAATTTTTTGCTAACTTTTGCCAAAGTTTGACATTTGATTTTTCAGCCACACTTTGGCTTGACAAAGTTAGTCTCCAACCATACAAACCATACAGACCCTCAGTCTGTAGGATTGACATGGCGAGCGTCGTGTGAGAACTCCCTCAGATGCCACTGCATTCTAGTGATAACTAGCACTCCTTTTCATGAACATCATTTTCACAGTTGGAAAAATGAACCAGCGTAGTTAACGCTTGGACATCGATTGGTTGACCCGTACTGCTACGAAGCTTCGGCGCATGAAGAAAACGGCGAAGTACGCGTGTGGAACACTTTTCTCTTCTTCAACTTGTGAGACACTTTTCTTGGCAACGCACGCACGAGTCGTGCATCTGGGCGGATGTGGAGTGGTCTCGCTCGTTGCACAGGTGCACGCGGTCGTCCGGCGCTGGAATCTCCAAATCGGCGCTCGGCCGGGTGCGTGTGCTCGCGCTTTACGTACAAGTGGCGGCTAGCCGGCAGGTAGGACTATTCCGGCGCGAGTGCTGTTGCGTTCGGGGCGTTGATCCTGTCCAGACCCAAGTGGCCGAAAACCATTGGTCCCAAGTCAAACTTCTCAAACGAGAAAGGTCACAAGTCGGGACAAGTCTTTCTCAGGTTTGCCTAAACTAATTTACGCCGTCTGAGATAGGCTATAGTACCAGTGACACGGGCAGTTAGGCATGCAGAATTTCTTTGGTTGGTACTCCCAAAAAATTAGAAAATTCTTAGGTTGGTGCTTGAAAATAAGTTTCGACTTGTGATACTAGTCTTGCTAAGCGTTGTCATGTGCGTTGTCATGTGGCGGATCCCACTTATGTCTTTTGTAATGAGCATGAGAGTGTTCATCATTTATTTAGTTTGACTGTATTGTTGCTTCTGTTGAGGATATTTCTGGTCACTCGATAAGCAAAAGGAAAGAAAAAAAATGATGTTGTTAATGTCATTTCATCTGCTGTTTTGTAGGGCTTATGGATCGTTCGTAGTGAACTTGTCCTTCAGTGGCGTGTGTGGAGAAGTCTGAGCTGTATTCTCGACAAGATCAATTCTTCCCTACATCAATGGAAGGTCCTCTGCAACTATGCTCATGCTGTCCTCCTACTTCGGGGTTTAAGGCTTCACGATCATCCTCGTGGGGGATTACTAGTCGTGCCCGTGGATGGTACCGATGAGCAGAGAGGAGCTGCTTCTTAGCGACACCAAACTAGTTTTCTGCTAAATGATCCTATCTGATGGTGCATACTACTCTGGCTGCTACTCAGGTTGCATTTATGTTTGGCTGTGTAGAAAAACCTTATTAGATTTATAGTTGTAGCTTGATTTTAATAATTCCGTAGCAACTACTCTCTAGTTGCGAGCGCTATGTAACGATGTGAAATCTAAATATATAAAAAAAGGAGTCTTCATGTCCCGTTATCGAGGACTTCGTTTTAAAAAATACGCCATTTGGGAGCTTTACTAGGACTCACTAGAAAAACACCTAAATCCGGAAGTAATCTTAAAAAAAATTGGCCGGTTTTGGCCTCTACTTAATAAAAGTGGGAACTGGGGGACTCCCTTTATTTAAAAAAAAATGTCTTCAAGAAAAGAAAATTTTAGGCATATACTGACGGTTCGTTTGTCCCAATCACATCCAGTCAAAATGAACATCTCATAAAGTTTTTTTTTGCATCGTGTGGATTTAGACCCCCCCCCCCCCCCAAAATGCCATTTGGTTCCTAGGTGTATACGCATGATATGGGGGAAAATAATTTTTAAAAAAAGTCCAAAAGTTCAGAAGTTTTTTTGGATCAAACTTGGTTTTTTTCTGACCAGTGTATAAATGTTCGCGAACAAAAATTACTGTTGATATCAGGGCAGAAAAAATATGCTATATACACGTCACTATTCACACTATTTTGGCCTAATTCTTTTTCCTTGAAGTCAACGGGGTTTTCCCTTCAAGCGGAAAAAAACAAAAAATATTGCTATATACACGTCACTATTCACACTATTTAAAAAAACAGAAATCTATTGACTTTTTATTTAATTACTTTTTTATATAGGGTGTATATACATCCGGGAACCAAACATTCACACCTTGGCACCTTGCTAGCTGGCGGTTTTCAGCTCTGTTTCCAAATGACTATTTTAATCGTTTGCATTGATGCATTCTACACTAGGCGTGTAGGAGTGCTCCGGACGTGAATCCCACTTGATTCGGAAACAAAATAACCGTGTATTCCACTTGCCGTTTATCAGTCAGCTACAAGCGATCAACCATGCAACTGATAAGTCGGTTTCCGCACAGCACCGTGCTACTAGTACTTATATTAGAACTAAAGAAAGTTCACCAGCTAGCTGTTCAAACCATTGACATATGGAAGTCAGAGGTGCAGCATTGCCATCTTTGGAGACTCGATTTGTTTTTTATGCTAATTCATCCTTCTTATTTTTTGGTGACTTGCATGAGCAACTGCGCTTGCAGTTAGAGGTCGCAGTACGTAAGTATAGATGGATAAATAATGGGATAAATAGGCATGTGGATTAGGGACAGCTAAAGATTTAGGGCAGTGCTAATATCGATCGAAGAATTGGTCACATGAGTAGAGTATAAACAAACCGCAAAAAGCTAGAAAAGGCTCAATTATATTAGACTCAAAGTAAACAAGTAGGACGGGTTTTCTTTAGTCAAGCACATTTCATAAATCGTGGGCAGAAAATATCTTGGACCAAGTCTTATCTGTACACAACTTGGCTGCTCCAAGAGATTATAATGTACAATTCTCAAACACAACAAAATTGTACTATTATACTTAGGACCTTTCTGGTGCTCCACAATGTACGTACCCTAAAAATGCTACATAGCGAAAAAACTTATGTGGTAAGAGCATCTCTAGCAGACCCCGTATAATACCCCGACCCACATAATAACCGCCAAAATACGGGTCCGTGCGAAAAAAACTGCCCGATCAGACCCCGCAAACGCGTCGGATCCGCAAAAAATTTTGCGGCGCGCGGCAAAATTCCCACCCCAAACCGCGAAAACAAGGGTTCCCCCCCCTCGCCCCGTCGGGGCCCTGTATATAGTGGGAGCGGTTGGCGGGGAGGACATTTCAGCCCGCGTTTTTCCCCACCCACCCGCCGCCAGGCTGCCGCCTTCGATTCCGGCCATACCAGCCATCGGGATCACGCCGGCGGGCCACCACACGCCCGAGATTGTCCTCCGCCACTTCCTCCTGCCTCAGCCGGCCGGAAAGTTGTAGATCGACGGCTGTTTGTCGCGGCCGTCGGATTTGGCGTTTCCGGCCACCGGCGGCTGCGCCAAGCCATGGATTGGTCGGGGAGCACCCCGCACAGCCCCGGCAAAGCCCCAGCGTCGCATGCAGGTATTGGTTCGTCCTCTAGCCGCTGTCGTCGGTTTGCCGGCAAGGACTCGGCTGGCCGTCGCCCGGGCTCGGCGCTCGCGCAGCGGCTCGCAGGCTTGCCGATGCCGCTCATACCGTGCGACGACTGCACACAAATAGTGCTGCGGCGAACATCTACCACGCCGCGACATCCCGGATGGGTATTCTTCAAATGCGAAGACGACGGGGTATGTTTTTGTTTGCATTCGGCTTTGTCAATCTATTCGGTTCATTTTCGATAGCTTATTGAGATGGTCATGTGTGTAGGAAGGTGGATGCTCATTTTGGTATTGGGAAGAAGAATACATCGATTTATTTATAGGAAGAAGATGTTGGTCCAACTAGTGGGAGCAGTTATGGAAGTTGGATATCTTCTAAAATGCCTAATTGTGGTTCTTGTTTTCTTTGGTCTTGCTATTGTAGCAAAGATTTGGTGAATTATTATGTATCCAATGCCCGTGAAGAAAATAAAGAAGCAAAGAAATGTGTTTTCATGCCCGAAATCGAAATGCTAATTACGGTTTTGCGGGCTGGTGCGGGTGGCGGCCGAGCAGACCCCGCAAAGCGGACCCGTAAAAAAGGATATTCAGCCCGCGCCGGCCTGCAAAACCCGTTTTCCGCGAACTATAAACGCATTTTGCGGGTCGGCATTATACGGGGTCTGCTAGAGATGCTCTAAAGCAATTAAGAAGGAGAGAGCACTTAGGTGACCTCAGAAAAACGATGCCTCCCCTTTGATAGATTCTCGTGGAACTGGATCCCCTCGATAGGTAAATCAGGTGGCATCCTTTGTGGAGTTAGAAAAGAGAAGCTGGAAATCGTATCCTGGTGCATGGGGAAGTTCCTTCTCCAAGCGACAGTTTATGACATTAACCTCAAATGTGTTTGGGCACTCATAGTGGTTTATGGGGCGGCCCAGGATGAGCGTAAAGATGAATTCCTTGCTGAGATGGCCTCTATGTGTACACATATCAGAGTCCCCTATATTATAGGTGGAGACTTTAACATTCTTAGGGAGCAGGGTGAGAAGAATAGAAACATTGGTCATTCCCAGTACACTGACAAGTTTAATTCTGTCATAAACTCTCTAAACCTGAGAGAGATTTACATGGGGGGAGGCAAATATACTTGGACCAATAAACATAAACACCCCACCTTGGAGAAGTTGGATAGGATCCTTATGAGTTTTGACCGGGAGGGACTATTTCCTCTTGTCACTGTTCGCAAGCTTGTTACAGATGTTTCGGATCATAATCCCTTGTTGCTTTCCCCGGGCCCTGAGAAACCTGGACCGTTGCATCAACGAGAGTTTAGATTTGAGATGTGTTGGCTCAAAAATGATGAATTTTATTCTAAGGCCAAAAATATTTGGGAACAACCTGTGGGCTCTAGTGATCCTATTGATATCCTTAATATTAAACTCAAGCGTATCAAAAAGTATTTCAAAGGGTGGGGCTCCAACTCTTTTGGTCATGATAGAAAGAAGAAGAAAAAATGATTAAACATGAGTTGGAAGAGATCGAGAACCTAGAAGAAGAGGGGCCCCTAGATCCTGAAACTTATGAGAGAAGGACATTTTTGTGTGCAGAAATGTATGAGATTTTGAACAATGAGGAACTATTCTGGTTGCAACAGTCCAATGAACGATGGTTGCTAAAAGGGGACCAAAATACTGCCTTTTTCCATCGGGTAGCCAATGGGCGCAAAAGAAAAAAATACTATCCACTCATTCACTAATGGTGATGTAACCATCGAAGGGACTCCAAACCTTCTAGGTCATGCCACAAATTATTATAAAGAGCTGTTTGGTCCTGCTAGGGGGAACATGTTCCACTTGTCCCCGGACACTTGGGCTGAAAATGAGAAGTTGAGTAGTGATGATAATATCCTCTTGACATGTGAGTTCACGGAGGAGGAGGTTAAGAAAGCCCTTTTTTCTATGAATAGCAATAGAGCCCCAGGCCCTGATAACATTCCAGCTGAATTTTACAAACACTGTTGGGACTTTGTGAAGAGTGACTTGATGCATCTGTTTGATGCTTTCCACAACAATACTCTTGATGTAGCCCGTCTGAACTATGGGGTTATCACTTTAATTCCTAAGATGAATGGGGCAAAAAAATACAACAGTATCGGTCTATATGTTTATTGCGCTACCCCTATAAATTTATCACCAAGGTCTTGGATAATAGAGTTACGGTATTTGTTGATATTCTAATCAGTAGACATCAGAATGCTTTCATCAAACATAGAAACATTATGGATGGTATCTTGACTTTGCATGAGATCCTGCACCATACTCATCGCAAGAAAAAAATTGGGGTGATCCTTAAGCTTGACTTTGAGAAAGCCTATGGTAAAATAAACTGGGAGTTTTTGCTAGAGTGTCATCGTAACCGTGGTTTTGGGACAACCTGGTGTGGTTGGGTGGAGAAAATCCTTTATAATGGGACTGTGAGTATCAAACTTAATAATGAGAATGGATCCTATTTTCAGAGCCACAAAGGGGTGCACCAGGGGGATCCTTTCTCCCCTTTTCTTTTCAACCTAGCTGTTGAAACTCTCTCTAAAATGATCCTTAATGCTCAAAAGGAGAAGTTGATCACTGGATTAGCCCCTGACCTTATTGAAAATGGAGTGGCCGTCCTCCAATACGCGGATGACACTGTTATCTGTATTGAGCATAATAAGGAAGCGGTAGTGAGGCTGAAGCTTCTGCTATACATGTTTGAACTTATGCCTGGTCTTAAGATAAACTATATGAAGAGTGAGATTCGTTGTATAGGGGGAGATGATAGCACGTTGAAATATTATGTGGATCTGTTTAACTGCCAGATCGGACACTTTCCAATGAAATACTGTGGAGTTCCAGTCATTTACTCCACACTCCGAAACCTTGACTGGGAGTTTGTGGATGAAAAATTCCTGAAATGTTGTGAGTCCTGGATCGGCAATGTTGCATCTTCGGGGGGGGGGGGGGGGGGGGGAGAGAGACTGACCTTGTTAAACTCCTCCCTTACAAGTATTGTGTTCTATTATATGTCTATGTTTTTACTGCCTAAGATGGTCATTTATAAATTGGACAAACACCGGAAAAAGCTTTTCTAGCAAGAACATGATGGTCGCAAACGATACCATTTAGTGAAATGGTCTCGGATTTGCAGATCCAAGAGAAAAGGTGGGCTGGGGGGTGAAAGACCTCCACAAACAAAACGCCAGTCTTCTCACCAAGTGGTGGTGGAAGCTTGAAACTCAACAAGGGCTTTGGCAAGATATAATCAAAGCCAAATACATTAAAAAAGATAACATCACTTCGGTGCGATGCAGGTTTGGCGACTCCCCTATTTGGAAAGCCATTATGAAGGTTAAAGATTGTTATCTTGCTGGTAGGGGTGTAGTGTTGAACTCTGGCAATGTTGCTAGATTGTGGAAAGATCCTGTGTGCAGTAACACTCCGATGAAAGATAGTTTTCCTGCCTTGTTTAATATCTGTAACAATCAAGATATCACGGTGGCGCAATTTAGATCGCGTGTTGATGTCAATTTCTTTCGGAGACGACTCCATGGTCCACTGGTAGATCAATGGGAAAATCTTAAAAGTGTGGTGCAATCCTGGACAGTATCAGATAACCCAGACCAGATTATCTGGACCTTGGGGAAGAAAAAGAGATTTACTACCAAATCCGTCTATGAATACCTCGAAAAGGGTATTGCTGGATGCAACTATAGATGGATTTGGAAATCGAAAATTCCTCTTAAGATTCAAATCTTTTTGTGGCAGCTTTTTCAGGATGCTGTTTTAACTAGAGATGTGATGAAACGGAGAAACTGGGCGGGTAATCCTAGATGCTCCTTCTATAATGAAAGAGAAACCTCTCAACACCTTTGTTTTACTTGCCCAGTTGCTAGAGTTGTTTGGAGAACTGTTGGATGCGTCCTGGGGACTAGTTTGGGTCCGAATAACATATGGCAGTACTTTTCCTGGTGTTATGCTTATCTTCCTGATGGTATAAAGTATTATACATTTGGCCTGGCAGCTATCTGTTGGGCAATTTGGAATTGTCGCGATCGTGCTACCTTTGAGAACAAAAAGTTGAGATCCCCCATTTGATGTAGTATACTCTGCTTGTGGCTACATCAACTATTGGGCAGGTTTGATGACTGGAGCTGATCGGGAGGCAATGGAGCGGGGGGCGAAGATGCTGAAGGTCAACACGTCGAACATGATGCGGATTTGCGCGGCTCCGGGAGGTGATGTCTGAAGATTGAAGCTGCTATGAGGTCTTCGAAGCTGCTGAAGATTATGGGAAATGTCTTTCAAACTGGTGGTTTATGTTGGTTGCTGCTCCTGTGTGGGCTTTTGCATGTCGCTCGGTGTGTGAGCTATGGTCTAAATTCTCCTGTAACCTTGATGGTTTGTCCCCTAGACTTGTGGTTAGGTTAGTTGGTTCTTTTGGGTGTCTCTGGGTTTTCGCCCTATGGTGAGCTGCTCGATGACGAGTGCTTGCAGTAGGTTTCCCAGGGATGCTTTGAGCCCGCTTCTCCTTTCCAGTTTCCTTGGACGGCCAGTTAAACTCTGTGTTTCCGTTATTCTCTTTAATGGAAAGGGGTTCGCCCGGCTAAAAAAAACGATGCCAAGTGCACAAATCTATGTAAAATGCCTATCAACCAATCGTTAAGAAGTTTAGTTAGTAAACAATTGAATGAAGGAAACCTACTTATACCAACTACATATGCATTAGAGAGATTTTCTAGAATAAGAAGAGATTGGTTGCTAAGCCTTTTAATATAATTAGCGCCTCAGATAAGCACCCGTGCATTGAAAATGACCTTACCAGATATTCATTTTCTACATTTTTCTACTTTGTTATCAAGAAAAATATTTTAAAATATATGAAGATTTTTTAAAACAAGTGAACATTTTTTAAAACTTTGCAAACATTTTTAAACCATGAATATCTTTCCAAATTTGATATATTAAAAAGTGTTTATGTGAAAGAAAACAAAAAATGGAACATGAAAAAAATATGAAAGAAAACCTAAAGAACAAATAAAACCCAAATAAACAAAAATAAAAAACAGAAGAAGAAAAAGGAAGAAAGATAGGAAAACAAGAGAAAAAGGGCATAAGAAAACAAATTATAAAAATCTGAAAAGATCTAGGCGTAACCTCTTCTATACCTACTAATAAAGGGAGGTAATTATCTTAGTTCTGTCTGTCATGACATTTTGCATAATACCCCTAACCTATTTGGTAAACAAACCGTAGTACTGATTGGCAGATTGAAGGGCGGTGCGTCTTGTCCGAGTGGATCAAATTTAATATTATTTTTACACTTTCTAAATAGCGCCTCCTCAAGGAAAGAAGAACAGGGGGGAAATATTGCACTAGATTTTTTATTCCCTTTATCCAAATTCATATAGAATTTTTCAGTGTGAAATGAATGAGATCTTACAATTCTCACTAAATTAGAATCCACGTCAATTTTTTCTCACGTTGGAACGTGCGGGCATATGTGCTAATAAAGCCAAAAAGAAAAAAAAAGCGATACAAAGAGCTAAAAATGTGCCCGCCTCCGCTGCAATGAGCGGTAAATAAGGTAGCAGTTCGTGCTTCCCCTAAAACTTAGTTAAATGCACTATTGATACATGAACTTGTTTAAAATGTTCTTTGGTCCATTTTTGTTGAAAAGGAGGATAAACCCCCGCCTTTCTATCATTACAGTGCATGCATGCACACAACCACCACTTGAAAATTGTTCAAAATGTTCACTTTGGTCCATGAGCTTGAAAATTGTTCATTTAACACACGAACTCGTCCACTGTGCTCACTTTAGTCCAAATTATACACGTGCAGCTCCCGGAAATTTTTGGCTGGATCAAGTTCTTCATAAAAGACCCAGGTGAACGAAAGAAGGGACACAATTTTTTGGGATACACCCACACAATTACCACTGCCAAGTTGAGACCACCTATTTGGGTCGTCCCTAATCTCGGGAAGGTGCGTTCGTGTGTGGCTGCATTGCAGGCACGACCTCGGCCACCCAACAGTACCACGCCGCCTCCCGCACACTCAACAACACTTAGACCGGCCATAGTGAGGGTATCTTAATTAGCTAGTATCATGCACTTCGGACTAGCAAACACGCTGAAGTGACAGACAATTAATGAAGAGAGAGAGGGTTAGAGTAACATAGGTAGATATCGTATCATGTTATATGCTATGCTATTATGTGTCATGCATGTCAATAAATGAGATCACCTATGATACTAGTTTATGATACTATGCATTATGAAGTATCATACAATAGTATCATATGCATGATACTACTATATGATACTCCCCACTATGAGTAGCCTTAGCTAAGTCTACAAGATGTCGTTTGCACTCCTCCGAAATGAGGTCCCTCGTGAACAACTCTAGCAGGTGCACCATGCTCCTTGCAGTGTAGTCACAACGTGTGGTGGCAGGAGCTCTGCAAGGGCAATGAGCCCTTACAAGTCGGACTTGGACGTGTCGGCAAGCGGGGTGGTGGCGCAACCAGATACAAAGCACCCATGGAAGGAGACAAAGCAAAACTGAAAAAAATGTTCATGAATTCAATAACAAAGTTCATCCATAATCGCCTTTGTAGTTCCCCGTCGACCTCGTCCCGACCGACCCAGAACACCCGCGATCACCGGCGTGCACCGTTCCCGAGCCCGATCGAGCTTCGTTCAAAGGCATCGCACGCATCCTATAGTCGTCCCTCCTATGCCCCTCCCGTTCACCCCACCAAACCGTAACTCCAGCCACCTCCCTCGGTCGCCATGGGCATCAAAGAGGGGTCTGTCTCGTTGCGCTCCACCTCCAAGCGCCACCGCCATCCGCCTGTCAGCGTCGTGGACGAGGCCTCCTTCCCAAAGCGCCAGGAGCATAGCCATCATAATACAGATACCCTCTATACATTGTGACAACTTGTAACTTTGCAAGCCTCATGTTTCGTAGTGTTTTATATACTAAACATAATTTTCATTATCGTATATGTTAAGCTGATAAATTTCATTGTTGATGATAAATTTATGTAAACTAGCATCAAGAGACAAATGCAGTTGAAATAAATACCGAACGGTATATACAAATGAGCACTCCCGACATTTACTTTGTGATTTTGTCACTTGATTGCAACCTAAGAGGAAACTGATCACCGTGCTCATGCTCGTGGCGATCCTATATCTACGAACATGAAATTATTGTCACTGGTGGATAGGAGTGACTAGCTAGCTGACACATGAAATGCAAACTTGTTGCACTGTAAGGACTGCGCTTAATTGTGTGTCGAGTGTCCCGGTCATGTTCAGACTGACATTACGTTTTTTTGTTTCCTCAATATATTTATCTCAGTGGCTTCCATTCTCAAAGCTTAGCCAACTCGTCACAATGATGACTTTACTAAGCATAAGTATCTTCTCATATCCCATAACCGTCGCTGAGAACTATATCAAAATTCAAATGTTGTGTTTCTTTCCGAAGAGTATGGACTCCTCAAGAGCCTAAAAGTGAGATGAGGAAGGAAAGTGATGCGTGCGTGCGTGCGTGTGTGTGTGGAGACAATAACTATATACTAACAAGAAGGTGTCACGGTAGACGGCGGTGTAGTATTTTGATGGATGAAGTGACGTGAATATGCATTGGTGACGAGGGCCACGAAGCTAGGGACCATAAACTAAGCACGTAGTGAACGGAAAATGCACTGCTTCGTTCATGTTATCTCCGAAAACAGCTTCAAGGCTAACTTTTCATGATTCAAAAGCAAAAATGTCATTGAGGCACTTGTATCTTCACGCACACGATCCAATTCTACATGTGTATACTTAAACGTAATGCTTTCTACTTCCCTTTCTTTGTTTGCTCAATAGATTTATCCCAGTGCCTTCCATTCTCAAAGCTTAGTTAATTAACTCGTCACAACGATGACTTTACTAAGTATAAGTATCTTCTCATATCCCAGAACTGTCGCTGAGAACTATATCAAAATTCTTGTTTCTTTCCGAAGAGAATGGACTCCTCAAGAACCTAAAAGTGAGATGAGGAAGGAAAGTGGTGCACATGTGTGTGTATATATAGACGATAACTATTTGCTGACAAGAAGATGTCACGGTAGACAACTGTGTAGTACTTTGATGGATGGAGTGGCATAAATATGCATTGGTGACGAGGGCAGCAGAGATAAAGACCAAAAATTAATCAAGCAGTGAACGTGAAATGCGCTTCTTCGAACATGTTCTCCCCGAAACAGCTTGAAGGCCAACTTTTCATGATTCAAAAGCTAAAATATCATTGAGCCATTTGTAGCTCTACTTATACGATGCAATTTCACATGTGTATACGTAAAACATGCTGCTTTCTACTTTCATTGAGCAAAGATGAAAGGTCGATGATATCCCAAAACATATCTTATGGATGGCCTAAAGCACTCATGGTATGGCTATGGCTACGAACGTGAGTCCCCGAAGCCAAAGTAGAGCGCGGTTCGGAATCGGGGTTGAACTCCTATGGGTTGTATCGTAACACTCACTACGATATGGGCTGGCCCAATAAAGCATTGTAATAGTCGATTGCTATCGTATTGCTCGTTACGAGCGATACATAGAAATCACTAATTAAGAAGCACACTTTGCAAAGGTCATTTCCACCTCCCCAGGTTACGACAAGTGGCACACTGTAACCCGAGAGTTTTTCCTTTTTGTTATAAATCCGTTTAATCATAATGTTTTATTACTTAAACCGTGTGTCCAAATCTCGAACCGTTTGCACTGTTGGATTCCTCGCGTCGAGATCAACAAAACTAGATAGCACAAAAAAAGTCATACGATAGAAACCGGGACGAAAAACCCGAACTGGGAGCACGGTATTTTTCGTTTCTGAGAGGCACGGTCGTGCCTCTCGTGGAAGCAAAATAGTACCTTTGGTGGAAGAAGAAAAACGAGTTTTTCTCCGTTTCAGAGGCACGGCCGTGCCTCTCGTGAAAAAAATGCATTTTTTTCGTTTCAAGGAGGCACGGTCGCAGAAGCAAATATATGCCTCTCGCGGAAGGAAAAAACGTGTTTTTGTTTTGTTTGAGAGAGGCACGACCACGGAAGCAAAACCGTGCCTCTCGTGAAAGGAAAAAATAAATCCGTTTTAGAGAGGCATGGCCGTGTCTCTCGCGGAAGCAAATCCTTAACTCCCGCGAAAGGAGAAAAACGTTTTTTCGTGTAAAAAACGATTTGCCCAAAAGCTAAGCAAGACCGATGAAAACCGAAAAGCCAAAAAAACTCAAAAAAACCATCTAAAAGCCAAAACGCGTTTAGAACGTGACACGTGGCGGCGGCTGAGAGCATGCCAAGTGGCATGCTCTCAGCCCACGCAAGTGACCCTTGGAGAGGCTCCCAAAGGAGTGCTCCTTCATTAGTTGCTATGCGATAGCGACTACTGTTCCTCGCTTATAACGAGCCCTATCATTCTCTCGACTCAAGGTTTTTCCGTTCGAAATGTTACCGAGCTGGCCCGATTTTTCTCTGTGTCTCATGGCTACGAACAAGATGATGCTTGCCGATTGCTCGCTATATTGTTTGCTCGTTTTGTTTCTTCTTTGTTGTGTATTGATTGGTTGGTTGGTCAGGTTTTTACAGTTTTTTCTTCTTTCTTTATTTGTGTTTTTCTTTACGGTTCTATTTGACTTTCACCTGTTTTTGCTTTTCTTTCTTTCTTTCTATGTGATTTCTTTGCGACTTTCATTGGTTTTTAATCTCTTTCTTTCTTTTTTGTGTTTTTCTTTCTTTCCAGCAGTTATTTCTTTTTTTGCTTATTTCTTTATGATTTCATCCAGTTTTCGTCATTTTTCTTTATGATTCGTTTCGGGTTTTGTTGTTTTTTTTGTGTTCTCTGTTCGATTTTCACTATGTCCACTATTTTCATCGGTTTATCAAGTTTTTCTCGCTTTCTTTCTGTATATTTCTTGTTTTATTGTTTATTTCTAGGTTTTCGTTGTTTATCATTTCTTTTGCGCTGTTTTCTTTTGATTTTCTTAGTTTTTTTTAAAAAAATGTTTGTTTTCTTTGTCGGTTTTTTGCTCATATGAACAAATGTTGATCATGTTTTTCTAAAAGGTTAAATGTGTATAAAAATTGTTGATCACGTATACAGAAAATGTACAACGTACATTTTAAAAAGTAGACACCATAAAACACAATTTGAAAGTTACATATTATTTTAAAATGCTAAATATATATATATTTTTATAATGTTACTGATGTATTGAAATATGTGCATTTAGTGTGAGAAAATCTTTATTGGCAATAAAAAATGTGGATCACATGATCAATATTTTATTGTACATGCTTAACACTTAACAAATAGAAGATCGACATTTTTTATACAGGTTTAGTATTTTTCAATCCATGATCAACAATTTTTTTCCTGCACATTGTATTGTGCATATTGTTCGTATACGTGGGATACATATTTTATATACACATTTTAAATCCATGATCAACTTTTTCATACACGTTGGATATATTTTGTACACATATTTTGTATACAAGAGAAACATTTTTTATATACGTATTTAACATTTTGCTAGCTTAGTATTTTCCAAATATTTATTTAAATGTTTTTCGTAATATATGCAGAATATTTGAAAATATAAACAAAGCTAAAAACAAAAGAAAGATAGGTGGAAATATGTAGATAAAATGAGCCTGTGGCCTCCCGCAAGGCCCGCCCAGTCCAGGGATGGCACCCGTCGGGTTTGGGTATGGGTGGAGCCGCTCCATACCCTTAACCCTCGCCTCAAACCTTACCATTACCCGTACCCATACATGTCGACGGGTACAATTTTTCCTCATACCCGTCACCCGTCAAGGTAAATGGGTACCGCGGGTAAAATTACCCAGATTTGCACCACGTCAATTTGAGTGTTACATAGTTATAAACAACAACTTATAATAATAATAATAACTAGCAGGCGGAAGGCGCGGCGACACGCCGCGCCCGCAGTTGAGCCCATGCGTGTATGTGTGTTTTTTATTTAAAAGTGAAAGAAGATGTGGTAGTATATTTGTGGTCGAGCTGTTTACGTAGAAGTAATGTCGCACCTCAGCATCCAGTACAACATAACCTTGACGCCAGAAGCCAAGTCCTGTTTTCTTTTAGAAAAGGAAAGGTGGCGTGGCCTTTAAAAGTAATATGTTGAGGCATTGTTCATCCATCCGTTCCTTCAGTTTTAGACAAACCGATATTACTGCATATGGCAAGAAAACAAACATGATGATAACCTCCAGTGCAGTATGCCACCCAAAGATGGTCAGTAAGCAAACAGACAATTAACTTTATGATTCCGAATTAGCATGCCAATCACCGAGCTCGACTGACTGGAGAAAATCCTAACATCAACATTAACGCAAGTGAAATCAGCCAACGATGGTTGACGTTCAAAGGGAGATAACATATAGAAAACAATATGGCAAGAAACATACCGCCAAAAACATATAAGAAATAATTGCAACAATCATACTTAGAAACATTAAAGGGAGGCACTATCATGTTATATCTTTCTGGTCATTTTCTTCTTTTACACAATATATTTGTTAGTTTTCGTGAAGTAATACTAATTTCTAATCAGAAAGTCCAACGATGAACCGAAACATGATGTTGTATATGCATAAACAAAAATAGATCAGATTATACATACATATAATCATCTTAATAAAGAGTTGTAGTGCTTACAGATTAATAAATAAAATTATCTGAACCCAAAGTGCCATGAATACTCTGAATATTTATTGCATTTTTAACTACCAAAGCAACCTGCATGACCTATAAAATTCCTTCCGGTGTGGCAATCAAATCTCATCTTGTGTTCTATATGGGAAAGAGAACAGTATATCTGATCAACACATTCTTCTATAGAGATACAGGACTTATCAATTGGTAGTTAAGTGGAAATTTTAGCATATCTTTGTTGTACTGTTAAATTTGGCGTTGCTATCTACCTGTCCTTTGCGCTAGATAAACTTAACAGTTTTGTTTCGTCGAATAAGATTAGAAAATATCTTCTGCCTGACAGAGTACATGGCTTTTGCTAATAGGAAAAGATGGACCTCCAGCCTTTGATGCCCATATTATCTAAAAATAGTCTGCAGACCTGGATGTATGGTAATACCATCATTCATCGTTGCCGAAGGTGCTTTCCGCCCCTATTACTCTGGTGATTCTTCCATGTCTGTTTCGTTTGGGGATGGCATGAAACTTCCTTTTCCATACAACAGAGAGCATCTGATCCTGTCCCATATCAATGGATCAATCTTGTGGATTAATGGTATTTTTGTCTATTTCATTAGAATCCATATAGTTCCCTTGTATGATCGAAACATTCAACATGGCTTCTATCTTGGACCCGGGAGCAAAAACCCAACTTATTTGCATTAGCATGATGCAGAAGAGAGGAAAAACAACCTGCATATATTGTTATATGATCGCCATCTACAGCATTAAATTGGCATTGACAGATGTCGCCAAAGTTGTTATTGTACCATGCGACTGGCATCCGTGTTTAAAGAAAAATGAGCAGAACTAATATACTTAATTAAGTTCCAAATAATAAACACTGAAATATAGGTAAGAGTACAAAGAACAAAAAATCACTGATCTGAACACTCATATCCTGGTCCACATTGAACTGAAACAACCGAAGTTTCTTCTGCTCTACATTTCACAAAATAGACAAATGTAGATAGATGCAGTGGGTGAAGTGTGTAACCTACAGTAGCTATAGCACATACAGTCAGCATGAGAAATTAAGAGTCCATTCATCTTGCGCAAAATCCTTTTTGTTTGCTTCACTCTAATGATTCCCAACCATTAGCCATACTAAGCAAAACATATCTTAAATTCTGAATCTATATGTTCATTGGAAGGAACGAAAAACATTTACTACCAAATATTATTAGAGTCAGTCTCTCCAAGTTCAGAACTACTAAATGGCGATGGAAATTATCGATACAAATTTTTTACAGAGCAAGATGACGTACCAGGAAAGCGGACAGGGGTATTTCAAAGAGAATAATGTAAAAACAATATGGATGGAGCTATTGGGTGGGACACTAAAAAACTGAAATATGTTCACCATATTTAGAAGGCACTCTTGAGTACGGTTTTGCAACAATCAATTCATTAATCACAGGTTGAACCATCTAAAGGCATATGGAAAAAACAAAACTAACAGGTCCAGAGTTCCTCCGGTGTGTATGAGATCGCACGTTCCTTCAAAGTTGAACAAACTAATGATGTATAAGCATTCCAGTGTATCCAAAGAAATCTTAGAGAAGGGGAAAAACTAACTGGGGTGACATACATCACCACTCATCTTCTTATTTTTAGCAACAACAATAAATTTTTAGTGTGGCGTGCAACAAATAAGTAAACCGTTTCAATCAAGTGAAATACATTAGAAGTATATTATCGTTTTCTTCCGTGGAACTTTGGTAGCTGCACCGAACCTTTCACTTCACTGGAGTGAATGATTACCTCTGATAGGCTCAGTTTCCAGTGATCCTTCCAGCTTGCACGGCCCAGATAATGCATGCTTGTTCGGTAGCTCCCTCTCAAGCATAAGCTTTGCCAATATATGAAGAATACATATTTAGATGTCACATCCCTGCAAATTGACAAACCTCGTTCCGACGGTGATGGAGTTTGCTGGAAACAGGGTCAGTAGCATGAGGAATATGATGCGGGGAGAAATACACCAGGGACACATCAAAGTGGCCGGAAGAACGGAGTATGAAATTTAGTACAACAATCCAGTTGGAAATACTAATCAATGGATTAACCTTGCAGCTGCGTCAATGGTGTCGAAACCACCTGAAAAAATTAATCAGCATCAATGGACAACATACATAATCAAAAATCAAAATTAATAACAGAGAGATTAGAGCTGGAGATAGGATTTGAGATCATCTAAGTAAAACTCTCTCTGTGTATGCATTCTTCATGTACAAAGCTGCTCGTATATCAAATTAAATATGAACGTAGTAACCCAGCAGTGAGAAATGTACAATTGAATTAACATAGAAATTTCTCAGCACATGGATCATCTTTTGAATTGAATGGGCTTGCTCCTTCACAACATGCATCTCTCTCCTTCTCCTTTAATCACTCTCTTCAAGCGATTGATGCAGGTCAAACTAAACTCTAAATATATAGCAGGCGAGAGAGCACCATCACGATTTCAAACAAAATAGATTTATTGTAACTGCAAAAGCATAAATAACAACAAAGTAAATACCTATGTGGTAGAAACATGTTACCTAATGTCTGAGGGATAGAATTAGGAGGATTTGCATGTGAGCGAATCAGGACATGTTTCTTTTTACAGCATAGTCTTAGTTTCTAAACCTTATATTAACCTGCAAATAAGACCATGTAATAATCGAGGTCCATCAACTTTATTTGAATGAGTTCTTAATTTGGAAGAGATAATAACATGCAGGATGTACAATCCACGTTGTATCTTGGACTATGAAAGTAGAATTCAAGCATTGCACATCGCCATTGTATCATGGACTCAATTTTTGTTGCTACCGTTACTGTAGTTCTTGCTTATGTCTGCCGACAGGCATTAAGGGACAATGGGAGGTCCCCAATACTAACTTTTCTATCTCTTTTCACTATAAATCGATCAATCTCATATTAGCATATTATGAGCGGATCAGTCTAGTTCTGTAGTTTTTTTTTTTTGAGGAATCTATTTCATTTGCCTTACAAATGACAAACTATATCTGACCTCAGAGCAAACAAAAAGTAAGCGACTCAAATTTGAGGGATTATATATCGATATGCAGAAGAACTCGTCTGACAACCTGCAGAAAACTACAATATCTGAAACCCAAATATATCGGTGCACAGTAGACTACTAAAACAAAGAATATGACATGTGCATAATTCAACAATGAATCTTTGTTAGAAAAAATCCCAAACAAAAGCAAAGCACCTTCATAGTTAATTTGTTTTGGGGATGGCAGAACTAAAATTGCTTGGTGAAATAATAAATAACTATCTAACATTAACATATTGTTCTGTGCTAATTGTTTAGAGAACATAACTAAAACTAATGAAAAAGTATAGGTAATGAGAATTTATTTGAAAGTACTAAGTCACACAGGGGAACAAGTTTAAAAGCACATTCAGCTTTCAGATGTTGGATGAAGTAAATAAAAAGCAGAAAATGTTGGATATTCCAAACTCCTATACATGTGTGTTGACGTAGTTTGCCGAGTTCAAGTTGTAGCCAGTGTTAGAATGCTTAGTCGGCAAGTCCTAATCTATGTAATCTGCAACTATAAATAAAAGAAAATTAACCTATATAAATCCTAGTGTCTGAGGAAAATAATCTGGTGTTCGGCCATGTTGTGATGCATATGAACAATTGAATCAAGAGTATGTGCATCTTTTGTTTCGGCCAAGGCCATCGGCAGCAGCAATCAGCAAATCGGTCAAACGTATGTGCTTGTTTCGTCGACAACTCAAGTCAGGAAACGATCTGGCATATGGCAAACAGCGCACAACTAACACACAGTGTATACATACCTTAAAATTTAGAGCAGAAATTATAAGGGGGCAGTCTGTAATAATTCCGTACGGAGCTTCCTTTGCTTGGCGTGTGTTGTGCTGCACCAGAACAATCAATCAGTTGATCTAGTAGCTAGCTTGTACGCGTCTTGGCTACAGGCATGGGCAAGCAGCAAATCAATTTGGCGTATGACAACTCATCTATTAAGCAACTGATTTGATCTACGCAAGTTGGCAAATGGCGCACACCTAGCTAACAGAATTTCTAGCAAAAAGAGTAATGGAGCAATCCACATACAGTTTTGTTGTCGATATTCCTTTGCTTGGCCGGCGTCGCAATCCCTGATGAAATTTCATGGAAACAGTGATCTTCCAAGCATGTACTGTATGCAAGAAAAAAAATGTGACAAGAGAGAACCTTGGTTAGAGAAGGCACCACCACGGTTGCAGTTGTGCTCAGCGGCTAAGATTGGTACAGGTATAAGGAGAGAGGGGGGGAGGGAGGGAGGGAGCGCCGCTAGTCGCAGAATCGGCGCCGAAGCGCAGCCATGCCCACGGAGGAGGCTGACCAAGCCGAGGAACCAGGCCTAGGGTTTGTGCCTGCTACCCCGTAGCCACACCGAGGTGGAGGAAAGGCGGGATGAGGAGGGAGCTGCGGCAATGACGGCGTGGAGGCCAGCCGGCCGGCGGCGACGTGGGTGCGGGGCGGCGAGCACAGACCTGTGGAGGAAGCGGCGGCGGCTCCTTTCTCGATGTCTGTCTCTCTAGAAGAACGAAGAGGTTCCAGATATTTGTGGCCTTCCACGGTAATTTTTTAGAGGTGTAAAAAAATAAAAAATAAGGAAAATGAAGCCAACACGTGTCGATCTAGTGGACCAACGTCGCTAGCACTGGGATTGCACGGCGTGAGGCGTAGCTTAGTAGCTTTAATTCTTTTACATATATATAAACAACAACACTTTATGACAGCAACACATACTCATAAACATCAGCATATTCCGGATGTAGGCTAGGTGTGAGATTTATGTACATATAATACGTTTAATATGTGGATAAATAATATTCAAGGCCTATTTTTCAGATTATATGAGGGTACATGGGTATATGGGTATAGGTTATACTAAACCATACCCATACCCACTATACCCGATGTGTTTTAATTTTTTCCATTTATATATTCATGGGTATTTTTTGACCCATATGCTTACCCTAATAGGGGTTTTACCCACCGTGTATGTGGGGTAATGGGTACCCATTAACATCCCTGGCCCAGTCTGGTGCTTGCCCTCAGGCGAGGCTGCTTGTTGTCTCGCCTTAAGCGCCCGAACAGGTAGCTGGTGCCCACTAAACCATACCCATACCCACTATACCCGATGTGTTTTAATTTTTTTCCATTTATATATTCATGGGTATTTTTTGACCCATACGTTTACCCTAATAGGGGTTTTACCCACCGTGTATGTGGGGTAATGGGTACCCATTAACATCCCTGGCCCAGTCTGGTGCTTGCCCTCAGGCGAGGCTGCTTGTTGTCTCGCCTTAAGCGCCCGAACAGGTAGCTGGCGCCCACTGCACCTTCTTGTTGGGCCGGCCCGCAAAAGAAAAGCGCAGCGAATATATAATAACGCCAGAATAACGAAAAAACTTCTCCTCTAGGATTCGAACTCGGCTCGCCACAACCTGGTTCAAACTTGGCTAGCCACTAGAACCACTGAACACTTGTGAATAACAATAACGCTAATTATATAACAACAAGTGTACTCGTGCTACTTATTAATCACATAGATTTTCCTTAAACGTGAATTTCAAAACGTTCATCGGTTTGGAAGAAAAGTTCACGAAATTTATCATTTTTTAAGAAATGTTCACAAACTTAAAAAATTGTTCATCGATTTTGAAAAAAAAAGTTTATAAAAGAGTGAAAAAAGTTCATCAATTTATAAAAAAAATCATCAATTTTGAGGAAAAAAATCATAAATATTAAAAAAGATTCATCAAGTTTGAAAAAATAGTTCACTGATTTTGAAAAAAGTTCACAAATTTAAAGAAAAAAACATCTATTATGAAAAATTTCATCGAATTTGAAAAAAAAGTTCATTGGATTTGAAAAATAGTTAATCAAATTTCGTAAAAGTTCACAAATTTTAAAAATTATTCATCGAATTTGAAAAAGGTTCATCAATATGAAGAGAATGTTCATGAATTTGAAAAATAGTTCATCGAATTTGATAAAAGTTCATCAAATTTACAAAAAGTTCATCTATTTTGGAAAAACGTCGAGAGATCAAAGACTAAAATAACAGAACAAAACCTTTCCAAATAAAAAGAAAGACGAAAAAATAAAGAAAGAATAAGTGAAAGAAGAAATAGAAAAAAGGAAAAGAGGGAAGAAGAAAGAGCGGAAGAAGCAGCAATTGAGCAGCTAACGCGGGACGGTGGAGTTGTTAGTGCGTCATACGACTGACCGTGAGGTCGCAGGATCGAATCGCAGCAAATGAGGGCGTCATTCTTTTGTTTGTACAACGGAAAAAAAAGATAGGCCGAGCCCAGCTAACACGCTGCAGGCGCCGGTTTGCAGAAAACCGAAAAAACCACGCCTGCAGCGCTAAATAGAAAAAGCCATGGCTATGTGCCACTTACTGCAGGGCCTAGGCACGGCTCGCCTACAAGGAGCCCGAACTGGTCTGGCCTAATAACCACAAGCCACGTCACACGTGATTTTTTTGTGTATAGCTTTTGCAGTCACATCTTTATTTTACGAAAATATTTTACATAAAATAAATTAAAACTATTAATCTTGCATTTCGATATGCATGGCAAAGGTTAAACATGTACAGAAAAGAAATCAAGCGTGTAGGAAAAAAATATAACGTTAATGAAAAAGTATGAATGCTAATCATGTGTACAAAAAAATATTAATCTTGCCAACATGCATACGAAAAATGTACAACGTGTATGACAAAGTAGACATGTGTTGGACGAAGAAGAACGAAAAAACCGACAATGAAACAATAAGAAAAAAGAAGAAACAAAAAAACGTAAAAACAAAGAAAAGGAAAGTATAAACAAGAAAAATTAAAACCGAAGAAACCAGTTGAAGAAACAAAGAAAACCGAATACATAATAAGAAAAAATGAAATCAAAGAAAATCGGCATAAAAACCAAACAGAACCGAATAAAAAACAACAGCAAATGAAAAAAAATACTGGACTAAATCGATCAAGCGCACAGAGCGGACGCGGCACCAGCGAAGCCCGTAGCATGTTGGAATGCACCAATGCGCTACGTTGATCTCAAATAAGAAGAAACTATACACTATGTGGAAGATGTGTATTCCAAAGAAGAAAGGTGGCATGAGATTCAGGGATATTCACTGCTTTAACCTTGCACTGTTGGCCAAACAGGCATGGCGTCTTATTGATAACCCTGACTCTTTGTGTGCACTAATTCTGAAAGCTAAATACTTCCCGGATGGAGATCTTATTAATGCAGTTCTTAAAAAGAAAGCCTCTTATACTTGGCAGAGCATCATGGCGGGAGTGGACACATTGAAACGTGGACATATTTGGAGAGTTGGAGATGGAGCTCAAGTCAAGAATTGGGAGGATTCTTGGATTCCGCGGTCCCCATCAAGAAAGGTAATTACACCCAAGGGAAATCATCTTCTCTCACGTGTCAGTGACCTTATTGACCCTGCATCAGGCCATTGGGATGAACAACTAGTTATGCAAACATTCTGGCATATGGATGTTCAAAGGATACTTGCAATCCCCTTGCCTTTGAACGAAATGAGAGACTTTGTGGCTTGGAACCCAACAAAAACGGGAGTCTTTTCAGTGAGGTCTGCCTATCAGTTGGAGTGGGAGTTCCAATTTGGTAATAAATTGCAAACCTCTACTGGACCGTCGAGGCCAAATGATATTTGGGATTCGGTCTGGAGGCTTCTGTGTCCATCAAAGATTAAAAAAATTATTTGGAGGGCACTCCATGGCGCTATTCTGGCTAATAAACATATGAAAAATCAACCCAAGTTGTCCCGCATGTAACTCTGGCCCTGATGATATAAAACATATGTTTTTTGAATGTACGTCGGCCGTGAAAGTGTGGAAGTTGCTCGGTATCTATGATGTCATTGAAAAAGCAGTTTTGGTTGACAAGGCGGGCGAAGCTATTCTAGAATACCTTTTGTGTCTACCTGAGCAAGATTTCCGAGTGCTCGGGCTGCCCAAACTGAAGGAAACAATGGCAACAGCTGCATGGTATTTATGGTATGAACATCGTAAATTGACTCATGGAGAAGAGACCCAAAGTGCAGCCCAAATCAGCATGTCAGTGCGAGGTTTAGCGGCAAATTACATCATTTCATGTAGCCCTAAGGCTATTGTGAGGTCGGATACTTGGATGAAACCAAGGTATGGCTATGCCAAGTTGAATGTGGATGTTGGGTTCGATAGTGATACGCTCGAGGGAACTGTTGGAGCAGTCCTACGGGACCATCATGGAAAGTTCATCGCAGCGGCAAATGGGAAAATTGATATATGTTTTGACTCATTCACAGCCGAAGCCATAGCAGTGAGATTTGGGATGAATCTTGCACGTACTGTTGGGTGCAGTAAATCGAAATTAACTCGGATAGTGCGGAGGTGGTCGCAACATTAATTGATGGGTTTTCTTCTTCATTCGATTCTGCTGTCTTTGAAGATTGTTATTTTATGTCTCTTGATTTCACCCATGTCTATGAATACTGTAATAGACAGAGAAATATGGTCGCTCATGAACTAGCTAGGATTGCTAGGTTTTCTACTCCGAATTTCTGGTTAGAATCTGCACCTGAGGCGGTAATTCCGTTTATTGTAACTGATGCCACTATCGTCATGAATGAATAAAGGAGGAGACGGTTGTAAAAAAAAACTATACACTATGTGCGACTTGTTTATTACCTATTTTGACTTTATTTTTAACCAATGGAATGTCTATAAAAAGCCCAGTTATATTTTACAACTGTTTTTATTTTCGCTCTTGTTTTCTACTTTAATAACTCTAAGTGCAGTTTTTAGTTCACTCAAAATCTGTATTTAGTTTAAAAATAGCACCATGTATTTACAAAATGTTGATCATGCATAAAATAAATGTCAATGTATATCTAAAAAATATTCAACATGTATTTCACAAAAGTACTTCACGTATTAAAAAAGTTTAGTTGCTTATTATAAAATTATATAATAAAAATTGTTTATAAAACATTTAAAAGGATTAAAATTATTGATAAATGTTCCCAATGTTTTAGAAAAATGTAGACATTATTCAAAAATGTTTATCCTGTATTAGAAAAATATTCAGTGTTTTTGCATAAAAAAAATCAGTGTGTATTTTTAAAAGTGTCAATGTGTGTTTTAGAAATTGTTATCATGATTTACAAAAAAACATTGAACACTACGAAGAAAATCTTCGTGTATTAAAATAAATATTGTTGTCTGTTGCATTATATTCTTGTATAATTATAAATGTACACGTATTACTAATTTGATAAAAAAATGTTCGTCAATATTAAAATAGTTAATCATGTATTCCAAAGTATGGCGAACCAACCTGTGGTTGGATGTTTAAGGGGACAGTGGTATCCCTGTCCACCAGAGTTCAACTCCAGACTTGACATTAGTGTTCAACTCCAAATTTGACATTAGTGTTCAACTCCAAACTTGACATTAGTGCTCGTATTTTTCTGAATTTATTTCAGGCCTTCCAACGATATGTGTTCATTAGGAGAAGACGTTCCCGTCGATAGACATATATGGCGACTTCGTCAATATCAAGATGATGTGCTAGCTCGGTCTCTCAGAGATACTCATAGCATAGGGTGTGTGTGCGTGCGTTCATATGGGTAATTGTATGCTTGTGTATGTGAGCGACTTCGATTGTGTTGTGCTAAAAAAATGTATTTGAAAGCATGATAATCGTTTATTGTATTTGCAATAAATATTTGGAAATACCCGGATAACATTTTTTAAAATACACTCTAGACTTTGTAATTTAAAAAAATTATATGCAGAGTGTTGTTTTGTAAATCTCTACTCCTAATTGCCCAGTTGGTAGCCTGGTACGCGGATTTTTTTTAGCACGCGGGTTTTTTTCGTCCGGTTGTTTTTCGTCCCACCTCCCACCACCTTTGTAATCGGTTTATTTTCCTCTTCATTCTTTCCTTATAAACCAACACTTTCCTATAATAGAAAAGATAATAGATCTAACTTTCCTAACTTACCTGAATCAACCGGTCCCTGCAATCTGCTTTAGGAAATAAAAATAACGAATTTTAAGGAAATCAATAACATAATTTAAGGAAATAATCTGATTGACTAATTTTAAGGAAATAAACCACGCACGAGCGACCAGACCTAGCCGCCGTCTACGACGCCTCCGTCTCCCTCGATCTCCGCCGTCATGACGTCCGGAAGAAGAACATTTTTGGTGCACCCTATCGCCAGATCCATAGAGGGGAGGGAGGAAATGCCTCCGTCTTCTGCCGTTCTCGTCGCCCGACGGAACGCTTCCGCCCTGCCCATCGTCCTGGCGGCCACCATCTTCTGGATTATGCCGCCTCCATGCTACCTCCGACGTTGTGTTCCAGTCCACTGCGCCACCGCCACTCAACATGACTCCTCCACTCCGTCATATCTTACAACCGACTGCCCTAAGCACCGATGCGTCAGCCATTTGCCATCATCCCAATACATGGACTCCTCGTACCGAAGGCCCACAAACACCGAACGACAGTACAAGTCTACCATACGACTCCTGGTCGTCTGATCGTTCTGCGGACTAAAACGGGAACTCCGGCGATGATGTGGGCGTCCGATAAGCAGAAACAGACACTGGGCAGAGATGTGACTGGCTGTGTGCGGCAGCCGGCAAGAGGACGCAGGGGCATTGGCGCGCGCACCACACAAGTTGATGAAGGTAGGAACATCACCGCCTGACATGTATACTTTTTCTCCTGTAATTCAATTATTATTCATAGTGTGGTTTTGCTTTTGCTTTTCAGATTCTCACAATTAAGAATCGTTAAAGTGAACTGATTAATGGGTTCGCTCCAACAGATGAATAAGAATATGAGAAGGTTTTTACTATGCTTGTAAATTTCAGAGTTTAATCGTGAATTTTAATATGCGTGCAAGACCTTATTGGTTTGTGATTTAGTACTGCACTATACTGGCATGCTATATTGTTTGGAGAGAAAACTGTGGCAATTGGACCTGGACCGCTCTGCTTGGTCCTCTTGACATGCCGGCCTTGATCAGTACACGGATACCACACCGAGGCCAAAGTTTGCAAGGTATGCAACAGCTGCACTCGATAATAAAATGCATAAGATGACGTTTATGTTAGTGCATGCAAGCTATAATACACGTCCAACTTTTACCGAGCATAGTACGTGTTAAGCGAAGTGCATTATCTCGCGTGTGTGATGTGCAAATGTAGGAATTAGACCTTTCTTAGAAGATAAAAAAACAGGGGAGCTGTATTCAATATTTATCAAGTACGCCGTATTTTATAGCAGATTTATTAGCCCTTTCCTATCAACTCTAACCATAAAGATGTCGGATGTCTTGCTTGATACTCGTGTTGCAGTTTGTTCTGACCCCTTGTGGAACTACGAAAATTCTTTACTCTTTATACACAAATTTATTTCCACATATCTATGGGACAAAGAAGTGCCCATGAAGATTAGGTATATTATAGTGTCTGCAAATCTCAGAATACCATACTTTTTAATGCTCTTTTTATTCTGCTGAAATTTTTTGGGCTCATGTGTCGCTCTTTGAAGGAAGGTGTTCGTGGCTATGAGCAGACATGTCAGTTTACTAGAGAGGCAAGCAAATTTTGTATCTGCATGGGCATATTGCGGCTTTAATCATGGGTTCAATAGCCAAAATTGGGAATTTGATTCGATAAACATATATACTGACAAAATAGTTTGTCGAAGCTTTCAAAACATATACTTAGAGGATATATTCTTCTGTGATGCAGGCCTAGGTTCTAGAATAGACCTAGCAACAAGTGGGGTAAAAGTTTCCAACTATTTTTGTCCAAAATGCTACTTGCTTCAGCTGTTTTGGACATGAAGTAGTTGAACTGGGAATTCGATCTAGTCCATGCAACTTTTTCTCTTGAGTGGAGTATGTCCAAACGCCTTATCCAGACAACCTAGAAGGATTACGATGTGTGCTGCAGTACCTGAAACCTATGGGTACCTTCCCATCATTAATGTAGAATGGGCAAGTCGATCTACTTTCTGGTCACACCGATCTCCAAATTTTTAATTCAGTTCTTCATCTAAAATTAATCGATTCAATAAATTTGATGAAGTTTGGCAATGGTTATGCACTTACATATGTGGGCTTCCAGTCTATTATGATTGATGTGGCATGCATCTCACTTCAGGCAAGGCATCTGCTAATGACACCGACAATGTGGAATATTTGAATGCATACATAGGGAGCACACTTGATGCATTAAGGTCAGTCGTTGAAACAAATCCCACCAAGATTTTTTTGCGAAACCTTCAGATATTAATCCCTCTTGTTACTTACATGACACGCGGTATATTTAGTGAACCTCTGACTAGAAGTGTTTATATTTGCTCAGATTGACGAGTCAAACAAAACAAAACTCTTAATTAGTTGAGGAAAAAAGGTGTGGTCTCTCTAATTGTGAAGATGTTATCTACTCAGATTAAGTGAACCTCCCTGGCCAAAACTGAGATGCATAGATCTTCACTGCAGGGTCTTGATATTCTTGAAGTAAGGCACTAACTGAACTTCTGTTTTTCATCCTTATATCTGCAGTAAAAAAACTAGCAGTTCAAGCTAGGGGAGGTTATTTGCATTGGTTCCCTTTCTGTGTGGTGTTCTTCCATCCATTTCCTTCCTTTTCTAGAGTATGTTTGTTATGAGTTCGATGCCCGCGATCTAAATAAATATGTATATGCGGATTGTGGTATAGTTTTTGGTAAAAATGTATATGTTGTTCTATACCAGTCGTAAGAGATTTCCAGTGAGACTCCAATTATCTAGCTGTGTTTTATATTGAACCAGTGATAATACTAGAATGATTTCCTGGCCATGAAAAATTGACGTGTGTGAATACCATTGAATTACTATGGTGAAGATAATACTAGAATGATTTCCTGGCCATGACAAATTGACCTGTCTACTATGCTGAAATATTTACTTTAATAGGAGTCCAAAAATATGAGCATTGTGCAAGTTGAATGTTGTGGCGTCGAGAGGAGGCGGCAGTGAGAAGCCGTGATGGGGAGCGGTGGCGGCGCCGACGGCATGGCCAGGAGAGTGGGCCGGCGGAATGAGATGTGAGTATGAGCATTGTTCCGTGTGGTGAGACAGTAAGAGCATGAATTGCTTCTTTTAAGATAAGAAGGAAAGGAGCGGCTATTTGGCTTTTTAGGGGAAAATGACTATTTGGTATGAGAGAAATGTCACATAACTTTTTATATAGTGAACAATATCACATTCCCTAACAAGTCATTTATGCAGAATAATTTCCAACAAGTGATTTATAGGTGATCCTACAGTTTATTAAAATTGGGATGCGACTCACTCTACGAAAACACACACGATGTTATACACTCTGACTAAACATGATGACATGCTCGCATCTAGCAGCTCGTAGTTTTTTTATGTTTTATATATTCACTTGTAGATCAGTGATAAAAATTGAGACTTCATATGTTGCTTTACAAATGTCGATTAACAAAACTTTTTGATGAACCAGAATGAAAACTCATCGAGTTTTACACAATCAAAATAGATGGATATAAATAATTGTTGTCCTTTATATATTTGACAATACAAAAGTTGTATTTCTACATATGCTTATTTTTGTGGACTATGAGGGAGATGGGGATGGATTGTGTCAACGTTAAAAAAGAATCCATCGACAAGGTTGTCGAGGCGATGTCGTTAGAAGGGGCCAAAAATTCACCGAATTTTATACAACAATAACAGTACATGTATATATATGCAGCACAAAAATTAAAAGGCCCGTAGCAACGCACGGGTATTCTACTAGTAACCCATAATTGTTTTGAAAATATATGTTAAAAACTTCAAAAGATTATGATTTTTTTTCAATATACGTCAAACTTTTTATAATAACCTTGATAAATATTTTTGCACGCGATAAACCTTTTTAAAAATTTGTGATGAATACTTTCTAAAAAACACAATGATTGTTTTTAAATATACAATGGAACTTTTTAAAATACACTATAAAGATTTCTTAAAGCCTCGTTGAATTTAAAAATTAAAATGAAAGACAAAATGTGATGAAAAATGAAAGAAGGAAAGATATAGAAAGTAAACAGAAATAGTATAAGAAACAAAGGAGAAACTAAAAGAAAAATAAGAAAAGGAAAAGAAAAATTAGACAAGCGAACAAAGAAAAATAGATTGGCTAGTTGGCCAACGACCAATGTGCAATGATGTGAAGGCAAACAGGCGGGAGCACCTATGTCTCGCATACAGCCATAGTTAAGGCAGCCTCGCTTCAACAGGAACTTTATGGGCCATCTCTGCGCAGCAGCAACACCCTCGCCCGTGCGCGAACTTGACATCAGGCTAATTTCTTATTTCTTTTTTTAGTTAACTAATTTAAATGAATATATTTTAAAATTTTAAATTTAGCTAAAATAATAAAATCATGTAGTTTCAAAATGTTGAGCAAGTATAAGTATAATGTTTTTTCTGTAGGCAAAAATTGTACAGTCTGTATTAAAAAAAGAAGACATCAATATATATATATATATATATATATATATATATATATATGGGAAAATGTTAATTATGAATTTCAAAAATGTTAAACATGTATAAATAATGATTCTAATATATATGGATAACATGAAATCTATATAAACAGTGAATAGCAAAACTTATATATGAGAAAGTATTAATCAAGTATTAGAAAAATGTTTAACAAATATAAAAATGTTCGTACTGTATAAGAAAAATGTGAATTATGTACGAAAAAATTAGACCTCAAAATATATATTTAGAAAAGTTTTAAACATGTATTTAAAAATGATAAACGAACATAAATAGATGTTCCCATTGTATGCAGGAAATGTACACCACCAATTAAATAAAATTAGACATCAAAACAATATTTTGAAAAATGTTAAATTTGTATGTCAAAATGTTACTGATGTATACGTAAAATGAACATTGTGTGTGAATGAATGTTTATTACCATAAACAATCTTCTCCATGTATTTTTTAAAATCACGTAAAAATGTTGACCATGTATTTGAAAAGTGGACCTCAACATATATATTTAGAATAGTGTTAAACTTGTATTTTAAAAATTATAAACGTGTATAAATAAATGTTCCCATTGTCAAAATAAAATTTAAAGCATACATTAAATAAAAGTTGTCATAGAAAATTAGAAAAATAAATGGCTATATATAAATGTTACGGATGTATACATAAAATGTACATTGTGTGTGAGTAAAAGTTTATTGCCATAAACAATGTTCTCCAAGTATTTTTGAGCAATGTATTTTAAAAAATTATCAAAACATATATTTATGAAGAAAAAAGTACTTCATATATTTTTTTAAAAATATGTGTACCAACTAAATATTTCAAGTGCATGCTGAAATGTACATTGTGTAAAGTAACCTATGAAAAGCGACAAAGAAGCAAAGAGAAACGAAGAAAAGCAATAAAAATTGGAAAAGAAACAAAAAAGGAAATCTATTAGAAATATTAGAAACAAGAAGGATACAAATAAAAAATCAAAGATAAAAAAGAATAAAAACAGGAAAAACAAGAAAGCAACAAAGGAACTAAGAAAAACGTAGATAAAAGAAATAAAGAGAAAAAACCCAATGAAACATGTGAAAGAAATTGAGAATATCTGTGAAGAAGGCAAAGAAAATAGAAAAACTATAGACAGCCAAAAAAACAGAAGAAAACTGATCAAACAGTGAACACCACACAAAGGGTCGAGCGAAATGAAAGGAAAAAATAGTACCAAACCGGTCGGCCCAGAAACAATAGGGAAAAAACACATCCACCTCGCAATATGCAGGGTCTTTCAGTTTTATTTCGGTCGGCGTTAACCCACAACCTATTTAATGGATCGCGATTAATGTGGCCCGATGCCATATTTTCCTAACAATTTTCATAAACTTGTGACTGATACCATCTGTAATAAACAAAAAAAATATAATACTCATGTATCCTCTACTTCTAAATAGTTGCAACGAACTTACTATTCCTTTTTCCTTTCCATTCAGCCATGCCACATGGTAAAGTCACCGATCATATACATGTTGGACGCTTGGAGCAAATATATATATTTCACGCATATGTTAGTTAATCAAACAATTGTATTCCGTTAACTTCAATCCCCCAAAAAATATCTTTTTGTATATCATTTATCACATGATTCATATATTTTGTTAATTAAAATGTATAATGAGAACATTGTTACACTTTTGCATTAGTTTTAATTATTATTGTAGCACCTTATTTATGCATGGCATCATCTAGTTATAAAATATCCACTCACATAAAAATGAAAAAAATTATGTATTTTTAAAAAACGAAGGAAGACCTGTCCACGAACGGATGAGGTACCATGTTGAATGACAAAACACGTTCGAAGAATTTGAATCAGAGGAATAAGGATGTTTGAGGATCAGAATTTGAATTAGCCAAACAAGTGACGTTTGCTAGTGCTCGAGTTTCCTCGCGTGATCGGATTCTTTTTAACATGTTACAGACGCACAGACTCATATATATTCATCTTTATGAATGTTCGCATGCACATCCTACCCCTATGAACGGACTGAGCGGGCACATCATCTTGAGATTGATGAAGTCGACACAGACGTCACATCTTTTTTCACTAGACGCGCATCGCCGGAAGGCCTAAAATAAATTCAAAAAGTACGCGCATCAGTGTCTTAAGTCTAAAACTTAAACCAGGTAGACCGAGACATCACTGTCCTCCTAACTATCAATCACGAATTTCACACGGGATCTGATTCTTCTATTGGCCTGGATTAAAGAAACAAGTGCACAAGTTTATTGCCGAATGTGCTATTTGCCAGAGAGCTAAGGCTGAGCATTGTCATTACCCCGGTTTGTTGGACCCTCTTCTACTACCCACTCAGGCATGGACTGATATCACCATGGATTTCATCGAAGGACTACCTAAATCACTAGGTAAGGAAGTAATCCTGGTGGTAGTGGACAGATATACAAAGTATGCTCATTTCATTGCCCTACCCCATCCCTACAATGTGAATTCAGTCGCCCAAGCATTCATTGACAATGTATTTAAATTACATGGGCCACCTGTCAGCATCATCACTGATAGAGACCGAATATTCACAAGTAATATGTGGCAGGGAGTTTTTAAGGCCATGAATGTGCAACTCAAATTGAGTACAGCGCACCACCCACAGACAGATGGACAATCTGAACGGGTCAACCAATGCCTCGAGTCCTATCTGAGGTGCATGACCTTTCAGGAACCAAACAAATGGGCAGCATGGTTGTCGTTAGCCGAATGGTGGTACAATACTTCTTACCACACAGCTACCAAAGAAACTCCCTTCAAAGCTTTGTATGGGTACTCCCCTCCTATGATCAGTGAAGTATCGGTCCCGGGTCCTGCTGATGCTGATGCTCAAGAATTTCTACATGATAAACAACACACATTGACCCAACTCAAGCAGAATTTGCACCAAGCTCAACAAAGGATGAAGAAATATGCAGACAAAAACAGATGTGAGAGGGCATTCACAGTGGGGGACATGGTATACCTGAAAATGCAGCCCTACAGAATGGCCTCATTTGGTCTTCGACAAGCTATCAAGCTGACAACTAAATTCTATGGGCCCTTCCGGATCTTGGAGAAGATAGGGAATTCCTCTTACAAACTGTTTCTCCCTCCACAGATAAATATTCACCCGGTGTTCCATGTCAGTCAACTCAAGGGACACAAAGGTTCCCATGCTGTTCCAGCTCAAGAACTTCCTCTGGTGGGACCTGACGGCAAGATAAGAACAAAACCACTTTCAGTTCTGGAAACAAGATCACTCCCTCGAAATGGCGTGCTGGTAACACAATGGCTCATCCAATGGGCAAACCTAAGCCCTGATGAACCGTCTTGGGAGGATGCCAACTTCATCAAACAAGTTTTCCCAGTCTTCTTCAAACAAACCATTTGGTCCTGGTTTCCTGAAACTACAACTTGAGGACAAGTTTGCTCTCAACGGAGGGGTACTGTCAGAACCTGGTTATCTTCTATCTAAATATTCAGAAGTGGTGTCAATTTCTTCAGTTAGCAGATACCGGTTCAGAGCAGCACTATGAAGATCCTACGGCTGGGAATCAACCTTGTGATCCAACGGCTACAACCCATCATCTAGAATTATTGCTGTCCTGTAGCTATCTGTAGGACTATATCAATGAGTGAGCCCGAGAGCTCTTGTAATGAATGAAAATCATATCTTAAACTCTTATCTACTTTCCCTTCTGTTCTTAGTGTCGTAGCTAGAGTAGAGAAATTCCCAATTGATCGAGGGTGCTCCACATCGGGAGTTAGTTAGAGCAGTCGATTCCCGTTTGGGATCTGACAATTGGTATCAGTAGCATTCGGTCCTTGGCGGCGCGGCGACGGAGAGGACACTGGAGGCGCTGGCGGCGGTAGACAGTTCGCGTGCAAGCAGGTAGACGAGGTACGGTTGCCGGCGAGATCCTCACTCCCGGAGGTAAAATCCCGTGACCCAGGCCTGTTGGTGCACGAGTGGCGGCGCGGAGCTCCGGTGGCGGCAGGGATTCGAGATCCGACGAGGGTTCCAAGGCCAGTCCTTGGGTAAAATTCCGGTAGTCGCTCTCGATCCGATGGCGAAATCGAAGGCCCAAGAGGAAAAGGCAGACGCCCAAGAGGTGGCTGCCATGAAGCTGGACTTGGACCATGTCGGGTCACGCACTGAAGAACTCAACACCAAAGTCGATCAGATGCAGGAACAAGTGGAAGCATTGAATGAAACAATGAAGCGGATGGAAACTCTGCTCAGGGAGAGACCAGCGACACCGGCGGTGCAGGGAGAAAAGGGGAACAACTGGGAAGCCGGGCAAATATCTCACTCCCAACCCAACCCTCCCAATCCTGACCAGCAGGTTTGGCACTCAGAAATTCCCCATTGGAGAAGAAGGAGTGAACCACAACCAGAAATTTTGCACCTTGCTCAGGGAGAGCAGTATCAGGGGGCTGAGGAGCAGCAATGGGCGCACTCGGAGCTGCACCAGCAATATCAGGAACCATCGGGAGCACCAAGCAACACCCTTTTGCAAGGGCACCCAGATTGGCACTACCAAGACCCAAACCCATACTGGCAAAATCAGCAAGGGTTTCATCAGCAATATAATCAGACCCAGCACACTACCAATCCTCCTCTGTATCCACCTCCTCAATTTCAACAATACCCACCACCAGGGTACCCACCACCAGTATACCCACCAATACCCCAACATTACCCACCTCCACCACACCTCCTACCTCACCTAAACACTCCACAACATCAGCCACCACCCCCTTACCCATACCCGCATCAACAACAGTACAACAGCCAGCCATCACCTTGTTATCCTCCACCTACACAACAACAACAATATCAGCAGCAGGTTCCCCGACAAAACTACTTCCAACAGAAGGACGGGGGGCACAACTTCAGAGATGACAGACAACAAGGATTTGATAAAGAGGCCCAATTTTACAAATCTATTGCAAAAGCTCCAAAGATGGATTTTCCACGATTTGATGGCTCAAACCCCGAAGAATGGCTGCGACTTACTGAAAAATATTTTGCAATGGTCTTTGTACCTGAAAATGCAAAATTTGATTTTGCCCAAATGTACATCACAGGAAAGGCTGACACCTGGCTAAGGAACTCTGGAATTCTGCAAGAAAACCCTACCTGGGCAAATTTCTGCAAGGCCTTGCGCAAAAGATTCTCTCTCAATAGTTCATATGAAGTAGTGGCCAATTTCAACTCAATCAAGCAAGGGGCTAGTTCTGTAACTGAGTACACTGACAGATTTGAAGAGAAAATGACATGTTATAAGAAAGAAAATCCAGACGTCAAGGAGCAATACTATGTCAAGTGCTACATCAATGGCTTGAGAGAAGAAATCAAACACTACCTAAAGCCTTTCAAACCAGCAACCTTATATGACGCAGTGGAAACAACTAGAGATATGGAACTAGGAGCTAATGCTGCTCAGGGGAAAAGATATCAAACCTCAGGTTTTTTCCAGAAAAGCAATACTACTTATTTCTCCAAACCCCGGGCTCCAGAAAATGTGCCTAACAAACCACCAGATAGAACTGGGAGTAAACCAGAGGCAAGATTTAAGGAACTAGGCCAATGCAGATACTGTGGACAAAGATGGTTCCTCGGACATAAATGTGCGCAATACAAGACATTGAATTTAATGGCAACTGAAGAAACAGAGGCTGAGTGGGAAGAACAGATGCAGAGTACAGACAACCCAAATGAGATGGAGCAGCCAGCAACTTCACCTAATGAGGAAGAGCAACTAATGCTCATTTCCATGCAGGCCATTAAAGGAAAAAGCACAGTGGCTACATTCACATTATGGGTTAATATTGGGGGGAAAAGAGGTCTGGCCCTAGTGGATTCTGGTAGCACCAATACCTTTATGGACATGGCTTTTGCGACTAAAACAACTTGTACCATTACAAAGAATGGTTTACAACCAGTCCACATAGCTGGAGGAGGGAAATTGCAAACAGGAGCCCATATATCCTCTGCTTGTTACAACATTCAAGAGCACCAATTCTGCAATGATTTCAAAATCCTTCCCTTAAAAGGGTATGACATCATTCTTGGTTGTGATTGGTTATTAGAGCATAGCCCAATATCATTGGACTTTGATGAAAGATTAATGACCATAAAGTGGAAAAAGGAAAAATCAGTGACCCTGCAAGACAACACCTTTGCAAAAGGAATTCCACCAATTACAGTGTCAAAGTTGATGTCAATTCAATCCAAGATAACAGAAGGATACCTCCTGTTTCCTATGTCAAAAACAACTGAAAACAACAGTACTGTACACCCTGAAGTACAACAGGTGTTGGGGGAATTCCAGGATGTTTTTGATTCGCCTACTGGATTGCCACCAGAGAGGGACTTTGACCATGCAATCCCCCTAAAGCAAGGATCTGAACCACCCAATTTGAGGCCTTACAGAGTACCCCATCAGCAAAAAGAGGAGATGGAGCAGCAAATTAAGAAGCTACTTGAGGCTTCCATAATCAGACCCAGTGATAGCCCATATGCTGCACCAGCCCTGCTAGTTAAGAAAAAGGATGGCACGTGGAGGTTGTGTACAGATTTTCGAAAACTAAATGACCAGACCACCAAGAATAAATTCCCTATACCTATCATTGAGGACCTCCTCGGCGAACTGCATGGAGCCAGCTTTTTCACAAAATTAGATTTAAGGTCTGGCTATTATCAGATAAGAATGAAGAAAGAGGATATCCACAAGACTGCCTTTACCACCTATTTGGGACACTTCGAGTATTTGGTCATGCCATTTGGCTTAACTAATGCTCCAGCAACCTTTCAAGCACTAATGAACTTTATTTTCAAAAGGCACCTCAGGAAGTTCATCTTAGTGTTCTTTGATGACATATTAATTTACAGCAAAACGCTGGAAGAGCATCTCCAACATCTGAGAACAACACTAAAAATACTCAGAGAACAACAACTCTATGCAAAGATGAGCAAGTGTGTCTTTGCTGCCCCCCAAGTGGAGTATTTGGGTCACATCATCTCTTCTGAAGGTGTTGCTACAGATCCCCAAAAAGTGCTCACTGTCAAAACATGGCCTATTCCAAAAACAATAACTCAGCTGAGGAGTTTCTTGGGAATGGCAGGCTACTACAGAAGATTTGTACCAAACTTTGGCATGATTTGCAGACCACTTCACAACATGCTCAAGAAGAACTCATTTAATTGGACGGAAGAGCAGACTGCAGCATTCAATGAATTAAAGCTTCAGCTCACCAATGCCCCTGTTTTGGCACTCCCAAACTTCAAAGAGAAATTTGTTTTGGAAACGGATGCTAGTGGCACTGGAATAGGGGCTGTCCTCATGCAAAATGGCAGACCACTTGCTTATTACAGCAAGACCTTAGGAATCAAAGCTGCAGCCATGTCCACATATGAAAAAGAGGCTTTGGCCATATTGGAGGCCCTGAAGAAGTGGAGGCATTATTTCCATGGCATGGAGCTGGTCATAAAAACTGACCAAAAGAGCTTGAAGTTCATAACTGAACAAAAGGTTTCCGAAGGGCTGCAACACAAGCTGTTGCTCAAACTGCTAGAGTTCAACTACTCAATCGAATATAAGAAAGGAAAGGAGAACAAGGTAGCAGATGCCCTCAGCAGAAAGGACAACTCTCTAATGGCAATCACTACTTTCACCCCTCTTTGGATTGAAGCTGTAGAAAAAAGTTATGAGCAAGACGATCACTGTAAACAACTCCTACAGCAAATGGCCATCGCTCCTGACACTACTTCACATTATACATTGGTGGCAGGTATTCTCAGATATAAGGGCATAATTTATATTGGCAAGGATGAACATGTGAGACATCAAATCATCAACTCTTTCCATACATCTGCTATTGGAGGCCACTCTGGCATGGTTGCTAACTACCAAAGGATAAAAAGAATCTTCTATTGGCCTGGATTAAAGAAACAAGTGCACAAGTTTATTGCCGAATGTGCTATTTGCCAGAGAGCTAAGGCTGAGCATTGTCATTACCCCGGTTTGTTGGACCCTCTTCTACTACCCACTCAGGCATGGACTGATATCACCATGGATTTCATCGAAGGACTACCTAAATCACTAGGTAAGGAAGTAATCCTGGTGGTAGTGGACAGATATACAAAGTATGCTCATTTCATTGCCCTACCCCATCCCTACAATGTGAATTCAGTCGTCCAAGCATTCATTGACAATGTATTTAAATTACATGGGCCACCTGTCAGCATCATCACTGATAGAGACCGAATATTCACAAGTAATATGTGGCAGGGAGTTTTTAAGGCCATGAATGTGCAACTCAAATTGAGTACAGCGCACCACCCACAGACAGATGGACAATCTGAACGGGTCAACCAATGCCTCGAGTCCTATCTGAGGTGCATGACCTTTCAGGAACCAAACAAATGGGCAGCATGGTTGTCGTTAGCCGAATGGTGGTACAATACTTCTTACCACACAGCTACCAAAGAAACTCCCTTCAAAGCTTTGTATGGGTACTCCCCTCCTATGATCAGTGAAGTATCGGTCCCGGGTCCTGCTGATGCTGATGCTCAAGAATTTCTACATGATAAACAACACACATTGACCCAACTCAAGCAGAATTTGCACCAAGCTCAACAGAGGATGAAGAAACATGCAGACAAAAACAGATGTGAGAGGGCATTCACAGTGGGGGACATGGTATACCTGAAAATGCAGCCCTACAGAATGGCCTCATTTGGTCTTCGACAAGCTATCAAGCTGACAACTAAATTCTATGGGCCCTTCCGGATCTTGGAGAAGATAGGGAATTCCTCTTACAAACTGTTTCTCCCTCCACAGATAAATATTCACCCGGTGTTCCATGTCAGTCAACTCAAGGGACACAAAGGTTCCCATGCTGTTCCAGCTCAAGAACTTCCTCTGGTGGGACCTGACGGCAAGATAAGAACAGAACCACTTTCAGTTCTGGAAACAAGATCACTCCCTCGAAATGGCGTGCTGGTAACACAATGGCTCATCCAATGGGCAAACCTAAGCCCTGATGAACCGTCTTGGGAGGATGCCAACTTCATCAAACAAGTTTTCCCAGTCTTCTTCAAACAAACCATTCGGTCCTGGTTTCCTGAAACTACAACTTGAGGACAAGTTTGCTCTCAACGGAGGGGTACTGTCAGAACCTGGTTATCTTCTATCTAAATATTCAGAAGTGGTGTCAATTTCTTCAGTTAGCAGATACCGGTTCAGAGCAGCACTATGAAGATCCTACGGCTGGGAATCAACCTTGTGATCCAACGGCTACAGCCCATCATCTAGAATTATTGCTGTCCTGTAGCTATCTGTAGGACTATATCAATGAGTGAGCCCGAGAGCTCTTGTAATGAATGAAAATCATATCTGAAACTCTTATCTACTTTCCCTTCTGTTCTTAGTGTCGTAGCTAGAGTAGAGAAATTCCGAATTGATCGAGGGTGCTCCACATTGGGAGTTAGTTAGAGCAGTCGATTCCCTCTTTGGGATCTGACACGCTGGCTGGCCGGTGCGGGACGGCGCAGCGAGCGCGGCGGCGGCGGGCGGAGCTGCAGAAATAGCGGCGGCGGCGGGCGGAGCTGCAGAGATAGCAGCGGCGAGCACGCGTGAGGCTAGGCAGCTCGGTGAGCGCGGGCTGGCCGGTGCGGGACGGCGCAGCGAGCACGGCGGTGCGGGGTCAGACACGCGCGCGGGCGTGGAGTGCGGGACGGCGAGCGGGTGCGCGCGCTTACATGCGATGCAGGGGGTTGGCTGTGGGCTCGTGGAGGGTCGGGGAGGTGCCGGCGGTGAGGAGGCGCGGCGGGGCAGCGCCGGCGTCGGGCGCGCCGGTCTCGGTCTGGTCCCGATCCAGATTGGGATCGGCAGGGGAGGAGAGAGGAGTGGGAGATCGGGAGGGGAATTAGGGTTCGAGGGTGGCTTAGTAGCCACCGACTGGGCCGGCCGGTTAGGTGGGCCGAGGCCCATGGGGAGGGGGGGTTTTCCTTTTTATTTTTATTTTAGCATAGTTTTGTTTTTCTTTTAAAAGTTCCTGTTTTATTTATTTTTATAATAAAATACTTTTATAAAAAAGTAGAGGGCATGTCCAGTATTACAAATGCAATATTGTACAGCAGCATAAAAAGTTTGGGGGCCTTTTGAATCTGTTTTGAAAATACCATAATTAAAAAGGGGATTTAATATTTGATTTGGCCTCTTGTTTTATTTATTTTGAGGCACCAAAACACTTTGCAAAAAGTTGGTTATAATTTTACAAATACCACGGGATTGTTTGCCACCCATACATGATTTTTATTTCTGGTTTATGAATTTCTTATTTCACCTTTTAATTGAACTTTTAATTTGGTTTGGATTTTTTTTTTGTCAAGGGGCAATTTGGCTTAAACAATCTTGATGACATGGCACCATTAGTGTGAGGTTACTGTGGCCTAACACTGGGGTGTTACAACTCTCCTCGTCTAACAAGAATTCTCGTCCCGAGAATTAAGAGGTAGAGTAAGGGGGAAAAGGTTCGGCCATGTAATTCTAACGAATCTTCTTGTTCTTGTTGATCTCATCGAAGAGGTTGATCCCTTTCGTTGATGTCTTCAATTCTTTGTTCCGGGTCATCCTGATGAAGTCGTTATCCTCTCTTCGAGAATTTCATCGTCCTACGAATGCGATAAGGGGGAAACTGTCAAAGGACGTATCTCCACAAAGTTGGGCATCTGACGGTGAACTCAGGAAGGAACACAAGATTTATTTCTTAAGTTAAGACTCAAGGAATCACTAAGAGCAAAATGCGACGGTGTAAAAGTTTCAAACGGGTAGGCAATCATTCGATGCTTGATCAGAAGGTGAAAAGGGGTTCAGAGCAACGAAATAAGTATTGCGTCTGACATTAGGATAGATCATCCCTTGGGCGGTGGCTCGGGAATTACAAACGAAGCCATGTGCAAAGGATACTTTGGAGTCAAAGATGTACAGGAGAGTCAGGTTTCGATCCTGTGGAACTGAGGGTTATGGGCCGACCATGTGGTTAAGAGCAGGAAGAGCGGTGACAACTTGCATGGTCATGAAAGAAGACGTGTCAGAGGATAGCTGGTCAGATATGTTGGCAACAACGTCGGTACCAAGGACGGGGGACGAATAGAACCATTTTCCTGCTCGTAGAAACGAGGCGGACCAATAGGCAAAGTTCTCATCCACCGGCGGTTATCGGAATGTTAACAACAATAGTAACAGGGTCTTACTGACAGAGTTGTACACCGAGGTGTTTACCTAAGCAGGGAATTATCACTGCTCAGATCAAATAAATCTCAAGAAAGGTTAAACAGACCAATGGAAAGGAAAATGTGATTATCACATTAAACAGACCAATGGAAAGGAGAATGTGTATACACGAGCATTAGGTGTATATCCTTTCCAAGAGCAAGCAGAGCGAGATAAAAATGACAAGGCTCCGTGTAGGTAACCATTAAGACAAAGGGCAAGGAATTTATGAAGTTTACCCATACAACGGTGTTTGGATAATTGATCAAGAAACATTTAGCATTATGCCTCCAATGTTCTTGTTTTGATGATTGGTGTACCACGGACATGCTCCGAGATAGCAAAGACATGGTCACCAGGTAAAGGTCAGACTTTGGTTACACAAGGATCCAGTAGGAACAACTTATAAAATAAGTCTTATAATTTCCCCATGGAAGAATTGCAATTCTTGCTGAACAAGGCATTATAACAATAGGTCATCCGGCCACGTGTGTCCGACATGACATCACCTTATCGGGTACCTAGAGACCAATGTTATAATTCTTGGAAGATGTTCCAACCATCATATCTGACTGAGATTCAGATATGTTTGGTATTTCGATACCTCAGACTTAGCAGGCCTGAGAAGGAAAAGGGATGCAACACAAATCGACAAGATCACGTTGCAAGAATCTCAGAACATGGAATACGGAAGCAAGCCCCGAAACAGGAGTCCATCATTAGCCATGGAGAAGATGAGAAGGTGGCCGACGGGCTAAACAACGATTTATCAAGATTTCCATAAACGTGATTTTCCACAATTACGCGAACAAGGTGATAGCATTGGTCACACCAATGATATAATGATGAATGTTCGAGAAAAACATCCACATTTAAACATTGATCAAGAAGTGCACCCGAAGTTATAAACCAAGCGGCACGATCAATGTTAGAATGGTAATTCAACAACTAACACACTAAGAATGAAATTACCACTCATAAACTTTGAAGTAATAGGAATGCTTGAAGTATTGAACTCACAATTCACAGTTCACTTGTCGGTACTCCGTTTAGAAATAATCATGGGGACCAAGAAATGAATGGTGATGGTAAGGAGTATCACTATATCAAGAATTCTTAAGAGATGGTGAAATTCTCATGACACCATTGACATAAGATATGGCATTACGCCATGGTAGAACAGAACATAAGTTGGATATCAAGGAACTCAAGGTGCAACACAGAACATTAATAAGTTTGCGTTGGAGGGAAGGCGAGAATGTTGTCGATGATATCAGAAATCATTGAGGGGTAAGGATGGTATTTCTCACCATGAATTCGATTGATACTTGGAAGAGCTGAAAATGTTGATGATGATCACGACACATTTGTCAAGAAGTTTCATGAAGATGTAATCGATCAGCGACGACATCAAGCAAAGGAATGGTGAAGCAAAAGGTTATCGGAACCACAGATAAGATTGCTAGCTCAAAATCGATATTGTCCTTCAAGACAACCAATCATGATGTTGAAAACTCGATGTAAGCTTAGCGCACTGTTGTAATTGTGTTCCAGGGATGAAGGACTTAGGTAGCATGGTCAAGCTTCAGCATGACGATGATGAGGTAGCCAATCTGCTAGGAATGACATGACCGAGTACAAACTCGTAAACAAAGAAGTTTACTACGAGTTGTTGAATTGCAGTGCGGACTTGATTCACTATTCGATGTTCTCGGTTGATGACAACCCAGAACCCGTGGAGTGACTATGACAGGGAAAAGCATTACTTCATCTAAAATTCATAAGATGTAGTGCAATGACATGATATCCTCGAGATACCAGGGGGTAATACTCGAAGGTAGATCAAAATAGAGGTTGGGCAGGTGCATTGATCTGCCGAAGACAAGTGCTTGAACTTGTCCAAGAAATGGGATCAAAGAAGAACAATCATGGTCGAAACCACGGTTGCAAAGTAGCAAAACATAGATACAAGATCAATCCATACAAAGAGAATGATTATTGTTACAAGAAGCTCTATGATAAGTCATACAACGGGTCCATGGGCATGAACACAAAGTTCAAGGTCGACTCCCACTTCTTCAAGGCATAACCTCTCATTCACTTCTCGCCTTCGATAAAGTTGTAGTTTTGAAAGATTATCCGGCAAAACACCAGAAGAGTAGGACTCGTGAAAACTCTTGAGTTCACACGAATTAAGGAAGGCATAGGTTCAACCCATCGGGGCATCTTAGGAACATATACCACAAACTTCAAGAGTAATTAACACATGCTTGACAACAGAGCATGGCGGACAAAAGCATAGGATACAACTTATCAGAGGGAGAAGACACAATTTACAAATGGCATCACTTATCAGGGAAATGACACCACAATAATTTTGAATGTGAAGGATGCTATCAGATAATAACCCAACAATGGGTCTGGCGGTCCACAAAGGACCTGATGTGAGTATCGGTACTCAATCAGAGGAAGAAGGAATGCAAGGCATCAGATCATAGAACATCCAACTAATTTGATGCTTAAATAACCAAAGGAATTAAGATTTGCAAATTGGTGTATCGGAAACAGATGTTCCGATCAAATACAAGTAAGATGAAAGGACTTAGATGGGCAATCAATCAAGGTTGATTTGTCGGGGACCAACTCATGTTTGGAAAGACGTCAGAGCCGGACGGATAATTTATGATAAACAACTGATGACTGCGTGCATTCACACACAGGTTGAATCAATAAAATCAAATGAAAACCACAAAGGATTTACTTAAAATTGCTAGACACATGGAATTAACCATAATGCAAGCCGGGGAGAAAGGTCAAGAGCAAAAGGCTACTGAGGATTTCGAGAGATCGAATAGCAACTCGAAAGACTTGCGAAACCCAAGATAATTTAGGACGAACGAATTCTCGATAAGACAATTCGATGTACCTTGTAACAACAAGTACAACTGGATATGAAAGTATGAGCGACAATTGCATGTAGTCATTCATAGGGGTTGACGGCGGAAGGGAATCGCAAAAGCGATGGGCACAAGTTCTCGGAAGGACATCGGAGAGTATCTTTGGAATCTTCTGATGAGGCAGGCGATCTTCTGGAATGAGGGGCTCTCCGGGAGAAAGTAGTTACGAGAACCTAAGGTTAGAGTTTAGTAAAATCTTTAACCCGAAAGAGAAGAGAGATCAGAACCCACAGTATAGACGAGGAATAAAAGATCCTAATACCACCCAATTGAGATGTGGGCCCGTAAGCCACAGCATCAGTGTTAGTAAAAGTTTTTCAAATACTAGACTCAACTTCGGCCAAGGAGTTGGAAAGGGGGCTACCTACATGCAGTCGGCTCTGATACCAACTTGTGACGCCCCTGATCTCGACCGTACACTAAACATCCACGCAATGCGTACGACCAAGATTAGGGACTCACTGATTAATATCACAACACAACTCTAGACACAAATTAAAGTCATACAGCTTTATATTACAAGCCAGGGGCCTCGAGGGCTCGAATACAAAGCTTGACAAACATGAGTCAGCGGAAGCAAAAAAAATATCTGAGTACAGACATAAGTTAAACAAGTTTTGCCTTAAGAAGGCTAGCACAAACATAAGCAGCGGATCGAAAGAGGCGAGGCCTTCTGCATGGGAACCTCCTAAACTACTCCTGAGCGTCGACGTTCTCCACATAGAAGTAGGCTCCAGCGGTGGTGTAGTAGTCGTCCCCGGCGTACTCCATCTCCTGGGCTCCATCGTCTGAACGCAGAAACGTATCGAGGGGGGGGGGAGAGAATGCAAAGCAGCGGTGAGTACTCATCTAAACTACTCGCAAGACTGACATCAGAACTATGCGAAGTATGCATCAGTATCAATGAAGGGGTTATATCTGGGCTAACTGCAGAAAGCAAGAATAGGGGGAAGGCCTAGTCCTATCGAAGACTAGCATCTTCAGCATCTTGCAGCATTAGAAGAGAGTAGACCTGTATCTCATATATAGTCATATTATTGTAGCAATTTTATTAAGTAACCATGCCCAGAGATCCTTCCTCGACTCCCTGCGAGGAAGCACTCTCGAAGCCACAATTCATTTCAATTTAAAGTCACAATTATAGTTGTATAAGGTCAAGGCACAACTCCAAGTCGTCCTGTTACCGTGGACACGGCTATTCGAATAGTTTGTTCTTCCCTGCAGGGGTGCACCGCATTTCCAACACGCCTGATCACCTCCGGCCGGACACACTTTCCTGGGTCATGCCCGGCCTCGGGATAGCAGCACGTCGTCGCCCCACCTAGGCTAAACGAAGAGGCCAGCCCGCCGGTCTAAATCCTAAGCGCGCAGGTTCGTGGGCCCACTTGCCCTTGCACTTCTGCATGATGCGTGGGCGGCCGGAAGCAGACCTAGTACACTCCAGTCCAAGAGCTGCACCGTCCAGTCCAATCCGGCGCGCGCCGCTCCATTGCTGACGTCCGAAGAGCTTCGGCTGATACAACGACGTTGAATCACCCTCGATACCCACGACCGACTAGCTACGCTACAGAATTAACACCGGGGGTGCTAAGTGAGGTATCACCCTCGGCACTCGGTAGTAGCTCTGCAGTGCCATACTTCAGGGGGTGTGCGGTGATGTGAGGGGCCTGGCTCATCGGTCGGTTGACCGAGTCTTCGGGTCTTCGAGTCGTCGAGTCGTCGATGAAGAAACAGGGACAACTGGGACTAAGGGGGGGTCTCAGGGGATTCACTGATCAACCTATACTAAACAGTTGATATCGTTGCCCAGCTTTAAACATCACTTAGAACTTTGTGATTTTCGTAGGAATTAATCCATGCATCAAATGGATTTGGTCCAGTGAGATAAAATGAAGTTTGTCGAGTGTACTTGCTGTCCATATAATTTTTATCCATATTAGAATTTGTTTTGCTGATGTTTAGGGGCTGTCCAGAGGGATGATCAACGTGAATTCACAAAAGCTACCGCGCGGCTGTAGCAGCGGCAGCAGCAGGCAGCAACGCCATGCAGCAGCGCGCATGCGGCAGCAGCGGCTGGCGCAGCTGGGCGCGACGGCCACGCGCGGACGGCGGCGGGCAGCGGAGGCGGCTGCCGGCGCGGGTGGCAGTGAGCAGCAGAGGCGCGGGCGACGAGCGGGCGCGCGGGACGGACGCGAGGCGAGCACGCTAGCGCGGGCGCGGGCTGGGCGAGCAGGAGGGGCGCCGGAGCAGCAGCAGAAATAACGGCGGCGGGCGGAGCTGCAGAAATAGCGGCGGCGAGCGCGCGTGAGGCTAGGCAGCTCGGTGCGCGCGTGCGGGTGGCCGAGAGCAGCGGCGGCTGCGGTGAGCGCTGGCTGGCCGGTGCCGGACGGCGCAGCGAGCGCGACGGCGGCGGGCGGAGCTGCAGAAATAGCGGCGGCGGCGGGCGGAGCTGCAGAAATAGCAGCGGCGAGCGCGCGTGAGGCTAGGCAGCTCGGTGAGCGCGGGCTGGCCGGTGCGGGACGGCGCAGCGAGCGCGGCGGTGCAGGGTCGGACACGCGCGCGGGCGGGGAGTGCGGGACGGCGAGCGGGTGCGCGCGCTTACATGCGATGCAGGGGGTTGGCAGCGGGCTCGTGGAGGGTCGGGGAGGCGCCGGCGGTGAGGAGGCGCGGCGGGGCAGCGCCGGCGTCGGGCGCGCCGGTCTCGGTCTGGTCCCGATCCAGATCGGGATCGGCAGGGGAGGAGAGAGGAGTGGGGGATCGGGAGGGGAATTAGGGTTCGAGGGTGGCTTAGTAGCCACCGACTGGGCCGGCCGGTTAGGTGGGCCGAGGCCCATGGGGAGGGGGGGTTTTCCTTTTTATTTTTATTTTAGCATAGTTTTGTTTTTCTTTTAAAAGTTCCTGTTTTATTTATTTTTATAATAAAATACTTTTATAAAAAAGTAGAGGGCATGTCCAGTATTACAAATGCAATATTGTACAGCAGCATAAAAAGTTTGGGGGCCTTTTGAATCTGTTTTGAAAATACCATAATTAAAAAGGGGATTTAATATTTGATTTGGCCTCTTGTTTTATTTATTTTGAGGCACCAAAACACTTTGCAAAAAGTTGGTTACAATGTTACAAATACCACGGGATTGTTTGCCACCCATACATGATTTTTATTTCTGGTTTATGAATTTCTTATTTCACCTTTTAATTGAACTTTTAATTTGGTTTGGATTTTTTTTTGTCAAGGGGCAATTTGGCTTAAACAATCTTGATGACATGGCACCATTAGTGTGAGGTTACTGTGGCCTAACACTGGGGTGTTACAACGACGACGACGACGACCAGCCCCCCACCGCCGACGGCTACAGCTACGCCGGCGACCGCAAGGGGAAAGGTCCGGCCCGCAAGTACTAGTTAGATTAGCTTAGTTTTAAATTTGTCCGTCGTATGTATGAACTGGTGGAACTTTTGTTGCAATGTGATGCTATCTGTTGTCCGGATTCATATGTCCTGCGTTTGATCGACGTAATTTGATCCACGTTGCATGGGTAGTATGGAAATAGGGGTTCGGATATGAGGGAGACGGATGTGGACGAGCGGATTTGAGGCGTGCCCGGTCAGTGCCCGCGGACGCGTCCGGGCGCGTCCGCGGGCGTTTGAGGGGCCGGATTTGTCATGTGCGGCTGTAGATGCTCTAAACACCCACGCATCCGCTCACGTGGCATTGACCGGCAAGTTCTTAAATCGTGTTGTTCACATACATGTATCTTATATCTGACCCTTATATCCATACTAAACCATGTAATATGGATAAAACTACATAGATCATGAAACAGACATAGATTCGGACAAAAATTGCATAATCTCACCAAAAGATTACCGGATTTTCAAAAGATGGCCAAAGTTAACATAATGCACAAAAAAGACATAAAATTTAAACCACATCTAAAAACTTGAAAAAAGTGGAGAAGACGGATCTTCACCACTTCCGCGCTGTCCCTTTCCCCTTCCGGTCGACGACGCGGATGTAGGCGTCAACGGCTGGTGGAAGATCGTCCGAGTCGTCGGCGAGACGTCGTGGTCGTCGGAGGACTTGGAGACGACGATGAGTCCTTTGAGCTGTCGAACGGTCATGTCCTGCTGTCGCTTGAGTTTCACCAGCCGAGCTGTCTCCGCCGTCTCACGCTCCGACTGCTCAACGGCAAGTCGGAGCGCCTTGGCGTTCTTCCGACGAAGCCATCGAGCGCCCATTTCCACTGTTGTAAGCGACCGGCGGTAGACCCAAGCGAGGAGCCGCTCGTCCTCGTCGGGCTCGGCCGGCAACCCGCGGTGGCGATGCACAGATTGCTCTGTCGCGTCCCTCTCCCTTGCCCGCTGCCTCTCGCGGCGGGCGGCACGCGCCTCCGAATCCACGCGTCCGAGCGGGCGGGGTGGGAACAAGCACCCACTCCTGTCCTTGCAGAGCAGCAGCCGACGCGCGGGCCGGGGGGGGGGGGGGCAACTTTGGTGTGAGAGATGAGACGGCAGATCCGGAACTGCCCCCCGTGCACCTTGGCCCTCTCGAGGGTAATGCGGAGGGCCAGGTCCTCATCGGCATCAGGTCGGAGTCGGAGCGGCTCCCGACGCTCGACATGGTTGCTGGAGTCATCAGAGTGGATCGGAATCGGAGAAATCGGAGTAGGAGGAGAAAAAGAGAATGAGCGAGACTGGAGCGAATCGAGTTAGGGTTTCTGGATTAGGGATATTTGCGAAGACGAAGTGAGGTCGGATGGGCCAGGCAGACGTGACAGACGTGTCCGATCGCATCCGGGCCGCCTCATATCTATCTTACATTTGGATTGGATATGAGGTGCATCGGACAACCCAACATTCGAGGCCGGTTTGAGGTGACGAGATGGATCCGTTTTTTTGTGACCGAGTGTACGCTTCGAGCGGCGCTCGCAAGCACGCCCCGTGTACCCGAGACCCACTCATTCCCAAGTGACGCACATCGTCACATCACACACTCACTCACACCGAACCCCATCCACTACCGATCGCTCGCTCGCTCGCCTGCACGGCGGCATGATTGCGTCTCGTCATCTTTCCCATATTCCATGGACAAAAGCCGACGAGGAGCCGGCGACCCGCCCCCTACTCGACATGCTCCCTACCTCCATCATCCCTCCTGGCCAGGGTAGTGCGCGGTCGAGATCGGCTGATCGACGGGTACCATGGTGATGGCGTGCGTGGGTGCGCGGGTCGTGGTTGGTCGTTCGCAGATGTCGAACGAGGTGGAACTACGTGGAGCGCTGGCTGGCTAGTGCCCGGCACATCAGCCCGAGGCACGCGCGCCAGGAAGCTGGAACCTGGAAGCGTCTCACTGATTCTTGTGTGTTCGGAGGTTGTTGAGGCCCGTACGTGGCATCGATCCCGTAGCCAGTATAGCGCATTCTTTTGGCAGAGGCGACTAATCCAATCGTAGTAGTAGCTTACCTTTGTGATCCTCAAAAAAAAAAGTAGCTTATCTTTGTGAATGATGTGTGAGATGGGCTCGAGGCATTGCACATCACAATTTTATTTTATTTTTGCAAACTTGGGGCCCTTTATTATCCAACAAAAGCAGAGTGAGCCATCAGACTGCTGTGTAGGAAACGAGGTACATAATCATGCCAACTCTCGGTCACCCCTAACAACAAGCTCGTTTGGCATACATGTGAGTAGAAAAAGATTTAAAATCTGAAGATAAGGGCATCTTCAATGTTGTCCTCTAACACGGACACACTATCCGTCCGCGGAGAACGCGTGTGCGGAGCCGATCATCCAATTCTATACCTCAAATGTCCGCCTCGATCAATTCAGAAAGAAATGTTCGCTTCTATTTGTCCATGCGCCTTCCACCAAAACACACAGCTTGCTACCTTGCTTTCACCAAAATACACAACTTGCTACCTTGCTTTCACCAAAAGACACAACTTGCAACCTTGCTTTCGTCCAAACACACATCATCAACCTGTGACTGAGAGTTGCTCCTTATGATTGTGAGATCTGGTCCTGCCGATTGAGAAGGTTGTGCCATACGATCGAGATCGAGATAGGCGTTCCTCACTCTTTTGAATCCCTTCCCTCTGTCCATTGTTCCTTCTAATTCTAATAGTTGTTCCCTATGATTGAGATATTTGTTCCTAGTGATTGTGAGTCTTGTTCTGTGTGATCTGTACCTCTCTCCGTGGATCAACTATTAGAATAGGAGTGGCCTTGCGTGAACGGAGAGTTGAGACGGGCATGTGGTGGCTTTTGGTTCGTCACGTAAATGTCCAAACACGGGTCCGTGTTGGATGGTAGAATGCGTCCGGACAGCTCGGTCCGAACGTTTGTGGGTTAATTATTTGATGGTCCGCGTTGGAGATGCACTAATTCCCCTATTTTCAAGAGAAGAGGAGCCACAACCGGACGTGAATTATGGCTTGTATCCTCGGTTAACAACCTCCAAGCAGTCCATCTCCATGACGACATTAGCGAAGCCTACAATCTTTGCAAAACAGACGCCATCATGGGGTTGGTACCACACTCCTAAAAACCTCGTAGCCGATCGAGCAACACCCCCACCCCTTTGAACATGTCGGAGCGACGACCACGGGGTCCAGGTGGCGACGATGACGTGTGGCAGGTGGTTTCTTCGACGATCTTTCGCAGCACCAACTCGACATAGTTCTTCTTCACATCTCACTATCAGAGTCGGAGATGCGTTGTCACCGCCATTGGTGACTTGCTGCTTGCCATGACTCTTCATGTGGCTTCCCACCATCTTTCTTTTGTGAGCTTAGTCGGCGGTCATGGGTGAAATCGGCGTCGCTTGCATGAGAAGAAGTGATGACGATAACGTCAATATGCAACCTCGAAGAGGTTTTCTTCACAGCGGTGTGTGTGCGAATTGTGATGATTTTCATCTGATTTTACCTTAATTAGCCAGATAATCCTCTTGTGTTTAATTAATAGACTGAGCCTAAAGGTTTCGTTTTCAAAAAGGAAAAGCCTTTTTGTCTACAATATGCGTTATGCATCTTTTTGTAAGAAAGGCAGCCATGCACAACAGTCAGGCTAACATTTAAAGCATCTACAATCACAGTGAACGAATGTTGTCCCTCGAGGACGCACCCGATCAGTGTTCACACGTGTCTGTATTGGCCCTTTATTCAGTTCATCCATGCAGACATACTCCTTATTTTCATTCTGATATGTCCGATCACTTGCATACGATTGGTGAAGATGAAAAAAGAGAAAAAAAGAAAAAAGAAAAGGTGGTTCAGAGTGGTCTGCGTAATGAGGCCGGCTGTTGATTCTCTTATATGCAAGAAAAACAATGGATTTTGATGGTTTGACCTTTTTGCAAAAGTTGGGCTAGGCCCGACCCTGCTTTGAAATTTTTTCGTGATCTGAACCTTTTCCTATCGTCGAGGTCTATGACGGTAGGGTAAATCAGCCTACCGCCAAGCCCCTTGGCGATAGGGGTGCATGCCCTACCAAAAAAAATCTTAATATAAAATACAATGCTTGCACACATCAACCGCCGGGCACCTCGACGGTAAGGCTGCACTGCACTCACGTAGATAAGTTGCTTACCATCAAGGGCCTTGACGGATGGCTGGTTTACCCTATCGTCATAGACCTCAGCAGTAGAAAAAAGGTCAGATCACAAAAAAATTGTAACACATGGCCAGATCCTGCCTAACTTTTCAAAAAGGGTCAAAACACCAAAATCGGCCTCCTTTGGAGTATTGTGGTTCTGAAACCCATTCAATCGGCATGCACACAAATTCGAATTCAACTTGTGCAGTGTGGACCTGAACGATGTAAAACACAGACGCAATCTTCTGGTCGTCTCCATATTGTTTTGTCAGACACCAGGTCGGCGCCGGCGACTCCGGACCCATTGCTCTTACTTTAGAGCATCTCCAGTCGTTCGCCCCCCCAGGGGCCCGAAATAGCGCCGCCTGGGGGCCAGCCGGCGCTAAAATCGGCCTGGGGGGGCTCGGCTTCCCAGTCGCGCCCCCGGGGTTCGGCCCACAGCGTATGCAAATTTTAAACATTCCATTTCCCGCTGCCCAAAAAACGACGCGGGTTCGGCGATCATGCCACAGTTCGGCGTCGGCCACGCCACAGTCGGCGTCCATCATGCCATCGGCCGGCGATCGCCACAGGTTCGGCGATCAAAACATGCCAATAGTCCGGCGTACAAAAAATGCGGGGGGACGTGGGCGTAGAACTCCTCAAACGGCCAGCTCCCCGTCATCTGCCAGAGCGGTCGGCGTGGGCGAGGTCGGCGTAGCGGTCGGCGTGGGCGAGGTCGGAGACGGGGGCGGGCTCGGCGGCGGCGTGGGCGGTGCGGAGGGCGCCGGCATGACGTTGAGGATGAGGTCGCACTCCGCCAGGTACCACGCCTTCACCAGCGGGTCCATCTCCGCCGTGACGCCTCCCATGAGGAACGCCAGGTCGGTGTTGCGCTTCTTCGCGGCGACGTTGGTCCTGAGGAGGTCGAGCTTGGGTCCTGTTTCGTCATCAGCGCCGACCACCTCGCGTCCGCCTTCTCCTCCCTCAGGGTAGAGTGAGTCTTTGCGTCGGTGATGCATTGCTCGATCGACGCATGTAGGCGCTCGGCAGCCGGCGCGTCGTTCCTGGCCTTCTTCGCCTTCTTGTTCCCATCTAGTCGCCCTTCTGCCGCCCCAGCAACAGGCGCGTCCGGGCTGTACACGCCGTCCTTGTTGGCGAGCTGAAGCCGAACCTCGGTCCATTTCTCGCAGGACTCGATCCGGGTGAACACATGGAGGAACTTGAAGTCGAAGCCGGCGTCCCGGCGAAACAAGTCGAACATCCGAACCATCTGCACCAGAAAAGAAAGGTGTTCGGCGGCGAAGGACGGCGAGGCCAAGTGTTCGGCGAAATAGTCGGCAAACGTACCTGCTGTTCGACGCTCGCGCCGCTCTCTGGCGAGCATGGACCTGTTCCTGGATTCCATGCCACTTGTTGTACGCCGTTTGAATGCCCCCCCAATGGTTGGACATCGCCTTGGTGCCGCGCTCCATGTACGTGCCGGTGAACTCTGGGTCGACCAGCTTGCGCTCGTCGAAAGCCGCCTTGATCCTCGCCCAGTACTTGTCGGTGTTCTGGTCCATGCTGACCAGTTTCCACGCTTCGGCGAGGCACACATCCTCAATCGACGTCCACTTGATGCGGGGCTCGCCCGGCTTGCCATTGGCAGACCTCACCTTCTTCTTTTTCCCTTTACCCTTCGCCGGCAGCGCGGGGTCCGGCACCGGCTCTTCCTCCTCAATCTCCTCCTCCTCCTCCTCCTTGGCCTCGTCGACCTCGATGTCGTCCATGTCGCCGGTATCCTCCGCCTCTTGCGCACCAAACCCGGGGCACGAGGCCACTAGTAGAAAACGGACCTTTTGTCCGCAGCTTTAGTCCCGGTCGGGTTTTGAACCGGCACTAATGTGACCATTAGTCCCGGTTCGGGACAGGCATCATTAGTCGCGGTTCGTTCCGGACCTTTAGTCCCGGTTCGTAACACGAACCGGGACTAATGTGGTGGTGGCAGGCTGGTGTCAGCTGGGGCCCCCAAGAGCCCCTTTAGTCCCGGTTGGTATCACCAACCGGGACTACAGGCCCCCCCTTTAGTCCCGGTTCGTAACACGAACCGGGACTAAAGGGTGGTGGCAGGCTGGTGTCAGTTGGGGCCCCCACGAGCCCCTTTAGTCCCGGTTGGTATCACCAACCGGGACTAAAGGCCCCCCCTTTAGTCCCGGTTGGAGATACCAACCGGGACTAAAGATCCCCTATATGAATTCGGCCAGCCCGATCACAGTACTCCTCCCTTTTTTTCCCCCTTCTTCCCCTCCTTTGTTCTTCCTCTTCCTCGAGCTCATCCTAAATTTTTGCCAAAATTTGTCAAGATTTGGAGGCACCCCATCCATCCAAGTGTTCACAAAGGTTAGCAACTTTGTCCTTTCATCTCTCATTGCTAGATTAGCTCTTGCAATGCTCTATAAGTATAGTGATTTGTGGGTTTTAGTTTGGGAGTATTTATATGTGGTAGTTCATTTGATTTATATGCAATTTGAGCTCAAATTAACTTCTTACTTTGCATGTGTAGGTGTGGTTTACTTAGTGCCTTCCCGTCCCCGTCCTAACCACCGTCGATTGCCCGCACCGTCCCGTCGCCGTCACCACACCTTGGTGAGCCTCTTGTTCGTTCTTATCCTTTTTATAAAAAAAAATCTTATTTGTATGATTTAGATAGTTAATTGTATAATTTTCTTACATGTATGATTGTTTGTTATACATAGTGCCATGACTTTGATATCCGTCCCTGTCGGCCCTCGTCCGGTTTATGATTCGGATGTGGTATATATATTCTCTTTTATAACTATTTGTTGCATTTCGCGTTTATGACAATTATGCCCATCAAGTTGACATAGATATTTTTATCTAGGAGGTATGTGAACCGGAAATTGCAACCGACATAGATATTCTTGTCAAGAAGTTAAATTTAGTTGAAAAAGAAAACGAGTATTTGAAAGAAAAATTGAAAAGAGTTGAAGAAGAGAAGATGAAACTGGTGTTGTATGTTGCCGATGTCGTCGATGATCACAAGATCAAGATGGATGCAATGCGCTTGAAGATTAGAAAATTTAAAAAACATGCCATTGATAGTGAGGCTTGGTATCACTATGCTGTTGGATCAATTGTTACCTTAGTTGCGATCTTGATCGCATTTGTTGTTGCATTTAAATGCTTTAGCTAGAGAGTTTGTATGTTGCTTTATGAGAACAAGTGTGTATGAACTTTATGTATGAACTTGTATTAATTTGGTCTTTTCGGTGTTGTGTAATGAAGATGAGCCGGCAATGGATGTACGATGACCGATGCTCTCCCCAGTTCATTAATGGCGTGCATACTTTTCTGGTTGCGGCTGAGGCAAACAAGCGGGCGGATGGTTTTATGTATTGTCCATGTGCTGGTTGTAAGAATGATCGAAATTACTCTAACTCAAGAACCATTCACGTCCACCTGCTTGAGTCCGGTTTCATGTCCGGCTATAACTGTTGGACCAAGCACGGAGAAAGAGGGGTCCTAATGGAAGAGAATGAAGAAGAAGAGGATGACGACAGCTATCCTGGCCATGGGTTCCATGAATACGATGGTACAACAATGGGGGAAGAAGCTGAGCCGGCAATGCAGGAAGGAGCTGAAGAAGAGGCATCAGATGAGCCCGCTGATGATCTTGGTCGGGCCATTGCCGATGCAAATAGAAACTGTGCAAGTGAAAAGGAGAAGCTGAAGTTGCAGCGCATGTTAGAGGATCACAAGAAATTGTTGTACCCAAATTGCGAAGATGACAAGAAAAAGCTGGGTACCACACTGGAATTGCTGCAATGGAAGGCAGAGAATGGTGTATCTGACAAGGCATTTGAAAAGTTGCTGAAAATAATGAAGAATAAGCTACCAAAGGACAACGAATTGCCCGACAGTACGTACGAAGCAAAGAAGGCCGTCTGCCCTCTAGGATTAGAGGTGCAGAAGATACATGCATGCCCTAATGACTGCATCCTCTACCGCGGTGAGTACGAGGATTTGAATGCATGCCCGGTATGTTGTGCATTGCGCTATAAGATCGGCCACGATGACCCTGGTGATGTTGCGGGCGAGCGCCCCAGGAAGAAGATTCCTGCCAAGGTGATGTGGTATGCTGTTATAATACCACGGTTGAAACGTTTGTTCCAAAACAAAGAGCATGCCAAGTTGATGCGATGGCACAAAGATGACCGTAAGAAAGACGGGAAGTTGAGAGTACCCGCTGACGGATCACAGTGGAGAAAAATCGAGAGAAAGTGGAAGGACTTTGCAGATGACGGAAGGAACATATGGTTTGGTTTAAGTGCAGATGGCATCAATCCTTTTGGGGAGCAGAGCAGCAATCATAGCACCTGGCCTGTGACTCTATGTATCTATAACCTTCCTCCTTGGTTGTGCATGAAGCGGAAGTTCATTATGATGCCAGTGCTCATCCAAGGCCCCAAGCAACCCGGCAACGACATTGATGTGTACCTAAGGCCATTAGTCGAAAAACTTTTAGAGCTGTGGAATGGAAAAGGTGTACGTGCGTGGGATGAGCACAAACAGCAGGAATTTGACCTGCGAGCGTTGCTGTTTGTAACCATCAATGATTGGCCTGCTGTCAGTAACCTTTTAGGACAGACAAACAAGGGATACCACGCATGCACGCACTGTTTAGATGATACCGACAGTATATATTTGGATAAATGTAAGAAGAATGTGTACCTGGGGCATCGTCGATTTCTTCAGAGCAGGCATCCCGTAAGAAAGAAAGGCAAGCATTTCAAAGGTGAGGCAGATCACCGGAAGAAGCCTCGCCACCATACTGGTGATGATATACTTGATATGGTCAAGGATTTAAAAGTAATCTTTGGAAAGGGTCCTGGCGGACAATCTGTTCCGAATGACGCTGACGGACGCGCACCCATGTGGAAGAAGAAATATATATTTTGGGACCTACCCTATTGGAAAGACCTAGAGGTCCGCTCTGCAATCGACGTGATGCATGTGACGAAGAATCTTTGCATGAACCTGCTAAGCTTCTTGGGCGTGTATGGGAAGACAAAAGATACACCGGAGGCACGGGAGGACCAGCAACGTATGCACGGAGAAGACGGCATGGATCCAAAGCAGTTTCAGGGTCATGCCAGCTACGCTCTTACCAAAGAAGAGAAGGAAATCTTCTTCGAATGCCTGCTCAGTATGAAGGTCCCGTCTGGCTTCTCGTCGAATATAAAGGGAATAATAAATATGGCAGAGAAAAAGTTCCAGAACCTAAAGTCTCATGACTGCCACGTAATTATGACGCAACTGCTTCCGGTTGCATTGAGGGGGCTTCTACCGGAAAACGTTCGATTAGCCATTGTGAAGCTATGTGCATTCCTCAATGCAATCTCTCAGAAGGTAATCGATCCAGAAATCTTACCAAGGTTAGAGAATGATTTGGTGCAATGTCTTGTCAGTTTTGAGTTGGTGTTCCCACCATCCTTCTTCAATATCATGACGCACGTCCTAGTTCACCTAGTCGAAGAGATTGCCATTCTGGGTCCTGTATTTCTACACAATATGTTCCCCTTTGAGAGGTTCATGGGAGTCTTAAAGAAATATGTTCGTAATCGTGCTAGGCCAGAAGGAAGCATCTCCAAGGGCCATGAAACAGAGGAGGTCATTGAGTTTTGTGTTGACTTTATTCCTGACATTAAGCCGATTGGTGTTCCTGAATCGCGGCATGAGGGCAGACTGGGTGGAAAAGGCACTCTAGGAAAGAATTCAGTAATATGCTGGGACGGGCATTCTTTGGCGCAAGCACACTACACAGTTCTACAAAGTTCCGCCTTGGTGGCTCCGTATATCGAGCAACACAAGAATATTCTACGCTCCAAACACCCGGAGCAGTCTGACGACTGGATTACACATGAACAAACTGTGACTTTCGCCGGTTGGTTGCAGACACGTCTCATGCATGACGACACTGTTGCAGATGACCTGTACTTGCTGTCCAAGTTACCATCTTCGACTATATTGACTTTCAAAGGGTACGAGATAAATGGAAATACATTTTACACGATCGCCCAAGATAAAAAGAGCGCCAACCAAAACAGTGGTGTCCGCTTTGATGCAGCAAACACCAATAGGCCAAAGGACACATATTATGGTTACATAGAGGAGATATGGGAACTTGACTATGGACTTGGTTTGAAGGTCCCTTTGTTTCGGTGCAAATGGGTCAATCTGAGAGGAGGCGGGGTAAAGGAAGACCCGCAGTATGGAATGACAACAGTGGATCTCAACAATCTTGGGTACGCAGACGAACCATTCGTCCTAGCCAATGATGTGGCGCAGGTTTTCTATGTGAAGGACATGTCTACCAAGCCAAGAAAAAGAAAAGATAAGGAAGCGAATACATCATACGATGAGCCAAAGCGCCACATAGTTCTTTCAAGGAAAAGAAACATCGTGGGAGTGGAGGACAAGACAGACATGTCAGAAGATTATGAAAAGTTTCATGAAATTGCTCCCTTCACAGTGAATGTTGACCCGAGCATCAAGTTAAACGATGAAGATTGTCCATGGTTACGGCACAAAGGGACACACGCGAAGAAAAAGTTTTATATCCAAAGATCCCACTCTGGGATGTGACCGGCTTCTCTAGTTAGTTTTCGGACTTATATATCTGGAAAGTCCCACTTCGGACAAACCGGAGGGAATCTTTGTAATAGAACTCCGACTTATGTGTTTTGGCATTTGAAACGCAAAGAAATATTATGTCCAAAGCCACGTCATCAATTTTCAACCCTTTCTGACTTCATTTGCTATTTTTCATGCATTTACTGATTTTTTTGAGCTAAATGACCCTGAAATTGAAAAACACTACAAATCACAATCAGAAAAGGTTGAAAGTTGGCATGGTATCATCATTTCACCCACATAGCATGTGCTAAAAAGTTGAGAGGGTTACGGCAAAAACTGGATGCACTTCGTGTACAAAATGGACAATCTCTTTCGAAGTATCACGCTTTCGGACGAAAACTCGTCTGTTACAAAGGCATTTCATTTTTTTTAAATAACCTAAGAATTACCAAATTGAATATAATGATAAAACACACTAATATTAAACAACAGAAAAAAGAATCACTGAAAAATCTTTTTTTAAAATAAAGTTATTCACAAACTAGTGATTCACACAAATTTCAAATAATTCAAATTTGAAAACTACTGGCACTAACAGAAAGTTTATAATTTTTTTTACCTAAAGCAAAAAGATTCACTCAGAAACTCTAAATAAAGCAAAAAACAACCAAGAAACAAAAGAAAATAAATATAGAAGAAAACAAAAAAAACTGAAAAGTAAAAAAAAAAACCCGCCTACTGGGCCGCCACGGCCTGCATACGATTAGACACCCACTAGTTGGGCCAGGATGCAGGCCCGCAAGGCCCAGTATGGCCCACAGGGCAGGAAAGAACGGTAGGCCTTGTAGGCCTGCTTTAGAGAGGAGCTCGAATGAGCTACCGCGCCGGGGTTTATAAACCAGTGCGAGCGCCCTTCGCTGGGCGAGGTGGGACTAAACATCCACCACACTGCGCCGTGCCAGGAACAGGCCTTTAGTCGCGGTTGGAGCCACCAACCGCGACTAAAGGGGGGCATTTAGTCGCGGTTGGAGCCACCAACCGCGACTAAAGGTGAATTTCATCCAGTCCAAGCGGCGGGAAGCGAGACCTTTAGTCACGGTTGGTGGCTCCAACCGCGACTAAAGGTGGCCTTTAGTCGCGGTTGGAGCCACCAACTGCGACTAAAGGCTCTCATATATATAACTCCACTTACGATACTCTCCATTCTCTCGACGCCAAACACAGACGCCGCCGCCAGGCTGCTGCGCGCCGCCGCCTGCCCTGATCGACGCCGTCGCCGCCCCCGACGCCGGCCGCCCGTCCCTCCTCGTCGACCCCTACTCTGGACGCGCCCTTCCTCGCCGATCCCCGACGGCGCCGCCGGCCCGCGCGCGCGCGCCCGCTCTTCGCTGCGCCGCCTGCCCCGACGCTGTCGCTGCCCCCGATTCGCCTCGCCTCGCCGTCGCCCCGCTGTGAGCTCAGTTCCTCCCTCTCCCCCCCCTCCCTCGCCCCCTGCCGCCATGGCCGCCCGTCCCTGAGCCCCCCACACACACACATGCATGAACACACACACACACACATTTTCTATTTAGATGTTTTAGTTGTTTTTCACTAGTATATATGTATGTATGAATGCATGTTAGATGGATATAATTAGTGTTTAATTAGTATAGATTTTTTTTATATAATGTTGTTTTTCTGTTTTTTAATGGATGTATAGAAGTATGCTTAATTAGTGTTTCTTTTTCTGTTTTTTAATTTTTTATACTTTTAGTTATAGAAATGTTAGATGAATGTGTTTTAGTTTTTTATACTTTTAGTTATAGCTAGATAAATGTTAGATATAAAAACGTTGAGGAATTTTGACATTTGATCCAATGTATAGCAATTAGTATTTGCAAAAGTTGCATATTTTAATGTTGTATTTGCAATAGATTTTCTTAGTCCTTTAAGGGATTAATTATCAGGAATGCCCCCATTATGGATGTGCACAAGTTGATCCAATTTCTTTCTGATCTCATGCATCTACCTTTCGGATCTCTGAATACTAAATTGTTTTATCTTTCTTCTGGATTAGTTAAATAAAAGCTATGGACAATACCGGCAGAGAAGGAGAAGAGGTTGTGTTCGACATCATACGCTCCACGAGCCCAGATGATCATGATGACGGCTCGCAATATCTGAACCCTTCGGGTGAGGGTATGATGTTTGATGAAGACGAACGAATAGATGAAGGTGACGACAACGATGTTGACGAAGAAAATGTTCTTCAAATGACCGGCGAGGTATATTTAATATATAAGCCATCCGGTGATCATTACATGTCTTAATTGATTTGTATGTATTAACGAATCGATCTTTCTTCTTTTAGGCCTCCGGATCGAGCAAATCTTGTACAAGCGACAGGGTAGTTCGAGGCCCGGCCAAAAAGTTGGACAAAGGCGTAAAGTTCAACATCGATTCCATCAAAACATCAACTGGCGAACTGCTTGAACCTAAGAAAAATGCGACCACGTTCAAGAATCAATGCGGAGTTATTGTCAGGGACCAAATCCCGATCTCCGTTCAAGAATGGAGAAAGCCAGCAAAGGGAGATCGAGCAGGAGTTACTTTTGTCGACGAAAGAGCAAAAGATGTGCTTTGGACTACGCTCATGGAACATTTCACCCTACCAGATAATTTGACAGATGCAGATCTGAAGAAAGTCAGAAACTATGCTCTTAAAAAGATGGCGATCGCATTCAACACCTTCAAGAAAAATGCATAGGCTAAGTACGTCAAATCAAAAAAGAAGACTCCAGAATTCACAGGAGCACTGGTGAAGGAAAAAGATTACTGGGACGCTTTCGTGAAGTTCAAGGAATCGGAAGAAGCTAAGGAACTGTCGAGGAAAAACAAGATTAATGCTGCGAAAAAGAAGTGGCACCATCGTCTGGGGCCAGGTGGCTACCAGGTGGCCCTGCCTAAGTGGCATCAACCTGAGCAAGAGATGATTAGTAAACGGGTCAGTCCAGTTACATTGACATGGCCCCCCAGGTGCAGGACATGGTTTTATGCGCATGGGGGGAAGTTCGACCCAGAGACAGGGCTGGTTATGGTGAAGGCAAGTCTTAAAGAAGCGACAGACGAAATACTTATTGCAATAGAGGAAGCTCGATCGGGGGTGTTCACGCCCAACAGAGATAACGACGAGCTTACGCGCGCCCTGAAGAATCCTGAACACCCGGGAAGAACACGAGGCAAAGGCGTTGTTCCGTGGTATGAGGGGTTTGCGGATTGGAACGACGACTATAGAAGCCGTGCGAGAAAGAAGAAGCATGAGGAGCAGAAGAAGAAGGAGGAAGCACTCCGCCTTGAAGGCCTAATATCCTTGCACCTGGAGTTGGAACGATTTGTCAGGCGGCAGCAGGAGCAGATCGACTCACTCAGCCAGGAAAGGGCGTCTCAGCGGCAGCATGAGCAGATCGATCCAGCATTGGATAGCACCGTCCCATCTATGCCGAGAAGCAGCGTGGGTTCCGCCCCGGCCGATATCGATAATGCACTGCTAGCTAGCTACCCTGTGGATGATATCAAAGACAGGACTAACTGTGAGCTACATGTGAAAGTGAAGAACTTATCCATGAAGGTGGCGGACGGCTATGCTTTAGCAAATCCCCCTGAAGCAACCTTCCATTGCAATCCCATTCCAGCTGGCTATGCTCGTGTCAGGGTTGATGAAGTGATGTCAGGATATCACGAGCTACAACTTGACATTCTTGGAGGTGACGAGGAGAGAACACTAGGAGAGGCCATACATCGTATCATTCTATGGAAAAAGGATTGCATCATCTTTCCAAGGCCACCGACTCCTCCTTCTCCAAGTCCTCCGCCGCTTCAGTCGACTCCTCCTCCTCCAAGTCCGGCACCGCGTCAGCCGACTCCTCCTCCAAGTCCGGCACGGCGTCAGCCAACTCCTCCTCCTCCAAGTCAGCCGACTCAGCGTGCTCCGCCGCAGCTACGACGGCTAGCGGTACAACAGACAAGAAATTCAAACATGGTCCAAGCCTCAAGCCTCTTCCGAAGTTGTCTTACCACCTGACTCAGGAGGAACTCGACGACGCATGTGATGCCCAATTAAAGGCCCATTTTGCACCGAAACCGCCCGCGCCGCCAAAGGAGAAAGTACCTGAGCATGTATCACAACACTTTATTGATATGGCTCGACCGGCTGACAATCAGAAGGACTCCGACTATGTGCGGTCTATCAAGAAGTCATATTCTGCAGGGCAAAAGGAGTCGAGCTCGAGCTCGAGCCAAGCAGTTGGCAAAAAAAGCGGGAAAACTGTTCCCCAGCTGGGAGAACAAGCAGTGCAATCGATCCCCCGCTCATTGTACAAACACATGTGAGTACCGCCGATCGGCCGGCAATAACCGACGATCTTAGAAGGCAGGCTAAAGAGGCCGATGTCACTGTTGAACAACTCCTAGGCCTTGAGGAAATCCCCGGGATTACAGAGGAGGAAGTAAAATACCAATATGTCCGTGGCAAACCTCTGGTCAAGCCTGACGATGTCAAGCTTCTACCAACGAGAATGTACAATTTGCATACGTGGTACATGCAAAAAACAGCAAATACCAATGAAGAGTCCCTCATGGTGAAAGTCAAGCCAGAGCATTACTTCCATGGAAAAGATGTGTGGATTGATTTTTCAGAGTTGTTTCAGTTATTCCAACAAGACGCACTAGACAAATCTATCGTCAGTTGCTATTGTCTGTAAGTGATTTCTTTCTGTAATTTAAGTCTCTAGCTAGCTAGCTAGATGTGCTCTCGTTCATTAACTGTAATTATCCTCACTATATTCTTTTCTGTGGTATTATGCAGAATGAAGATGTATGAAATGAAAAAAACTAGACGCTATGGAGTTGGGTTCATTGACCCAAATACGATTAATCAGGCGATATGGGAAGATCAATATTCGAGAGAAAACACAGAGAGATTCCTGCTAGAGTTTTTGAAGCAACTAAACACCCAACCAAAAATACTACTTCCTTACAACTTCGGGTGAGTGTTACTATATCTTGTACTACAAATTCTATTTTTTGCTTACTAGATGTTAATAAGTGTAGTTGATGAGTTATGCACATGCCCGCTTATTTATAAAAAACGTGTGCGCATGCAGTTTCCACTGGATCTTGTTAATCATTGAAGTTGACAAGGGAAAAGTTGAAGTACTGGACTCACTATATAAGGATCCATCCGAATACGCAACCGTGAAGGGGATGTTCGACAGGTAATTTCAATCATTATCGCACTATGTCTGCCTCTTTATTTCATTTCCTGATATCAACTAGTTAATAACTCCTTTATTCATTTTCTTTGCCGGCGGGCAAGGCTTGGAAAAAGTTCATCGAAGAGGTCCCCGGCCAATGGAAACAACAGCTGAAATGGATGCGACCCAAGGTAATTAAGTAGTACTAGCTAGCTACGTCCGTGTATCTCTTTAATTCTAGTTTCAATACCATTATCATGCTTGATTAATTATTACCTGATTGAATTTTATTCTCGTAAAGTGCATGAGGCAGGAGAAGGAGAATAGTTTATGCGCATACTACGTTTGCGAGAATATTCGCATGATCACGTCTGAAAGGAGCATAGATGAAAAAACTCTTTGGGTACGTTTGCCAGAACACTATCCATAATTTTTTTATCATGATCTAGCTAATATATATACACACAACTAATATATTCATCTTGATCTCCTGATTATAGATGATAGAGATGCGGGGCCAGCTCCTACCAACGGCTCGCGTACGAGCAATTCAAGAGGAAATAGCTGGATTTCTGGTCGACCAGGTCATAGATCCCAAAGGAGAATACCATTACAAGATCAAGCAGTAATGCCCTGCATATCTAATGATCCGCAAATTGTAGGAGAAATTGTATATACCAAATTGTATATATATATATGTATGTGAATGGTCGTCGTACGAGAAATTCGATTTATATATATATGCACAACGTGTACAGTATGTAGTAGCGTAATATATGTTTGAAATGAAAAATAATTAAATAGAAAACACAAAATTAAAAAGAAAAATAAACCAAAATTAAAAGAATTAAATACTTTTAGTCCCGGTTGGTGTTACCAACCGGGACTAAAGGTCCCCCAGCGCACGGCCCCGGCAGGCGCCACGTGGTGGGCCTTTAGTGCCGGGCCGTGACGAACCGGGACTAAAGGGGGGGGGGGGCTTTAGCCCCCCCCCTTTACCGGCACTAAAGGGCCTTACAAACCGGGATTAAAGGCCCGTTTTCTACTAGTGGGCGGCCGCGGCGGAGCCGGTGTTGATAATGTCCTCCATCTCTGCCTCGGCGTTGCTGTACTGCGGTGCCGCGCCGGGCGCGAAAGGCAGAGGGCCGCGGCGCAAAGCCGTCGCGGACGAGCCGGAGTACGTCGGCGAGGGCACGTAGCCGTACTGGGCGTTGGGGTGGCCGATGGAGAAGGCGGAAGGCGTGCGCGGGAAGGTAATGTTGGGGTTGAATCCGCCGAGGGCGTCGCCGTCGACGTACTCCGGCGAGGGCGCGTATCCCCACGCCGACAAAGGGAAGTTCGGCGAAGGAAAGTTCGGGTTGGCCGGAGACGCGACGCTTGATTGACTGGCCATCGCGCCTGGTGGGAAGGGGCCCGCCGGCTGCCTCCCCGGGAAGATCGGCCGGTGGGACGACACCTCCTGCTCAACCGCCGCTGCCGCCGCCGCCGCTTCCCTGGCTTTCTTCATGAGAAGCCTGTTGCGGCGATCGGTGATCGCCGCCTCCCTCCGCTCGACGTCGGCCTTCCACTCGGTGTTTGTCAACCCCTGCGGCCTTGCCTTCGGCGCACGGGCCCTGCGCGGCTTGGCGACAGCGGGGGCGGGGGCGGGGGCTTGGCGAGGGGCAATGTACTTCTTCGGCGGCATGGCGGCGAAGGGAGGGAGATGGAGGGAAATGGAGAGAATGGAGGGAAGAAACGGCGGGATAGAGAGGGAAAAGGAGGGAATTGGCGGGAAGTGGCAGCCGGTTTCGCCGACACCTCGGCCCCACCCGCATTTTCGCTTCAGCCGGCGCTCCCAAGCGGTACCCAGCGCCCTGGGTTCGGCTTGGGTTCGCCGGCCCAAAAATAGGCCCCAACCGGCGAAAATCGGCGTCTTGGGGACGCGGCTGGGAATTTTTTCGCCCGCCGGCGATAAAAAAGGGGCCTAGGGGGCCTTTGGGGCCGCGGCTGGAGATGCTCTTACCCGACTGCGCTTTTACGAAATTTCTGAACATGGTTCGGTCCTTACGCATAGCTGCCTCAGACAGAGCCCCAAAATTCAGACACGACCACATGACTCACTTTCTAGCCTCTTCTCTCTGGTTTTCCGGAGCCAAACATTCAACCATAGATACGCCGCTGGCGTACGTCGTGGGAGTGCGACCAAACCGCTTGCCTCATTGCGATTTGAAAATTGACGATCCTCCTTGCTAGAAAGACTTCGGGGACACGTACGGGTTGACCCAGGCCGGGCTTGCATGCGTGATTTCTTCGGCGCCTTCGCATTACCATAACCATGCAGACGTAAGTGCTACTTATGAGAAAAATACTACACTATATTGTTATTTTTGAACACAGTACAGACGCAAGTACTCACATACACACGCATACAATTACCCAATGAACGCACACACGCGCACCCTACCCCTATGAACACCTCCAAGGGACTGAACCAGCATATTATCTTGAGAGATTTACGAAGTCATCGTAGACGCCTCATCGTCGACGGGAACGTCTCCTTTCATTGAATGTGCATCGCCGGAAATCCAGAAATAATGCGAGCATCAGGACTTAAACCCTGGTGGGCTTTTATATTAATGTAAAAACGCTTTTATATTATGGGACGAAGGACACAATTAGTTTTGTTTTTTTTGGGTAACAAAACTAGGTTTCTGGAAGGAGGAGTATGTTCAAAGCAAGTCTCAGTAGTTGGCGAACGTGATGACTGATGACTGATGCCGAGCTTTTAATTCTGCACTGAGCTCTTGCTGTGTTCATGGCACACCAGTACGTACTACGGTACTACCGAGTACTCCTACTTCACATGCCTAGCTGCATGCATGCTGCAGTGCAAGAAAAACATTCACTTAATTAACTGTGGTGGCATTTTCGACGAATCCGATGCTGCAGTGCAATAAAAACATGCTGTGGTGAAAATTTGATCAAGTTTATAGATATAGAAAATATAGATTATATAAATTATGAAATTATATTTTATGATTAATCTTCTATATGTAAAATGTTTTTCTCCATAAATTTGATCAAAATTTATGAGATTTGACTTTTTAGAAAATCTACATGCACTACCCTCTAGAACAAAGGGAGTACTAGATAGATTTTTCCTTTTTAGGGAACAGTTTAGTAGCAGTGCGATAAGCTTGAACATAAACCCGTTTTTTAGGGGAGCTTGAGCATAAATCTAGTGGTAGTATCACAACCGCATGCAGTAAAAAGTGTGTCGTGTACGTTGAACCCTGAACTTAAGGAGGACCGACCTCCCCCTCCCGGTTCAACTCACTGTCTCACCGAATCCACTTGACCTTACTTCAAAAAAAAAAAAAATCCACTTGACCCAACTCGCAGCATGCACACGCATGATCCAAGTGGAAACGTACCGGAGGGCCTCCGACAGACAGCGAAACAGCCCGGCGTCCTCTAGCTAGCTAGCTCCCCGTCGACCGGGTCTCCCTCTCGCTCACCGCTTTCAGCAGCAGCGTTCACTCACCGCTTTCCACGCTCCCTTGACTAGCTTCACAATCCATCGCCCCTGCTGGTAATCCAAAGGCATGGCCACCTCCATGGTTTTTGGGTGGTTGGCCGGTTTCAACCGAAGTAAATTCCTCTACGACCACCAACTTTCCAAGCTAGGAAGCTATGCCCGGCGTGGGCTCTCCCCTTGGCCTTGGACTCTCACCGGCACGGCACCACAACGGCTCGACGTTCACACGCGCCGCGCCGGTATGGCAACCGTGTGGTAGCAGGCTAGCAGCCACACTCTTGGCCTTTCACCTTTCAGTCTTTGCCATGCGCTGGCACGGTGGCCACGGACACGGCCGCCTATAAATGGAGGCCCAGAGCACCACACCATCACCCCCACCCAAGCCTCCTCCACTCGTACGCACTCCTAGTCTTCACTTGCTCTGCTCCTGCACCTCCCTTCCCGAGCTCTTGAGGTCGAGCAGCAGCTAGCCATGGCTCGGGGAAGCGGCAGTGCCACCGTCGTGCTCGCGCTGGTCCTCCTCTGCGTGCTCCTCCACGGCGACTTCGCCGAGTCCAAGGTGTACACCGTCGGCGACCGCGGCGGCTGGGCCCTCAGCTCCGGCGGCTGGCCCAGGGGCAAGCGCTTCCGCGCCGGCGACGTGCTGCGTGAGTGCCCTCCCTCCCTCCCTCCCTCCCATGCGTGCCACGTCAATTACTTTCTTCCAGCTTCCACGTTAATTTTGCTTCGCTCTCGTCTCCTACTAAGCTACGAGCTCGATGACGGCAAGCATGGCTAGCTAGGGTACCGTTGGCCTCGGTAGAGTACGTGACATGTGCAAGAGTACGTCGTGCACTGTGGGCCGTGCATGCTTGCTGGGTCGCTGTCGCTGCCAAGAAGAGACGCATGCACGCCCCAGTGCTCCACTGCTGTGAAAAGAGAGTGACTTTTCTCTGCGACGACTAGTCGGCAAACGCCACACCTGCCTGCGCACCACCGGCCGTGTACATTTCTGCAGTAAATAGCAATGACAAGTTAACCCGAGGATTAATTGCTTCCGCAGGCCTGCTGTGCATTTCGTACTGTATCATATTACTCATTTCAACGTAGTGCGCCCGCGTTTTTCAAGATCTAATTTTGACCATATATTTAATCAACGAGACCGATCGTGACGAGAGCAAAAATTATACCACAGAAAACTCAACGCACTGCATTGTGAAACGGTGGAAGTAACTTATTTGCTCGGTTTATACTGACTGAAATACATGTGCGTGCGTGCAGTGTTCAAGTACGGGCGTGGGGCGCACAACGTGGTGGCGGTGAACGCGGCGGGGTACAAGTCGTGCAGCGCGGGGAGGGGCGGCCGGACGTACAACTCCGGCAGCGACCGCGTCACGCTCGCCCGCGGCACCAACTACTTCATCTGCAGCGTCCCCGGCCACTGCCAGGCTGGCATGAAGATGGCCGTCACCGCCGCATGATCCGTTCCTCCCTCCTCCGGCCGGCCGGCCGGCCGGTGCCTATTAACTTTTAGTTTACTTTCCTTCTTCGGGAGACTGAAACCGCATGATGCGTATTACGTGTTCAATAAAAAACGCCCGCGTCTCGACTCTGGAGTTCGTGGGTGTTGGGCCGTCTGGCCGATTGGCACTAGCGAGAGAGAAATATTATAGTGTGTGCACGCGGGAAAGTACCATTCTGCTCCCGAGCTCAAATGAGCTCGGTGAACAGTAAAATCGAAAAAAATTCGAAAAATGTTCAAAAAATTCTGAAATTTTTTTGTGCCAAATTTTTGCATGCACTTAGATATTTTGTCAATGTTGTTCACGAAAAAATTTCAGAATTTTTTGAACATTTTTCGATTTTACTGTTCACCGAGCTCATTTGAGCTCGGGAGCAGAAACTTCTGTCCGTGCACGCGAGCAAAGTAATGAAAGCGATGCAACTGTGTTGTTCCGGTTGTGTATGCTTTCATGCTTGTACCAGAGTTTTGAGTTACTGTGTGATACCCAAATACCATGCCTGTATGGGAATTGTTATTTTTCTTCTAAAAAACTCTCGATTCCTGAACTATCAACGCAGTACTAACAACACAAACAGTAACAAAGATCGACGTCCTAAACCACTTAGCAAAGATCGAGTGAAGGGCGTCCGCCGTCATCACCCTTTCCTTATCGAAGCCGGGCAAACCTTGTTGTAGCAGACATTCAGAAAGTCATCGTACTAAGGTTACATAAAAGTAATGCGAGAACTGCACCGTCACCAATGCAGAAAAGCATAAATCGGAAGAATCCAACATGTAGACACACGGACACAAATGAACGAAGACCGGATCCAACATCCAAGCAAACCCATCGAAACAAGCACCGACAGAATCCTGCGAGATCTGCCGAAAACACACCTCCACACGTCTTTCGACGATGCTAGACACACCGTGAGGACAGAGGCTAGACGGGAAGGGTCTTATTTCATCTTTAGAGAGCCGCCGCTGCCTCGCCTTCCTGATAAGGATACAAACCCTAACCAAGCATAAAAAAAAAACTATTGAAAAGGGAGCAAGAGCTCTTCCGTAAACCCTCTAGAGTTTGAGATGTTGACAAAAGAGGGCCTAGTTATTGCGGCAAACCCCCTGTGGTTTGCAAACTTGTCAAAAAAGGGCTTGGTTTTTGACAAGTCGGGGGAATTTTAAACAACATCAAAAGTAACAAAGATTGCATCCACGTCCGAAGACCACTTAGCAAAGATCGAGTCGAAGCGCGAGTCGTCATGATGCGGAGCATCCTACGGACATCACCATGACAAGAGTCCGTTTGGCAAGTGACACGTGCCACAACTACTTCACATACATAAAGGTGAGTCATCTCCTGTACACGTGTTCGCTTGACCCCTTCGAGAATGGTATACTACTTGACACTCCTCCCATGTGCATACATAGGTATTGTTGGAGCTTCACGGATGACGAGGAGGAGTACAAGCGCCAAGGATCGACTACACAATCCGCAAGGGAAGCGTGGAAGAGACGACGTAAGAAGACGGAGCTGCTGATGCTACAGCGGCCGGACATCCGGCCAATGGTCCAGACATCCGGCGCCTGGAGACCCGGCCAGCAACAAGGCCAGGCTGGAAGAGCTACAACGGCCGGACATCCGGCCAGAGCCCGGACATCCGGCACACCATCGACTAGCCGGACATCTGGCTCCCTGCCCAGAAATCCGGCGTGAGGAGTCCAGAACCTCACGGAATCGGGAGCCTCCCGGCCGCACATCCGGCCAGCAAGCCCGGACATCCGGCACCTCGCGAAGACCCGGACATCCGGCCCCCAGTCCGAACATCCGGCGCCTGCCTGCGCGCAGAGACGGGCCGAAGGCCCATGTATCTTCCTCTCACTTACCCCTTCGTGACTAGGACTATAAATACTCCACCCCCTCCTCATTTCTAGGGTTAGCAATGGTTTAGCTCATAGATTAGTTGAGCATTGCTCCTTCCATAGTCTTCTCCCTCGGAGTTGCTACCTCTACGTGAGAAGATCCTATGGATGTCAAGACCCCTATCTAGGGAAGATCCTCCGGGATATCAAGGCCTCATCTCCCTATGGGATTTGGGATGAACTCTACCATGTATCCTCTTTCCCTTTGTTGTTCTTGTACCCTTGTGGATCTTGTGTGGATGTGAGCATAGTGGATGTGTGATTGGACTTGTTTTGAGTGTTTCTCTTGTGATTTCCCCCTCGTGTTCTTCGTGTTCATTCACAAATCCACCTCCAATTCGTGAAAGATCGACGCACACGGGCGTGCCCCGTATCATATTGGTATCAAGAGCCACGTTTCTCACGAATTTGGAGTCCTCCCCTTCGTTTTCTAGCCTAATTTTGTGTGTTTTTGTCCCAATTCGAAAATCCCCACCAAAAATAGCCTCACCAATTTTTTTGTGATTTGTTGGTTCTTGTTAGATTTTGTTGATTTTGATCCATGGAGTTCGTGTTTAGCAAGTCGATCTAGCTTTCCCACCGCGAAATCCACCCTAATTTTTCTTTTCCCCATCAATTTTGAACCCCGAGCTCGAAATTTTCGCCCAAATTGAGCTCCCGAGCCCCAAATCTCGATCTGGATTTGTCGGGCCGGACATCCAGGCCACTGGCCAGACATCCGGGCCACTGGCCGGACATTCGGGCCCCCAAGCCGGACATCCGGCTCCTGGAGCTCACTTTCGGGCGTCTCTGGACATCAGGTCCTGGATTTCCGGCCTCAACCCCCGGATGTCCGACCCCTGGGATTTCAGCCTCCTGTGTTTCACCGTTTTGTCCATAACTAATTCATCTGGAGTCCGATTTTGACGTTCTTTAGCTCGTTTTGTAGCTATTGACACCCTCCATCTCACAAAAATAGTTCCACCATCATTTGACTCCATCATATTTTTAAAATTATGGCAAGTTTGCCTAGGCCTCCACCATGACTTTCGCATAGCATCCCACCACAAACTTCCGTCTTCCTAACCCAATTTTGTTTGAGATTTTGAGTTGCGGTTCCCGTTTCCTAAGGTGTTTGGGCTAATTAGGGACGGTTCTACATCGACATCGCCGCTACTCATCATCGCCTCGGCCTCGACATCGACATCGGCCACTTCGCCTTTTGGCACCCCAACCGTAAGCAAGGACGGTAACCTCGACGACATCATTGTCTATTACCTTGCCATTGCATTGATCGCTCCGAGCCTATTGCGTACCTTACCCATTGAGACTAGCGAGTTGAGAATTGCCGGGCCATGTTACTTGTGCACCGTAGTGATACTCTTATGTCGCATAGGTACTTTTAGCATGCAAACATCTTGCTATCTACATTGTGCCATAAGTCTCTCCCGTGCATATCCATCATACTTGTCTCATATCTTGGTTCGAGCATCAAGCATAAAAAAAAGAGCAAAAGAAGAAAAAGCTTTTAAGCAAAAGAGGAGATACAAAAGAGCTTATAAGCAATAGCAATAGCATTGAGACATTTTGCATAGTTCATACTCTTGGATCATACATACATAGCATACTTGGGATTGAAGACGGCACGTTTCCTCTTTTAGGTTGGTGCGCAAGTGCGTATCTAGCCCATTTGAGCAATCGAGCTATTGTCTCTCTAGTATCCGTGCAACACGAGCTTTTCCCGGGTCTCACATATTTTGTGCTCATTCCTTGGTTGTGCGGATCCCATTTATCTATCCGTGTGTGTGTTCCTAGTGCCACCATAGCTATTGATCTATTTGCTTTGCATTGCAATTTTGTGAATCTTTCTCAACATTTTCGATATCTTGACTAACAATTTCTTGAATTTTGTGCCACTTGTCCTAACCAAGCCACTCGATAAGCTTTACATTGTAGGTGTGAGTGAACAAGTCCGGTACTAATTCCCCTATTCTTGCATTTCACATTGAGTGAAACGGGATACATCCTCAACTTTGGGAACGGTATTTTGGTATTGTTTATCTCATTTCCCACTAACCTTTGCTCGAGTCTTGTGATGGCTAGGCAAAGCACATCCTCTTCGGTCTACAACAACAATGACGAGTTCGATGCCATGAAGAACTTCATCGACGCCAAGTTGGATGCTCAAATGGACGAGCTCAAGGTCCTCATCAACACCGGCAAGAGGTCTTTGATACGTCTCCAACGTATCTATAATTTATGAAGTATTCATGCCATGTTTACAATAATTCTATCTGATTTTGGTATGATTTTATTAGAACTAACCCGGACTGACGCTGTTTTCAGCAGAACTACCATGGTGTTGTTTTTTGTGCAGAAATAAAAGTTCTCGGAATGGGCTGAAAATTTACGGAGAATATTTTTGGAAAATATAAAAAATACTGGAGCAAAAAGCTGGGCCAGGAAGTGACCGAGGAGGCCACAAGCCTGGGGGGCGCCCCCCTGGCTTGTGGACTCCTCAGGCACCGCCTTGACGTGAGACCGACGCCAAAAATTCCTATAAATACTAAAACCCCCAGAAAGAAACCTAGATCGGGAGTTCCGCCGCCGCAAGCCTCTGTAGCCACGAAAAAACCAATCGGGAGCCCGTTCCGGCACCCTACCGGAGGGGGAAACCATCACCAGAGGCCATCTTCATCATCCCGGCGGTCTCCATGACGAGGAGGGAGTAGTTCACCCTCGGGGCTGAGGGTATGTACCAGTAGCTATGTGTTTGATCTCTCTCTCTCGTGTTCTTGAGATGATACGATCTTGATGTACCGCGAGCTTTATTAATATAGATGAATCATATGGAGTTTTCCCCTCTCTATCTTCTTGTGATGAATTGAGTTTTCCCTTTAAAGTTTTCTTATCGGATTGAGTCTTTAAGGATTTGAGAACACTTGATGTATGTCTTGCGATGGGATATCCGTGGTGACAATGGGATGTTCTATTGATCCACTTGACGTATGTTTTGGTGATCAACTTGCGGGTTCCGTAACCTTGGGAATCTATGCATAGGGATTGGCACATGTTTTCGTCTTGACTCTCCGGTAGAAACTTTGGGGCACTCTTTGAAGTTCTTTGTGTTGGATTGAACATGATGAATCTGAAATTGTGTGATGCATATCGTATAATCAAGCCCATGGGTACTTGTAGTGACATTGGAGTATCTAGGTGACATTAGGGTTTTGGTTGATGTGTATCTTAAGGTGTTATTTTAGTACGAACTCTAGGGCTGTTCGTGACACTTATAGGGATAGCTCATAAGATTGATCGGAAAAGATAACTTTGAGGTGGTTTCGTACCCTACAATAATTTCTTTGTTTGTTCTCCGCTGTTTGTGACTTTGGAGTGAACTCTTTGTCGCATGTGAGGGATTTACATATGATTCAACTATGTCAGTATTGTTGAGAGAACTTGCACTAGTGAAAGTATGAACCCTAGGCCTTGTTTTCAAGCATTGCAATAACGTTTGTGCTCACTTTTGTCACTTGCTACCTTGCTGTTTTTATATTTTCAGATTACAAAAATCTATATCTCCTATCCATATTACACTTGTATCACCATCTCTTCGCCGAACTAGTGCACCTATACAATTTACCATTGTATTGGGTGTGTTGGGGACACAAGAGACTCTTTGTTATTTGGTTGCAAGATTGTTTGAGAGAGACCATCTTCATCCTACGCCTCCCACGGATTGATAAACCTTAGGTCATCCACTTGAAGGAAATTTGCTACTGTCCTACAAAACTCTGCGCTTGGAGGCCCAACACGAGTCTACAAGAAGAAGGTTGCGTAGTAGACATCAAGCTCTTTTCTGGCGCCGTTGCCGGGGAGGTGAGTGCTTGAAGGTATATATTTAGATCTTGCAATTGAATATTTTAGTTTCTTGTTTTATCACTAGTTTAGTCTATAAAAGAAAACTACAAAAAAATGGAATTGAGGTTGCCTCATATGCTTCATCTTTTTAATGTCTTTCATGAAAATGATGGAAAGGAAACTTGTGCTCAAGTGTTAGAAGAAGAAGTTATTAAAATGTTTGGCACTAAATCTTTGTATGATGAGCATGATTGCAATGTTGTTAGTATGAATTCTCTGAATATCCATGATGCTAATGATATGCAAAGCCACAAGCTTGGGGATGCTATGTTTGATGAAGATGATATTTTTTGTCTCCCAAGTTTTGATGAGCAAATATATTATGATGATGGCATGCCTCCTATCTATGATGATTATGATGATGACATGTATGCTACAAAGAGTGATAGTAACCATGAAACTTGTCATCATGATTTTAATATTCAAAGTGGTTATGTTAATCAAGTATCTCATGATAGTTATTTTGTTGAGTTTGCTCCCACTACTTTGAATGAGAAGAATTTTGCTTGTGTGGATAGTCATAAAAATTCTATGCTTGTAGATCATGAAAAGAATGATTTATGTGCTGGTTATATTGTGAAATTCCTTCATGATGCTACTAAAAATTATTATGAGATAGGAACATATGCTTGTAGGAATTGCAATAATATCAAGTTTCCTCTCTATGTGTTCAAAGTTTTGAAGTTATGCTTCTTTTGCCTTCCTATGCTAGTTGATTCTTGCTCCCATAAATTTTTTATTCACAAAATCCCTATGCATAGGAAGTGGGTTAGGCTTAAACGTGCTAGTCATATGCTTCATGATGCTCTCTTTGTGTTTCAATTCTTATCTTTTTTGTGAGCATAATTGAAATCATCATGCCTAGCTAAAAAGGCATTAAAGAAAAGCGCTTGTTGGGAGACAACCCAATATTTATACCTACTATTTTTGTGTGTACACATGATTAATCTACTGTACAATCATGTTTTATAGCTTTTGTTTCAATAAAGTGCCAAGTAAAGCCTTTGGGATAGTGTGGATGATAGTTGACTTGATTCTGTGCAAAAACAGAAACTTTTTCTCTCAGTCCAGGAATTTTGTAAATTCACTGGAAAGTGCTTTTGATCTGAATTTTTTGAACATGATTGATATACAAATTGCATAGATTTTCCTAATTTTTCAGAATTTTTAGATACAGGGAAGTGTGGTTACACTACAGATCTTCACAGACTGTTCTGTTTTTGACAGATTCTGTTTTGCATGCATAGTTTGCTTATTTTAGTGTTTTCATAGCTTATATTTAGTGATATAAATTATGGGAATGATAGAATACAGTAGGTATGATGTGGGAACAATTATGAATCTTGTCTTGACAGTACCTAAGTGAATTATCTTTGTTTATTATACTAACCCATCTCACAAAGTTCCGTTAAGTTTTGTGTGATTGAAGTTTTCAAGTTTTGGGTGAGACACCGATATGAGAAGAATAAGGAGTGAAAAGAACCTAAGCTTGGGGATGCCCAAGGCACCCCCAAGGTAATATCCAAGGAATACTCAAGCGCCTAAGCTTGGGGATGCCCCGGAAGGCACCCCCTCTTTCGTCTTCAACACTATCGGTATATCTTACTTGGAGCTATATTTTTATTCGTCACATAATATGAGTTTTGCTTGGAGCATCATTTTATTTTGTTTTTCTCTGTTAGGTGTTATTTATAATCTTGTTTTTCAATAAAAAGTTCCAAGAATTGCCTTAGGATGCTTGCATTGCATGTTTTGATGAGTGCTGTGTAAAAACAGAAACTTTGGCTGTAGTGTTTGAATTTTCATATTTTACTGGAACGTGAAAAGTTTCTGAAATTTTTACACAGTGTTTTCATATAAATTATTTAGCATGTCCTAAATTATCATAATTTTTTGAGTTACAGAAGTACACTGTTTTCATAAATTGCTACAGACTGTTCTGTTTGGACAGATTGCTGTCGTAGTTTTGTTATCTACTTATCCTATAGTTTCCATAGCCTATATTGGTAGATATAAATTGTGGAAATGATAGTATACAGTACCTAATGTTTTAAAATTATTATGCAACTTGTCTTGGCAGTACATAAAGAGTTGATTTATTATTATGTGTACTAACCTATCTCACGAGTTCTTTTCGAGTTTTGTGTGGAAGATGTTTTTGAGAATAGGTGAAACCATTATATGAGAGGATTGAACGAGATACAAAAGCTCAAGCTTGGGGATGCCCAAGGCACCCCAAGTAAATATTTCAAGAAGTCTCAAGCATCTAAGCTTGGGGATGCTACGCATCCCACCTCTCTTCATCAACAATTATCGGTTTGCCTATGTTGAGCCTAAATTTTTATTCATTCACATTATGCGTGCTATTCTTGGAGTGCTATTTTTCTTTTGATTGCTGTTTAATAAAATAATTAAGATCTGAAAATATTTATTGAGAGAGAGAGAGTCCTCACATAGCTACTTAATTCTTTGACTACTCATTGATCTTCACTTATATCTTTTGAGAGTAGCTTGTCATTTCCTCTCATGCTTCACTTATACCTTTTTGAGGAATGAAATCTTTATGCTCATGTGCTTCACTTAAATTTGTTTGAGCTTACCAAAAAGCAAGGGCAATATATGAAACTAGTCCCAAAGTGATAGATATCCAAGGAGGATATAATAAAAATTTATGAAGATCATTGGACAAATTAAACTTGATTCTTTGTAATAGTTTTGAAACATGATGATAGTAATATGTGAGTCATGTTAGTGAGTAATTATGCTTAGTAGGAATATTGGTGTTAAGGTTTGTGATTCCCTATGCAAGTACGAAAGTCAATAGTTATGCAATGAAGTTACATCCTACTTGTGGTGCATTATTCGGTGTTAGTGATGTTCAATGCTCACTTATGTGAATTTTCGTTTCTTGGTTTGGTTGCTTCCCAATCTATTTGCTAGCCTCCATTTGTACTAAGTAGAAATACTACTTGTGCATCCAAAATCTTTAAACCAAGTTTTGCCTTATGAGTCCACCATACCTACCTATATGCGGTATTTCCATGCCGTTCCAAGCAAATTTGTATGTGCCATCTCTAAATTTTCAAAATAAATTTTCTCTTTTGTGTGCCCGTACCGCTCATGAAACGGTGGGGAGTATCCAATATTTTTCCATGCTAGGTGTGTTATTCTCACGATATGTGTTGATTCACTATCATTCACGAGAAAGTGGCTGGTATTCGGGATGCCCAGTTCCATGCTCAAAAATCAAATCAAAATATAATGAAACAAAACTCCCCCAGGATTGTTGTTTGTATGGACGGTACCCGTGGATTCGGCTCGCCGTGTAGTGTGATTGATTGGTGGAGGGGGAGTAAAAACTTTACCATTCTGTTTGGGAACCGCCTATAATGTATCTAGCATGGAAAGTATTGTGAGCTACTTTGTCGTTTTCGTTGACAGGAAAAGCATGCCACTCAAAATATTTTTCTCTCTCAATTTAAACCTTGAGCTCTGGCACCTCTACAAATCCCTACTTCCCTCTGCGAAGGGCCTATCTATTTACTTTATGCAATTTTTATTTTTGCTTTGAGTCTCCATCTTCTATTATAAGCACCAACTAGGGGGCACTATGATCGTACTTGAGCATTGGGCATAGCTAATATTTGAGTGTGTTTCATGAATGGATCAATGATTGAGCATGATGGGCTAGGGATAACTTTCTTTAGAGTTGATATTTTGAAAGACATGGTTGCTTGTTGACATGCTTGAGTATTGAAGTCATTATGTTAAAACTAGACTATTGCTTTGAATCATTTACAAGTCCAAATGTCCATGCTATACAAAGAAGAAAAGAATATGATGAACATGTTAGATAGCATTCACACTTCATAAATTATTTCTTTTATCATTTACCTACTCGAGGACGAGCAGGAATTAAGCTTGGGGATGCTGATACGTCTCCAACGTATCTATAATTTATGAAGTATTCATGCCATGTTTACAATAATTCTATATGATTTTGGTATGATTTTATTAGAACTAACCCGGACTGACGCTGTTTTCAGCAGAACTACCATGGTGTCGTTTTTTGTGCAGAAATAAAAGTTCTCGGAATGGGCTGAAAATTTACGGAGAATATTTTTGGAAAATATAAAAAATACTGGAACAAAAAGCTGGGTCAGGAAGTGACCGAGGAGGCCACAAACCTGGGGGGCGCGCCCCCCTGGCTTGTGGACTCCTCGGGCACCGCCTTGACATGAGACCGACGCCAAAAATTCCTATAAATACTAAAACCCCCAGAAAGAAACCTAGATCGGGAGTTCCGCCGCTGCAAGCCTCTGTAGCCACGAAAAACCAATCGGGAGCCCGTTCCGGCACCCTGCCAGAGGGGGAAACCATCACCGGAGGCCATCTTCATCATCTCGGCGGTCTCCATGACGAGGAGGGAGTAGTTCACCCTCGGGGCTGAGGGCATGTACCAGTAGCTATGTGTTTGATCTCTCTCTCTCTCTCTCTCTCTCGTGTTCTTGAGATGACACGATCTTGATGTACCGCGAGCTTTATTAATATAGATGAATCATATGGAGTTTTCCCCTCTCTATCTTCTTGTGATGAATTGAGTTTTCCCTTTGAAGTTTTCTTATCGGATTGAGTCTTTAAGGATTTGAGAACACTTGATGTATGTCTTGCGATGGGATATCCGTGGTGACAATGGGATGTTCTATTGATCCACTTGACGTATGTTTTGGTGATCAACTTGGGGGTTCCGTGACCTTGGGAATCTATGCATAGGGGTTGGCATATGTTTTCGTCTTGACTCTCCGGTAGAAACTTTGGGGCACTCTTTGAAGTTCTTTGTGTTGGATTGAACATGATGAATCTGAAATTGTGTGATGCATATCGTATAATCAAGCCCATGGGTACTCGTAGTGACATTGGAGTATCAAGGTGACATTAGGGTTTTGGTTGATGTGTATCTTAAGGTGTTATTTTAGTACGAACTCTAGGGCTATTCGTGACACTTATAGGGATAGCTCATAAGATTGATCGGAAAAGATAACTTTGAGGTGGTTTCGTACCCTACAATAATTTCTTCGTTTGTTCTCCGCTGTTTGTGACTTTGGAGTGAACTCTTTGTCGCACGTGAGGGATTTACATATGATTCAACTATGTCAGTATTGTTGAGAGAACTTGCACTAGTGAAAGTATGAACCCTAGGCCTTGTTTTCAAGCATTGCAATAACGTTTGTGCTCACTTTGTCACTTGCTACCTTGCTGTTTTTATATTTTCAGATTACAAAAATCTATATCTCCTATCCATATTACACTTGTATCACCATCTCTTCGCCGAACTATTGCACCTATACAATTTACCATTGTATTGGGTGTGTTGGGGACACAAGAGACACTTTGTTATTTGGTTGCAGGGTTGTTTGAGAGAGACCATCTTCATCCTACGCCTCCCATGGATTGATAAACCTTAGGTCATCCACTTGAGGGAAATTTGCTACTGTCCTACATAACTCTGCGCTTGGAGGCCCAACACGAGTCTACAAGAAGAAGGTTGCGTAGTAGACATCAGTCTTCCTCATCTTCGAGAAGACGCTCAAGTGCACATGCTTCTGAGCTACCATCTTTGGCAAGATCACCTCGGCATCGACACCATCAACGACATGAAGAAATAATGACGCCAACACCAAGACGTCCAACGACGAACACGCGTGAAGGTCACGAGCTCGACACCAACCACCGCTCGATGACTTCACCACCTACCTTGGCATCTTCGCCAAGCGACTTCAAGGCATCTTCGCCTTTGGATATGCGGCATCTTCGCCGACAAGCACTTCAAGAGAAGCTCCCCAAGCTCAAGTCCGCGACTTCCACGAGCTACTACGACCTCGACATCGACCACGAGATTCCTTTCTATGGGAGTCAAGACCCCGAGGAGTATCTCGATTGGGAGCGCAAGATGGACTCCTACCTCAAGCAACATCAAGTCCCTTCCGAAGATCAAGTGAAGTGCGCCACAAGAAACTTCCACGGCAACGCGTCAACATGGCGGCTTCACACATCTTCGACGAGCTTAGACATGAGTTGGTCCAAGACGAAGAAAGCGATGCGGCGAGAGTTTGTGCCTTCTACATACACGGAACATCTTCAACTCCACTTGGAGAACACCATACAAGGATCCATGTCTCTCGATGAGTACTTCATGAAGATGAAGAAAGCCTTGCGACGAGCCGGTGTGGAAGACCCCATTTGGATGAAGTTCCACTTCATGATGGGATTGAACAACGACGTCGCCAAGACTATCTTCCACAACAACTACGAGTCTCTCGACGACATCTACGTTGGTGCTCTCAAGGCGGTTCAAGAACTCAAGGCCAAGGCTTCTCCACCCCAAGCACACTTCGCGACGACCAAGCTCCACGACTATGAGCATGAGGATGGTACCACCAAGATGTCCAAGTCCGGCGAGCTCCAAGACGACGCTCCCAAGTCCGACTTCACCGCCATCCCTCTTTGTGGCATTGACGATGCCGAGTCTACCACGACTCTTTTTGAAGACGGCACGGCGATGACCACGACTACGGAGCCACTCAAGGAACATGCTTTGGAGGCGAGCGACAAGGTGGCGAGCAAGGATGATTCATCCATCTTTGGAGGCGAGAGTGATGATGTGTCATCTTCGGCCTTCATCCACGGGGACGGTGACGAGTTGGTTGAGCATGGGATTTTCCCTTCGACCACGGCGGCGTTTGGAGATGAGTTGAGAGACTTTTGCCACCATATTGAGAGTGAGAGTGCCTTCACCACTAGCCCCATATATGATGAGTTGCCCCAATTCCCATGTGAGGAGAGCCAGAACCCCCACCACTTGAGTGAGATGAGTGACTCCACCATATGTGAGTACGAGCGACCTACCTAGAGGGAGTGTGTGAGCCACCACATAGAGAGAGTGAGGTAGTTGATAGGGCATGTGAGGCCATTTCGATTTCTAACAACTTAACCTCTACCTCTATTGTGTCTTCTCCTTTGGTGCTAGGTCTCATACACGATGACGCGCCGATCCTCGACGACTTCGTCCTCCCTTTGGACAAGACGATGGCCATGGTGGAATATGATGCACCCCCCACATGGTTCCATCACGATGAAGATGACCACGAGTTGGTCTATGCCACCTCACCTACACCACATGAGTGGAATGATAAAGGTAACTTAGGTGAAGGTGATGCTCTTGTCCCACTAGTGGACATTGATTGCTTGCATAATGATGATCCACCTATTGCCATGCTTCATGATTATGCGACTTCCTCATGTGATGAATTGCCCATTTATGATGAGTTTGACGATTCTCATGTGGAGTCTACTAGTTGTGATGCCATATTGCATAGCATATCTTGTGAAAACTCTATTGGCCACATCATGTTTGACAATCCGCTTGACTTGTCATATGTTATCCATGAGATCACCCATATTGCATCTTTGCAATCTCACCGTAGCGACTATGCATATGCCATTCAAATAAACCCAATTTGCTCACATGGCATAGATGACAAACCTATGGTTATTGGCATTTGTTTTTCTTGTGATGATATTGCCATGCTCCCTTTACATCATTTGCACAATAATTCTCATATACCCTGCCATGACCACCATGCTTTGGATATGCATTGTTTTGGATGTCGTCCATATTATCCATATTATGCTTCCGCTATTGCACATGAGGAGACCCCAATAGTTTACTCATACATGCTAGGAGATTTTGCTCCATCCCATCAATTGCATGATCCCAATTATTGTGTGCACTATCCGCATATCATGAATAACAATGCTCTCGATATTTCACATGAGGCACTACATATTTCTAGTCTCCATTATGCTATACATAATAACAAACCTTTCATGATGGATGACATGTTCTTATATCATGCATCTCACTTATTTGAGCATTGGATATTTTGTGCTCACGAACACAAGCACATGCACATCATAACGGATGATGTATACATATACCACGCGCACACCATTTTTCCTTTGTCTTTGTTGTGTGTAGGTACTCATGATTACTCGTCAACCTCACAATCCCATGAGTTGACGAAAAGAGCTCTTGAGAGCACCGATGCTTTGGGATTCACCGGAATGTGTCTCCAACCATTCCCCTCGCGCAAGGACTTCGCGCATTTCTTCTACATGGCTATGGCTTCTTGCTCATTACACGTATTTTACCCATATTGCCATGTTCACTTTGCATGATATGCTCATTTCTATGCCTTTGCCATGCAATTGTGACCCATGCTTTGCATCTCACATGTCACTTGATTCTCATATTCGTATGTGTATTTGCAAGCTTGGTGGAGGATTTACTTGCTATTGCCATGTTTGCTTGTTGACCCATGTCTATGATGATACTTTGATATTGCTTCGTGCTTGCGATATGTCATGTGCATTATTGATGTCCACTATTTGCTCACATGACATGATTGCCATGATTTCTTCTAGTATGTTGCATCTTCGCACTACTAGTTTGCACGACATGATCACTATGCTTGCTTGTGTTGCAACACCGATGTGCTCCTTCTATGCGGTTGATGACAACCATTGCCATGCTTCGCACATGATTGATATTGCTTGTTGTCATAGGTCTCCACATGTTGCCCCTCTCATGCTCGATGCTTTGCCATGTCTTGAGTGCAACAATGCTTTTGATCTTGCTAATGAGATTGCCCCCATAGCTTTCTCTCATATTCTTGGAGTTTTTGACATTTTTCATGTGAAGCATGCTTGTCTTCCTTCTTTGCACCATATGCTTAGTGCCATGAATATAGACATTGTTGCATCACATTATTCATGCACTTTTGCTTCTAATTATTATGTGCAAGAGAAGAGAACCATCATGATGGATGATGTGTTTACCTACCATGCACATACATTCTTTGCTTTGTTGTGTGTATGTGTAGGATACTTCGACTACATGTCAACTTCCACCTCACGTGAGTTGACGATTCGAGCTCTTGAGAGCGAGCCACTTTGGAGCGACGCGTTTCTACATCGCACTTACTTGCGCATTGGCATTGTGATGGACGCACAAGGTAACACTTTTAAGGTGACATCCTTCTTGAGCATGGATATTGTTCCCACTCATGATTGCCACATTGCCATGCCTCATGACATATATGCCTTGTGTGTTGCATCCAACTTGTGGATTGATTTCTCCTATCATATGTTTGGTTGCAACAATGTCATTTCTTCACATATGCCATGCTCGATTGCTTGCTACATGCTTGACTTGATTGCCTCACACATGATGAACAATTGCTCTTTCTATTGTGTTGAGTGCCCCACTATCTTCACTACACCATGCGCACATTATGCTTGGATTGTCTTGCACTTGCACCATGTGTCTAGACACTTCATTTTATTTGGTGTTGTGAATGATTCCTATGCATACCATCGACCTTTCGTTGATTGCTTTGTGCATGCTTGCTATGAACATGAGGTAGATGCTCGTTATATTGTCACACATATTGGCATCTCTACCTCAACTTTGCATGCTTGTTTCAATGTTGCTTTTCCTTGTGCTCAACTTGAATGCTTACATGCCATGACACAATCCTTGGTCACACCATATGTTATGCATGATGACAACACTTGTGCGGTGATTCACCACTTGAATGCTTGGTTTTGCACTAACGCTAACCACATTTGTTTTTCCAAGTGTTTGTCGTATTAGCTCCTTTTGAAGGAACTACAAGATGGCGAGACATTGGAGAGTGCCCATTTCGAGCTTGATGATGATGAATGCTCGGTGATCGTCCACTTTAACACGGCGACGCCATCTCTTTCCCATGGTGATTTGGATTTTGATCCGAGGACGGATCTTTCCCAAGGGGGAGGGGATGATGCGGGGCATCCTACGGACATCACCATGACAAGAGTCCGTTTGGCAAGTGACACGTGCCACAACTACTTCACATACATAAAGGTGAATCATCTCCTTTACACGTGTTCACTTGACCCCTTCGAGGATGGTATACTACTTGACACTCCTCTCGTGTGCATACATAGGTATTGTTGGAGCTTCACGGATGACGAGGAGGAGTACAAGCGCCAAGGATCGACTACACCATCCACAAGGGAAGCGTGGAAGAGACGACGGAAGAAGACGGAGCTGCTGATGCTACAACGGCCGGACATCCGGCTAATGGTCCGGACATCCGGCGCCTGGAGACCCGGCCAACAACAAGGCCAGGCTGGAAGAGCTACAGCGGCCGGACATCCGGCCAGAGCCCGGACATCCGGCACACCATCGACAAGCCGGACATCTGGCTCCCTACCCGGAAATCCGGCGTGAGGAGTCCAGAACCTCACGGAATCGGGAGCCTCCCCGCCGGACATCCGGCCACCCAGCCCAGACATCCGGCACCTCGCGAAGACCCGGACATCCGGCCCCCAGCCCGGACATCCGGCGCCTGCCTGCGCAGAGACGGGCCGAAGGCCCATGTATCTTCCTCTCACTTACCCCTTCATGACTAGGACTATAAATACTCCACCCCCTCCTCATTTCTAGGGTTAGCAATGGTTTACCTCATAGATTAGTTGAGCATTGCTCCTTCCATAGTCTTCTCCCTCGGAGTTGCTACCTCTACGTGAGAAGATCCTATGGATGTCAAGACCCCTATCTAGGGAAGATCCTCCGGGATATCAAGGCCTCATCTCCCTATGGGATTTGGGATGAACTCTACCATGTATCCTCTTTCCCTTTGTTGTTCTTGTACCCTTGTGGATCTTGTGTGGATGTGAGCATAGTGGATGTGTGATTGGACTTGTTTTGAGTGTTTCTCTTGTGATTTCCCCCTCGTGTTCTTCGTGTTCTTCATGTTCATTCACAAATCCACCTCCAATTCGTGAAAGATCGACGCACACAGGCGTGCCCCGTATCACGTCATCGCACCTCCCTTACCGAAGCCAGGCAAACCTTATTGCAGTATACATTCAGAAAGTCATCGGTACTAAAACCGCATAGAACCAATGCACCAGAACTGCACCGTCGCCGATGAAGAGAAGCGTAGATCAAACGAATCCAACATGTAGACACACGAACACAAATGAACGATGACCAGATCCGCAAACCCATCGAAACAAGCACCAACAGAATCCCGCGAGATCTGCCAAAGACACACCTCCACATGTTTTCCGACGATGCTAGACGCACCACGAGGACATGGGCTAGACGGGCAGGGCCTTATTCCATCTTTAGGGAGCCGCTGCTGCCTTTGCCTTCCTGACGAGAATACAAACCCTAACCTTGCCTTCCTGATGAGGATACAAACCCTAACTGGGCACACACAAAACTATTGAAAAAAAGGAGCAAGAGCCCTCCCGCCAACAAGGGTTGAGATCCATCGTGCCTTTATGGCCCTAAGGGAATCTACAATGCCGACTCTCAAACCGCCTGCATACGTCCGGACCATGTGGTCCGGACCCCGGAAGTCACCCAACGCGGGCCTGTATCGGTCCGCTTGGCGATCCACACGAACTTTTTCCCACAAACCGAAGGCAAAGTGGGGGTGGAGGGGAAGGGGGGCTGCGGGCGTCCGGACCGCTGCCACGTCCGCTTCTGAGTAACCTGGCCGACCCAAAAATCCCACCCGCCTCTCTCGTGCTTTCTACCGAATGCATGTGCCGCTTGCCGCGTTGCATTCATACTGACCCTGAGCATGTAGCGGCCGGCATTGATGCCCATGACTTGACCGAACGATGAGAGGGCTGCACTGACGGACGTGACCTCTCGAACGTCGCCACTTCAATGTGGACGCCATGTGCCGAGAAACCAGTTCTCGCTGTTGCACCCCATTGAAGCGGGCTAACCGCCCCTTCGTCTGGCCTAATTGCATTGGAGTCTCCCGGGGTCCATGGGGTTGATTACATCTTTTTAATTGATAGATTAAATACTTCTGATAATAGTCACACTTTACTATAAAAAAATATGAATGTACTTATACTCTTTAATTATTAGATAGTGGTGATAACTCTCGATTGACTTGGAAATAGTTATTCTCAATCAACACTTGACAGCGGTTCAATCAAGGTCTCTATGTGTTTAGAATGGATGGTCATTGCAATATTACCTATAACACTTATTTACCAAGTGCACCGGAAAAAAACCCCCGCAAATGTAACATTTTTTTGGGAGGTCGTAAATGTTTTTTAAGTACATCTACGCGTACCGTATTTTTATAGAAGGCAAAAGATCAAGTACAAAAGACTATAACTTGTTGCGAACAACAAATGCAACTGAAACTTCACACCCACGCACACTACAACAATTACAAACACAACCCGGAGCTCGACCGACAGGTATATTATAATGACGAAATCACTAATTAAGGAGCATTCGCATGTGCGCCACTTGTCGTAACCTGAGAGTTTTTTTTTTCATAGATCCGTTTATTCAAAATATTTGATCTTTTAAACCGTGCATCCCTCAAACCGTTTTCACCAATGGATTCCTCGCGCCAAGATCTTTAAAATTAGATCCTATGTTGATAGATTTTGACGAACTTTTTTTTCACGGAAAAAACAGACGAAAAAACCGAACCAGGAGCATGTTTTTTTCCTTTCCAAAAGAGGCACGCCTACGCCTCTCATGGAAGCAAATTCGTGCCTCCACGAGAAGTAAACCCGTGCCTCTCGCGGTAGGTTAAAACGCATTTTTTTTGTTTTTGAGAGGCACGACCGTGCCTCTCGCGGAAGAAAAAGGAAAACGTGTTTTTTTTCGTTTCCAAGAGCCACGGCCGTGCCTCTCGCGGAAGAAAAAAAACACGTTTTTTTCGTTTGCGTGCCTCTTTCGTAAATAAACCCGTTTTTATGCATGATTTTTTTAAATTTTTTTGTCTAAAAGCTAAGAAAGACCGATGAAATATTAAAAATAAATAAATAAACATCTATAAAGCCGAAAACGTGTGGGAAAAATGATCCGAAGAGAACGTCCAAAACGCGACGCGTGACATCGGTTGAGAGCGTGCTCTGAGCCTACCCAAGTGACCCTTGGAAGGCTTCAAAAAAGTGCTCTTTCCTTGGTTGCTCCTTTGTAATGATTTTTTTAGAAAAGGAGGATTACCTCCTGTCTCTGCATCATGACGATGCATGCGGCCCCTTTATTAACTGACAAAAACAAATAGTCTGTTGTTCCGAATAAGCTCTCAATGAGCAATAAAAACAAAGTTCAATAAGAAAAAAACGAATGATGCCACAATCGGCGAAAATAGGCCTAGATGCCTAACCATCTATCCTATTACTGGACCGCCATCCAAACCGGTTGTAGATATCCCGTGCCACCATCTCCCACCGGATAGACCCAGTAACCAAAGGCTCCCTGGTTTCCGCAGGAGTGAGTAACGACCACGTACGGATCAACGCCGATGCCCTGTGTAGTACCTGAAAAAAATGTATATGTGGTTGTCTGTTAAAAACCATGTCATTTCTGCAGTTCCATATTGCCCATAGAAGTGCACACACCCCTATGCGAATATGTTTAGCGAAGCTTATGTCCACCCCATTTAGCCACGTACCAAACAACGTATCAATGCTATCTGTGGGAGTGATATTAAAGGCTATGCGAATTGTTTGCCACAAAATCTTTGCTAACGGGCACTGGAGAAAAAGGTGTTTGATTGTTTCCTCATGATCACAAAAGCTACATCGTGTATTTCCCTGCCAATTGCACTTTGACAAATTATCTTTAGTTAGAATCACCTTCTTGTGAACAAACCACATGAAGACTTTGATTCTTAAGGGCACCTTGACCCTCCAAATATGAATCGATTTGCAGATTACAGTTGTGTCAATAAGGTGCACATACATCGATTTAACTGAAAAGATGCCAGTAGTTGTTAGCTTCCACTGAAGCCTATCGGGCTCGTCCGATAACTGAACATCCATAAGTCTTCTGACTAAGTGTAACCATTCATCCCATCGATGGCCTATCAAAGCTCGTCGAAACTGAATATTTAGAGGTACTGATTGTAATATTGAGGCAACGAACGCATCTTTACGTTGCGCAATATTATAGAGAGCTGGATACTGTATGGCTAAGGGCCTCTCCCCCAACCACGTATCTTCCCAAAATCTCGTTGACCCACCATTGCCAATAATGAATTTGGTTCTATGGAAAAAAAATCTGTTTTCACCTTCATCAGACCTTTCCAGAAAGGTGAATCCGTGGGTCTAACCGATACATGGGCCAAGGTTTTAGATTGTAAGTACTTATTACGCAAAATTTGTACCCACATACCTTCATTCTCTACAGATAGTCTGAATAGCCACTTACTAAGCAAACATATGTTCTTTACCTCTAAATTATCAATCCCCAGACCGCCCTGGTCCTTGGGTCTACATATAATGTCCCATCTAGTTAATCTATATTTCTTCTTAACTTCATCGTTCTGCCAGAAGAAGCGGGATCAATAGAAGTCCAATCTTTTGTGAACCCCAACCGGTATCTCAAAGAAAGACAAGAGGAACATCGGCATACTCGTAAGGACCGAATTAATCAAAATGAGACGTCCCCCATAAGACAAAAGCTTGCCCTTCCAGCAGCTTAGTTTTTTCTCGAAACGATCCTCTATGCACTTCCATTCTTTGTTTGATAGCTTACGATGGTGAATTGGTATACCCAGATAACTAAACAGTAAGCTTCCCAATTCACACCCGAACAACTGTTTGTAGTTTTCTTGCTCTTCTTTGGCTCTCCCAAAACAGAACAATTCACTCTTGTGAAAATTAATTTTTAAGTCCGACAGTTGTTCGAACAAGCAAAGAATAAGTTTCATATTTCTTGCTTTTGCTACATCGTGTTCCATAAACAAGATAGTATCGTCCACATATTGTAGTATGGACACCCCACCATCAACTAGATGTGGTACTAGTCCCCCTACCATGCCTTCCTCCTTAGCCCTTCCTATTAGTATTGCTAACATGTCTGCAACTACGTTAAATAGGATAGGGGACATTGGGTCTCCCTGACGAAGACCTTTGTGAGTTTGGAAAAAGTGGCCAATATCATCATTGACATTAATTCCGACACTCCCTTTTTGTACAAAGGATTCGACGTGCCTCCTCCATAGCTCGTCAAACCCCTTCATACGTAATGCCTGCTATAAAAATGGCCATTTGACCTTATCATAGGCTTTCTCAAAATCCACTTTGAAGATAACCCCATCTAGTTTCTTCGAATGGATTTCATGAAGGGTTTCATGTAGCACAACCACCCCCTCGAGTATGTTTCTGCCCGGCATGAAAGCTGATTGACTAGGTTGCACCACCGCATGTGCAATTTGCGTCAATCTATTCGTCCCAACCTTGGTGAATATTTTGAAGCTCACATTAAGAAGGCATATAGGTCTGAACTGTTCAATGCGCACTTGTAAGGGCATTTTCTTGCCTTGGTGTTTTGGCGATGATGACAACTCACTATGATCTAACCGTGTGTCAAGTTATACAGGGATTGTATGTGGTACACAAGACGGTTAGGTGGATCCTCCAAACGGAAAAGATCGAAGACTGGGTTCTCTACGTGTTTATTCTCTTTGGTCGTAGGGATCCCGTACTATTAAGAGGGAATCCACATTGGAAAGTCTTGGGTGAATCAGTTCTTTCGCACATCCATCTTCACCCAACTCACTTCTCCGCATCATAGAGAGAGAGGCCCCTCTTTCCTTAGTTGCTTGCCAGGTAATCCGCTGTCTCGACCTAATGCACAACTCGCTCTAAGCTTTCGGTTCGACCACCACTCTAGGGGTGATACCCTGGGGGTGCTGCCACTAAGTGGTCCCCAGCGGTTGTACCGCTGCCCCCGGGCGGTAGTACCGCCAAAGGCTGGGTGACCCAGGGTGGCAGCTCTGGGCGGTTAAACCGGCCCAGCACCGGGCTACAACCGGACTTGGTTCTGTTGTGCCCCGGTTGTTGGGCGGACCTGGACCGGTTGTACCGCTATATTCATATAGCCCGGTACAACCGGGGTCCTGAGCGGTTGTACCGCTTAGGACTTTGCCTGGTCCGGGGCTCAGGCCTGGCTGCTGCATCCGAGCCACCATTCTGTTGTGGTCCGGTGGTTGGGCGGTGGTTGGCCGGTTGTACCGGTTATACCGGTTATACCGGTTGTATCGCCCACCACTCCGGTTGTACCGCTCCCATGCATATCTGGCTGTAACGGTTGGAAAAGGGGGGCCTATATAAGGAGGTGCTTCTTCCACCTCTCCCTTATCTCTTACCTCTCTCTCTCCACCATTGATGCCCCTTGAGCTTTCTTGCCTGATCTCTCTCTCTAGCCACCCAAACTTGTTGTCTTGCTAGGGATTGAAGGAGGAAATCTAGATCTACACTTCCACCAAAGGAAAATTGATTCCCCCATAGTTTCTTGTGTGGATTTTGTTACTCTTGGGTGTTTGAGCACCCTAGACGGAAGAGGTCACCTCGAAGCCATATTCCATTGTGGTGAATCTTCGTGGTTTCGTTGGGAGCCTCCAATTAAGTTGTGGAGAGAGCCCCAACCTTGTTTGTAAAGGTCCGGTTGCCGCCTTCAAGGGCACCACTAGTGGAATCACGGCATCTCACATTGTGTGAAGGCGTGAGGAGAATACGGTGGCCCTAGTGGCTTCTTGGGGAGCATTGTGCCTCCACACCGCTCCAACGGAGACGTACTTCCCCTTACCGGGAAGGAACTTCGGTAACACATCCTCGTCTCCATTGGTTCCTCTTGTGGTTACTCCTTACCCTTACTTTGTGCAAGCTATTTATATTGTTTATCTTCTTGCTTGTACGGTTATTATTGTTAGCATCATATAGGTTGCTCATCTAGTTGCATATCTAGCCAACCTATTTGTTGCTAAGCCTAAATTGTTAAAGAAAAGTTAAAAAGTGGTAGTTGCCTATTCACCCCCCCTCTAGTCAACCATATCAATCCTTTCAATTGGTATCAGAGCTACGTCTCTTTACTAAGGGTTTCACCACCCGAAGAGTATGGTTAACGACGGGGACCGGCCGGTTTATCTCCCCGAGGCCATGGGTGTGAGCACGGTCTCTCGTGAGGATTTAAATGAGGCCATGTCCTCGCTTAAATCCTCCATGACGACCAAGGTCAAATCCATGTTTAAAGAATTCCTTGACACTCTTAAACTTTCCACCGATGCGGTTCAAGTGGTTAATCCCACTAACTCGACATCGGATGTCAACTCCGGTAAGGAGGGCACTAGTGCTGATAAGGATAATCGTTCACAAGGAATTAATGGGTCGGGGACTTTTGCCTCAGTTCCCCCTCCCTTGGTCTATGGAGGACCGGTGCACCCACCTCATATAGTTAATCACGGTCCTCCTCCTAAGCTTGTTAAAAATGATTTTGCTAATTGGGTTTTCTGTATCAAGTCTCATTTGGATCACAGCTCAATTCAACTCATGCGAGTCATTGAAGAAGGATACTACCCTCGTGATCCACGCAACCTCACTCCAAGGGAAAAAGCGGATAAACAGCTAAATTCCTCCGCCTTGTTCATACTCCAAGGTGCTGTTCCTACTGAAGACCTACCTCACCTGCATCCCTTCACTGTTGCTAAAGAGTGTTGGGAACACATTGTCTCCATGTACAAGGGCAGCTCAAGCATTCAACGATCAAACTATGAAGTTGTCCTTGATCAGTCAGATGAGTTTGTAGTGGTAGAGGATGAGGAACCGCGTGAGCTCTATAGAAGGGTGACTGCCCTCGCCGTTGCCCTCAGAGATCATGGCAGCAAGGATGTGGATGATACTTGGATCAAGCGTAAGTTTCTGAAGGCCATCATGCCCTACAACAAGGCCATGTCCGCTGTCATCCGTCAAAGACCGGACTTTCACACCTTGTCTTCTGGTGATGTGTTGGATGAATTTATTGCAATGAACATCTTGAACACGATAGCTGACAATGCTCTCGCTCGCGTGCAACGGTCAAAGAAATCATCCCCCAACCTTGCTTTGAAGGCCAAGGTCTGTCAAGAGGAAGAAGAAGAAGAAGAAGAAGAGGGTTGCCCCGAAGACACCAAATATGCTTATCATGAGCACATGGCTCTTGCGTCCAGGCAATTTTGGGGCAACAAGAGAAACACAAGGCCCAACTTCTCCAAGAACAACTCAAACGGGTCAAAGGGCAAGCAACGTGTGAGGACCTGCTACAACTGTGGTAATGTGAGTCACTTTGTGGTGGATTGTCCATACGAGAAGAGGAAAGACAATGGTGGCAAGCTCATCCGCAAAGATAAGGCCAAGTCTTTCCCCAACAAGACCAACTTCACCAAGAAGACTTCACACAAAGTGTTGGTGGCTCAAGAAGAGTATGCATCGGATGATGATTGTGATGACGGAGGCACAAGTGGTGAAGGAATGGCAATGGCATCTGTGGCAATTGCATCCTCTACCCCAACAAAGGTGTCACTCTTCGACGCCCCCAATGAGAACCACGTCGCTAGGTGCCTCATGGCAAAAGGTATCACCAAGGTAACCTCCAACGCCAAAACCTCAAACATTAAGACTTCTGTTTCTTCCACTCCGTCTTTGTTAGATTATGTGGATGAACTTGAGGAGGCGATAGAGGGTGAGAATGAGTTTGACAAGTTCTTGTGTAAACTCAAGGGAGAGTCCAAGAAGCACTTCGTTGCTCTCTTGGAACAACTTGGTGAGGCCAATGACACGATTGATTCTCAAGAAGAATTTCTTGAGGAGATGAGAGGTCATAGTCGTGATTATGCCGACGAGATAGCAGATCTTTCTATTGCTCTAGAGGAAGAGCGAGGTCTTCATTTGACTCTTAAGGAGTCACAAAATGACGACTTTCCTAAATTACGTAAAGATTGTGATCATGCTATTGTTCTTAACCGTGTTCTTAAATCTAAAAAGGTTGCACTTGGGGTTGACCATGCTCGACTCAAGGATGAGTTTGTCTCTCTTGACAATGCTCATAAGGCATTGAAGAGCGTTCATGCTTCTCTTAAAGAGTTGCATGATCAACTCCAAGTAAAACTCACTAAAGAAATTGCCACGTGTCCTCCTTTTGTCGTAATTGATAATGCATCTGCTACTAACCCGTGTTGTGAGCATGCACATCTTGTGGAGGAAAATGCTAAGCTAAAAGAGCAGCTTGAGAAAGGCCTTGTGACATGTATACAAGGTGAGAAGAATCTCAATGACCTTTTGAGCAATCAAAAGGAAGTCATCGCAAAGGAAGGAGTTAGGTTTGCACCCAAATCCAAAAAGAAGAAGAAGAAGAAGAAGACCACGCAGGTTCCTCCGCTCAAGGAAACATTTGTCAAAGCAGGGAACATTACTCATGACAAGAAGAAAGACAAGGTTGTGAATGATAGTGCCAAGAAAGGCAAGATCACTCCCACCAACAGGGCCGGCGATTTTAACCCCTCCTATGTTTTGTGCCGTGCTAGTGATGGGCATGTTTATGCCAAATATGTTGGTTCTTCTTATGAGTATATTGAGTGGTCTATTTGGGTTCCTAAGACCCTTGTCACTAACATGAAAGGACCCATTCAAGAATGGGTACCTAAATCCAAGCATTGATCTATTGTAGGACTTTGCTTCCGGGGGAGTCTCATGGTTGCTCGATAGCGGAGCAACAAATCATATGACCGGAAGCAAGGACTTGGTGGTGGATGTTCGACCCGATGCATCCGTGGCCAGCCAAGTCTCATTTGGAGATGATGCAATCTCAAAGGTATTGGGTCTTGGCAAGGTGGTTATCTCTCCGACCTTAACCATTGAGAGAGTCATGCTTGTTGAGACCCTTGCATACAATTTACTTTCCGTTCGTCAACTTGCACTCATGGGTTTTAGTACCTTCTTTGGCATTGATACCGTGACCCTTTTGTGGAGCAAGACTCTTAAAGTAGCCTTTGTTGGGCATATCGAAAACGGTCTCTATGTGATTAACTTCTCGGAGCGACCCACTAAGACCGCGACATGTCTAATGGCTAAAGTTGATGTGGGATGGCTTTGGCATCGCCGACTAGCCCATGTCAATATGAGATCTTTGCAAAGTCTCCTCAAAGGGGATCACATTCTTGGACTAACAAATGTGAGTTTTGCCAAAGATCGTGCTTGTAGTGCCTGTATCGAAGGAAAGCTACATGAAAAAGCTCATCGTCCAACTACTACAATCTACTCAAAGAGGACCTTAGAGCTCCTTCACATGGATCTCTTCGGGCCTCCATCTTTTGACAGCCTTGGAGGAAGAAAATATTGCTTGGTGATTGTGGATGATTACTCGAGATACACATGGGTTTATTTCTTCAAGAGGAAGAGTGAGACCCAACAGACCGTCATCAACTTTGCAAATGAAGTCCAACGTCAACATGAAGCAAAGATTTTGATGATTAGAAGTGACAACGACACTGAGTTCAAGAACTACACCCTAGATGAGTTTCTCAATGATGAGGGGATAAAGCACCAATATTCCACACCTTACACCCCTCAACAAAACGGTGTTGCGGAGAGGAAGAACCGGACGTTGATGGATGCGGCAAGAACCATGATGGTAGAGTTTAAATCCCCGTACAACTTTTGGGCCGAAGCCATCAACACAGCGTGTCATGCATCAAATCGGCTCTATCTCCGCAAAGGCTTGAACAAGACTCCTTATGAGATTCTTACCGGGAACAAGCCCAACCTCAAATACTTCCGGGTGTTCGGTTGTAAGTGTTTCATTCTCAAGAAAGGTGTTCGTTTGTCTAAATTTGATTCTAGAGCCCATGAAGGCATATTTGTTGGTTATGCTGCAAACTCTCATGCTTACCGTGTCCTCAACAAGTCCACTGGACTCATTGAGGAGACGAGTAACATAGAGTTTGATGAAAATAATGGCTCCCAAGTAGAGCAAAGTGGTCTTTGTGATGTAGGTGATGAAATTCCTCCCCAAGCCATAATAAGAATGGGTGTGGGATACTTCCTACCCGTTGAGGAACCCCTTGTGGCTAAAGGCGAAGGACAATGTTCCACTCAAGTGGAACCATCACCGACGCACGACCCACACGCTTCCGAAGAACGCAGTGAAGGCCCTCAACCCCGTGATCAAGATGAAGGGCAAGATCAATGTGCTAGTGATGTTTCTACTTCACATGATGCTCAAGATCTTGTTCACACCCCCGTGCAAGCTCTAGATCAAGATGAAGCTCAGGACCAAGATCATCTTCAATATCAAGGTCAAGCTAAAGATCAAGATCATGCTCAAGAACATGAGCAAGCCGGTGCTAGTTCCAAAGCTCGTCAAGTTACCAAGCCTCAACTTTTCATGGAGGAAATTCTTGAAAGACGAGCTGCCACGATTGCTTCCAAGCTTCAGAAAAAGCAACACCTCCTAGAGAACGTCTACGGAAGCTTGAAAAGAGGGGTAACTACTCGTCGTCAATTAACAAACTTTTGTGCACATCATGCGTTTGTTTCTTGCTTTGAACCTCTCAAGGTACAAGATGCGCTCGAAGACAAGGATTGGCTTGAAGCCATGCATGATGAAATCAACAACTTCGAGCGCAACAAAGTGTGGCGATTGGTGCCAAGACCAAAAGAGAATCACAATGTCATTGGAACCAAATGGATCTTTAAGAACAAGCAAGATGCACATGGTATCATTATTCGCAACAAGGCAAGACTAGTGGCTCAAGGCTACTCCCAAGTCGAGGGTATCGACTACTGTGAAACCTTTGCCCCTGTTGCTCGCCTTGAATCTATTCGCATGTTGCTTGTTTATGCTTCTCATCATGATTTCATATTATATCAAATGGATGTGAAGAGTGCTTTTCTTAATGGTCCACTTAAGGAGTTGGTATATGTCAAGCAACCCCCGGGGTTTGAGGATCCCAAGTTCCCCAATCATGTGTACGTTCTCGATAAGGCACTCTATGGCCTTAAACAAGCCCCACGTGCGTGGTATGAGCACCTTACCGAGATGTTGCAAGATCGTGGGTTTGAAATTGGGAAAATCGACCCCACTCTTTTTACTAAGAGGGTTAACGGGAACTTGTTCGTATGCCAACTATATGTTGATGATATTATCTTTGGTTCTTCTAACAAAGCTTTTAATGATGAGTTCGCCGCACTAATGACCAAAGAGTTTGAGATGTCTATGATGGGAGAGTTGAAGTTCTTCCTTGGATTCGAAGTCAAGCAACGAAGCCAAGGAACCTTCATCAACCAAGCCAAATACACTCAAAACATGCTCAAGAGGTTCAAGATGGATGAGCTAAATCCTCCGAAGGCCAACACTCCGATGCCACTCAAATACCAATTTGACAGTGATCCCAATGGTAAAGCTGTGGATTAGAAGGTATATCGCTCCATGATTGGATCTCTGCTTTACCTTTGTGCATCTAGGCCGGATATCATATTGAGTGTGGGAATTTGTGCACGATTTCAATCCGCACCTAAGGAGAGTCACTATGTGGCTGTCAAGCGAATCTTTCGATATTTGGCTCATACACCAAACTTTGGCTTATGGTACCCCAAAGGTGCTTCATTTGATCTCATTGGATATACTGACTCGGATTGGGCGGGAGACCGTGTGGAAAGGAAGTCCACTTCCGAAGGTTGCCAATTTCTTGGTCGCTCTCAGATTCTTTGGATGAGGCAAACTTTAAAGGATTATATTGTCAACTGTGACAAAGTGCCTCTTTACTGCGACAATGAAAGCACAATCAAGATCTCCAACAACCCGGTTCAACACTGCAAGACAAAGCATATTGAGATTCGTCATCACTTCATCCGGGATCACATCAAGCGTGGAGACATAGATCTTATTCATCTATATACAAAGGAACAGCTTGCAGATATATTCACGAAGCCACTGGATGAAGCAAGATTTCGCGAGTTAAGGCATGAGCTAAATATCATTGATTCGAGCAACGTGGCTTGACTTAGTGCACACCCCACCACACTCATCATCATGTCTTGTTTAGGTGTAGGCATAGACATAGGGGGAGTCTAGTTCTCTCAATGAACTATCCCTCCTCCTATTATGCATAAATTGATCAAGTCTTTCACATTCGTCATTTTTGATGACTCCTGTGCTTCAAAGACGAGTTTTGGTCATGGGCCCAAGGTTCAAATCTTTGCGGTGCCATACCAATTGACTCATACATAGGTTGCCTCGGCCACCGCCCCCTTTTGCTCTTATTTGAGTCTTAAGTTTGTGTTTCTGGTGCTTTGAGTCCTAGGTGTGGGCATTCTTCATGGTATATTTTTGGCATTTTGTTTTGTTTTCTTCCGACCATGGAATTTTCCCCCACCATACTCCCCTGCCTTTTATTTTCTATCCCAAGCTTTTCTCATCCCGGAACCTTTCTTTTCCAAAATTGTACGCTTTGATATCCTGGTGGTGGTGCCTGTGGCCAGGCGGTACAACCGGTGTGAAAAGCGGTTCTACCGCTAATCCACCGGTTGTCCCGTCCCAGCGGTACAACCGGGGGTGCCTGCGGTTCTACCGCTATTCCCCTGGCCCTGTACTTGGACCGGTATAACCGCTCCTCTGGAGCGGTACAACCGGTCGCGACCCGGTACTTAGATCGGGAGGGCCGGGCCGAAGGGGTATTCAGTTATCCCCTTCGTGCCCGACTCCTCCCTGGTGCCCCTGTCGCCGGCCGCCGCCACCACCGCCCCGAAGTGCCTCCGGCGCCCCGGATTCGTGGCCTCCTCCCGGATCTGCTCCGTGGAGGCCCTTCCTCTCCCCGATCTTCTCCCATGGATGCCGGTAATGCCTAGTTCCTCCCCGTTCTTGGATTTTCTTTGAATCCGCCATTGTTAGGGCATTGCTCGGTTCCCGCATTTTTTAGTAAAAACTATTGACGGGATAAGATCATACATTATAATTTCAATTAGCTGTGATGATTAAAGACCTCAAAGAGGGGTGCATTTCTCTGAATCCGGATCTACCGGTTTCCCAGCAGCTGTATGACCGCTCTACCTAGCGGTACAACCGCGAGGGCAACCGGTTCAACCGGCCTCCCTGATTCCTGCTCCATGTTTCTTGTCTCTTATCTTCGCACCTAATTTATTCCTTCTTTTGCGTACAATCCTCTCATCTTTTCTGGGTTTCCACTCTGTGTTTCTCGTGTGCTTGTCTGCAGGTGGTTCCAGCTCTCGTTCTGCTCCTCGGAAGAAGACCAAGAAACGTGCTCGCAGGTGCAGGATTGTCGAAGAGTCTGAAAATGAGGAAGTTGTGATCCCCACCAATCCCACTCACCGTGAGAAGTCCCTGGCCACCAAGCATAAAACTGCCAAGCCCGTGCATTCCTAGAAGCAAGTTGATTGGGAGAGGGTCCGTCTTCAAAATCCGTATGAGGTTCCAGTTGCTCCCAGGTGGACCACCCCTCGGTTCCGGAATGAGTTGCAATTTCGGATCGTGCATGAGCTCTATGACCATCACAAGAACAAGTATGCCAAGCAATGGACAATTGACATCGAGCACTGGAGGAACAACATGGATTACTTTGGTGAGGCTTTGGCATTGTGCGAAGAATTTGACCTGATCAAGCTCATGACTTTCAACTGTGCCTTTGATGTGCAGCTCATTCACCAGTTCTACGCCACGGTCCACTTTGGCACTAATGCAGAGCGTCATCTTTCCTTCATGTGTCGTGATGAATTCTTCCATGTTCCGTGGCGCGCCTTCTGCAATGTCCTTGGCTATGATGATACTGGGCTCACTGGGAATGGTGGCATCCGTCCTCATGATCGGGCCACATCTATGGATAAAAACAAGTTAGCCCCCCTGTACATTCTCGGGAGGGGGATTATGGGAGCCTCTAAGGACCTGCAGCAGGTCTATGATATTATTCACCGTGTGTTCCGAAATGTTCTTCTGCCCAAGGTTGGAAATCAAGATGAGATTCATAGGTACTTTGTTGATCTGCTCGTTGCCATGAAGACTAAAGCTGGCTCTGGAGCTACCTTTGATGTTTCCAAATGGACGTGGGAGGAGATGTACTCCACGGTCGTCTACCGGAAGGTTCCCACCTATGCTCCTTATATTATGAGTTTCCTCAACTCTATGTGGACAATTCGTCGGCCGAGCGAGCTTCTCACCTCTCCAGACAACCTTATTGTGCATGAGGTCAAGCAACTCCGGAAGAAGAAACATCCTGCACCTCGCTACCCTGAGGATGTCTTTGCTACTTCCAGTGACAGTGATTTTGAGCTTCCTGCAGGTGCCAAGCCATCTTGGGCCTCCAAGCTCTCTGACAAGATTAAGAAGACCTTCTGCCTCCAGACTCATGTTCAGAAGAAGCTCTATGAAGCCCATGTCAACGAGAAGCTTGCCCGACGCAGACAGATTCAGATTATGCGGGCTCTCCATCTTGAGGCCGCCAGTCGTTCAGAGAAGACCATCACTCCTGAGGCACAATGGATCTATGAACATAGCACTTGGACTGATGATGAGATCCCGAACCAGCCTGCTGCCTCATCCTCTGCTGCTGCTGCTGATGATGCTACTGATGATGATGATGGGGATGGCTCTGAAGATGGTGATTCCGAGGAGTATGATAACAACGAGGAGATCTACTGAGTTCCGGGGCGCTAGCATCACTCTTTTCCTTTTTGGTGTCTTGATGCCAAAGGGGGAGAAAGTACTTTATAACGGGATTTGCATGGGTGTTGTGTGGTTGTTTATTGGTCTCTTTGTTGCGTCTTCCAGTTGAACTCTTATTTGCTTTTTATCGGTTTGTGTGGAGACTATGTGTGTTTAAGTAGAGTCTGAGACTCATCGTACCCTTACTATTAAAGCTCTACTTATTATCTCATTCATATTGCTCCTTAATGTTTCATCTTAAATTTTTCCCCATTGGTTGGTCTATAAAATCAAGGGGGAGCTTCAATTCTTGCACATGTCTCATCTGTTGCACACATTGAGGGGGAGCTCCACTTTTATTTTATAGATCATCAATGCAAATCGTGTTGTTGTCATCATCCACCAAAAAGGGGGAGATTGTAAGGGCATTTTCTTGCCTTGGTGTTTTGGCGATGATGACAACTCACTATGATCTAACCGTGTGTCAAGTTATACAGGGATTGTATGTGGTACACAAGACGGTTAGGTGGATCCTCCAAACGGAAAAGATCAAAGACTGGGTTCTCTACGTGTTTATTCTCTTTGGTCGTAGGGATCCCGTACTATTAAGAGGGAATCCACATTGGAAAGTCTTGGGTGAATCAGTTCTTTCGCACATCCATCTTCACCCAACTCACTTCTCCGCATCATAGAGAGAGAGGCCCCTCTTTCCTTAGTTGCTTGCCAGGTAATCCGCTGTCTCGACCTAATGCACAGCTCACTCTAAGCTTCCGGTTTGACCACCACTCTAGGGGTGATACCCTGGGGGTGCTGCCACTAAGTGGTCGCTAGCGGTTGTACCGCTGCCCCCGGGTGGTAGTACCGCCAAAGGCTGGGTGACCCAGGGTGGCAGCTCTGGGCGGTTAAACCGGCCCAGCACCGGGCTACAACCGGACTTGCTTCTGTTGTGCCCCGGTTGTTGGACGGACCTGGACCGGTTGTACCGCTATATTCATATAGCCCGGTACAACCGGGGTCCCGAGCGGTTGTACCGCTTAGGACTTTGCCTGGTCCGGGGCTCAAGCCTGGCTGCTGCATCCGGGCCACCATTCTGTTGTGGTCCGGTGGTTGGGCGGTGGTTGGCCGGTTGTACCGGTTATACCGGTTGTACCGCCCACCACTCCGGTTGTACCGCTCCCATGCATATCTGGCTGTAACGGTTGGAAAAGGGGGGGCATATATAAGGAGGTGCTTCTTCCACCTCCCCCTTATCTCTTACCTCTCTCTCTCCACCAGTGATGCCCCTTGAGCTTTCTTGCCCGATCTCTCTCTCTAGCCACCCAAACTTGTTGTCTTGCTAGGGATTGAAGGAGGAGATCTAGATCTACACTTCCATCAAAGGAAAATTGATTCCCCCATAGTTTCTTGTGTGGATTTTGTTACTCTTGGGTGTTTGAGCAACCTAGACGGAAGAGGTCACCTCGAAGCCATATTCCATTGTGGTGAAGCTTCGTGGTTTCGTTGGGAGCCTCCAATTAAGTTGTGGAGAGAGCCCCAACCTTGTTTGTAAAGGTCCGGTTGTCGCCTTCAAGGGCACTACTAGTGGAATCACGGCATCTCGCATTGTGTGAGGGCGTGAGGAGAATACGGTGGCCCTAGTGGCTTCTTGGGGAGCATTGTGCCTCCACACCGCTCGAACGGAGACGTACTTCCCCTTACCGGGAAGGAACTTCGGTAACACATCCTCGTCTCCATTGGTTCCTTTTGTGGTTACTCCTTACCCTTACTTTGTGCAAGCTATTTATATTGTTTATCTTCTTGCATGAATGGTTATTATTGTTAGCATCATATAGGTTGCTCATCTAGTTGCATATCTAGCCAACCTATTTGTTGCTAAGCCTAAATTGTTAAAGAAAATTTAAAAAGTGGTAGTTGCCTATTCACCCCCCCCCCCCTCTAGTCAACCATATCGATCCATTCAGCACTGCCCCCTCCTTTTTTGGCAACAGCGTCACTATCCCAAAGTTGAGGTGATAAAGCTGCAAGTGCCCATTAAATAAGTCCTGAAACATCGGTAGTAAATCGTCCTTGATAATATGCCAACACCTCTTATAGAACTCAGCTGGAAACCCATCCGGGCCCGGTGCCTTATTATTCTTCATTTGTGATATTGCCTCAAACACCTCTTTCTCCGTAAACGGTGCAGTTAATATCTCATTCTCGTCAGACCCGAGTTGAGGAATATCACTGACCCACTGCTCATCCATGGACACAGTATTGTCCTCTGGAGCCCCAAATAGTTGTTTATAGTATTCAGAGATGTACAACTTCAGGTTCTCATGCCCGACAATTGTACCTTCATCTTGTTCGAGCTGATATATCTTTTTCTTTCTGTGTTTTCCATTAGCAATCAAATGGAAAGATTGGGTGTTGTCATCACCCTGTACTACCTGTCTCACTTTCGCTCTAAGTGCCCACTTCAATTCCTCTTCTCTGAGGAGCTTTTTAAGATTTACTTCTGCCTCGTGTTTTGATGCCCTTTCACTGTCATCTAACACGACAGATTCAACTTTTATATCTAGCTCATTTATAAGATTGAGAAGCCTTTGTTTCTCCTTCTTATAAATGCCGCTCTCATGTTTAGCCCAACCCCGTAGGAACTGCCTGAGGTGTCTAATTTTATTCTGCCATTTATCGACATTCGACCTTCCTCCCGTGTCCCTCCCCCATTCTCTAGCTATGAGGTCCACGAATCCTTCTCGTTCGAACCATGCCAACTCGAAGGAGAAGGTATTCTTGTTGCCCGCGTATTTACATGGGCCACTTTGGTACATTAGACAGACATAAACCAACATTAGCTATATCCGCGAGGCGGCGATACCCATTGGGCTATCAAGCACGGCCCGCCTCCGGAAACAATAGGTGGGCCCAGCACAGGAATGAAAAACAGCGCAACCAGCGTGTTCTGTACTCCATGGCGAACAAGAAAGTTTCAGGAAACAGAGTTATATAAATACTCTCTATAAACATGGCACTAGGCCATAGCCAGCAGCCGTTGTGCTAATCCACGCTGTCATGGCCGAGGAAAACATACTCCGATGCCAGTAGGACTGGTCCTGGTGCGATCACGGGCTCGCGTCCGATGCCGCATTGAAGCCATACGCTGGAGCATCCTGCGACGCCACGCTGCGAGTATTGATTGCACAATACTGCGGCGCTGCTCGCGCCCCGAGGCGGCATGCCCTGCCACCGGCCAGCTGCGCCACGCTCCCCTTCCCTTCCCTTCCCCCAGCTAGCCGCCGCTGGCTCTACTAGTACTGTACTTCACACTTCACAGCATTGCCACCTTCATTCGTTTGCGCCCTGCTTCGCTTGCATCACTGCTCCCTGACTACTAGGTGAAAGCGCTCCGGCCGGTGGCTAGCGAAATGGCCGGGGGAAGGGGCGGTGCAAGGCTCGGCGCCGTCGTCGCCGCCGCGGCGCTCGCCGTCGCGTGCTGCTGCATTGCCGACGTCGCCAGCGCGGCCACCTACTACGTCGGCGACGGCGGCGGCTGGTCGCTGAGCAGCGGGAGCTGGCCCAACGGCAAGCAGTTCCACGCCGGCGACGTCCTCGGTGAGTAAAACCTAACTCACATCTTGCATTCTGACGGTTCTCTTCTTCTCTGGGCGCGTCGCGCAGTGTTCAGGTACAGCCCGTGGATCCACAACGTGGTGGCGGTGGGCGAGGACGGGTACGACCGGTGCGCCACGCCGGCGGGGTCGAGGACCTACACGTCCGGCAACGACGCCGTCAGGCTGGCCAGGGGCGACAACCGCTTCATGTGCACCCGCTTCTACCACTGCAACCTCGGGATGAAGATGGTCGTCAACGCCGCCTGAAGGAATTGTGTTCCTTGCCGTATGCTCCAGTCCAGTTAGGCTCTCCTCCGTTACATTTGGTCGCCGTGTGTTAGGGTTGGTTTGTACTACTAGTTGTAGTTCTAGCTAAGCTAGTGGGTGGCTGTTTGTGTCTCTGTTTATCCGGGTGTGCTATGTTGACTCTGACGGAGTGTGTTTGTTCTTACTATTAGAGATTATTTCTGATGGAGAAGTTCATGTCTCTGCCTACGACGACGACGATCCCTTCGTTTAATGCATTATTCAGTGACTCGTTTAGTCGTCGTGTTCATCAGAAAGCACGCACTGGTTGGTTGGTGATCCACGACTTGCTTATTCTGACCTGAAGATGTGATACAATCAAAGATTCAAAGGGACATTATACCCAGTCATTTCTAATTCAGATTGTTCAGAGCGATCCACAGGAAAGATCCAGTGGCGGAGCTAGCGAATTACCAAAGCCTGGGCACACCGCAAGCTAAAATTTACTCTGATATATCAAACACCACAAGCATTATATATTACGTCACCAGCAATATGAGTAGCAATGCTTCATAGATCATAAAAATAAGTACAAAAAATGAGATACCATACCAAATACCCCGCAAAAAAAAAACTTCTCAATTCTGAGATTAAACAGACATAACAGGATATAATAACCGCCTGACCGCCTCCATTGCCATGTTCAAGATGGGCTCTCCTCCGTTACATTTCGATTTGGTTGCCGTGAGGGACCGAGGGTTGGTTTGTGGTTCTAGATAGGTTTGTGTTTCTGCGTGTGCTGTGTTGACTCTGACGGGATGTGAGTGTTTGTTCTTATTGTTTGTGATGATGGGAAGTTCATGTCTTGCCTATGACGACGACGACGACGATGTTTCATTCCTTGTAAGCATTTTCAGTGACTCGTTTAGTCATCGTGTTCATCTGAAGCATGGAGTGGTTGGTGATCCAGCACTTGGTTATTCAGACCTGGAAATGTGATGCACACTCTGGCCGGCTGGTCGCCGTTCTACACTGCCGGACGATTGTGCTGATGTAAACGCCGAGTCTGCAATCAGAAAGGCCGAATCAAAGGTCATTTCTAACTCCAATTGATCCACCAGTTCGCTGTGTATCACGACCGCCGGCTCCTCACCCTGCCCCCACGTCTGAAAAACAAGGAAATCAGACCCATATTAGTCCTCCATTTCTACGATTTGTTATGAACAGCTCGGTCGACCGTTCACTTGGTACTTTCCACGCCGTGAACTGCCGGTCCGCGACTTCTTTTTCCCCAGGTCGAAGGTAGAGTCGTCTCTCTCGTCGGTACGTTGGTCCGTCGCGAATGGAACCTCTCCATCAGCTCCCCGTCGCCTGCTTCTTCCACTGTCTCCAAACCGAAGACTTCGACCTCTCTTTCTGAAAAGAAACTTCCGGTCAATAATTAATCATGTCAGCGATGTAGAACATCAGAGGGAACAAAAATTACAACCATCACTTTGCGACGACTACAAATGCTAAAGCAAACCGAAGACACACTTGTTAGACAAAGTAGAGATAGAGTAGAATTGCATTGTAACCGACTTCTATCTCTATGTTTAAACTCTTCCTCTATCCTCATGTATCTGGACGCATCCTTGCGATAGTCCTAAGCTTGTAAGCCACAGCAGGCTTTGCCTCAATCTATATAAACCTCACGCGGCCCCTACGGGGAGATACGCTTCCAACCAAATCCTTTATGGTCATTAGAGCATCTTCCTCATAGATCGAAGGAGATCGCATCTAGCTACCGAGAGAACATGTCTTCCGCCGCGTCCACGCTAGCCACCTCCGCCAGCACGCTTGCCATGGCTTCCTCCTCCACTTGTGCGCCCTCCAGCAGCACCTCCACCATGTCTCTTGGTCCCCCACCATTAGAGAAGCTCACGAGGAGCAACTTCCTGCTATGGAAGGCCATCGTGCCGCCCCAAATAAAGGGCGCACAGATGGAGCACTACCTTGACGCGAAGAGTCCGGTTCCGCCGGCCATGCTCACCGTCACCAAGGACGGGAAGGAGGAGCAGATCTTCAACTACGCTCGCTCTCTCTGGTACGCACAGCAACATCAACTCCAGGTGTACCTGATGGGATCCCTATCCCGCGAGGTCCTCGCACAGGTCGTGACGCTACAGACGCCGACCGAGGTATGGAGTGCAATTCATGCTGTATTTGCTGCCCAAACTGCTGCTCAATCCATCAACACGAGGAATGCGCTCAACAATCTGCAGAAAGGTAATCTAACCATGGCAGAATATCTTGCAAAGATTAAAGCGCTCACAGATGAGATTGCTTGCGCATCCTCGCTGGCCTCGGCATCGACTACAACCCCGTGGTGTCGGCACTTGTTGCACGGATCGAGCCGGTCACGGTTCAGGAGCTGTATAGCCAGCTTCTAAGCTTCTATGCCCGTCTCAATCTGCTCCAAGGTATGAACATCCGCCAATCCTATGCTAATTCCGCCTCTCGCGGATGAGGCCGTGGGCGTGGGCTGAACCGCAACAGCAGCAACGGTGGACAAGGACGCGACAACTACCAGGGCCAAGGTGGGCGCTTTGGTAGTAACGGCGGCGGCGACGAGAACTACGGCAACAACAACACCACTCATGGTGCCTCCAATAACCGTCGAACCAGGTGCCAACTCTGCTAGAAACAGGGCCATGAGGTCCTGGACTGCTGGCACCGGTTTGATGAGGACTACGCCCCCGACGCATGACATGTTGCTGCAGCCATCCGGGAGCAAGGAGGTGGCGATAGTGACACGGTTCGGTATGCAGATTCTGGTGCTACAGACTGATACGTCTCCAACGTATCTACTTTTTCTCACTCTTTTGTCCTTGTTTTGGACTCTAATTTGCATTATTTGAATGGAACTAACCCGGACTGACGTTGTTTTCAGCAGAACTATCATGGTGTTGTTTTTTGTGCAGAAATAAAAGTTCTCGGAATGGAACGAAACTTTTTGGAGAATTATTTCAGAATATATAAGAATTATTGGAGCCAAAATCCACCGAAGAGGGGGCCAGGGTGAGCAGCACCCACCAGGGCGCGCCAGGCCCCCTGTGCGCGCCCTCGTGGGTTGTGCCCACCTCGTGGCCCCACTGACCCTAATTCCGTCACTATAAATTCCTATTTTCGGAGAAAAAAATCAAGAAGAAAGTTTTATCGCGTTTTACGATACGGAGCCGCCGTCATCTCCTGTTCTTCATCGGGAGGCCAGATTTGGAGCCCGTTTGGGGCTTCGGAGAGGGGAATCTTCGGTCTTCGTCATCACCAACCCTTCTCCATCACCAATTTCATGATGCTCCCCATCGGGAGTGAGTAATTCCTTTGTAGGCTTGCTGGTCGGTGAGGAGTTGGATGAGATTCATCATGTAATCGAGTTAGTTTTGTTAGGGCTTGATCCCTAGTATCCATTATGTTCTGAGATTGATGTTGCTATGACTTTGCTATGCCTAATGCTTGTCACTAGGGCCCGAGTGCCATGATTTCATATCTGAACCGTTTATGTTATCACCATTATATCTATGTTCTTGATCCGATCTTGCCTAATCATATGCACCTATTACGTGTTATGATCCGTCAACCCCATAGTGACAATATTTGGGATACTTCACGGTGATGACCGTAGTTTGAGGAGTTCATGTATTCAAATGTGTTAATGCTTTGTTCCGGTTCTCTATTAAAAGGAGGCCTTAATATCCCTTAGTTTCCTTATGGACCCCGCTACCATGGGAGGGTAGGACAAAAGATGTCATGCAAGTTCTTTTCCATAAGCATGTATGACTATTTACGGAATACATGCATACATTACATTGATGAACTGGAGCTAGTTCTGTGTCGCCCTAGGTTATGACTGTTATATAATGAATATCATCCAACGAGTTACCGATCCAGTGCCTACGAGCTTTCCACTTTTTGTTCTTGCTAAGTTACTACCGTTGTTGCTACTGTTCCAACTGCTACAAAACTATTGCTACTACTGTTACCGCTACCATTACGGTTGCTACTGCTATCAAAACTATCATATTACTGTGCTACTGATCACTTTGCTGCAGATATTTAATCTCCAGGTGTGGTTGAATTGACAACTCAACTGCTAATACTCTCAAGTATTCTTTGGCTCCCCTTGTGTCGAATCTATAAATTTGGGTTGAATACTCTACCCTCGAAAACTGTTGCGATCCCCTATACTTGTGGGTTATCAAGACCTTTTTCTAGCGCCGTTGCCGGGGAGCATAGCTATATTTGTTGAGTCACTTGGGATTTATATCAATTTATCACTATGAAGAATCTGAAGGATCCAAAGACTAAGATTTTTCCCTCTAAGACGAGGTGAGGTAAGGAACTGACATCTAGCTCTGCAGTTGATTCACCTTCTGTTATGAGTAAGCTTGCAACACCACCACATGCTAGTAATCCTGATATGTCACAAGTTATTGATGATGCTACCTCTGCTATGAATGATGCTTATGATGATGCTAGTACCATGCTTGATGATAATGTGCCACTAGGAGAATTTCTTGATGAACAAATTGCTAGAGCTAAAGAGAATGAAACTACTGAAATTGATGAGATTGCTGAAACTGATGAAGCTTATGAAACTGATGATGACTATGAAACACCTATTAGTCCTAGCTCTCCTAAGTTTGAAATGCCTAAGATACCTGAAGGTTATGTTATGGACGAAGAGGTAACTAGAGAAATTCTTTCTTGCAAGGATAGAAACGATCTTAAGAAATTACTACACAAGTATAAGGAAAAGACTTTGAATGCTAGAATGAAATGTGATCCTAAGTTTGCTACTTCACCTATCTTTGTTACCGATAAGGATTATGAATTCTCTATCGACCCAGAGTTAATTACGTTGGTTGAATTTGATCCTTTCCATGGCTATGAAACTGAAAATGTAGTGGCACACCTTACTAAGCTGAATGATATAGCCACCCTCTTTGCTCGTGATGAGAAGATTCGCTACTATTACATCCTTAAGTTATTTCTGTTCTCATTAAAGGGTCATGCTAAGACATGGTACAATACTCTTGCTCCTGGTTGTGTGCGTAGTCCCCAGGATATGATCTACTATTTCTCTGAAAAATATTTTCCTGCTCATAAGAAACAAGCTGCCTTACAGGAAATATTTAACTTCGTGCAAATTGAAGAAGAGAGTCTCCCACAGGCTTGGGGGAGGCTTCTCCAGTTGCTTAATGATTTGCCTGATCATCCTCTCAAGAAAAATGAAATACTTGATATCTTTTATAATGTACTAACCGATGCTACTAGGGATTTCCTAGATAGTTCTGCTGATTGTGTTTTCAGGGAGCGAACTGTTGAACAAGCTGAGGAATTATTGAATAACATATTGAAGAATTATGATGATTGGACTCTTCCTGAACCACCGCCTATACCCACTCCGAAGAAGAGGGGTATCTTATTTCTCAGTCCTAAAGATATGCAAGAGGCAAATAAATCTATGAAGGAAAAAGGTATTAAAGCTGAGGATGTTAAGAATTTGCCACCTATCGAAGAAATACATGGCCTTGACACACCACCACCTCCACAGGTGGTAGAGGTAAATTCTTTACTAAAGTTTGATGAAAGTGACATCCCTCACAATAAACATCCTAGTCAATGCTTATATGAGTTTGACAATTATATTATGAAGCAAGATCATTTCAATGCTCATGTTCTGAAACAATTGAAATATAATTCTGATATGATTGCTCGCTTGAGTGACTTGCTATTTAGAATCAGTAATGATGTTAGAGGTGTAGGAAAGCATGCCTCTATGGTTCAAACTCAGTTAGAACAAGTTGCTAAATCTCAAAAAGAATTGCTTGATGAAATGAATAATAATATGCATGATTTTACCGCTAGAGTAGTGACTAGAGGAGGTAGAATGACCCAAGAACCACTTTATCCCGAGGGTCATCCTAAAAGAATTGAACAAGACTCTCAGAGAATTAATCCTGATGCACCTAGTCCTTATAAGAAGAAAAAGAAAAAGAAAAATGATAGGACTTTGCATACCTCTAGTGAACCTGAGACACAAAAACCTCCTGATAATAATGATGTCTCTATTTCTGATGCTGAAACTCAGTCTGGTAATGAACATTCACCTAGTGATAATGAAAATGATAATGATGATGTTCATGAAGATGCTCAACCTAGCAATGATATAGAACCAGATAATGATGTTGAAATAGAGCCTGCTGCTGATCTTGATAACCCACAACCTAAAAATAAACGTTATGATAAAAGAGACTTCGTGGCTAGGAAACCTGGTAAAGAAAGAGAGCCATGGGTTCAGAAACCCATGCCATTTCCACCGAAGCCATCTAAGAAAAAGGATGATGAAGAATTTAAGCGCTTTGCTGAAATGATTAGGCCAGTCTTTTTGCGTACCCGTTTAAGTGATATTTTGAAGATGGCGCCTTATGCAAAGTATATGAAAGACATCATCACAAATAAAATAAAGATACATGAAGATCAAATATCCACCATGCTTGCTAATTATTCTTTTAAGGATGGAGTACCTAAAAAAGTTGGAGATCCTGGAATACCAACTATACCTTGCTCCATTAAAAGAAACTATGTCAAAACTGCTTTGTGTGGTTTGGGAGCCGGTGTTAGTGTTATGCCTTTCTCCTTATATAAAAGACTTGATTTGAATAAACTCACACCTACCGAGATATCATTGCAAATGGCTGACAAATCAACGGCCATACCTATCGGTATTTGTGAGGACGTGCCCGTTGTTGTTGCAAATGTTACTATCTTAACGGACTTTGTTATTCTTGAGATGCCCGAGGACGACAACATGTCGATTATCCTTGGTAGATCCTTTTTGAATACTGCAGGGGTTGTTATTGATTGCAATAAAAGCAAAGTCACTTTTCATATCAATGTAATGAGCATACGGTGCACTTTCCGAAGAAGCAATTCCAAGTGAATGGTGTAAATGTTATTGAAGAATATCCAACCATCACTATAGGAAGTTTTAAATTACCTCTTCCTACTGCCAAAAAGAAATATGATATACTTATTGTTGGGGATATGCACATCCCCATTGAGGTAACTTAGTGTTTTACGAAAGTTCTTCGGTTTCCTGCTAATCGGAAGTGGTTGTTAATAAGACTTGATCAACCTTATTAATGAATCATTTTTGAGAGGTATGAAGTCGATGAATCTAGTAAGCACAATTCTCTGCTTCCACCTTTTATTTTCTGTTTTAGTTAGTCAAATAAAATAAAATGCCATGATTATCCTGTTTTCTGTTTTCTCCGTGTAATAAAAAATGACCCAAAAATAAAAATTCTCATAATGCCCTAAAAATTTAACACGATTTTTTTCCGAATATTTATGAACTTCTGGTGGAAATAATACCCGAGGGGGTGCACCTGGTGCCCACAAGACACCAGGGCGCGCCAGCACCCCTCGGCGCGCCCTGGTGGGTTGTGTCCCCCACGTGGGGCCCCTCACTTATCTCTTTAGCCCACATCATCACCTACCTCTAGAAATTTTTTACCACAACCACCATTCCCGTGTTCTTGCTCTCAAACCCGCGGATTTCGATCTCTTAGCTCGAAGCTCCGTTTTCTGAAACTGTTTGTAGGGATTGCTACTTGGTATGTGACTCCTCCATTGGTCCAATTAGTTTTTAATTAGTGGTTTTTTTAGAGTAATTAGCTACTCTTGGTGCTGCTGTAGATGAGCTTGCCTGTTGAATTCTTAGAGTTCTACGTAGTTTGAATGCTCAATATGGCCTCTATGCATGCTCGGGAGTAGTTGCTAACAATCTTACAAAGTTTTGTTGACAAAATTTTTGTGGACTAAATTTTTTCAGAATTTTTATAGGAATAAAAATGCAAATCTTTAGGAAGTTCTCCTCCAAGAAAAATGCCAAGGGAGTCATTGGGGAGTCATCGGACAATGACCTTCATACTCCAAGAAGGGCGGAGGTGCGGCCGTGTGAATGGCCGCATGATGCCTTCATGGAGGAGGCCGGATTCCATCAAGAGTTTGCTTAGTTTGCTGCAAACGCTTGGTTGACCGAGTTCCTCGCAGCTAAGTGTGACCAATATCACATCCTTATAAATTCCTTTGTGCAAGGCTTTTATTATCTAGGGAGAAACAATCCTCTTGAAGTGCAGTTTAATCTTTATGCTGAAACTTACAAAATGCCGCTAACTGACTTCTGCAACATATGCTTGATCCCTTCTGATGGGGATTTGAGAGAACCTAGGCCATCTGAGTTTGAGAATTTTCTCCTCACTTTAATAGTGGGTGAGGATAGAGGCGTGTCAAACGCTACTGCTACCAGCTTGCAGTTTCCCTCAGTGCATTACTTTGCTTTGGTCATCGCTAAGTGTTTAACCGCTAGGGAGAAGGTCGGCGCACTCAGTGCCCCTGACCTTGCTATTTTACGTCGTGCACTTTATGATGATCACACCTTTAATATGGGGGCTATTATTTCTCGTCGCCTACATCTTAATAAAACTAAGGGAAAGATACATGGTGGTATTTATGCCACTCGCTTAGCGAGACACTTTAGGGTTCGGTTTCGCCCACATGATTATCTCTTATCCGAGTTTACCTTGATCACAAGTCACTGCAGGATCACCAATTCCTCGATGTAACTAATTCTCCCCATGACATTCATTACAACCTAGTGTTCAACAAAGAAACCCGTGATGTTATTCCGTTGCCTGCACCTGCCTTGTTTGATTCTATTGCCAGGAACGGATACAGGATCATGCCAGATGACATTACAGCCTACCGGAACTACCTAGCAGCTACTGAGGAGGAGCCCCAGGGGTGGGATGCTCAGGTGCCACCTCCACCTCACTACAACTTGGGACCGGACGGCTACTACGGATGGTAATTACCAAGCTAGGTAAAAAGCCTAAGCTTGCGGGAGTACGTATTTCCATCGACATTACATTCATGTTCACGCACTTCATTCCAGTTGTCGGTGTTCATACTTTTTCATTGTAATATCCATGCAAAATTTGTTTTCTCGCTTTCTTCTTGTGTGTTTAAAAAACTTTGAGAAAATCCAAAAATATTTCCTACTTCTTTTTAGTTTTTCTTTCTAGCTTAGTTTAGTTGTTGCATCAAAAGAAAACCCAAAAATATTTCTCACTTCTTCTTTTACTTGTTGGGAGCTTTCCCATGTAAATAGTTTTTCTCGTTTTTGCTTTTTCTCTTTAATTTGCTTTCTTCAAGGAAAACCAAAAACTCCAAAAATATTTTAGTGTGTTTCTCTGAAATCCTTTTCCTTTTAATTGAGTCGTACCAAGGAGAAGACCACAATGAAATTATTGAGTGGCTCTCATCTGCATTATTGTTTATCTAACAAAGAGCCCATATTACCCTGTCTTCTCGTCTTGAATAAAATGTTGTAGATTCCAGCTTAGTGCACGACACTCTTGCATTATTATTATCTTCTTATCATTCGGTCGTGCAAGTGAAAGGCAATAATGACGATATTTGATGAATTGGCTGTGGCAGAGAAAAGCGGGTATGAACTCAACTTGTTTTTGTTTTTGTAAATATGTTTAACCTAGTATCCTTGATTCAGCCTATTATGATCAAACATGTTTGCAATGACCATTAGAGATTATAGTTGTTCATGCCATGCTTAAGTAACTAGGAGTGGATAATGATTTATCTTGGGTGTCAACATGCATTAAAATGGTTGTGATGCGGTATGATAATATGGTATCCTCCTCTGAATGTTTCAAGTGGCTTGACTTGGCACATGTTCACGCATGTAGTTGAATCAAAACCAACATAGCCTTCATGATATTTATGAACATGGTGTCCATATCCTACTCATGCTAGTACTCAATGTTGATTATATGTAATGCATGTTCATGACCGTTTTCGCTCTCTAGCTGTCCGCTTCTCGATCTATTTGCTAGCCTTCGCCTGTACTAAGCGGGAATACTGCTTGTGCATCAAAACCCTTAAACCAAGTTGTGCCAGATGAGTCCACTATATCTACCTATATGCGGTATTACCCTGCCGTTCCAAAGTAAATTTGCATGTGCCATCTCTAAAAAAAATTCAAATGAACATCTGTTTTGTGTGCCTGGACCGCTCATGGAGCGACAGGGGGCGGTCAGTATCTTCCATGCTAAGCGGGTTATTCTCATGATAAGTGTTTATTCACTTGTCCTTACATGAGAGGGGCGATAATAGGGATTCCCAATCCCGAAATCAAAAATCAAAAATAATTAAACAAAACTCCCCCAGGAATGTTGTTGGTTTGGACGGTACCCGTGGATGCGGCTAGTCGTGGAGTGTGATTGTTGGTGGAGGGGGAGTAAACCTTTACTTTTACCGCTTGGGAACCGCCGCTAATTTGTTTAGCATGGAAGATATTGATAACTCTTGGTCGTGACGTTGACAGGAAGGGTGTACCTCCCAAATTATATCTATCTCTGTTTTAAACTTTGAGCTCTAGCACCGCTGCAAATCCATGCTTCCCTCTGCGAAGGGACTATCTATTTACTTTTATGTTGAGTCATCACCTTCTCAAAAAAGCGCCAGACCTGAGAGCACTATTGTCATCCTCATGCATTGTGTATAGTTGATGTTGGGTGCAGTATGACTGGATCTTTTCTACCATGAATTAAAATGTTTAGTCGCTGCTTGAAATTTGGAGGTGCTCTGCATTTATGTTTTGCGGTCTCAGAAAGGGCTAGCAAGATACCACTATTGTCATATTGTATCATGATTGTTTTGACAAAGTGTTGGCGCTTGAGATATCTTATTATTGCTTGCTAGTTGCTTATGTTATTGATATGAGTTAATATAATTTCTAAGAGTTATTGTCGGCACGGTTAGCCATAATCTTTACTGAAAACCTGGGTGCTACATAAGCATATATATGTAAACAAAAAACAAAAGAGTTCATAAAAGTTTTTCTTTATCACTTTCAGTTTGTCAACTGAATTGCTTGAGGACAAGCAAAGGTTTAAGCTTGGGGGAGTTGATACGTCTCCAACGTATCTACTTTTCCTCACTCATTTGCCCTTGTTTTGGACTCTAATTTGCATGATTTGAATGGAACTAACCCGGACTGACGCTGTTTTCAGCAGAACTATCATGGTGTTGTTTTTTGTGCAGAAATAAAAGTTCTCGGAATGGAACGAAACTTTTTGGAGAATTATTTCAGAATATATAAGAATTATTGGAGCCAAAATCCATCGAAGAGGGGGGCCAGGGTGAGCAGCACCCACCAGGGCGCGCCAGGCCCCCTGTGCGCGCCCTGGTGGGTTGTGCCCACCTCGTGGCCCCACTGACCCTAATCCCACCACTATAAATTCCTATTTTCGGAGAGAAAAATCAAGGAGAAATTTTCATTGCGTTTTACGATATGGAGCCACTGCCACCTCCTGTTCTTCATCGAGAGGCCAGATCTGGAGCCCGTTTGGGGCTCCGGAGCGGGGAATCTTCAGTCTTCGTCATCACCAACCCTTCTCCATCGCCAATTCCATGATGCTCCCCACCGGCAGTGAGTAATTCCTTCGTAGGCTTGCTGGTCGGTGAGGAGTTGGATGAAATTCAACATGTAATCGAGTTAGTTTTGTTAGGGCTTCATCCCTAGTATCCATTATGTTCTGAGATTGATGTTGCTTTGACTTTGCTATGCCTAATACTTGTCACTAGGGCCCGAGTGCCATGATTTCATATCTGAACCGTTTATGTTATCACCATTATATCTATGTTCTTGATCTGATCTTGCCTAGTCATATGCACCTATTACGTGTTATGATCCGTCAACCGCATAGTGACAATATTTGGGATACTTCGCGGTGATGACCGTAGTTTGAGGAGTTCATGTATTCACCATGTGTTAATGCTTTGTTCCGGTTCTCTATTAAAAGGAGGCCTTAATATCCCTTAGTTTCCTTATGGACCCCGCTGCCACGGGAGGGTAGGACAAAAGATGTCATGCAAGTTCTTTTCCATAAGCACGTATGACTATTTACGGAATACATGCCTACATTACATTGATGAACTGGAGCTAGTTCTATGTCGCCCTAGGTTATGACTGTTATATGCTGAATATCATCCAATGAGTTACCGATCCAGTGCCTATGAGCTTTCCACTTATTGTTCTTTCTAAGTTACTACTGCTGTTGCTACTGTTCCAACTGCTACAAAACTATTGCTACTACTGTTACCGCTACTGTTACTGTTGCTACTGCTATCAAAACTATCATATTATTGTGCTACTGATCACTTTGCTGCAGATATTTAATATCCAGGTGTGGTTGAATTGACAACTCAACTGCTAATACTCTCAAGTATTCTTTGGCTCCCCTTGTGTCGAATCTATAAATTTGGGTTGAATACTCTACCCTCGAAAACTGTTGCGATCCCCTATACTTGTGGGTTATCACAGACCATGTCACAAATGAGCTAGAAAAGCTTGCCCTTCGGGAGAAATACCTCGGCAACGACCAAGCTTCTATTAATTCCCCTAATCTTAAACGTGATCTAGTCTTGAAAGATGTCCTTCATGTTCCAGAAGCCGATAAAAACTTAGCTTCTATGTCTCGTTTAACTTACGACAATAATGTTTTCTTTGAGACTCATCCCACCAATTTTTTTTATCAAGGATCGGGCAACGAGGGAGCTAATCCACCACGGTAGATGCATTGGCGTGCTTTACCCCATCACATCAAGAGTCTTTAGCCACAAGCATCGTCGTCATCAATTTCACTCCGTCATCAAGCCTTCCTTGGCAAGGTGGCATCAAACATTAGGACATCCATCTTCAGCTATAGTCAAGCAAGTAGTCAATAAAGACAATATGTCATTCTCATATAGTCCACATAGTGAGTCTATTTGTGAAGCTTGTCAATGTGCCAAGAGTCACCAACTTCCTTATCCTATGTCAAATAGTGTTTCTCATGCTCCTTTAGAGCTTATTTTCAGTGATGTATGGGGTCATGCAAGAGATTCTTTTGGGAGAAAAATATATTATGTTTGCTTTATCGATGATTATAGCAAATTCACTTGGATATATTTGCTTAAGTTCAAATCTGAAGTCTTTTCTATTTTCCAAGAATTTCATAAACTTGTTGAGAGACAATTAGATAGAAAAATCCTTGCAGTCCAAAGTGACTGGGGAGGAGAGTATGAAAAGCTCAACTCTTTCTTCCGTAGCATTGGCATTGCTCATCATGTTTCTTGCCCCCATGCTCACCAAAAAAACGGTTCTGTCGAACGCAAACACCGCCATATCGTTGAAGTTGGACTCTCTCTTTTAGCTCACGCATCTATGCCTCTCAAATGTTGGGATGAAGCATTCATCACGGCTACCTACCTGATCAATCATCTTCCTAGTAGACTCATTGGCAACACCACTCCATTGGAACATTTGTTTCATCAAAAACATTACAATTCCCTCAAGATTTTTGGATGTGGTTGTTACCCAAACTTATGTCCTTATAATCATCATAAACTTGAGTTTCGTTCCACTCAATGTGTCTTCCTTGGCTATAGTAATATTCACAAAGGATACAAGTGCCTAGAGATCTCCACAGGTCGTATCTATATTTCTAGAGATGTTATTTTTGATGAAACATTATTCCCTTTTGCCAAACTACATCCCAATGCACGAGAACTTTTACGTGCTGAAATCTCCCTTCTTCCAAGTTCTACATCGAATTTCAATCACGGGGGTGAATTAAATAGAGCTGATCATGTGCATAAATCCGTGGAAAATTTTAATTCTGCTGATGATTGTGCCGAAAAAGGGTATGATTTCATGTACACATATGTTGACAAAACTGGCACTGGATCCCAGGAGGATTCTGCTAGAAGCGCTAACACCAGACCCACGCGATCCGAGGCGGATCTCCATAGCAGGTCGGCTGGTGCGATCTGCGGGTGATCCCAAGATGTGCCTGGTGCGCGCGTGGGAGACGCCTGGGTGGCCGACACCCCGACCGGTGCGGAGCCCACCAGTCCAGGCATAGACGGGGGCAAATTACTCGCTGCCACGAGCTCCTGGGTGGCCAATACCCTGACCGGCGCGGAGCCCACCAGTCTAGGCGTGGACGGGGGTGAGCCAGGAAGCGCCACGCGGAGCGGTTTTCCTGGACGGGGGAGCTCGATGGGGATTTCTTCCCTGGCGATCTCGGATCTGGAGCCGTCCGTTCAGCTGGTTGGATCTTCTGTGGAGGAGGACCCTGCCTCACTTGGATCCTCTATGAAGAGGTCTACAATGGTGCAACCAACACCAGCCACATTTTTGCCTCCTCGTCATCACACAAGGTCTCAGTCCGGTATTACAAAAGAAAAGGAATACAAGGATGGTACGATAAGGTATGATAAACTCAAATGTGCTTTTCTTACAAGTACCGGTGAACCAACACATCTACATGATGCTCTTGCGCACAAAGATTGGAAGAAGGCTATGGGAAGTGAATATGATGCACTCATTAAAAACAAAACTTGGCATTTAGTACCACCAAAGAGGGGTAACAATGTGATTGATTGTAAATGGGTATACAAAATCAAAAGAAAAGCTGATGGAAGCATAGACACATACAAGGCTAGACTAGTTGCAAAGGGCTTTAAGCAAAGGTTTGGTATTGATTATGAGGATACTTGTAGTCCTGTCATTAAAGCAGCTACTATTCGTCTTGTATTGTCTATTGCTATTTCCAGAGGTTGGAGTTTACGCCAGCTAGATGTTCAGAACGCGTTTCTTCGTGGTGTTCTTGAGGAAGAAGTGTTCATGCGACAGCCACCTGGATATGAAAAACATGCATGTACACCTCATTATGTGCGTAAGTTGGATAAAGCTTTGTATGGGTTGAAAGAGGCCCCAAGAGCCTGGTACACAAGGTTGAGCACACTGTTACAACACCTTATGTTTACAGCAAGAACAACATCACCATATTTGTTCTGGTCTATGTTGATGATATAATTGTTGCTAGTTCAAGTCCATATGCCACTACATGTCTGCTTAAGGACTTGAAATTGGAATTTGCTCTTAAGGACTTGGGAGATCTTCATTACTTCCTTGGAATTGAAGTTAAAAAGCTAAAAGATGGCATACTTCTTACACAGGAGAAATATACAACTGATTTTCTTCGAAGAATAGGTATGGAAAATTGTAAGCATGTCAGCACACCTATCTCTACTTTAGAAAAGCTTTCGGCTGAAAGTCGAGAAGAACTTGGTTCAGAGGATGCAACAAACTATAGAAGTATTGTTGGTGCATGACGTGGCTTGAGACTGCGTCGGTATTTCCCCAAAGAGGAAGGGATGATGCAGCACAGCGACGGTAAGTATTTCCCTCAGTTCTGAAACCAAGGTTATCGAACCAGTAGGAGGATCACCAACACCCAATAAGCAGCACCTGCGCACAAACAACAAATACTTGCAACCCGACGCGAAAGAGAGGTTGTCAATCTCTCTACGGTAATAAGATAGATTAGGTAGTGATAGATAGGAGAGATAGATCTCTCAAGAATACAAAATAAAAAGAGTAAATATGCAGCAATATATTTTTGGTTTTTTGGTTTTGTAGATCTGAAAACAAAGAGTGCAAAAAGCATAGATCGGAAAGCAATATGATGGAAAAGTAGACCCGGGGGCCGTAGGGTTCACTAGTGGCTTCTCTCATGAGTATAGCGCACGGTGGGTGAACAAATTACTGTTGGGCAATTGATAGAAAATTGAATAGTCATGACGAAGGCGATGATCATTATATAGGCATCACATCCAAGATAGATAGACCGACTCCTGCCTGCATCTACCTCTATTACTCCACAAATCGACCGCTATCCAGCATGCTCTAATGTATTAAGTGTTGGGGAACGGAGCATGAATTTCAAAAAATTTCCTACGGTCACGCAAGATCTATCCATGGAGATGCATCGCTACGAGAGGGGAGAGTGTGTCTACGTACCCTTGTAGACCGTTAGCGGAAGCGTCTCACAATGCGGTTGATGTAGTCGAACAATCCTCCGAGCTCCACCGATCGAGTACTGAACGTACGGCACCTCCGAGTTTTACACACGTGCAGCTCGGTGACGTTCCTCGCTTTCTTGATCCAGCAAGATGTCGAGGTAGTAGATGAGTTCCGTCAGCACGACGGCGTGGCGACGGTAACGGTGAAGTGATTCCGGCAGGGCTTCGCCTAAGCTCTCCGAAAATATGACCGAGGTGGAAAATAGAGATCGGGGCACTACACACGGCTATGGGACAATTGTGTGTCTCCAAGGGGTGCCCCTCCTCCATATATAAAGGAGGGAGAGGGGAGGAGGCTGACCCTAGGGGCTGCGCCAAGAGTGGGGAGTCCTACTAGGACTCCTTAGTCCTAGTAGGATTCCACCTCCCATACGGAGTAGGAAAGGGGGGAAGGGAGAGGGAAAGGAAAGAGGGGGCTGCGCCCCCTCCCCTAGTCCAATTCGGTTTGGGCAAGGGGGGGCGCGCGCCTCCTCACGTGGCCTGCCTCTCCTTTTCCCGTATGGCCCAAAAAGGCCCATTACTTCTCCCGGTGAATTCCCGTAACTCCCCGGTACTCCGAAAAATACCCGAATCACTCGAAACCTTTCCGACGTCCGAATATAGCCTTCCAATATATGAATCTTTACCTCTCGGACATTCCGAGACTCCTCGTCATGTCCGTGATCTCATCTGGGACTCCGAACAACATTCGGTCACCAATCACATAACTCATATAATACTATATCGTCATCGAACCTTAAGTGTGCGGACCCTACGGGTTCGGGAATGATGTAGACATGACCGAGATGACTCTCCGGTCAATAACCAACAGCGGAACCTGGATGCTCATATTGGTTCCTACATATTCCACGAAGATATTTATCGGTGAATCTCATATGTCAACGTACGTTGTTCCCTTTGTCTGGTGGTATGTTACTTGCCCGAGATTCGATCGTCGGTATCCAATACCTAGTTCAATCTCGTTACCGGCAAGTCTCTTTACTCGTTCCGTAATACATCATCTTGCAACTAACTCTTTAGTCACGGTGCTTGCAAGGCTTCTATGATGCTGTATTACCGAGAGGGCCCAGAGATACCTCTCCGATAGTCGGAGTGACAAATCCCAATCTCGATCCATGCCAACTCAACAAACACTTTCGGAGATACCTGTAGTGCACCTTTATAATCACCCAGTTACGTTGTGACGTTTGATACACCCAAAGTATTCCTACGGTATCCGGGAGTTGCATGATCTCATGGTCAGAGGAACGTGTATTTGACATAGTGAAAGCAATAGCAATAAACTGAACGATCATTTGCTATGCTAACGGTTGGGTCAAGTCCATCACATCATTCTCCTAATGATGTGATCCCGTTATCAAATGACAACTCATGTCCATGGTCAGGAAATCTTGACCATCTTTTGATCAACGAGCTAGTCTAGTAGAGGCTTACTAGGGACTCAGTATTTGTCTATTATCCACACATGTATTAAGTTTCCAGTCAATACAATTCTAGCATGAATAATAAACCATTATCTTGAACAGAGAAATATGATAATAAACACTTTATTAATTGCCTCTAGGGCATATTTCCAACAGTCTCCCACTTGCACTAGAGTCAATAATCTAGATTACATCTCCATGTAATTAACCCTTAATCAGTTCTAAAGCTGATCATGTTTTGCTTGTGAGAGAGGTTTTAGTCAACGGGTCTGCAATATTCAGATCCATGTGTTCTTGGCAAATCTCTATGTTATATGTAGATGCTGCTACCACACTCTGTTTGGAGCTACTCCAAAAGATTTCCCCACTATACTTATCCGGTCTGAGACTCATAGTCTTTCGGATCAGTGTTTAAAGCTTGCATCGACGTAACCCCTTACGACGAACTCTTTATCATCTCTATTCCCGAGAAATTCTTCCTTAGTCAACTTAAGGATAATTTGACCGCTGTCCAGTGATCTACTCCTGGATCACTTTGGTACCTCTTTTTCCAGACACATGGCAAGGCACACAGCTTGGCATACTTTATAGAACCTATGGCCGAGGCATAGGGGATAACCTTCATCCATTCTATTTATTTTGCCGTGGTCGATATTTGAGTCTTACTCAATTTTAGATCTTTCACCACAGTCAAGAACTCCTTCTTTGACTGATCCAATTTGAACTTCTTCAAAATCTTGTCAAGGTATATGTTTTGTGAAAGTCATATGAGGCGTCTCAATCTATCTCTATAGATTTTGATGCCTAACATGTAAACAACCTTTACCTAGATCTTCAAGTCTTACTCCACTTCACACCAGCCAAGAACTTATTTCTTTTGACTTGATCCATTTTGAACTTCTTCAAAATCTCATCAAGGTGTGTGAAAATCTTTTATCAGGTGTCTTGATCTATCTCTATAGATCTCGATGCCCAAACCGTGGATAACTCAAAAACAGGTTTTTATTGAAAAACTCCTTTCAATTAATTCTTTATGCTTTCCAGAAATTCTACATCATTTCCAATCACATATACTTATTAGAAATGTTATAGAGCTCCCACTCACTTTGTTGTAAATACAAGTTTCTCCATAAACTTGCATAAACCCAAACGCTTTGATCACTTCATCAAAGCGAGTATTCCAGCTCCGAGATGCTTGCACCAGTCCATAGATGGATCGCTGGAGCTTGCATACTTTGGTAGCACCTTAAGGATCGACAAAACCTTCCGGTTGCATCATATACAATTCTTCCTTAAGGAATCCATTAAGGAATGCCGTTTTGACGTCCATTTGCCAGATTTCATAATCATAAAATGCGGCAATTGCTAACATAATTCTGACAGACTTTAGCATCGCTACGGGTGAGAAAGTCTCATCGTAGTCAACTCCTTGAACTTGTCGATAACCTTTAGCAACAAGTCGAGCTTTATAGACGGTGATATTACCATCAGCGTCCGTCTTCTTCTTAAAGATCCATTTATTTTCAATAGCTCGCCGTTCATCGGGCAAGTCTACCAAAGTCCACACTTTGTTCTCATACATGGATCCAATCTCGGATTTCATGGCCTCAAGCCATTTGTCGGAATCCGGGCTTGCCATCGCTTCTTCATAGTTCGAAGGTTCACCGTTGTCTAACAACATAACCTCCAAGACTGGATTTCCGTACCACTCTGGTGCGGAACATGTCCTGGTTGACCTTTGAAGTTCTGTAGCAACTTGATCCGAAGCCTCATGATCATCATCATCAACTTCTTCTCTGGTCTGTGTTGGTGTCACAGAAATTTCTTTCTGTGGCGTACTACTATCCAGAGGAGGTACAATTACCTCATCAAGTTCTACTTTCCTCCCACTCACTTCTTTCGAGAGAAACTCCTTCTCTAGAAAGGATCCATTCTTAGCAACGAATACTTTGCCTTCGGATCTGTGGTAGAAGGTGTACCCAATGGTCTCCTTTGGGTATCCTATGAAGACGCACTTATCCGCTTTGGGTTCGAGCTTATCTGGCTGAAGCCTTTTGACATAAGCATTGCATCCCCAAACTTTCAGAAACGACATCTTAGGTTTCTTGCAAACCACAGTTCATACGGTGTCATCTCAACGGATTTAGACGGTGCCCTTGTTTAAAGTGAATGCAGCTGTCTCTAATGCATAACCCCAAAATGATAGTGGCAAATCGGTAAGAGACATCATAGAACGCACCATATCCAATAGAGTACGATTACGACGTTCGGACACACCATTACGCTGTGGTGTTCCATGTGGCGTGAGCTGTGAAACAATTCCACATTGTCTTAAGTGATTGCCAAACTCGTAACTCAAATATTCTCCTCCACGATCAGATCGTAAGAACTTTATTTTCTTGTTACGATGGTTCTCTACTTCACTCTGAAATTCTTTGAACTTTTCAAATGTTTTAGATTTATGCTTCATCAAGTAGACATAATCATATCTACTCAAATCATCAGTGAACGTGAGAACATAACGATATCCACCGCGCGCCTCAACACTCATCGGACCGCATACATCGGTATGTATTATTTCCAATAAGTTTGTTGCTCGCTCCATTGTTCCGGAGAACGGAGTTTTAGTCATCTTGCCAATAAGGCACGGTTCACATGTCTCAAATGATTCATAATCAAGAGATTCCAAAAACCCATCTGCATGGAGTTTCTTCATGTGTTTAACACTGATATGACCTAAGCGGCAGTGCCACAAATATGTGGTACTATCATTATCTTTTGGCATTTGTGTTATGAACATATGTATTACTACGATCAAGATTCAATAAACCTTTCATTTTAAGTGCATGATCATCAATGATATTATCCAAATAAATAGAATAACAATTATTCTCTGAAATTGAATAACCGTCTTGCAATAAACACTATCAGATATAATGTTCATGCTTAACGCAAGCACCAAATAACAATTATTTAGGTTCATCACTAATCCTGAAGGTAGAGAGAGCGTGGCGATGGTGATCACATCAACCTTGGAGACACTTCCAATGCACATCGTCACCTCGTTCTTAGCTAGCCCTCGTTTATTCCGAAGCTCCATGTTTCAAGTTGTAAGCAACTGAACAAGTATCAAATACCCAGGTGCTCCTACGAGTACTAGTAAGGTACATATCAATAACATGTATATCAAATATCTTTGTTGACATTGCCAGTCTTATTATCTGCCAGTTACTTTGGGGAAGTTCCGCTCCCTGTGACATTTCCCTTTGCAATGGGAGCACTAAGTCTTGGGTTTGGTTCAGCCTTGGGTTTCTTCGCGTGAGCGGCAACTGTTTTACCGTTCTTCTTGAAGTTCCCTTTTCTTTCCCTTGCCCTTCTTGAAACTAGTGGTCTTAATAACCATCAACACTTGATGCTCCCTTTTTTTTATTTCTACATCCGCAGATTCTAGCATCGCGAATAGCTTAAGGATCTTCTATCCCTTGCATGTTTATAGTTCATCACGAAGATCCAGTAGCTTAGTGATAGTGACTAGAGAACTCTATCAATCACCACTTTATTCGGAAGTCTAACTCCCACTTGATTCAAGTGTTTGAAGTACTCAGACATTCTGAGTACATGCTCACTAACGGAGCTGTTCTCCTCCATCTTGTAGCTATAGAACTTGTCGAAGGTGTCATACCTCTCGACCCGGGTGTGAGCTTGAAAAACAATTTTTCAGCTCTTGGAACATCTCATATGCTCCGTGTTGCTCAAAACATATTTGGAGCTCCGGTTCTAAGCCGTAAAGTATGGCGCACTGAACTATCGAGTAGTCATCTATTCTTTTCTGCCAGACGTTCATAACGTCCTCAGACGAAGCCGTAGGGGTATTTCACTGAGCGGTGCATTAAGGACATAAGCCTTCTGTGCAGCAGTGAGGACAATCCTCAGATCACGGACCTAGTCCGCATAGTTGCTTCCATCAACTTTCAACTTCGTTTTCTCTAGGAACATAATAAAAACAGGGGAACTACAGCGCGGTCTATTGATCTACCACATAAACTTGCTAAGACACTTTTGACTATGTTCATGATAATTGAAGTTCAATTAATCAAATTACTTAAGAACTCCCACTTAGATTAACATCCCTCAAGTTGTCTAAGTGTAACATGATCCACATCAAACTAACCCACGTCCGATCATCACGTGAGGTGGATTAGTTATCAATGGTGAACATCTTTCATGTTGATCATATCTACTATATGACTCATGTTCGACTTTTCAGTCTCTTGTGTTCCGAGGCCATATCTGTATATGCTAGGCTCGTCAAGTTTAACCCAAGTATTCTGCGTGTGTAAAACTGGCTTACACCCGTTGTATGCGAACGAAAGAATCCATCACACCCGATCATCACGTGGTGCTTAGAAGCGTCGAACCTTCGCAACGGTGCATACTAGGGGAGAACACTTTATCTTGAAATTTAGTGAAGGGATCATCTTATAATGCTACCGTCGTCCTAAGCAAAATAAGATGCATAAAAGGATTAACATCACATGCAATTCAATATATGTGACATGATATGGCCATCAACGTCTTGTGCCTTTGATCTCCATCAGCAAAGCACCGTCATGATCTCCATTGTCACCGGGTTGACACCTTGATCTCCATCGTAGCGTCGTGACACCTTGATCTCCATCGCAGCGTCGTGGTCGTCTCGCCGGCTATTGCTACTACTACTACTGCTAACTCATAGCGGTAAAGTAAAGCAATTACATAGCGTTGGCATTGCATACAATAAAGAGACAACCATAAGGCTCCTGCCGGTTGCCTGATAACTTTACAAAACATGATCATCTCATACAACAACTTATATCACATCATGTCTTGACTATATCACATCACCAGCATACCCTGCAAAAACAAGTTAGACGTCCTCTACTTTGTTGTTGCAAGTTTTACGTGGCTGCTACGGGTTTGCAAGAACCGTTCTTACCTACGCAAAACCACAACGTGGTGTAGTGATTGCTTTTTGATCTTCTAAAAGAACCCTCTTCATTGAAACCGATTCAACTAAAGTGAGAGAGACAGACACCCGCCAGTCACCTTTATGCAACGAGTGCACGTAGCGGTGAAACCTGTCTCGCGTAAGCGTACGCGTAATGTCGGTCCGGGCTGCTTCATCTCACAATACCGCCGAATCAAGTATCAACTAGTAACGGCAAGCAATATGTATACACCCACGCCCACAACTCACTTGTGTTCTACTCGTGCAAATCACATCTACGCATAGACCTGGCTCGGATGCCACTGTTGGGGAACGGAGCATGAATTTCAAAAAATTTCCTACGCTCACGCAAGATCTATCCATGGAGATGCATCGCTACGAGAGGGGAAAGTGTGTCTACGTACCCTCGTAGACCGTTAGCGGAAGCGTCTCACAACGCGGTTGATGTAGTCGAGCAATCCTTCGAGCTCCACCGATCGAGTACCGAACGTACGGCACCTCCGAGTTCTACACACGTGCAGCTCGGTGACGTTCCTCGCCTTCTTGATCCAGCAAGACGTCGAGGTAGTAGATGAGTTCCGTCAGCACGACGGCGTGGCGACGGTAACGGTGAAGTGATTCCGGCAGGGCTTCGCCTAAGCTCTCCGAAAATATGACCGAGGTGGAGAACAGAGATCGGGGCACCGCACACGGCTATGGGACAATTGTGTGTCTCCAAGGGGTGCCCCTCCTCCGTATATAAAGGAGGGAGAGGGGAGGAGGCTGACCCTAGGGGCTGCGCCAAGAGTGGGGAGTCCTACTAGGACTCCTTAGTCCTAGTAGGATTCCACCTCCCATACGGAGTAGGAAAGGGGGGAAGGGAGAGGGAAAGGAAAGAGGGGGCTGTGCCCCCTCCCCTAGTCCAATTCGGTTTGGGCAAGGGGGGGCGCGCGCCTCCGCACGTGGCCTGCCTCTCCTTTTCCCGTATGGCCCAAAAAGGCCCATTACTTCTCCCGGTGAATTCCCGTAACTCCCCGGTACTCCGAAAAATACCCGAATCACTCGGAACCTTTCCGACGTCCGAATATAGCCTTCCAATATATGAATCTTTACCTCTCGGACATTCCGAGACTCCTCGTCATGTCCGTGATCTCATCCGGGACTCCGAACAACATTCGGTCACCAATCACATAACTCATATAATACTATATCGTCATCGAACCTTAAGTGTGCGGACCCTACGGGTTCGGGAATGATGTAGACATGACCGAGACGACTCTCCGGTCAATAACCAACAGCGGAACCTGGATGCTCATATTGGTTCCTACATATTCCACGAAGATCTTTATCGGTGAACCTCATATGTCAACATACGTTGTTCCCTTTGTCTGGTGGTATGTTACTTGCCCGAGATTCGATTGTCGGTATCCAATACCTAGTTCAATCTCGTTACCGGCAAGTCTCTTTACTCGTTCCGTAATACATCATCTTGCAACTAACTCTTTAGTCACGGTGCTTGCAAGGCTTCTGTGATGCTGTATTACCGAGAGGGCCCAGAGATACCTCTCCGATAGTCGGAGTGACAAATCCCAATCTCGATCCATGCCAACTCAACAAACACTTTCGGAGATACCTGTAGTGCACCTTTATAATCACCCAGTTACGTTGTGACGTTTGATACACCCAAAGTATTCCTACGGTATCCGGGAGTTGCATGATCTCATGGTCAGAGGAACGTGTATTTGACATAGTGAAAGCAATAGCAATAAACTGAACGATCATTTGCTATGCTAACGGTTGGGTCAAGTCCATCACATCATTCTCCTAATGATGTGATCCCGTTATCAAATGACAACTCATGTCCATGGTCAGGAAATCTTGACCATCTTTTGATCAACGAGCTAGTCTAGTAGAGGCTTACTAGGGACTCAGTATTTGTCTATTATCCACACATGTATTAAGTTTCCGGTCAATACAATTCTAGCATGAATAATAAACCATTATCATGAACGGAGAAATATGATAATAAACACTTTATTAATTGCCTCTAGGGCATATTTCCAACATTAAGTTCATGGAAAAATGGAGTAATGCAATAAGAACGATGACATGATGTAGACAAGATCTATTCATGTAGGAATAGACCCCATCTTGTTATCCTTAATAGCAACGATACATGCATGTCTTGCTGCCCCTTCTGTCACTGGGAAAGAACACCGCAAGATCGAACCCATCACAAAGCACCTCTTCCCATGTCAAGAAAAATCGATCTAGTCGGCCTAACTAAACCAAAGATTCGGAGAAGAAATACGAGGCTATAAGTAATCATGCATATAAGAGATCAAAGAAGACTCAAATAATATTCATGGATAGAAACTGATCATGAACTCAAAATTCATCGGATCCCAACAAACACACCGCAAAAGTTACATCAAATAGATCTCCAAGAGACCATTGTATTGAGAATCATAAGAGAGAGAGAAGAAGAAGCCATCTAGCTACTACCTACGGACCCGTAGGTCTATGGTGGACTACTCACGCATCATTGGAGAGGCACCTATGAGGAAGATGAACCCCTCCGTGATGGTGTTTAGATTGGATCTCGCGGTTCTGGAACATGCGGCTGCTGGAATTGTGTTTCGTCGACTCCCCTAGGGTTTTTGGAATATTTGGGAATTTATAGGCATCAGAGGCGGTGCGGAAGGGGGCCGAGGAGGGCACAACCCATCAGGGCGCGCCGGGCACCCCCTGGCGCGCCCTGGTGGGTTGTGCTCTCCACAGCCCACCTCTCCGGCAGTTGTTTGGCCCACTGGGTGTCTTCTGGTCTAGAAAAAATCTCCAAAAAGTTTCGTCGCGATTGGACTCCGTTTGGTATTGATTTTCTGCGAAGTAAAAAACAAGCAAAAAACAGCAACTGACACTTTGGCACTATGTCAATAGGTTAGTCCCAAAAAATGATATCAAGTTGTTATAAAATGATTGTAAAACATCCAAGAATGATAATATAACAGCATGGAACAAGCAAAAATTATAGATACGTTGGAGACGTATCAACAACCTCAAGCTTAATTCCTACTCGTCCTCGAGTAGGTAAATGATAAAAACAGAATTTTTGATGTGGAATGCTGCTTAACATGTTCATCACATTCTTTTCTTTTGTATAGCATGGACATTTGGACTTATAATGATTCAAAGCAATAGTCTAGTTTTAACATAATGACTTCAATACTCAAGCATGTCAACAAGCAACCATGTCTTTCAAAATATCAACACTAAAGAAAGTTATCCCTAGCCCATCATGCTCAATCATTGATCCATTCATGAAACACACTCAAATATTAGCTATGAACAATGCTCAAGTACGATCATAGTGCCCCCTAGTTGGTGCTTATAAGAGAAGATGGAGACTCAAAATAAAAATTGCATAAAGTAAAAGATAGGCCCTTCGCAGAGGGAAGTAGGGATTTGTAGAGGTGCCAGAGCTCAAGGTTTAAATTGAGAGAGAAAAAATATTTTGGGTGGCATGCTTTTCCTGTCAACGAAAACGACAAAGTAGCTCACAATACTTTCCATGTTAGATATATCATAGGCGGTTCCCAAACAGAAAATAAAGTTTATTCCTTTTTCCACCAAACTTTCACTTTCCATGGCGGGCCGTATCCACGGTTGCCTTCCATACCAACACTTTCCAAGGAATTTATCATTTGACAACATAAAGTAAATATTTTTTCTTTTTTCATTTCGGGAATGGGCATCCTTATTTCCTCTACACTCTCGTGCAATGACAAGTGAATAAACACTCATCTTGAGAATAACACATCTAGCATGGAAAAATATTGGACACTCCCCACCGTTTCATGAGCGGTACGGGCACACAAAAGAGAAAATTTATTTTGAAAATTTAGAGATGGCACATACAAATTTGCTTGGAACGGCATGGAAATACCGCATATAGGTAGGTATGGTGGACTCATAAGGCTAAATTTGGTTTAAGGATTTTGGATGCACAAGTAGTATTTCTACTTAGTACAAGTGGAGGCTAGCAAATAGATTGGGAAGCAACCAAACCAAGAAATGAAAATTCACGTAAGTGAGCATTGAACATAACTAACACCGAATAATGCACCACAAGTAGGATGTAACTTCATTGCATAACTATTGACTTTCGTGCATCATAGGGAATCACAAACCTTAACACCAATATTCCTACTAAGCACAATTACTCACTAACATGACTCACATATTACTATCATCATGTTTCAAAACTATTACAAGGAATCAAGTTTAATTCGTCCAATGATCTTCATGAAAGTTTTTATTATATCCTCCTTGATTATCTATCACTTGGGGACTAGTTTCATATATTGCCATTGCTTTTTGGCAAGCTCAAACAAATTTAAGTGAAGCACATGAGCATAAAGATTTCATCTCTAAAAAGGGTATAAGTGAAGCATGAGAGGATTTGTTCAAAATTTACCTACTCTAAACTTAACTAAGTGAAGCATGAGAGTATTTCTACAAAAATCTCCAAGCACACCGTGCTCAAAAGGATATAACACTACTAGGAGAAACCCTACTAGTAGCGCTTGAAAAACCTATAGTAGTAGCGCTGGGTCCAGCGCTACTGCTAACGCGCTATAGCTAAGTTGTAGCAGTAGCGTTGGTTGGTGCAGCGCTACTGCTAAGTATGGTTAGCAGTAGCGCTGCGCTGACCAGCGCTACTGCTAACTCTCTGTAGCGCTGCAGAAAGGCAAGCGCTGCTGCTAATCCAGCGCTGCTGCTAGTATTCCTGCTTTCACAGGTTCATAACCCCTCTACGTATTTGGGATGTATTTATACAGGCTCTATACAGTAGTTTCATTAGATCACAATAAACATACACTATTCTCATCATATCATACACATACAGTAGTCTCGTCATACTATCATCATCATCATTCAACACAAATATCATCACATCTCGAAAATAGCGATACACAAGTCATGTCATGTCTCGAATAAGTGCAACTGCATGGTCATGGCACACACACAAGTTTCATCATCTCTATCTAAACCATGATGTAGAAGAGAAGAGCGATCAGCATGAGCAAGACCGCGACTATGTAGTACTTGAGGCACCGACGGTTCCGCCCCCGCTCTTGCCGAAGCGTCCACCTCAAGTAACTACTTTCCGCTTCGGCTCTACTGTCGAACCCTCTGTGGCTAGCACCCAGGTACTTGTCCACCTAGGCCTGAGCGTCTGGCCAGTGGTCGTAGACTCCTGGAACCCTCCCAACGAACACGGCGTAGCAGTCCTTCGCCATCTCTGATCTATGTACTTGCATCGTCAGTTGATGAACTGAACGATAATATGCAACATAATGTACTTAAGAAAACAAAGAGGCATAATTAGCAAAATACAAGCAACCTATAGTAAACATAAATGACGAAGTTCCTCATACCCAAACTAATTAACTAGAGCGATCTACGCTAGTTCAGGACCACGGTTTAATTACATCACATAGTTTCGTCTGGACGCTGGTGACACATATATTGTCAACGACAATCAGTCCTCCATGTCGGCGGTCCAATCTTCATAGTCAGGGAGGAAGCACCCGAGCTTCTTGAAAGGCTTTAGGTCCAGACGCTGAGCGATTAGCAGTGCTCGGACATCATCCCGCGTGATTGGCCCATGGTAGAACATCCCTGTTGGTTCGAGGACCTGCTTCATGATCACTTGGGCAAGTTCACACTGTACGTGATAAAACTCAGCTCGGATTCGATGATCCGGTGTCTTTCCTATGCTTGTGGCCCAGTTGACAATCTCAGCATCATTGGTAGTAGCTGACATACGAAGGCGTTGATTATCCCTTCTGAACTCGAGCAGGTGATGCATGAGGTAGAATCCATCAGCCTTACTGATGTGCGGTTGCTGGATGCAGCAGAAGTCAGTCTTATGGCTGAAAACCAGCCCGTTCTTCCTGTACTTTTTCACCTTGATATATCCACCAGACAGGCTGAAGGTTAACAGGGCACTATCGATAACACTCTTTATGTGCTTGTAATCCTTTTTCTTGATGTTCTTCGATGATTCCAAGTATATAGCATGGGAGTATTCTGGGTACAGAACGATGAGGACGGCGCCCCCCCCCCCCCCCGCTGCGCAAATTAAGTACACCTCAAATTAGCCTCCATGCTTGCAAAGGAATGATTAACACTTACGAAAGGATATGCGCAGATGACTTACGTGGGATGATAAGGCAGGAGAATCGCTTCCTTGTCCTTATTAGCAATCATGAAGCCGCCGATGTACTTGCTCGCATAGTCACGGTGCTCTTTGCAGACATCCAAGAAGCTCTCGTGCATATGGTACGGGTCCGCGACGCAGATATATTTTATGTTCTCGATCCTGATGATGTAGTTGAGATACAGCGCATACATGCGGATGAACTGGAAATCCAGCTTGGTCATGTGGAACATGTCGTAGATGTAGTCAAATCGTAGGATGAACTTATCCGCGGGCCATCCCTCGACGTACAACTTCCCACCCAGCACCTGAGCCGCGTAAAGCGGGTAACCTGGTTTTTCCGAGATGAGAAGGCTTTTCTCTCTGGCCAGCACATCATCATGAAGTCTCCTTAGATCATTGTTCAGTATGTCCTCTAGCGCTTTCTGAGGTAGGATTGGGTGGCCGGCGACATGGAAATGCTCCGCACCTACGACAGGTATTCTGTCTACCTCCCGGGGCTTCAGAGGCGGCTGGCTGCTTGAAGCAGCTCTGGCGCCTTTAGGGCCTTTCCTCTCCGGTCTCCTCCTTTGCTTCTTGGCGGGTGGCGGTAGTGAGCCCACCATACCTTCCCTAACCACCACCCCCAGTGTCGTTGGGCTAATCAGTGGACGGCCCTCGGGTTGTTGCTGGGTAGAGGCGGCATCTGGAGGCGTCTCCTGTGAGGATCGCTTGAAGAGAGACTTTTTGCATTCCGCCTTAGGACGTTCCGGCTCCGGCAAATCAGGCAGCATCAAGTCATCATCTCCACGCTCATAGCCTGAGTCTTCATTGTCCTGAGCCATCAATCCTCCATCATCATAGGCGGTATTGAAATACTTGTCTGGGTCATCATCATCCTCCTCCATGTCATCATCAGCATTTGCTTCTTCGACAACGGGGGCGACGTCATCTGGCACTAATGGAGGCTCTCCCTCGCGTCGTCCGCTATCACCCGCCACGACAGGTGCAGGTAATTTGGTAGGTGGGGTGGTGTTCATACCTTCTTAAGAAGCTGTCGTTGGTGTGATACTGGGCGCCTCGACACGAAGAAGAGTCTTCGGCCAAGGCAAGAACCAGCTCTTGCATGCGCCAATCCGTTGAGGGGTCTCCTCGTCATCGACTGGTACCGGAGGAGGCAAATCCTCGAAGCCCGCTAAGACACTGGCCACGTTAACCTTGAAGACGTCATCGGGCATCTCTCGGTTGTGGAACATGCGGTCCTTCGGCTTCACGATCGTTGCCTTTCCCACGGCCACCTTCTGGCCCTTGATGTCGTACAGTAGGGTGCACGGGGTATCGTTGGCCTACGAAGACATGTATGCGACGTCAAACATCCGAAAGGCAACTAAAACGGAAGACTATATAGACATGCTGGTGAAAAGGGTATGACGCGTAATTATCATGAGGGTGTCGAGCTCAGCCATAGACGAAGGCCCGCCAAGTAGGCCAGAGACGGAGGACGGGCTGCTATGAACAGGAGCGGGAGCATGTGCGGTGGCGTGAGCAGGTGCTGGTGGTGCGATGTTCACCGAATTGCTCCCGACGTAGCTGGGAAGGGGAAAGTCCGCTCGCCCTTTATCTGGATTTTTCTTCGTCCATTCAAAAAATGCCGGAAGCAAGCTGGAAATGGAAGATGTGAAGTCAGCCGTGACGCCAGCTACCACTGCACTGACCCTTGCATCGACTATCTGTTCCAACTCTGCTTTGGTCTCAGCTTTGGACTTATTGATCACAAGCGCGACCTTCTGGTCGATGGTCTGTTGAGTAAGCAACTTTCTCTTCCTTCTTTCCTCTAGCTCCTCACGGTAGCACGTCTTCCACGAGGCGCCATCTCCGACGCCGTGCACACGTCCATAGGACGGCGGTGTGTCCTCCGGGACCTTTTTCAGTATGTTTGGGCCCGGTTGAAATGGGTGTCCCACTTGGGCCTCGCCGACGACTGTGACGACTCGTCGCTTTCGGCTGCCTTTTGGTGCTGCTCTTTCTGCAAAAGGAATGTGGATGGTTTACTAATAATGTGACAAAACTTGTAGTCGAATTGATTGGAAGCTAATATGATAATGTGGTAATATAACAATTACCAGAAGTCTCATGAACTCCCTCGTGTTCGGGTCCGTGTAAAAGGTCTTCTTGACGTGGTCCCACTTGTACTGGGCCCTGATCCAGTCACGCTCCAGCGGGTCGGTGAACTCCGCCAAGGGGTCTGGGATTCCGTGACTTTCACGTTCAGCGTCCTCCTTGGCCCATACGTGCCTCTTCCCCTCGTAACCACGGCTTCCGAGGCGGTGGGGAGGCATGTTCCTGGCCTGGAGCGCCTTCATTTTCTCTGACTTTTTCTTGGTTTCATCTTTAGCGCAAGTCTCCTTGAATTTTTCAAAGTCCTCTTCCGTAAGTGTCGGATTGTCAGCATGAATCTTGGACCACGGTTCATTCTTATCAATCACTTTTTTCACCCGAACTTTCCAGGCGGACAAGTCGTTGGTGAACGTCACCATCGCCTTGTTGTTTATCTTTGTCATGGCGTCGTCGTCCCACGGTTCTTTGCTTTCTGTGCGGCCGGGGAACAGGAACCTATTGTGCAACTTCTTTAGGAGCATGTGCTCCATATGTGGTATCTTCTTCAACTTCTCGTCGTTGATGTTGGCGGTTTCCCTGAGGATGCATCCTAGTTGATTGCCCTAGCACGAGCGCGCTTCATCCGGCGTCGTTGGCTCTAATTTCTTGGGGTGCATCTCCATGACCACAATTTGTCCGATGCCGAGCTCATTTGGTCTTCGTGACCTCTTCTGCTTCGGTGCTTTACCGGCTACGACAGCATCGTTGCCGGTCTCGGGGGTGGTGTCGGTGTCGGTGCCAGTGCTGGTGCCGGTGTCGGCGTCGGTGTCGGGGTTGGTGCCACTGCCGCCACCATGCACCCCCATTCGGTGTCCGTCCAGGTAATCGAAATAGTGATTTGCTGCCTCGATGGGGTCTTCTTTGAGGCGAGCAGAACCCCCGGCTGAGGCGTGGCTAGACATGTTTCCTATTCAACAATTGTAAATAAAAGATATAATGAAGAGAAAAAAGGGGCCTATATTTGGTCGGAATGTTGATTCATTCCCCTTCCGGCAAATCCCGGGCACTCCATATGTCCTAGTTTCTAGCACAAGTCATGCCGAAAATCATGGAAATTTTCGGCATGACCTTTGCTAAAAAGTGGACATATGGAGCGCCTGAAATTTGCCGGAACGGAAATGAATCAACATTCCGGCAAAACATAGGCCACTCGGATATTCTTCGACATTCAACCAACATTGCAAAATCATATAATATCATGCGCAGATTCAGATAAAATGCGTCTATAATACACCCGGTTCAGAAAAACATTAAAACATTTTATAACAGCGAACGAAGGGAGTAACAAGTAACTTGGTCTGAAGAAACGTTTCTTCAGACTCCGGGTTACAGGTGGCACTGCACTGGCTAGTGTCATGCATACATGAAGGAAGCATCCCAAACAACCTAGGCAAATTAAATCACACAAGAAGTTGACCTAGCTGGTAGTCATGATGGATGAAACCAAAAATACACAGATCGGACCTCACCTCACCACACACACATCGTTTACAGGAGAAAATATGGTTACGAATTGGAACCAAAGTTAGACTATTTATTTGTTCAGAGTTGAGAGTTGAGCAATTTTATTGTTTATTATTCTGTAATGAGCAAACATAGAGCAAGAAAAAAAAACACCATTGATTGATTTGGTGACAAAACAAGTTGGTCGGTTTCTATTTCCTGATATGAAAATGATGCTATCTTGATACAAATTTAATGAGTTCATGGTGGCATCTTATATTAGGGTACAGTTTTCAGGCAAGACTTGAAAAAATGATTATTTAAACTTCAGAGGAAAAGCTCATTGGTTCCCTGTCGAATCTATCCACGATTTTTTCTCTGCCCCTGTTTTCCCCGGCCTAGGAAACCCTAGCTAGCGGTCAGCGGCAGCGGTGTGCATCTCGGGCTAATGAATGTAGAGAAGAAGGACGGGGAATCGCCGGAGGGAGCTCACCTTGGTTGAGCGAAGGTTGAGGCTGCAGGCGGCAGCGAGGTCGAGGGCGGGCCCGCGTGGCGACGGTGAGGTCGAGGGAGGGCTCGGGCGACGGCCGGCGTCGAGGTCGACGACGGGCAGGGGCGACAGCGGGCAGGGGCGACGGCGGGAGGGGCGACAGCGGGCAGGGGCGACGGCCGGCGGCGATAGAGTGGGGGGAGAGGTGGAGATCGAGGGGGGGATTCGGACTTGGCCAAATTTTGAGCCCGCGCGGCGGGGTTAACTAAAAATAGCAGTAGCGCTGGGTTAGGATCCAGCGCTATAGCTAAATTAGCTATAGCGCTGTGTGGTAATCCAGCGCTACTGCTAACTGTTTTAATTTTTAGTTTTTTTTAATTCTAAATTACACATAGTAGTAGCGCTTTGTTAGGATCCAGCGCTATAACTATATTAGCTATAGCGCTGGTTCATAATCCAGCGCTACTGATATGTTTTCTTTTCTTTTTATTATTTTCCTTTTCTTTTCTGTTTACTTTTCTTTTTCTTTTATATTACTTTCTTTCTCCCTTTTGTTTTTGTTTTTTTGTATTGCTTTCTCCCTTTTGTATTTCTTTTGTATTGCTTTCTCCCTTTCTGTTTACGACGGCGTCTCCCTCCCACACTGCGCGAATATCACCGGAACCATGCATGTGGTGGTAACATATATATCAGTTGACCGATAACGGTTACTTAAGTGCGTACACAAAATAGATACATATATATAAATGATGGTTTCTTAGCTGCGTCGACGACATTTCACATTGAGCTTCTTCCCTTTCTTGTTCGTTGCCGAATAATTGAGCCCCTCCTTGTGACTTTTCCAGAACCATGGACTATGATCTTTCTTACGTAATGTAGTATTGATTCTTCTTTTCACGTATGCTTCATCGTCATCGTCATCTTCCCTCATCGGGTTGCCGTATTGGTCGTAGTCTTCCTCGTTGGCGACTCCATCCATTCCGACGATGCTCCTTTTGCCTTTCCTCATGACAACACGGCTGGGATTGGTCGGGTCGGTTATGAAGAAGCATTGTGTCACGTGCTTAGCGTGTACCCATGGCTCAGTTTTGGCGATGATGTTAACGTTCACGGTTGCGCTCTTCGCGTCGGGTATAGACATGGTAGTGAAATACTTGTTTTCTCTTACGACGTCCTTAGCCCATCTGACACGGAACATCGTCGCATCGTGCATTCCAGCATAGTCAAGCTCCCAGATCTCTTCGAACCTTCCGTAGAATCTTTCAGTTGTGCCGTTGGCGTCTGTCACGCATTCAATCGTCACCCCGGAGTTCTGGTAATCACTGTCCATGTCTTTGGCCTCCGTGTAGAATGTGTACCCGTTGATATCGTATGACTGATAGGTCACGAGTTTGGGCGCGGGGCCATGTGCTAAGGCGTGTATGAGCAATCCGTCCGAACTGCCCTCTTCCGGGGGATTTTCAAGAACTTTCTCTTTGAACCAACGCAAGAAAGTGGCGTTGTGCTCTACAGTAACTTCGTCGTCCGTCTTGAGCATCCCCTTATCACGGTACTTATTTGCGATGGTTTCTTTGTGTCGTGCCACATAATCATCTACCACATCTAGGTGTTGTAGCACTACTAAGTTAGCCCTGTCAAAGTCGTTCCGTCGATCCGAGTAGTCCACGTGCAATTCCCTCCGGCCGTTGTTGTGACCTTCTCCTCCGAGCCTCCCATCGTGCTTCTTGACGGGCAAACCAACAACAGGGTCTCCGACGCCTATATAATTCTCGCAAAAGGAGATGCACTCATGCGTTAGATACCCCTGGACGATGCTCCCATCGGGACATGACATGTTACGAACGAATCCTTTGATGACCCCATTCATCCTCTCGAACGGCATCATGCTGTGAAGGAATGTCGGCCCGAGGTCGATGATGTCGTCCACGATGTGGACACACAGATGCACCATGACGTCAAAGAACGCGGGTGGGAAGTACATCTCAAGCTCACATAGTATGACAATGATCTCTTCCTGTAGCCTTCGGAGCTACTTCACACTTATGGACTTTCGAGGGATAACGTCGAAGAAGTTGCAGAGACCAGTAAGCGTGTCACGGACGTGCTTGTCCATTATCCCTCTAATGGCAACCGGGAGTATCTGCGTCATCATCACGTGACAGTCATGAGACTTCATCCCGCTGAACCTTTTCTTCTTGGGGTCTAGAAATCTGCTTATCTTCCCACAGTAACCGGAACTGACTTTGATTCCCATAAGGCACTTGATGAATTGATCGATCTCCTTCGCACTTAAGGTGAAGCAAGAACGGGGGCAATAATTCTCCTCCTTCTTGTTGACTTTTCTGCCCCTTTCCCCCTCCTCCGTCTCCGTCTCCGTCTCCTCCGTCGACTTTTTACGGTGGAGATCTTTCCTGATCTTCAAATCTTCCAAGTCTTTCCTTGCCTTCGGCCCGTCCTTGGTCTTCTCCGGCATGTTCATCAGTGTGCCAAGCAAGCTCTCGAGGACATTCTTTGTGATATGCATTTGATCAAGGCAATTAGGCGTGTCGTGATTGGGCCAGTACTCCAAGTCCCAGAAAACAGACCTCGTTTTCCATACCTTCAGTAGCGGCTCCGGCGCCTTTTTCATCGTTCCCGGCACGGGGCACTGTTCCCGGTTTCCAAACGATTTCATGCCATCGGTACTCGCACCAAGCACGATGTTCCTTGGATCTTCTGCAGCAAATCCATATACGGTGTTGAATGCTCTCCACTGGCTACCATCTACGAGGTGTCTCAGCTTCGGATCATCTCCATCGTCGGGCTTCTTCCTCTCCGCGTGCCAGCGCATGAGCTTTGCTTCCTTAGGATCTACGAAATACCGCTGCAGACGGGGAGTGATCGGAAAGTACCATACAACTTTCTGAGGAGCTTTCTTTCCTGCCTTCTTGTATCGAGAAGCATTGCACACTGGACAGCTGGTTTTTTCCGCGTGCTCCCCCCGATAAATGATGCAATCGTTGATGCATGCGTGATACCTAATGTGCGGCAAATCAAAAGGGCAAACGATTTTCTTGGCCTCATCGACACTAGTAGGACACAGGTTCCCCGCGGGAAGAACTTTATTATGTAGATACTTCAAATGCTCATCGAGGCTTTTGTCTGTCCATTTGTTTTTGGCCTTCGTCTTTAGAAGTTCGAGCGTGAAACTCAAGCGGGTCACCTCAGGATCGCAACCGTCATACAATGGAGTCTTCGAGTCTACTTCAAGTTGCGCCAGCTTGGCCTCCTCTCTAGAAGCAGCTCTCTCGCTAGTCGTACTCTTGCGAAGGAGGTCTCGAACATGAGGGTCCTGCACGACTGCACTTAGTAGCATCGAAGACTGCGGCGTGACCGCCGCCTCTTCTCCACCATGTCCGGACTCTTCTTCGCCGTGTCCGGAATCTTCTCTGCCGCCGTCATTTAACTCTTCCCCACCGCCATGTCCGGCGCCATCGTCTTCGTGTCGATCGGTCATCTCTTCGTCTAGCCCCATGTCGTTATTCCCTGCCATGTGGACGTCCTCATCATCATCATCTTCACTTATCCACCGAGTATAGCCATCCATGAAACCATTCATCAGCAGGTGCGCCTTCAACCTGCCACGATCAAAAGGGTCCAAAAGGACTCCTTCTTTGCATCCTGTACACGGACATCTAATCCTAGTCCGATTATTTGCATGCATGTCCATCACCACGGATTGCATGTATCGCTCCACCTTCCATCCACTCACCTTCATGACCGACTGCATGCACGGTATAACAAGCAAAAGGGTTATAAACAAAATGCATGCATGCATCAAAGTCATATAAAAATTTGTCATGACCTTGCCTAAAAATAGGACATATCGAGTTTGCTCGAAATTCACCGAAACGGAAATAAATCGACATTTCGGCAAAACATAAGCAACTCGGGGGCATGTCACTCGCACAAATCTCTCCATATCCCAAACACACATATTCCCATTCTTGAAATGAACAACTTTTTACTCACCTATCTCCCGAGAGAGACCGATCGACCGGATGAGGCCTTTCACTACCTATAGGGATCGAAAGTGTGGATGGCTAAATAGCTAGCTAGATCTAGTTGTTGAGGAGGAGAGATGACTCTAGGTAACTAATGGAGAGGGAGAGAGATGAGCTAGCTAGATCTATATCTAATGGAATGGAGGGAGAGCCAAATAAATGAGGTAGGGGGCATTTATGGAGCTAGCTAGAGATGAGAAGGCCATTTATGGAGGAGAGTTATGGTGGAGGGGGGCATTAATGGGGAGAGAAGAGAGGTAGGAGGAAGAGAGAAGAAGGGCAACAATGGTGAGGGGAGAGGGGAAAGGAGGGGGAGAGAGGGCAAAGGGGGGAGGAGGGGGGTGAAAAGGTGGCACCAGCCACGAATAGCAGTAGCGCTGTTTTTCAGAAAGCGCTACTGCTATGTTAGTTAGTAGTAGCGCTTTGCAGAAAGAGCGCTACTATTAGGTGGGGCCCATTAGCAGTAGCGGTTCCACGAAAAAACCGCTACTACTAAAATCTTAGTAGTAGCGTTGTATTCTGGACAGCGCTGCTACTACCAACAGTGTCGGTGGGCTCGTCGGGTCCCGCTTAGCAGTAGCGCTCTTTTTGTTTCCAGCGCTACTGCTAAGTCTTTACTTGTAGCGCTGCTGAAATCCAGCGCTACTGGTAATTACCAGCAGTGCCTGTTACTTTCCAGCGCTACTGATAGTGTCCTTTCTATAAGGTTTCTCCTAGTAGTGTAAGTGAAGCACTAGAGCAATTCTATAGCTCAAAAAGTTTAAGTGAAGCACATAGAGCAATTCTAACAAATCATAGCATGGTTTTGGCTTTCTCAAATAGGTGTGTCCAGAAAGAAAACAAAGTAAAAACTAACAAACAAAGCAAGCAAAGATACAATACAGTCAAAGCAAAACTCATGATATGTGACGAATAAAAATATAGCTCCAAGTAAAATACCGATGGTCGTTAGAAGAAAGAGGGGATGCCACTCGGGGGCAACCCCAAGCTTAGTTGCTTGTTTCTCTTTGAATATACCTTGGGGGTGAGGTAGCATACCCAAGATTAGGCTTTTATCACTCCTTATTCCTTCATCCATCGTGATCTCACCCAAAACTTGAAAACTTCAATCACACAAAACTCAACAAAATCTTCGTGAGATCCGTTAGTATAAGAAAGCAAATCAATACTTTAGGTACTGTTGCAAACCCATTCATATTTTATTATTGCATTAGACCTACTGTATTTTAACTTTATCATGGCTCATACCCTTCAATATAACCCATAGATTCATCAAAACAAGCACACAATGCAACGAAAACAGAATCTGTCTTAAACAGAACAGTCTGTAGTAATCTGTACTCTACCCATACTTATGTAACTCTAAAAATTCTGAAAAATTAGGAAAACGTAAGGAATTTGTACAAAAACACTGTGTCAAAATTTCATCTCAAGATCACATTCCAGCAAAAAATGAAAATTCATATACTGGATGCAAAGTTTCTGTTTCAGATCCAGCATCGCTTCTACTCATCCTATGAATCATCCTAAAGGATTTACTTGGCACAAACACTAAATAAACCATAAAAACACAATCATAAAAGAGGCATAATTGTTTCAACACTCAAAAACAGAAAGGAAAAAGCAAAAATTTATTTATTCATTGGGTTGCCTCCCAACAAGCGCTATCGTTTTACGCCCCTAGCTAGGCATAACGCATAGATTCAAGTATTGTCATCCTTAGTTTTGGATCCATAGGATGCCCTCATGATTGATTCATATGGTGGCTTAATTCTTGTTCTAGGGAAGTGTTCCATACCCTTTCTCAAGGGAAATTGAAAACGAATATTTCCTTCTTTCATATCAATCACGGCACCTATAGTGCGTAAAAACGGTCTACCAAGTATAATGGGACAAGACGGATTGCAATCAATATCAAGCACAATAAAATCAATAGGCACATAGTTCCTATTTGCAAGAATAAGAACATCATTAATTCTTCCCAAAGGCTTTTTAATAGTAGAATCCGCCAAGTGCAAATTAAGAGAACATTCTTCAATATTGGTAAGACCAAGCACATCACATAGAGATTTCGGAATCGTGGAAACACTAGCACCCAAATCACACAAAGAAAAGAATTCATAATTTTTAATCTTGACCTTAATGGTAGGTTCCCACTCATCATGTAATTTTCTAGGAATAGAAATCTCCAACTCCAACTTTTCTTCAAAAGATTTCATCATGGCATCAACGATATGTTTAGTAAAAGCTTTATTTTGCTCATAAGCATAGGGTGAATTCAACATGGATTGCAACAAAGAAATACACTCAATCAAAGAGCAACTATCATAATTAAAGTCTTTGCAATCCAAGATAGTGGGCACATCACTAGTTAAAGTTTTGACCTCTTCAAACCCACTTTTAGCAAAATTTTCATCAAGATTTTCACCCTCCAAATTATTGGGACGCCTTCTAGCTAAAGTTGACCCTACTTCAGTCCCTTCATTATCAATTTTAACATTACTAAACAAGGAATCAATAGAAGAAACACCAATCACTTTAAGATCTTCATCTTTTTTACGAAGGCAATCACTAGAAAACGATCTTTCTAAGATTTCTCTTTTAGCTCTAAGCATAGCGTTTCTTTTCTTACTTTCATCCATAGAGACATATAAAGCTTTAATAGATTCATCAATCTTAGGCACAAAATCTTTCAACTTGAGATTTTCAACATCATGAGAAATTCTATCAATGCTTCTAGACATATCATTAATCTTATTCAACTTTTCCTCTATCGTAGTATTGAAAGCCTTTTGCGCATTGATAAATTCTTTAATATTACTCTCAAGATCAGAGGTGTTACTATTATTATTGTAGGAAGAATTGCCATAGGAATTACCATAATTATTAGAGGAATTTCCAGAAAAAGGCCTAGGATTAAAATTACCTCTATAAGCATTGTTATTGAAATTGTTTCGCGAGACAAAGTTCACATCTACGGAATCACTATTTTGCTCAATCAAAGTAGACAAAGGCACATCATTAAGATCAATAGGAACATTTTTACTAGCAACCAATTTCATCAAAGCATCAACTTTATCACTCAAAGTACTAATTTCCTCTACCGAATTAACTTTTTTACTAGTAGGTGCTCTTTCGGTATGCCATTGAGAGTAATTAGCCATGATATTATCTAGCAATTTAGTAGCTTCACCCAAAGTAATCTCCATAAAAGTACCACCCGCGGCGGAATCTAAAAGATTTCCAGAGACAAAATTCAATCCCGCATAAAAAATTTGTATGATCATCCAAAGATTTAAACCATGAGTAGGACAATTTCTTAGCATCAACTTCATTCTTTCCCAAGATTGTGCAACATGTTCATTCTCAAGTTGCTTAAAATTCATGATTTGCGTCCTAAGGGAAATAATTTTCGCGGGCGGAAAATACTTAGTGATAAAAGCATCCTTGCACTTATTCCAAGAATCGATACTATTGCGAGGCAAAGAAGAAAACCAAATTTTAGCACGATCTCGCAGGGAAAAAGGAAATAGTTTCAACTTCACAATATCATTGTCTACATCTTTTTTCTTTTGCATATCACACAATTCTACTAACGTGTTTAGATGGGACGCGGCATCCTCATTAGGAGTACCGGCAAATTGATCTTTCATGACAAGATTCAACAAAGCGGCATCAATATCACAAGACTCCGCACTAGTGGCGGGAGGAGCAATAGGCGTACTAATAAAATCATTGTTATTAGTATTGGAAAAATCACACAACTTGGTGTTCTCTTTAGTCATCGTGACTACGCAAACAAGATTGCAAGCAAGGAAGAGATCCGGCAAGAAAAAAGGGCAAACAAAAAAAAGAGGGCGAATAAAATGGCAAATTGGTGAAGTGGGGGAGAGGAAAACGAGAGGCAAATGGCAAATAATGTAATGGAAAGGAGATGAGATTTGTGATTAGAAACCTAGTAGATGATGGTGGAGTCCCCTCGACGCCTACGATAGGCACGTAGAAGAGACCGCTTCCTCCCCGGCAACGGCGCCAGAAATTCCTTTGACGTGGCTTGAGACTGCGTCGGTATTTCCCCAAAGAGGAAGGGATGATGCAGTACAGCGATGGTAAGTATTTCCCTCAGTTATGAAACCAAGGTTATCGAACCAGTAGGAGGATCACCAACACCCAATAAGCAGCACCTGCACACAAACAACAAATACTTGCAACCCGACGCGAAAGAGAGGTTGTCAATCTCTCTATGGTAATAAGATAGATTAGGTAGTGATAGATAGGAGAGATAGATCTCTCAAGAACAAAAAATAAAAAGAGTAAATATGCAGCAATATATTTTTGGGTTTTTGGTTTTGTAGATCTGAAAACAAAGAGTGCAAAAAACGTAGATCGGAAAGCAATATGATGGAAAAGTAGACCCGGGGGCCGTAGGGTTCACTAGTGGCTTCTCTCATGAGTATAGCGCACGGTGGGTGAACAAATTACTGTTGGGCAATTGATAGAAAATCGAATAGTCATGACGATATCCAAGGCGAAGATCATTATATAGGCATCACGTCCAAGATAGATAGACCGGCTCCTGCCTGCATCTACCTCTATTACTCCACACATCGACCGCTATCCAACATGCATCTAGTGTATTAAGTTCATGGAAAAACGGAGTAATGCAATAAGAACGATGACATGATGTAGACAAGATCTATTCATGTAGGAATAGACCCCGTCTTGTTATCCTTAATAGCAACGATACATGCGTGTCTTGCTGCCCCTTCTGTCACTGGGAAAGAACACAGCAAGATCGAACCCATCACAAAGCACCTCTTCCCATGGCAAGAAAAATCGATCTAGTCGGCCTAACTAAACCAAAGATTCGGAGAAGAAATACGAGGCTATAAGTAATCATGCATATAAGAGATCAAAGAAGACTCAAATAATATTCATGGATAGAAACTGATCATGAACTCAAAATTCATCGGATCCCAACAAACACACCGCAAAAGTTACATCAAATAGATCTCCAAGAGACCATTGTATTGAGAATCATAAGAGAGAGAGAAGAAGCCATCTAGCTACTGCCTACGGACCCGTAGGTCTATGGTGGACTACTCACGCATCATCAGAGAGGCACCTATGAGGAAGATGAACCCCTCCATGATGGTGTTTAGATTGGATCTCGCGGTTCTGGAACTTGCGGCGGATGGAATTGTGTTTCGTCGACTCCCCTAGGTTTTTTGGAATATTTGGGAATTTATAGGTATCAGAGGCGGTGCGGAAGGGGGCCGAGGAGGGCACAACCCATCAGGGCGCGCCGGGGGCCCCCTGGCGCGCCCTGGTGGGTTGTGCTCTCCACAGCCCACCTCTCCGGCAGTTGTTTGGCCCACTGGGTGTCTTCTGGTCCAGAAAAAATCTCCAAAAAGTTTCGTCACGATTGGACTCCGTTTGGTATTGATTTTCTGCGAAGTAAAAAACAAGCAAAAACAGCAACTGGCACTTTGGTACTATGTCAATAGGTTAGTCCCAAAAAATGATATAAACTTGTTATAAAATGATTGTAAAACATCCAAGAATGATAATATAACAGCATGGAACAAGCAAAAATTATAGATACGTTGGAGACGTATCAATGCATTACAGTATGTGACACTTACACGTCCATATATTTCATACCCACTGAACAAAGTATGCCAATTTTTACATGCTCCTACTATAGCTCATTGGACTGCAGCCAAGAGGATCCTGAGGTATCTTAAGTTTACACAGGGACTTGGACTTCAGATTGTCCACATGTGGCTTTGCAGTTTTTCTAAGAATAAATCTTGTGTCATGGAGTGCAAGAAAACAGGCTACAGTGTCAAGATCAAGTACTGAGGCTGAGTATAAAGCTTTAGCGAATGCTACAGCTGAAGTAATGTGGATTCAAACATTGCTTCATGAACTTGGGATTAAAGTTCCACAAGCTGCAAGGTTGTGGTGTGAAAACATTAGTGCAACATATCTTTCAGCTAATCATGTTTTTCATGCACGTACCAAACACATTGAAGTTGATTTTCACTTTGTCAGAGAAAGAGTAGCACGGAAGCTGCTTGATATAAGGTTTGTACCTACAGATGATCAACTTGTTGATGGTGATAACCCACAAGTATAGGGGATCGCAACAGTTTTCGAGGGTAGAGTATTCAACCCAAATTTATAGATTCGACACAAGGGGAGCCAAAGAATATTTGAGAGTATTAGCAGCTGAGTTGTCAATTCAACCACACCTGGAGATTAAATATCTGCAGCAGAGTGATTAGTAGCACAGTAGCATGATAGTTTGATAGCAGCAGTAACAATAACAGTAACGGTAGCAGTGATAACAATAGTTTTGTAGCAGTTGGAACAGTAGCAGCAGCAATAGTAACTTAGCAAGAACAATAAGTGGAAACTCGTAGGCACTGGATCGGTGAACTCGTTGGATGATATTCATCATATAACAGTCATAACCTAGGGCGATACAGAACTAGCTCCAGTTCATAAATGTAATGTAAGCATGTATTCCGTACATAGTCATACGTGCTTATGGAAAATAACTTGCATGACATCTTTTGTCCTACCCTCCCGTGGTAGCGGGGTCCATAAGGAAACTAAGGGATATTAAGGCCTCCTTTTAATAGAGAACCGGAACAAAGCATTAACACACGGTGAATACATGAACTCCTCAAACTACGGTCATCACTGGAAAGTATCCCGACTATTGTCACTCCGGGGTTTGCGGATCAGAACACGTAATAGGTGTGTATGACTAGCAAGATCGGATCAAGAACATAGATATAATGGTGATAACATAAACGGTTCAGATCTGAAATCATGGCACTCGGGCACTAGTGACAAGCATTAAGCATGGCAAAGTCATAGCAACATCAATCTCAGAACATAGTGGATACTAGGGATCAAGCCCTAACAAAACTAACTCGATTACATGATGAATCTCATCCAACTCCTCACCGACCATTAAGCCTATGAAGAAATTACTCACTCCCGGTGGGGAGCATCATGGAATTGGCGATGGAGAAGGGTTGATGATGACGAAGACCAAAAATTCCCCTCTCCGGAGCCCCAAGCGGGCTCCAGATCTGGCCTCCCGATGAAGAACAGGGGGTGGCGCCGGCTTCGTATCGTAAAACGCGATGAAAGTTTCTCCTTGATTTTTTTCTCCAAAAATAGCATTTTATAGCGTCGGAATTAGGGTCAGTGGGGCCACGAGGTGGGGACAACCCACCAGGGCGCGCCTGGGGGGGCTGGTGTGCCCTGGTGTATCGTGCCCAGCCAGGGGCCCCCCTCCGGTGGTTCTTGGCTCCAGTATTTTTTATTTATTGTAAAATGAATCTCCAAAAAGTTTCGTCCAGTTTCGAGAACTTTTATTTCTGCACAAAAACAACACCATGGTAGTTCTGCTGAAAACAGCATCCGTCCGGGTTAGTTTCATTCAAATCATGCACATTAGAGTCCAAAACAAGGGCAAAAGTGTGAGGAAAAGTAGATACGACGGAGACGTATCAACTCCCCCAAGCTTAACCCATTGCTTGTCCTCAAGCAATTCAGTTGACAAACTGAAAGTGATAAAAAAACTTTTACGAACTCTTTTGTTTTTGTTTACATATATATGCTTAAGTAGCACCCAAGTTTTCAAGAAAGATTATGACTAACCATGCCAGCAATGACTCTTAGAAATTATATTAACTCATATCAATGACATAAGCAACTAGCGAGCAATAATAAGATATCTCAAGCGCCCACACTTTGTCAAAACAATCATGATACAATATGACAATAGTGGTATCTCGCTAGCCCTTTCTGAGACCGCAAAACATAAATGCAGAGCACCTCCAAAGTTCAAGCAGCGACTAAACATTGTAATTCATGGTAGAAACGATCCAATCATGCTGCACCCAACATCAACTATACACAATGCATGAGGATGACAATAGTGCTCTCAGGTCTGGCGCTTATTTGAGAAGGTGATGACTCAACATAAAAGTAAATAGATAGTCCCTTCGCAAAGGGAAGCATGGATTTGCAGAGGTGCCAGAGCTCAAAGTTTAAAACAGAGATAGATATAATTTTGGGAGGTACACCCTTCCTGTCAACGTTACGACCAAGAGTTATCAATATCTTCCATGCTAAACAAATTAGCGGCGGTTCCCAAGCGGTAAAAGTAAAGGTTTGCTCCCCCTCCACCAACAATCACACTCCACGGCTAGCCGCATCCACGGGTACCGTCCATACCAACAACATTCCTGGGGGAGTTTTGTTTAATTATTTGTAATTTTTGATTTCGGGACTGGGAATCCCTATTACCGCCCCTCTCGTGTAAGGACGAGTGAATAAACACTCATCATGAGAATAACCCTCTTAACATGGAAGATACTGACCGCCCCCTGTCGCTCCATGAGCGGTCCAGGCACACAAAACAGATGTTCATTTGAATTTTTAGAGATGGCACATGCAAATTTACTTTGGAACGGCAGGGTAATACCGCATATAGGTAGATATAGTGGACTCATCTGAAATAACTTTGGTTTAAGGATTTTGATGCACAAGCTGTATTCCCGCTTAGTACAGGCGAAGGCTAGCAAATAGATTGAGAAGCGGCCAGCTAGAGAGCGAAAACGGTCATGAACATGCATTACATATAATAAACATTGACTACTAGCATGAGTAGGATATGGACACCATGAACATAAATATCATGAAGGCTATGGTGGTTTTGATTCAACTACATGCGTGAACATGTGCCAAGTTAAGCCACTTGAAACATTCAGAGGAGGATACCATATCATCATACCATATCACAACCATTTTAATGCATGTTGACATCCAAGATAAATCATTATCCTCTCCTAGCTACTTAAGCATGGCATGAACAACTATAATCTCTAATGGTCATTGCAAACATGTTTGATCATAATATGCTGAATCAAGGATACTAGGTTAAACATATTTACAAAAACAAAAACAAGTTGAGTTCATACTCGCTTTTCTCTGCCACAGTCAATTCATCAAATATCGTCATTTTTGCCTTTCACTTGCACGACCGAATGATAAGAAAATAATAATAGTGCAAGAGTGTCGTGGACTAAGCTGGAATCTGCAAACATTTTATTCAAGAGGAGAGGACAAGGTAACATGGGCTCTTTGTTAGATTACCAATGATGCATATGAGAGCCACTCAACATTTTCCTCATGGTCTTCTCCTTGGTACGACTCAAACAAAAAGAAAAGAATTTCAGAGAAACACACTGAAATAATTTTGGAGTTTTTGGTTTTTCTTGAAGAAGGCAAATAAAAAGGAAAAACAAAAACGAGAAAAACTATTTACACGGGAAAGATCCCAACAAGCAAAAGAAGAAGCGAGAAATCTTTTTGGGTTTTCTTTCGATACTATAATTAAACTAAGCTAGAAAGTAAAACTGAAAAGAAGTAGGAAATGTTTTTGGGTTTTCTCAAAGTTTTTCAAACACACAAGAAGAAAGCGAGAAAACAAATCTAGCATGGAAATTACAATGAAAAAGTGTGAACACCGACAACTGGAATGAAATGTGTGAACATGAATGTAATGTCGGTGGAAATACGTACTCCCCCAAGCTTAGGCTTTTGGCCTAGCTTGGTAATCACCATCCGCATGGATAATAATGTGAGCGATAGCTCACCGAGGCCCTTGGTGCAAACTCCTCGGCCCTCCTGTCAGCTTCAACCCCCGCATTGTACGCACGGGCCTCGCTCTCAAGAACATAGTATCTTCCCTTACTGTGAAAATCAAAGAGAGCAGGAGCAGGCAAAGTGACAGGCACAACGTTTTTTTAATTAAATCTCAAGTTATAGGTGTAGTTAGTTGTCGTGCCCGTAAGGAACCTATGACGCTTCATGGCCTCAAAGTCTAAATACTGAATAGGTAAGATGGGGTCATTAGGCCAAGGTGATATGTTTAGTCTCTCTGCTACACGGGAGGCATAATTCCTCCATAAAAATTACCACTAGCAGCATTGTGCTGCAATCTCCGTGCAACAATTGCTCCGAGATTATAACATTTATTTCCAGCTATGGCAGTGTGTATGAGACTCAAATCCGGAGTACACAGTGTGCTACAATCTTGTTTGCCTACGATACATTTGCCATTAAAGAGTGTGAAGTAGTGTATTGATGGGAAATGGATAGTTTTAATTCTTCCTTGCGTTACTCCCCTATCTTCACCATAGCAAAGATTAACCAAAAATGACTCGTACTCAGATTTTGTTGGTTCATCAAGGGAACCCCAATATGGAAGTTTGCATGTTTCACTGAACAATTCTAACGGCATGGTGAAGGAACGGTCATAAAGGTTGAATGAAACTCTAGACTCACGAGGAAAATATTTAAATTTCTTTGTGAATGTTTTCATGAGTTCGAGATGTTGAGGGCACTTATTTGCGATGAAGGGAGCAAGTTCTGTATTGTGGATAAATTGTTCAAATTCCCCCTTAATACCTGAACCTTACATGAACTCGTCGCACGGCCACAAGCATGATTTGGTGGCGGCATCTCGCATCGAGCTTTCGCCTGGCTCAACATAGGATTGTCGAACCGAGCTTCCACTTGATGAGGCCTCCGAGGATCTCCTCCTCGAAGAACTCCTAAAGAATTGCATTTTTATTTGCGCGCAAAATTCTGAAATATTTTTGAGACACAAAAATTTTGTCAACAAAACTTTGTGAAATTGATAGCAACTACTCCTAAGCATGCATAGATGCCATATTAAGCATTCAAGCTACTTAGAACTCTAAGAATTCAACATGCAAGCTCATCTACAACAGCACCAAGAGTAGCTAATTACTCTAAAAAATCACTAAATCAAAAACTAATTGGACCAATGGAGGAGTCACATACCAACTAGTAATCCCTCCAAACAGTTTCGAAAACGGAGCTTCGAGCAAAGAGATCGAAATCCGCGGGTTTGAGAGCAAGAACATGGGAATGGAAGCTATGGTGATTTTTTTCTGGAGGTAGGGGATGACATGGGCTAAAGGAATAAGTGAGGGGGCTCACGTGGGGGCCACAACCCACCAGGGCGTGCTTGGGGTTGCTGGCGCGCCCTGGTGTCTTGTGGGCACCAGGTGCACCCCCTCTGATATTATTTGCACCAGAAATTTAGAAATATTCAGAAAAAAATCGTATCAAATTTTCAGGATATTCTGAGAACTTTTATTTTTGGGTCACTTTTTTATTGCAAGGTGAAAACAAAAAACAGGATAAACATGGCATTTTATTTTATTTGACTAGCTAAAACAGAGAATAAAAGGTGGGAGCAGAGAGTTGTGCCTACTAGATTTATCAACTTCATACCTCTCAAAAATGATCCATTAATAAGGTTGATCAAGTCTTATTAACAACCACTTCCGATTAGCATGAAACCGAAGAACTTTCGTAAAACACTAAGTTACCTCAATGGGGATGTGCATATCCCAAACAATAAGTATATCATATTTCTTTTTAGCAGTAGGTAGAGGTAACTGAAAACTTCCAATAGTGATTGTCGGAGATTCTTCAATAACATTTATACAATTCACTTGCAATTGTTTCTTCGGAAAGTGCACTGTATGCTCATTACCATTGATATAAAAAGTGACTTTGCTTTTATTGCAATCAATAACAGCCCCTGCAGTATTCAAAAAGGGTCTACCAAGGATAATCGACATGTTGTCGTCCTCGGGCATCTCAAGAATAACAAAGTCTGTTAAGATAGTAACATTTGTAACAACAATGGGCACATCCTCACAAATACCGATAGGTATGGCAGTTGATTTGTCAGCTATTTGCAAGGATATTTCAGTAGGTGTGAGTTTATTCAAATCAAGTCTCTTATATAAGGAGAAAGGCATAACACTAACACCAGCTCCTAAATCACACAAAGCAGTTTTGACATAGTTTCTTTTAATGGAGCAAGGTATAGTTGGTATTCCCGGATCTCCAAGTTTTTTAGGTACTCCATCCTTAAAAGACTAATTAGCAAGCATGGTGGAGATTTCAGCTTCCGATATCTTTCTTTTATTAGTGATGATGTCTTGCATGTACTTTGCATAAGGGGCCATCTTTAGGATATCAGTTAAGAAGGTGCACAAAAAGACTGGCCTAATCATTTCAGCAAAGCGTTCGAATTCTTCATCATCCTTTTTCTTAGATGGTTTAGGTGGTAAGGGCATGGGTTTCTGAACCAATGGCTCTCTTTCTTTACCATGTTTTCTAGCCACAAAGTCTCTTTTATCATAACGTTTATTTTTAGGTTGTGGGTTATCAAGATCAGCAGCAGGCTCTATTTCAACATCATTATCTGGTTCTCTATCATTGTTAGGTTGAGCATCTTCATGAACATCATCATTATCATTTTCATTATCACTAGGTGAATGTTCATTACCAGACTGAGTTTCAGCATCGGAAATAGAGATATCATTATTATCAGGAGGTTTTTGTATCTCAGGTTCACTAGAGGTATGCAGAGTCCTATCATTTTTCTTTTTCTTTTTCTTTTTCTTTCTAGAAGGACTAGGTGCATCTGTATTAATTCTTTGAGAGTCTTGTCCAATTCTTTTAGGATGACCTTCAGGATAAAGTGGTTCTTGGGTCATTCTACCTCCTCTAGTTACTACTCTAGCAGCAAAATCATTCATATTATTATTCATTTCATCAAGCAATTCTTTTTGAGATTTAGCAACTTGTTCTAGCTGAGTTTGAACCATAGAGGCATGCTTTCCTACACCTCTAACATCATTACTAATTCTAAATAGCAAGTCACTCAAGTGAGCAATCATATCAGAGTTATATTTCAATTGTTTCAGGACATGTGCATTGAAATGATCTTGCTTCATAATATAGTTGTCAAACTCGTATAAGCATTGACTAGGATGTTTATTGTAAGGGATATCACCTTCATCAAACTTTAATAAAGAATTTACCTCTACCACCTGTGGAGGTGGTGGTGTGTCAAGACCATGTATTTCTTCAATAGGTGGCAAATTCTTAACATCCTCAGCTTTAATACATTTTTCCTTCATAGATTTCTTTGCCTCTTGCATATCTTCAGGACTGAGAAATAGGATACCCCTCTTCTTCGGAGTGGGTTTAAACGGTGGTTCAGGGGGACTCCAATCATCATAATTCTTCAATATGTTATTCAATAATTCTTCAGCTTGTTCAACAGTTCGTTCCCTGAAAACACAACCAACAAAACTATCTAGGAAGTCCCTAGAAGCATCAATTAGTCCATTATAAAAGATATCAAGTATTTCATTTTTCTTGAGAGGGTGATCAGGCAAAGCATTAAGCAATTGGAGAAGCCTCCCCCAAGCTTGTGGGAGACTCTCTTCTTCAATTTGCACAAAGTTAAATATTTCCTGTAAGGCAGCTTGTTTCTTATGAGCAGGAAAATATTTTTCAGAGAAGTAGTAAATCATATCCTGGGGACTACGCACACAACCAGGAGTAAGAGTATTGTACCATATCTTAGCATCACCCTTTAATGAGAACGGAAATAACTTGAGATATAATAGTAGCGAATCTTCTCATCATGAGGAAAGACGGTGGCTATATCATTCAGTTTAGTTAGATGTGCCACTACAGTTTCAGTTTCATAGCCATGGAAAGGATCAGATTCAACCAGAGTAATTAACTCTGGGTCGACAGAGAATTCATAATCCTTGTCGGTAACAAAGATAGGTGAAGTAGCAAACTTAGGATCACATTTCATTCTAGCATTCAAAGTCGTTTCCTTATACTTGCGTAGCAATTTCTTAAGATCGTTTCTATCCTTGCAAGAAAGAATTTATCTAGTTACCTCCTCATCCATAACATAACCTTCAGGTATCTTAGGCATTTCAAATCTAGGAGAGCTAGGACTAATAGGTGTTTCATAGTCATCAGTTTCAAAGGCTTCATCAGTTTCAGCTATCTCATCAGTTTCAGCAATTTCATTCTCTTTAGCTCTAGCAATTTGTTCATCAAGAAATTCACCTAGTGGCACATTATCATCAAGCATGGTACTAGCATCATCATAAGCATCATTCATAGCAGAAGTAGCATCATCAATTACTTGCGACATATCAGGATTACTAGCATGTGGTGGTGTTGCAAACTTACTCATAACAGAAGGTGAATCAAGTGCAGAGCTAGATGGCAGTTCCTTACCTCCCCTCATCTTAGAGGGAAAAGTCTTGGTCTTTGGATCCTTCAGATTCTTCATAGTGATCAATTGATATAAATACCAAGTGACTCAACAAATATAGCTATGCTCCCCGGCAACGGTGCCAGAAAAAGGTCTTGATAACCCACAAGTATAGGGGATCGCAACAGTTTTCGAGGGTAGAGTATTCAACCCAAATTTATAGATTCGACACAAGGGGAGCCAAAGAATATTTGAGAGTATTAGCAGTTGAGTTATCAATTCAACCACACCTGGAGATTAAATATCTGCAGCAGAGTGATCATTAGCACAGTAGTATGATAGTTTGATAGCAGCAGTAACAGTAACGATAGCAGTGATAACAATAGTTTTGTAGTAGTTGGAACAGTAGCAGCAGCAATAGTAACTTAGCAAGAACAATAAGTGGAAAACTCTTAGGCACTGGATCGGTGAACTCGTTGGATGATATTCATCATATAATAGTCATAACCTAGGGCGATACAGAACTAGCTCCAGTTCATAAATGTAATGTAGGCATGTATTCCGTAAATAGTCATACGTGCTTATGGAAAAGAACTTGCATGACATCTTTTGTCCTACCCTCCCGTGGCAGCGGGGTCCATAAGGAAACTAAGGGATATTAAGGCCTCCTTTTAATAGAGAACCGGAACAAAGCATTAACACACGGTGAATCCATGAACTCCTCAACCTACGGTCATCACCGGAAAGTATCCCGACTATTGTCACTCCGGGGTTTGCGGATCAGAACACGTAATAGGTGCGTATGACTAGCAAGATAGGATCAAGAACATAGATATAATGGTGATAACATAAACGGTTCAGATGTGAAATCATGGCACTCGGGCCCTAGTGACAAGCATTAAGCATGGCAAAGTCATAGCAACATCAATCTCAGAACATAGTGGATACTAGGGATCAAGCCCTAACAAAACTAACTCGATTACATAATGAATCTCATCCAACTCCTCACCGACCAGCAAGCCTTGAAGAAATTACTCACTCCCGGTGGGGAGCATCATGGAATTGGCGATGGAGAAGGGTTGATGATGACGAAGACCGAAGATTCCCCTCTTCGGAGCCCCAAACGGGCTCCAGATCTGGCCTCCCGATGAAGAACAGGGGGTGGCGGCGGCTCCATATCGTAAAACGCGATGAAACTTTCTCCTTGATTTTTTTTCCAAAAATAGAGAGTCGGAATTAGGGTCAGTGGGGCCACGAGGTGGGCACAACCCACCAGGGCGCGACTGGGGGGGCTGGCACACCCTGGTGTATCGTGCCCAGCCAGGGGGCCCCCTCCGGTGGTTCTTGGCTCCAGTATTTTTTATTTATTGTAAAATAAATCTCCAAAAAGTTTCGTCCAGTTCCGAGAACATTTATTTCTGCACAAAAACAACACCATGGTAGTTCTGCTGAAAACAGCGTCAGTCCGGGTTAGTTTCATTCAAATCATGCAAATTAGAGTCCAAAACAAGGGCAAAAGTGTGAGGAAAAGTAGATACGATGGAAACGTATCAGATGGCTTTACAAAACCTCTCACAATCAGACGGTTAGATGACTTCAAGCACAATCTCAACCTTGGTAAAATACCATAGCGTTTAGATTGAGGGGGAGTGTTAGACAAAGTAGAGATAGAGTAGAATTGCATTGTAACCGACTTCTATCTCTATGTTTAAACTCTTCCTCTATCCTCATGTATCTGGACGCATCGTTGCGATAGTCCTAAGCTTGTAAGCCACGACAGGCTTTGCCTCAATCTATATAAACCTCACGCGGCCCCTACGGGGGAGATACGCTTCCAACCAAATCCTTTAGCACTGTTGTGAACTGATTTTCTTTTTGAGAAGGAGGTTAAACCCTAGGCCTCTGCATCAATCGATGCATGCAGCCATATTTATTAATTATTTCACAAAGGTCTGACAAAAACATACATCATCCACCCGAAGCCACCACTCACACTTATAAACTCGATAATGTGGAGTGCTCTCACTCCCTATATCTAAAACCGGTGTCGTCGTCAATCCATCCATATAACGTATTCGGACCAACAGCCGGTGCAGCCTACCTAAAGCCGCCCTCATCATCGGACCACTGACCCATCTTCAGGAGAGATATCCACATCATCCTTGCCAGACCGGACATCCGTCGACGCCACCATGGCGCCCAACAACGCCACCGCCCTGTGCTCATCCGTCCAAACGCGAAGACTCAGGAAGATCTATCGTGCGTAGCACCTGCCAACCAGGCATGACTCGGCATAGCACGTGTCGGCCAGGCATGACTTGAAAGCTCCACCGAAGCTCCGTGCAAGAAGAAGACGCTCCACCTCCTGCCTATGTCTTCCAGCGTTGCTCCACAAACGATGCTCCCAAGAAAGAAATGGCACCGTAGTACCGCCATCGTCCGATCTGGAAGACCAGATCGTAGGGTTTCCCCCGAAGTAGCACGAGTGGGTCGACAACAGTTGCACGACGATGCCTTCATCAAGGTAACGGCGCAAAATGCCGCCATCACCCGCCAACGGCCCGATTTCCACCGACAACTATGTCTACCCGACTCGTAGCCAAGACTAGATGACGAATCTCGAGATCCGACCACCCAGCCGCAGGCCGATCACCTCTGACGAAAAAGATGACCACCACCGTCGACTGCACCGGTCAGAACATATCTGATCGGAGGTGCCGCCGACGAGACCACCAGGCCCTCTACGCCGCTGCCTTCGATCCAAAGGCAGATGGCGCGCCGCCGCCGTCGTCGGCCGCAGTGCCGCCGCCGCCGCCCGAACAGGCCTGGCCGCCGCGCCCGCAGCCTGCGCCACAGCCATCGTCGTTGCCGATCGGATCGGGCACGCCTCCACATGAATCGGGGCCCCGCACAACCCCAGATCCGCGGGAGAGAGGCAATGTTCTCCGCCACCACCGTCGGCCCCCGGCCTTAGACCGGCGGCGGCGGAGGGAGGGGATGAGGGAGTATGCGCCCCCGGCGGCTGGGTTTAGGGCACCACCCGAGTCGCCCGACGCGGGGACGACACGGGGGCCCTACTGTGAACTGATCACTGTCTACAAACGCGTCTGGGCGCGTCGGCGAGCGTTTGAGGGTGTGAGTTTGCTGTTACGGTTGTAGATACTCTAAAGGGGAATCTGCGTGTGGTGCGTTGACCCTGACACAAAATGCGTTTGCTCTTATTATTTCTGGTGATGGGAAGCTCATGTCTGTGCCTACGACGACGACTATCCCTTCGTTGTAAGCATTTTCAGCGACTCGTACCAGTCCTCATGTTCATCAGAAAAAGCACGCATTGTTGGCTGGTGAGTGGTGATCCACCACCTGGTTATTCAGACCTGAAAATGTGATGCGCTACTAACTCCCGGACGGTTCTACTCATGTAAAGTTGTAAGCGCCGAGTCCGCAATCAGAAAGACCTAATTAAAAGTCATTTCCGGCTGCAATTTACCCCCCAAAAATCACGGGCACCTGCCCTGCCCACACCTGAAAAGCAAGGAAATCAGACGAAATTACTAGACAGCGGTCGACCGTTCGCTCGATTTCCACGCAGTGAGCCACCAGCCCGCGATTTCCTTTCTTTTTCTGCAAGTCGAAAGCAGAGTCCACGTCGTCCGTTTCCTTCCACGAGCTCCAGACCGAAGACTGCTTCCACCTCTCTTTATCTGTGTGCTCGTGGTCTCCGAAACCACGGATTTCCAAAGACCGATACTACTAAATTCATTGTAGAATCGAGATTTCGATGATTACAATGGCGACGTACGTTCAGGCGGACGTCATGCGTGACGCCGGCCCCCCGTTGACTCGAGCAAAGTCTTAGCTGCGAAGTTCTCTCCAGGTCAAATTCACATGAAATTCGAAAAATAAATTAAGGGTGTATCTACGACACATCTAGATAGATGTGCGCTAGTTATTGCACATCTAAGTGACTCAATGAAGAAAAAAAATACTCACACGAATCTCAGTATAAGATCAACGACATAGGGCTTAGATGTATAATACTTAGAGCATCTACAACCGAACCTCTCAAACCCGCTTCATACGCCTGGGCAGGCCGTCCGGTCACTGCCCGGTCACTTTTTTTTGACCCAGACGGGCCTCTCAAACGGCCCTCAAACGCCCGGGCTGACCGGCACCCCTCATATCCAGCCCAAATATGGGGCGGATATGGGGACGCCCGGGCACGCCCGCCACGTCGGACTGACGAACAGGGCCCAGCCGGAAACACCCGCCAACCCGGCGGTCCGAAGGTCGTCTCCTCCGCCGGACCGGTCGCGCCGCGTGTCGCAGCTCCGGCGGGCCGCGTAGTGCATTGCCCGGCTATTTAAGTGCACTGGCGGATCCCGAAACCCTACATCCACATCTTCCTCCTCATCCTGTTCGTCGCCGCCGCCAGTTTCCACTCCACCCATCCGCAGCCATGCCCCCACGCCGCCGGGTGAGGAGCCAGCAGTTCCTGACGCCGGAGCGCCGGCTCGAGCTCCTTGAGCGGATCCTGAATAGGCGCGAAGCCCGGATCGCCGCGGGGCTACCTCCGGATGTAGTGGATCCGAAGGATGAGTTGGAGGTGGAGGAGGAGGAGGAGGTGGAGGTGGAGGAGGAGGATGAAGAGGTGGAGGAGGAGGGGGATGAGCTCTAGATGTCCAGCGCAGTCGCGGCGGACCGCCGCGCCCAGCGCAGTCGGGACCGCCGCCTGTTGATCACCCGGAGGGACGAGGACGCCATGGCGGAGTGGTGCCGCCTCCACCCGGAGGACGTCGTCGCCGAGCATGGGTTCTACGCGAATAGGAGGGCGCAACGAGTTGCCAAACGCTTAGACAAACGTAGGCGCAAGGCATTGGCTACTTCCCACCTGGACATGCCGAACTCGGACTGGGACCCGAACGACGACCGATGGACGGACGTGTTTCGTACGACGTCCGACTACACCACCGAGGAGGATGAAGAGTAGTCGAGTTTATCTAGTTTTTAAGTTTTATGTAATATATTTGCATCGTACTATCTTTTTTATTTGTATCGTATGGACTATATGTGGTGTTGGCTATGAACTCAAGTGTAAATTTGACGTGCCTGCTGGAGCTGCAACGACGCGCATTATTTTGCAGCGTCTGCTGAAGCAAGCGCCCTCCAACGCGCTAAAAACGCTGTTTCGGCGCTGCATATATTTTTTAGCGTGCCGCGCCGTTACGTGCCTGTTGGAGTTGCTCTTAGGCTTTTTCAAGCCCGGTGGCAAATGGTCAGGTTTCCCAACTAGTGCACAAATGCCCAGCTTTTCCACCCCTCAAACAAAACAAAAAACATGCCCGGGTTTTCCATGTTTGCTGGTGACACTCTTGCCCTCTAGTGCGAGTGCGAGGGAAAGGAAAATTCCAACCTCTGTGTTGTACTAACATGTAGAAAGCGTGTAGAGCTCGCAACAATACAAAACAACATGTAGAAACTCAATCGCGTGTGTGGAAGTACTCGCCCGTGGATACTCCGTAGTATTATTATTTGGTCAAAAAAGGACAGCTCCTACGTACACTAGCGTCTAGCGATCCCTTTCGGCTCGTGTGGCCATTTTTTCTACGCCAGTTGAATGGCATTGAGTATTGGATGGAGATCGGTCGATCCACTACGTGGTAGGCCGTTTCTACTCCGGTGCTCCCCCCTGACTGAACGCGGAGGAAAAAAACACAAGGACGGCTGAGATGATCCAGTACCCCTTCCGAAAGAGGGGCATGATTGTCTTTTTAGCCCGGGCGTACAACCCTGTACGAGCCCTGGACGAGCCCGTATGGCCCTGCGCCGCCGTACGCTGACCGTATGTGTGTATTTGTATACGCGGGGCGTTTCGTTTTCGCGTGCGCATACGGCGGTCATGGGATAGCACGTGTCGACCGAAATTGCCAAAACTGTCCCATCCTATAAGAGGAGGGGAACCACCTCCGGGCGCATCGCCCCCACCATTTCCCCCCAATTCGTCTCCCTCGCCGCGTCGTCTCCCGCTCCCCCACCGCATCGTCTCGCTCTCCTCGCTCTCTCCCACCGCATCGTCTCCCTCACCTCCATCTCCTACCTCTTTCCAATGGAGGACGCTCGTCGTGCTGCCGCCGCAGCGGCCGGGGAAGTGTTGGAGAAGCATGGCGCGACGACCGCGGCAGAAGCAGTGCAGGACGTTCCCGGCGTCCAGGGCGGTGCGGGACAGGCCGCAACCACCGTCGCTGCTGCGGATCTTGAGAAGGAGGTGCCAGAGCAGGAGGTCACGGCGTCGAGCGGTGCTGCGCAGGCTGGCGACGAGGAGGTAGTTCTATTTCCCCCTTAGTTCTAATATTTAGAATGTAGGGTTAGATTACTTGGTTTTCTAGATGGTGTTTTGTAGATGGGGTTTTCTAGATGGGGTTTTCTGGATGGTGTTTTTGTATTAGATTTTGTGCCTTAGATTTGTTGTAGTAAATTCGTGCGATAATGCTACATATATCTTAATCAGATAGGGATCTTTGTACTTGAATGCTTCACAGATAAATTCTTATTAAATTAGTGGTTGAATCGTACAGAGATATATGCTTGTTAGATTTGTGTTTCAATTGTACATAGATAGGGTTTTGTATGTCATATGCCTAAAAGGAATGCATTAATTTCGAAGGAGAGGAGATAGAATATAATTTTGAAGGGATGCATTGATGTACCTATCAATTGATTAAGATGTCACTTGATTCCTTTATGGTATATCAATTTGTTATTTAGGTGACTACTGCAATTAAAGATGTTACTTGTAGATATATGCATTTATAATTTACTACCATATTGCATAATGTATCATATTGCTGCAACACAATTTAAGATGTTACTTGGAGATCTCCAGCAAGTGGCTGAAGTTCACTGTAATTTGTTGGAGGTCTATTGCATTTGTTGTTTACGTAACTACTGCAATTTTAGATGTCACTTGGATATCTATGCATTTATAGTTTAAGGCAGTGTATAGCCATATTGCATAATGTATCATATTGCTTCAACAAAGTTTAAGATGTTATCTCCAACAAGTGGCTAAACTTATCTGTACTTTGTTCGACGTAATGTATCACATCGCATATGTTGATTACGAGAAGGTAGACGTGATGTGATTACGAGAAGGTAGTGTGCTGCTTTTTGGGTTAATATTAGTTTCTTCCTTCTCTTTTGGTAAATTTTTAGTGCTGACTTCTTAGTTGCGATGATGTGCTTTGGTTTGATCTGTACCTATGTCTACGTGGTCATTGGTCAAGCATGCTATTTTTTGCATGCATGGGGAATGATCGATCTCATGCGTTCCCATTCACACAAAAAAGAATTGTAGAAATGCTTCTGTTTGGTCCATGATTTTAGGAGAGAATTTTTCGAACCTTAAAATATTGCCTTAGGTCCGGTTTAATCCCCAGGCTATTAAACCCTCTGCGCGTAACACTAAAGAAGTAAAACTAGATCATGCCATGTATGCTATTGTGTTGATGGAATCAAATGACTGGAGTCTGTACAGCCAAATGACCACAGTTTTTTAGCAAGATTATGAAACAACAAATTTAATTTGTAACACGCCAGTATTTGGCGCGGCAATATTTGCGTCCTGGCACCACCACTGCATGTAAGGATCTGGTATAAGCTAAACTTTAATTACCTAGTGTTTAGATGGAAAACAATAGGGCCGGGTGCATTGAGTGAGTTCGCCCATGTACAAGCTACTGCAATTTAAGATTTTACTTGGAGATTTATGTAAATACTGCAATTTAAGGCACACAGCTGACGGCAACCGACGCTACGTTAACCCTAGACAGAAGAAACCCACTTTAGCCGGCGTCATCACTTGGTAAGACGAGGAGCAGCTCTACCGGAACAAGATTCGCGATCGCCTGCGCCTCCCGGTAGCTAGGTTACCCGCTACCACGAAAACGGCGGCAGTTCGTTCGATGCTGCCGCCGCGAGCGAGAGAAATGTGTGTGTGTGGGGGGGGGGGGGGGGGGGGGGGTACCTGGGAGCGTTGGAGGTTGACGACGGTGCCGCGCGCGCTGTCGGGCGAGATCGCCGCCGACGAGATCGCCGCCGCCGATCTTCGTAAAGAACCTCAACTAGGGTACAACGTGAATGATGGAGCTGCGTGATTGATGAAGGTGTGTTAATGATGGAGCGGCAGGTCATACGTGGTCGTGGGGTCGTGGGAATTTTTTTTCCAGGGGAGGGTACTGTACCTATACGGTATGGGTTCTACGGGTTATACGGGGCTTGGATATGGGCTACGGCGGGCGGGACAAAATAAAACTGACAGGGTCAAGAATACCCCTCCGAAACCGAACGAGGGGGGAGCAGGGAAGCAGGGCTCGTGGTAGGCCGCGTCGCACGCCTTGTCTACAATCGGGCAATGTGGTCACCTAGTAGGTATCTACTACAAGAACATGCACGCACGTGGTTATATACTCCCTCCGTTCCACAATGTAGTGCGTATAGATTTTCTGAGAAGCCAAACTTTATAGACTTTGACCAAGTTTGTAGGGGAAAATATATACATCTAGAATACCAAATACATATCCTTAGATAGATCACAAGACGTACTTTCATATTGTATATATTTGGTATTGTAGATATCAATACTTTTCTCTATAAATTTAGTCAAAGTTTGTAAAGTTTGACTTTCCTAAAAATCTATATGCACTACATTATGGAACGGAGGGAGTATTACGCAAGAGCATTTTATTCATGCACGAGTTTATTACACTCGTCGATCGAATATATCCATTTCCGGCTTACATGTGCATACGAATATATCCATTTCCGGCTTAGATGTGATCAACGACATAGGGCTTAGATGTATAATACTTATGACACATCTAGATGTGCTCTAGCAAAACTGATAAATTAACATGTTCGTTCCAGACTAGGAAATATCTCCAACGCCTCACTGGAAAAGATAAGGGAAAAGCTTACCATCACCAGGCGGATTGCAGCGGCCGCGTCCGTCATCTTTCCTGCATGACATGCGTTCGAGTGAGGGCCCGCATACCGCCCTTCGTTGAACGCGCATTCGCAATGGGGGCTATGTTTCTAAGACATATGCGACATTGCAATGGTCTGTGATGGGTCTATGTTTTGCTACAAAACATCTGTTACGGAAATTTTCTGCAACAAGACCTCAGTCGCAAAAAAAATCTGCAATAAAACCTATATTACAGAAATAATTTTGTAACAAGACATATATTACAATGATGAAGATGTAAGCTTGGCTCGCTCGATCCGGCAAATCTGACGGCCATAAAAAGATCAGCGGACGGAGGATAAGGGACAGATCGGAGAAAAGGAAAGTAATAGTACCTGCTGCCAGGCCCATTGGCTGCCGTGGCCGAGATGGGCCCAAGGGAATCGGTCAAACCTTACTTGGGCCGGGGGGCAGGTACTTATTCTGAGACTTCTCTAGACCTCCACTGTCTATAAGATAGATAGACCTCCATTCCAATCTCCTCACAATCCAATCTCAGCTTCCAAGAAGGAAGAAAATCCAGAGAAACTCCAGAGAAGAAGAAGGAGAAGAAGGTCGACGACGATGGCGGTGTTGGTGGAGCTGACCAAGGAGTACGGCTACGTGGTGCTCGCCGTGGTGGCCTACGCCTTCCTCAACTTCTGGATGAGCTTCCAGGTCGCCGCCGCCCGCAAGAAGTACGTCTCCCCGCCGCCCCTGTCCCGTGCTTCTTGATTTGGTTTCTGGAGAGAATTTCATGGAGCTTTGGGCCAATTGGTTCCAGGTACAAGGTGTTCTACCCGACGCTGTACGCCACCGAGGCGGAGAACAAGGACGCCAAGCGCTTCAACTGCGTCCAGGTCCGTCCGCCGCCGGCCAGATTCCCCACCGCCGCCCTCCCCGCCCCGCCGATTTCTTCTCTGTCCTTTGATTTTGAGCGGAGGAACCGGAGTTCGCTGATTTCTTGTGGGTTTGTGTGGTGGGATTGCAGAGGGGGCACCAGAACTCGCTGGAGATGATGCCGCTCTTCTTCGTCACGCTGCTGCTCGGCGGCCTGCAGCACCCGGTCGTCGCCGCCGCGCTCGGGGTCATGTACACCGTCGCCAGGTTCTTCTACTTCAAGGGCTACGCCACCGGCGTCCCGGAGAACCGCCTCAAGCTTGGGTACGTTTCCTTTCTTGCTCTGCTCAGCGACGAGCAACCCTGCATATGATTCAGAATTTCAGATGATAATGGCATCCAAATCAAATCCTTGGGGAGAGATCCACCTGATTTCCAGCATGTTTTACCGGTAGTTTCTTGGGAAATTCTCGGTCCTGGGAATCATCCAGGCCATTTGATTTCATTGATAGGATAGCATTAGTCAACCAAATCCGACTCATTAATGCGGTGAGTGGGTAGAGCAGAGCAGGGCTCAACTTGCCGCTGCTCCACTAACTAAAGCCATGTCAAAGGTGCGCTCATAATGAGCGGCTCCATTGATGCTCACCGACGACCTGGAGTACGTAGCTTTGAAGTGCTTCTTCAACCTCCGGCACGCACACAGTGGCAGGCCTGTTATCTCCCACCTTCATTCCCACTTTTGGCTGAGGCCCCAGCGGCCAACAGCTTGTAGGCTGTAGTTGTAGCACCCCACCACTGCTTGCCTGCGCATCTTTTTCCGAATTGACATGGGCCATTGCTGTAGGTGAAGGAAGACCTTGGTTGGTAGGTGAGATTCATTCACGTTGCTGCATCATAAACTAAGACATTGATAATTGGATGTGATGTTGCAACCCTACCTAAGCTTGTGTCCTGTGTCAACCACCCCGGTTTTATAAACGAGAACTAGGAGGAGCAAAGTCGTGAGCTCTGAATTGTGTGCGAAAAATGGTTGACCTGAACCAAATTTGTAGCTTGCAACACCGAATAACGCGTGGATTAGCCTGAACTCGCATCGGCATCGAAGAATTTCATTTCCTTCTTGTCCATGTCAAGTCGACTTTTTGTCGAAGCGGTTCTGATTCTGCCGATTGCCTTCTCGCTTTGGTGAACTCTGCAGGGGGCTCAACTTCTTGGCAATCATCGGGCTGATCCTCTGCACGGCGTCGTTCGGCATCAACCTTGTCATCAGGGAGGCGATCTGAGGCTCCGGACCGATGCCTGACTTGATAGCCGTTGTGACTGGAGTCATGTAGGCGTGGTGATGGTGTCTCTTATAGTGTCCAAAAAATGTGTGTGCGTCTGTTTTACTCTCACAGAATAAAGTTGGATGGAGACGGTTTGTAACATGGAGGTTTTAGCTTTTGCAAGTACAGCCTTTGATACGGTTTCGTAAATCTCCTTGCCAGTTTCCTTGTGCGACATCTGCGGACCATGCTATGCTCGTTGTAATCTCCGGTCAGTTTTGACGTTGATGCTGTTGTGTGCATTCTTTTCTGATACAATTTTAAGCCCCTCCAGCCTGTGTCAGTTCACAAGAAAAGTTCAGGGCATGGTCATCGTTGGTGTACACAAAAAATATATAAGAACGTTTTTGACACTACACTAGTGTCAAAAAACGCTCTTATATTATGAGACGGAGGGAGTACCTCGCCAAGAAACAGCTGTTTTTAACTACTCAGATTATGTCACGCATCAGAAGTGTATACATGAGGCTGTCAATATCGTTTCTAAATTCCAAAAAGGAAATTAATTAGCAAAATATGCTATTATTTCGTGACTTGTGCTCAGCTAAAATATACGCGCAATACGGTATCATATCTGCTAGTACAAGAAAAAGCATCAATGGTGTATATGACTACTGCCTATTCTCCTCTAGCGGCAGTGAATCTCCTCTGGGATGGGGTTGCCCTTCTGCTCACCACATGCTTGCGCGCCCCTTCGTACGGCAACACGTCGTCTTCGTCCTTGGCGAACCCCCTCCGGCCTGGCGCCGCCCTTCTGCTCGACCCATGCTTGCGTGCCCCATCATATGGCGAGACATCGAATTCGACATCCTCATCGTCGTCATCGTTCTTAGTGTATCCCTTCCGAGCTGGTGAGGCCCTTCTGCTCGACACACGCTTGTCTCCCCCCTCGTATGGCAAGGCATCGTCTTCGTCGCCATGGTTCCTACTCTTGCCCGCGAACTCCCTCCGGGCTGGTGACGCCCTTCTGCTCGCTACATGCCTGCGCTCCTCTCCATTGTATGGCAACCCCTCTTCATCGCCGTCGTCATCTCCCTGATGAACGGAGTCAAAGCTTCTATCCTTGTTAGCTCCCTTGCTGTTCCTCCACACATCATATCCGAGCTTGTTATCCTGGGTATCATCTTCGGGGCGGTCGTGGCTGCACTTCTTGCACTCCTGGTTCCGACGGAAGTTCACAAAATCACACCTATAATTGGAGGTGACTTATCATTAGTTTGTTATAAGCAGGGAAGAGTCACAAAGAGGACGTGGTTAGCACATACGAGGGGCATTCCCACTCTCCAGGGTTGAGCTGCCTCTTTGGCCGTTGTCCTTCACATTTAAAACACATCTTATTGCGAGAGAAGTTCATAAAAGCGCACCTGAAAGCGCAAACAAGTGAGTATGGACAATGGAGCGCTGCTGAAACATTAGGGAAAAATGTATACGAGGTCAGATAATTACCCTGGACAGATCCAATCTCCCATTTTCATTTCACTGGTGGCTGCTTCTATCTTCTTTGGTCCATCTACTTTGCATTCGAGACACTGACGATTTCGAGCAAAATTTAAGAAGTTGCAGCTGGCAAAATTACAGAAAAGTCCATTAACAAGACATAATCAGCAGTCAACACTACATCATCCTTCCACATGTGCAAGAAAATAATATATGAAATCAGTGCAGCAAACAAGAGAGGCCACTGATTAACGCCAGCTTTTTGCACAATCATGAACATTTAGTCTTATAAGAAATCAACCCCGGCCAATGCATACCCCATATAAGAGGTACTTCTACGATCCACCAAAACAAAATCTGCACAGATTCTGAACCTAGCGAGAGAGCTGAGCACTGGTTAGTTGGCTACCTGCATGAGTACTAAGGTCGTTTCCTTCTATTAAAAAAATACCACCAAGCAAGGTTCAACAAAGTGCTAGGCTTGCCGTCGCCTAGCGTCTAGCCCGCTTAGGCTATGCCTAGGCGGTCGTCAGCACAACCAGCAGCTTCTTCCTGGAGAGCCCATAGGGAGAACTCTGACGGTGTGGAAGGCCAAATAAAAAGGAAAAAGAAGAAAAGAAGGGCCGCCACCATATACAGCAACCATGACTGCGTGAGCAATAGCGACGGCAACGAGCCGCCAGCGACCAACCGCCACACTTCCTCGTCTCACCAGAGCCACTGGGTGTTCTCTCTTCCCACATTGGCCCCTCCTTCCCCATAATTCCTCGCTGGTGAGGTCGATTCCTTGCCGGGAAACCTCACTGGCTGCCTAGAGCCCTGCTCTTGCCCTAAGTTACACGTTTGGTTGTCGCCTATCGCCTTTCTGAACAATGCCACCAAGGGCTAGTACTGACTGGTGCAGATCATCCATTTAGCTCAACGTTCACTTCAAAACCTAAGATTTTCTATTGAACACAGAAGCATTTTACACTACATAACATATCCAGGAAAACGTAAAAAACCTGGCAACCCAGCCTGTTTGAATGCATGCATCAAGAAAAAGTATATACCGGCCTATTAGGTACAACTAATTTTAACTAAAACTGACTGACGTTGCTTCTGGGATCCTCCCAAACTTATATCAGATAGTATGTGGATTTCTAGGAAGTCAGAAATCCTATTACAACATAACATATCGCTTTGTGAACAGGTATTTCAAGCTCTTAAGCAATAATTGATACATCTAGATTTGGTTCAAATATCCATGCGAAGACTATCGCTGGAGGTGCAAGTAGAGCTGACTGTACAGCAAATTATATCATGCTACAGACAATCAATCCAAAATCTAGTACTCCTCTGATCCATATTACTTGTCGCTGAAACGGATGTATGACGTATTTCAGTGTTAGATACATTTGTTTGAGCAACAAGTAATATGGATCGGAGGGAGTATTCAAGTTTTCCTCACATAGAAAAGGTTAAAATGACATTGTAAGCCATTGGATAAAGTACATAAGAATACATTGTAATTGGGCAAAGTTAAACGCTGGAAGTACAAATACTGGATCAGATGCAAGAGCAGTCATAAGAAAAGCACAGACTGTCTTGTGTTTAGTGGTAAATGAGGATATAAACCACTACCATGAAATTGGATTTTCTGATAAAACTAGTTTAATATCATTTAACTGGAATTAAGAAAGTACCATACCTAATTACAGCCCTAGATATGACCTTATGTAATGTTAATGAAGTAGTAACATATTTTTTCGAAAGAAGTAGTAACATCTGTCCAAAGAAAAACTGGTGCTAGTGATGGTACTAGACCGTAGGTTGCATGAGTTGTGAAAATCACTTGCAGTAACAAAATCATCCGACTTAGCAATCTCACAGGGCAACATAAAGAAAATCAAATCCAAGGTTCATAAAAAAGAAGGTAGAGCAGCATAAGCTGCATAACAGTTGATTAATTGAGAGATTAACGGACTTACTTCGTGCAAAGCCAGTCGCCCTTCTTCATTTCAGTCACAGCTGTTTCTCTACCCTTTCCAGCTGATACCCTAGATGATTGTTTGCCCTTGTCAGGTTTGGTTGGTGAATCCTGCTTGCTACAAGTGTGAACTACAGGTTTAGGAAGAGATGGATCGATTGTTGTGTCACAAAGCATAGTCAGATCTGAGAGAAGCTTCCTTGCAGATTCTTGCACACCCCCACCAACAGAATTTTCTCCAGATAGGCTGGTTGGATCTATTGCATAAGTTAGCAGTATGCGCACAACATCAACGGTACGAGCTGCTTCCTCGGCGTTTGGAATGACATAAGCCTTATCACAAGATCCACGTAACTTGCAAACACTGCATGCCTGTATGAAAGATCAAAGTCTTAAGATCTTTTTTCTTATATCAAAGTAAATTGTGAGAAAGAAAGGAACCTGCTATATGTAAAGAAAATCAACAGCCCATTATAATAGGAAACAAATACTGAAGAAAGAACACACCAAGTTACATCTCCTTCGTCAACCTGCACAAATTCTCTCAGCCTTTTTGCAGAACTGACAGCCTTTCGGAAGATATTAGGACAACCACACTCGACAATAGCTTGAATATCCTTCTTGGCAAGAGAGCTGTGATAATAATGCAGTCAAATTAAATTCCAGTGAAGTAAGAAACAGAAAAGTTACAAAGTTAGTAGGCACACAATCAGTTCAAAGATTCAATTACTCAGGTTTAAGAAAAAGATTCAATTACTGGTCACAGAATCACTGCTGAATTGCTGCCAACCATGACCCTAACATTACTTAGAATATGACTTCTCTGGATACCATTTAATCATTACAGACCTAGGTCAGTATGGTAGTGTACATTTTCGGACCAGTTTACTGTCTACAATTCACTAGTTTATTTTTCATTCCGCGAGTAGTTTTTGAAGCTATGATAGGAATGTCAATTCTGCCAATCTTGTGATTACCTGACCATATAATGCATAAAAATCAAATCAAGTAAATAAATAAATAATCCAATTAACATTTCTTATTCCGGACCTCCAAATCTGAGTGTTTTCTAGCTAGTACTCCCTCTGTAAAGAAATATAAGAGCGTTTACATCACTAATTAATTAGTGATCTAAATGCTCTTGTATTTCTCTACAGAGGGAGTACTTACCAATTTGAACTGAGGGATGGAACACAACCAAATACTATAGGTTTGAGAGCATGGATTATTATACCACAGGCTTCCATGAGACCACGACTAGGAGTGTGACTACACTACAATCCCACCAGGTACCAGGTACAACTCAGGTCTCAGGGCACATTTTAAGTCATGTTTGTGTGGTGCTAGTGGGGTCACAAAATTGTAGAATCCTACAACTAGGATCACAGACTTCAACAATTGTTTATAAAACAGCGGCAAGGAATTCAGCTGATGCTCCAAGGCTGCCATCATCCGAAATGCTTTTTTCTGTAAAATATGCTAAGTGTGGAGCAGAAGTACAGTAGAACTTCAATAGCAAATTAACTTAAATGCATCAAGCTACAAAAAAGTTAACACTATAGGAGGAACTAGAGCAATGTTCAACTCAGTCATGTATGTACATGATCATTTTCGTAGTCTCCGACCATTTGCGGAGCAGCGTATTCCAATTAAAGTGAGGCATCGCCAACTAGGCAGAGTATGCAACAAATTAAAGTCCAATTCATGCACAGAAGCAAGCAAACCACGACCGAGCTAGAAGATGACTATGCATCTCGCGGCTGCGAACCTGAGAAGATCAAAGCGCTCGCGCGCGAACTTGAGGCACGCGTTCTTCACCCGGTTCTGGTCCCTGAAGGGGTAGTCGGCCTTGGCCACGGCGTCCGCCGCAACCTCTTCGCCCACGGGGGCGCCGGAGGCGAGAGGGGGCCGCACGAAGTACCCCTTGGCCCGCAGCTTCTCGAGGAAGTCGGCCCACTCCGGCCACGGGTGGCCCTCGGAGACGGCGGCGACGGCGGAGCAGGCGGCATCCACGGGCGCGGGGGCGGCTGCTGTTGCGGCGGCGACGGCAGAGAAGGCGGCATCCACAGGTGCGGGGGCGGCTGCTGTGGCGGCGGAGACGGCAGAGAAGGCGGCGTCCACCGGCGCGGGGGCGGCTGCCGTGGCGGCGGAGCAGAAGCGTGCGGAGATGAGTGGCCCCGGGAGACGGCGGGAGGCGGGCGGCGGCAGGAGGGGGGAGGACGCGAGGCGGTAGAAGCGCCGGATGGAGGAGCTCACGGCGGTGGTCAGGAGCTTGGAGGAGGCCATGGCGGATGGGGGTTTGCGGGATTGCTCAGGTGAGCATGGAGGCGGGGCTGGGCTGGGCGAGAGCGGGCGGAGAGGGGAATGGATGGATAGAAGAAGGATTAGGGTTTAAAGGGTTTTGGAACGAGAACAGCGTTGTTGGGCTTGGGACTTGCAAATGCCAATACTTTCTCCGGTCCTTTTTACCCCGCGTAGCATTAGATTTGTGTCAAGTCAAATTGATCAAAGTTTGATCAAATTTATATTAAAAAAATCAACGTCCATAATATTAAACTACCAAACATACCCGTGCGTTGCAAGAGAGAAAAAAAATCATCCCTCATACGCACACCCAACATCATCAGTAAATCCCTTGAAATCTTTCATGATGCTGCATGAAAAACAATGTGGTAAGTGGTGTTACACCAAAGCATAAAGGTGAGACGATTTTTAAAGTGTACTCAAGGTGTTTTCAATTTAGTCGCCGCTATCTCTCTTATGTCATTGTTGTCATTCCTCGTTAGTGATGCCCAACAAGGTTGTTCGGAGTCCCGGATGAGATCTCGGACGTCACGAGGAGTTCCGGAATAATCCGGAGGTAAAGAATGATATATAGGAAGTTCCGTTTTGGTCACCGGAAGAAATTCGGGCATCATCGGTAGTCTACCGAGAGTGCCGAAGGGTTCCGGGGGTCCACCGGAAGGGGCCCACCAGCCCCAGAGGGGTCACATGGGCTGAGAAGGGTGCGCACCAGCCCCTGGCGGGCTGGGCGCCCCTCCCCACTGTGACGCCCCCAATTTCGACCGTACGCTAAACAAACACGCAATGCGTACGACCAAGATTAGGGACTCACTGATCGATATCACAACACAACACTAGACACAAATTAAAGTCATACAACTTCCTATTACAAGCAGGGGGCCTCGAGGGCTCGAATACAAAGCTCGACAAGCACGAGTCAGCGGAAGCAAATAATATCTGAGTACAGACATAAGTTAAACAAGTTTTGCCTTAAGAAGGCTAACACAAACATAAGCAGCGGATCGAAAGAGGCGAGGCCTCCTGCCTGGGAACCTCCTAACTACTCCTGAGCGTCGGCACTCTCCACGTAGTAGTAGGCTCCATCGATGGTGTAGTAGTCGTATCCGGCGTACTCCATCTCCTGGGCTCCAACGTCTGAACGCAGAATCGTATCGAGGGGAAAAGAGGAAGCAAAGCAGCGGTGAGTACTCATCCAAAGTACTCGCAAGACTGACATCAGAACTATGCTAAGTATGCATCAGTATCAAGGAATGGGGTTATATCTGGACTGATTGCGGAAAGCAAGAATAGGGGGGGAAAGCCTAGTCCTATCGAAGACTAGCATCTTCAGCATCTTGCAGCATTAGAAGAGAGTAGACTAGTATCTCATATATAGTCATATTATTGTAGCAATTTTATTAAGTAACCACGCCCAGAGATTCTTCCTCGACTCCCTGCGAGAAAGCAATCTCGGAGCCATCATTCATTCCAATTAAAAGTCACAATTATAGTTGTATAAGATCAAGGTACAACTCCAAGTCGTCCTGTTACCGTGGACATGGCTATTCGAATAGATCAATTCTTCCCTGCAGGGGTGCACCGCATTTCCAACACGCTTGATCACCTCCGGCCGGACACACTTTTCTGGGTAATGCCCGACCTCGGGATAGCAACACGTCGTCGCCCCACCTAGACTCAACAGAGAGGCCAGCCCGTCGGTCTAAATCCTAAGCACAAAGGGGTCGTGGGCTCACTTGCCCTCTGCGCTCCTGCACGATGCGTGGGCGGCCGAGGTCAGCCCTAGCACACTCTAATCCAAGAGATGTACCGTCCAGGCCACTCGGGCGCGCGCCGCTCCATTGCTGACGTCCGAAGAGCTTCGGCTGATACAACGACGCTGAGTACCCATAACTTCTCCCACGCGATGGTTTGGTGCGCAATAAGGTCAACGACCAACTCAGATCAAATACCCAACCCATTAGAATTTTATTAATGCGGGGCAAGCGCGACCCATGAAGTGCGGTCCCGTCGCCCCGTCTCGAGGATGTGTGGCAAGGGCCTCTCCTGCCCGTCCACGCCTCATCATCATCAAACCGTGGGTACCCCTCAGGGCCGACCCATCACCAACATATTTCCATAACCAGGTCATAGTAACTGTGTGTATAAAACATCAAGACGGAACCTGAGGAATCACCCTCAAAGGGTCCCGCTCGATGAAACCGTCAAGGTGGACATTAGAGGAATCACCCTCGAGGGTCCCACACTTGAGGGGTTGCACGACAGAGTCATCGTCGGGAGTGGTGAAGGAGGAATCACCCTCGATAACCACGACCGACTAGCTGCACTACAGAGTTAGCATCATGAGTACTTCACGAGGTGTCACCCTCGGTACTTGATAGTAGCTTTGCAGAGTCGTACAACTAAGGGGTGTGTGGTGATGTGAGGGGCCTGGCTCGTCGGTCGGTTGACCGAGTCTTCGAGTCTTCGGGTCGTCGAGTCGTCGATGAAGAAGCAGGGGCAACTGGGACTAAGGGGTCACTAGGGATTCACTGATCAACCTATACTAGGCAGTTGATTTGATTGCAGGTATAGTAGCAGTTTATCAAAAATAGGCTATGCATCAGAATAGGAGCTAACTAATACAATAGCAAAATCTAATGCAAGGATAAGAGGGAAGAATGGGCGATATCGGAATGCTCAAGGGGGAGGGGGGTTGCTTGCCTTGCTGCTCTGCGGCAAAGGCCTGATCGTCAACGGTGTAGTCGTACCCGGCAGCAGCGTCAGCCTCGGGGTCTACCGGAGAGAAGAGGGGGGAAGAAACAATAAATATAAAGCACAGATGCAGCATGACATGGCAATATGCAGAGCTAGGCATGCACTAATGCAGTACTACACGTATTAGACGGAGCGAGAGAATATCTGACGATATTTCCCGGGTCTTTGGATTTATTGGACAGACGATCCGGAGGGGAAATGTTCCATGTTCATCATGCTAGGAGCATGTGACAGATGAACGGACAGCGCATTCGGATTCGTGGGATTTTTCTGATCAAGTTTCATGTATAAAACTTTTTCATCTGAGCTACGGTTTATTTTATATGACTTTTCAAATATTTAAATATTTTCTGGTATTAACAGATTATTATAAATTCGAAAATTCTATTATGACATCATCCTGACGTCAGCACTCTGTCAGCAGTCAACAGTCTCAGTTGACTGGTCAAACCTGACATGTGGGGCCCTCCTGTCAAGGACTCAGACCTAAACCAGACTTAAATTAACCTAACCAGTGATTTATTAGTAGGTGGGGTCCATCTGTCAGTGAGACATTACGGTTAAATAATTATTTTCTTAATCTAATTACGTAATTAGTCCACTGACAAGGGTGACCCACTTGTCATACTCACAGGGGGACTGGGACCCACCTGTCATTGACCTGGACCGAGTCCAGTCAGCAGGTTGACCTGGTCAACAGGTCAACTGGGCCTGCGGGACCCAGCTGCCAGTGACCCTGGCAGTGGCCCCGGCCGTGCCACGTCGGCGGCGATGGCGCTGGGTCGCCGGAGGAGCTCCGGCGAGCACCAGGGACGGCGAGGTGGCTCGGATTTGCCGCTCCGGCCACCATTTGACGTGCGGAGACCACCAACGTGCAGCTGGAGCTCGTCCGCGCTGATCTGGACCACGAGCGCATGCTAAAATGGCCAGCAAGGGCGCCGGCGATGAGCCACGGCGGCGGGAGCTTTCGGGCGAGCTCGGGCGCGTCTATACAGCAAGCAAATCGACCGGCCTTTGCGCGGGATGGGTCTAAATGATCACCAGAAGATCGTTGGTCGGCTTGGCGCGGCTCGAGCGGCTCTGCTGCGAGCGCTACGTCGACCACGGCGGCGACCAGAGCTCGGCTACGGCGAGAGCTAGCTACGGTGGCGTTCGGGAGCTACGAGAGGAAGAGGAGGATGCGGGGTAGCTCACGTGAGGTGATGAGAAGGCCCGATGCAGCCGGAGGAGCTCGGAGGGACGAGATCGACGGCGGCGAGCCCTCGGGTCCGAGGTAGAAGAAGGGTCGATGGCGACGTCTGGGTGCAGCTCCAGCTCGATCCAACGCTTGGGAGGGAGGAGGTAGGCCCTGCGGTGCTCGGGGGCTTCTTGGCTGGGCACGAGAGGGATGGCGGGCACGGCCAGCAGCACGGCGCAGCCATTGCTGCGCTCGGTCGAGCTCGAGGGCAAGAGAGGGAGGCACGGGAGGGGGAAACTGGGGCCCTAGGGTTTTGCGAGGTGAGAGAGAGAGCTGTGGGGGCGATCTTATCCCCAAGGGAGCCACGGGATGATCGACAGCGCGACGATCGGCGTTCGGACGGCGAGCGTGTGCTCTGCCCTTCCCCTCCGGCGAGAGGAGGAAGAAAAGGCCGGCGCTGGTGGGCTGGGCCAGCCTGTGCACTGGCTGGGCCTAAGTGCACAGTGCACTTTTCTCTTTTACTTTTCCTTTTTTTGTTTTCACTTTTTCTTTTCTGTTTCATTTATTTTCAGCTACTATTTGCTTTAGCAAAAATGTGTGACATGATCCAATAAATATGAGGCAATATTCTGTCATGCCACAACAAGTTTGGAACCCATTTGAATCTGCTTGAGTTCTTCATGGAATTAAAGGGTACTTTTAAATGCTTTAAGGCTCTGTTTTAGATGGTGGGGTCCACACCAACATCAAGGTGATGTTGTTTTCCTTAACAGCATTTGTTTTGTGATTTTTATCAAGTGTGCAACAATTTTCTTTTGTTGTTTGGACTTTTATTTTATCACAATAAAATAAAGGGCCTTTTGAAGTGGAATTTGAAGTGAGATATGAATTTCAAAAGTGACCACACATGGATTAGCAAAAAATGGATTAGCTTAATCCACATGTTACTGTAGCTTGATTACCGGGATTACTGTAGCATCAAATCCTGGGTGTCACAACTCTCCCCTACTTCAAGAAATTCTCGTCCCGAGAATTAAGCAGTAGAGGTAAGGGGAAAAGTTTGGTTACGAAATTCCAACGGTTCTCCTCGTTCTTGGTTGCTCTTCTCGAAGAAGTTGATCAATGGCACTGATGTCTTCATTTTCTATGCATCGGTGCGTCATGACGAGGTTGTCATTCTTCCTTTAGAATCTTCATCGTCCTACGAAAACGATAAGAGGGAAACCTCTAGAAGAACGTAGCTCCACAAGGTTGGGCATCTGACGGCGAACTCAGGGAAGAAGACATGAATTATTTCTCGAGTTGTAGCTCAAGAAATATATTGAGAGCAATATGCGATGGTACAAAAAGTTTCAAACAGGTAGTCAATCATTCGATGCCTAATCAAAAGGTGAAGGGGTTCAGAGTACCGAAATAAATATTGCGTCTGATACTAGGATAATTCATCCCTTGAACGGTGGGTCGGGAATCACATACGAAGTCAAGTGCAAAGGATACTTCAGAATCAAGGGTTTACAGGAGAGTCAGGTTTCGATCCTGTGGAACTGTGGTTTATGGGACCACCATGTGGGATAGGAGCAGGTAAAGCGGTGACATCTTGCACGGTCAAGATGGCAAGACCTGTCAGAGGAAAGCTTGTCAGTTAAGTTCGCAACAACGTCGGTACCATGGGCGGGGGACGAATAGAACCATTTTCCTGCTCGTTGAAACGAGGCGGACCAATAGGCAAAGTTCTCGTCCACTGGCGGTTACCGGAATGTTATCAATAATAGTAACATGGCTTTACTGATAGAATTGATCACCGAGGTGTTTACCTAAGCAGGGAATTACCACTGTTCAGATAATTTAGACTATAAGAAAGGTTAAACAGACCAATAAAAAGGAAAATGTGTTCATCACATTAAACAGACCAATGGAAAGGAAAATGTGTTCATCACATTAAACAGACCAATGGGAAGGAAAATGTGTTCATCACATTAAACAGACCAATGGAAAGAAAAATGTGTTTATACTCAAGTTTTAGGAGTATATCTTTCCCAAGGAAGAACATAGCATGATATGCATGACAGGATAGCAAGTAGATAACCATTTAGGTAAAGGGGCGAGGAAATTCATGACATTCCCATACAATGGTGTTTGGATAATTGATCAAGAAACAATTTGCATCGAGCTTATATTATTCATGTTGATGATCGATATACCACATCCATGCTTCGGGATAGCAATGATATGGTGTTTCGAGTAAAGGATGGAGTTTGGATACACAAAGGATCCAGTAGGAACAACTTATAAAATAAGTCATACGATTTCCTCAAGGAAGACCTTGCTGAACAAGATACTATAACAATAGGTCCCTCCAGCCAGGTGTGCTAGGCATGTCATTACCTTACCGGGTTACATAAGGACAAAAGTTATAATTCTTGGAAAAGGTCCCAATCCTCAGATCTGATTGGTGTCAGGATACCTCAGATTCAGCAGGCCTGAGAAGAAAGAGGATGCAACACAGATCTACGAGATGATGCTGCAAGAACCTCGGAATGAACGACAGAAGCAAGCCTTGAATCATTAGCCAGACTGCAAGAGATATGAACACAATGTCAAGACATTCGTGCCTACATGGAAGTTTCTAGATGGAATGCAAGCAAGTTCTGGTTGGGGACCATCATAGACGATATCAAAGTCCCATGTGTAAGTCTGGATTAGCTCTTACGAAGAACTTCTTTTCCACAGATCAAATCAATCAGTGGCTGGACGTGCTAGGAAATACATATGGAGTTAAGGTAGCAAACCTATCAAACCATAGAATACTTCGCACATACATGAATGAATTGGAACGATTCCAGAGGAAGCGAGAAAAATTTTCTCGTAATCACGGCGGTAAAAATGCACGTGAACTTAGAGGAAACACTTCCTTTATCAAACATATTCTTCATGAGCTAGACACAAAGATAATGCTTTCAAAGTTTCCAACACTAATTTAAATGTCCATCATGAACCATGAAGAAGAAGAGGATGTGGCTGAGGGCCTCAGCAACAATTCGTCGAGACTTCCACAAAGATGGATTTCCACGATTGAGTAAACAAAGTGATAGCAGAACAAAGTGATAGCATTGGCGAAACCAGATGATATATTGAGGTATACCCGAGGGAAACATCCACCAATAAACATTAACCGAAAGGTGCAACCAAAATCCGGACTAAGTAGTACGACCAACGTTAGAATGTTGACTCAACAACCAACACACTAAGAATGGACTATTGTTCATTAACTCCAAGGTAATAGAGTTGGTATGACATAAGAGTTGAATTTACACATCACAATCCATTTGTTGCTATCCCGGTTAGAAACAACACGGGAACTAAGAAATGAAAGGTGATGGCAAGGATGTCGCCAACGACAACACCAATTACCACGGACAAGGATGCTACCCTCATCATGAATTTAATTGATATCCTGGAAGAGCCCAGAATGCTGATGAGGATCACGACACATTTGTCGAGAAGTCTCATGAAGATGTAATCGATCAGCGACGACATCAAGCAAAGAAATGGTGAAGCGAAAAGTTGGCGGAACCACAGATGAGGGTGCTAGCTCAAAATCGAAATAGCCTTTCAAGACAACCAACATGACGTTGAAAGCTCGATGTAAGCTTAATGCACTGTTGGAATGGTGCTTCAGGGATGAAGGATAAAGATAGCACGGTCAAGCTTTAGCATGACGATGATGATGTAGCCTAACAGCTTGGAATGGCATGAACGAGTGCAAACTCTTAAGCAAAGAAGATTACTAAGAGTTGTTGAATCACAATGCATACTCGATTCAGATATCGATGTCCTTGAGTGTCCCACAACTCAGAACAAGAGGAAACTGGAATCAGTGAAGGAAAACATAGCTGATGAGGAGCTTATAAGAAGCTATGTAGCTCCATGATTTTCTCGATATACCAAGGATAATACTCGGAGGTAGATCAGAATAGAGGTTAGACTAGCGTATTGATCTGTGGAAGACAAGCACTTTAACTTGTCTGAGAATGAATCAAAGTAGAACAACATGGTCGGAACCACGATTGCAAAGGACAAAATCAAAGATACAAGATCAAATCATACAATGAATGATTATATGAAAGGAGAAGCTTCTATGATAAGATCAACATCGTTTCCATGGGCATGAACACAAGGTTCAAGGTCGACTCCCACTTCATCAATGCATCACCTTCCATTTTCACCTCGCCTTTGATGAAGTTGTAGTTTTGAAAGATTAACTGGCAAAACACCACGAGAGTAAGACTCGTGAAAACTGTCGGGTTCACACGAATTAAGGAAGGCATAGGTCCAACCCACCGGGGCATCTTAGGAACATATACCACAAGCTTCAAGAGTATTTAACACATGCTTGACAACAGAGCATGGCTGACAAGAGCATAGGATACAACTTATCAGAGGGAGAAAGAATGCAAGGCATCAGATTATAGAACATCCAATAATTCGATGCTTAAATACCCAAAGTAATTAAGATTCCCAATTTGGTGTATCAGAATCATATGCTTCGATCAATACAGATAAGTTGAAGGGACTTAGATGGACAATCAAGCAAGGTTGATTTAACGAGAACCAGCTCCTGATTGGAAAGACGTCTGAGCCGGACGGATAATTTATGATAAACAACTGATGACTGCGTGCATCCACACACAGGTTGAATCAATAAATTCAAATGAAAATCACAGAGGATTTTAATGGATATTGCTTGACATATGGAATTAACCACCATGTAAGCAGGTGAGAAAAGTCAAGAGCAATAGGCTGGTCAGGATTTCGGAAGACCGGATAGCGTTTCGAAGAATTTTGTGAAAGACAAGAACAACTGGGGACGAACGAATCCTCGATAAGGATGAGGAGTTATCCGCAGGGGTTGGCGATGGAAGGAAATCGCAAAATCGATGAGTACAAGTTCTCGGGAGAACATCAGAGAGTATCTTCGGAGTCTTCTGACGAATCAAGTCATCGTCTAGAATGAGGGGCTCTCTGTGGGAAGTAGTTACGAGAACCTAGAGTTAGAGTTAATAAAATCTTTAACCCGAAAGAGAAGAGAGATCAGAACCCAGAGTATAGATGAGGAATAAAAGATCCTAATACCACCCGATTGATATGTGGGCCCATAAGCCACACAACAATGTTAGTAAAAGTTTTTCAATGACTAGACTCAACTTCGGCCAAGGAGTTGGAAAGGGGGCTACCTATAGGCAGTTGGCTCTGATACCAACTTGTGACGCCCCCAATTTCGACCGTACGCTAAACAAACACGCAATGCGTACGACCAAGATTAGGGACTCACTGATCGATATCACAACACAACACTAGACACAAATTAAAGTCATACAGCTTCATATTACAAGCCAGGGGCCTCGAGGGCTCGAATACAAAGCTCGACAAGCACGAGTCAGCGGAAGCAAATAATATCTGAGTACAGACATAAGTTAAACAAGTTTTGCCTTAAGAAGGCTAACACAAACATAAGCAGCGGATCGAAAGAGGCGAGGCCTCCTGCCTAGGAACCTCCTAACTACTCCTGAGCGTCGGCACTCTCCACGTAGTAGTAGGCTCCATCGGTGGTGTACTAGTCGTCTCCGGCGTACTCCATCTCCTGGGCTCCAACGTTTGAACGCAGAATCGTATAGAGGGGAAAAGAGGAAGCAAAGCAGCGGTGAGTACTCATCCAAAGTACTCGCAAGACTGACATCAGAACTATGCTAAGTATGCATCAGTATCAAGGAATGGGGTTATATCTGGACTGACTGCAGAAAGCAAGAATAGGAGGGGAAAGCCTAGTCCTATCGAAGACTAGCATCTTCAGCATCTTGTAGCATTAGAAGATAGTAGACTGGTATCTCATATATAGTCATATTATTGTAGCAATTTTATTAAGTAACCACGCCCAGAGATTCTTCCTCGACTCCCTGCGAGAAAGCAATCTCGAAGCCATCATTCATTCCAATTAAAAGTCACAATTATAGTTGTATAAGGTCAAGGTACAACTCCAAGTCGTCCTGTTACCGTGGACATGGCTATTCGAATAGATCAATTCTTCCCTGCAGGGGTGCACCGCATTTTCAACACGCTTGATCACCTCCGGCCGGACACACTTTTCTGGGTAATGCCCGGCCTCAGGATAGCAACACGTCGTCGCCCCACCTAGACTCAACAGAGAGGCCAGCCCGCCGGTCTAAATCCTAAGCACAAAGGGGTCGTGGGCCCACTTGCCCTCTGCGCTCCTGCACGATGCGTGGGCGGCCGAGGTCAGCCCTAGCACACTCTAATCCAAGAGATGTACCGTCCAGGCCACTCGGGCGCGCGCCGCTCCATTGCTGACGTCCGAAGAGCTTCGGCTGATACAACGACGCTGAGTACCCATAACTTCTCCCATGCGATGGTTTGGTGCGCAATAAGGTCAACGACCAACTCAGATCAAATACCCAACCCATTAGCATTTTATTAATGCGGGGCAAGCGCGACCCATGAAGTGCGGTCCCGTCGCCCCGTCTCGAGGATGTGTGGCATGGTCCTCTCCTGCCCGTCCACGCCTCATCATCATCCAACCATGGGCACCCCTCAGGGCCGACCCATCACCAATATATTTCCATAACTAGGTCATAGTAACTGTGTGTATAAAACATCAAGACGAAACCTGAGGAATCACCCTCAAAGGGTCCCGCTCGATGAAACTGTCAAGGTGGACATTAGAGGAATTACACTCGAGGGTCCCACACTTGAGGGGTTGCACGACAGAGTCATCGTCGGGAGTGGTGAAGGAGGAATCACCCTCGATAACCACGACCGACTAGCTGCACTACAGAGTTAGCATCATGAGTACTTCACGAGGTGTCACCCTCGGTACTCGATAGTAGCTCTGCAGAGTCGTACAACTAAGGGGTGTGTGGTGATGTGAGGGGCCTGGCTCGTCGATCGGTTGACCGAGTCTTCGAGTCTTCGGGTCGTCGAGTCGTCGATGAAGAAGCAGGGGCAACTGGGACTAAGGGGTCACTGGGGATTCACTGATCAACCTATACTAGGCAGTTGATATGATTGCAGGTATAGTAGCAGTTTATCAAAAACAGGCTATGCATCAGAATAGGAGCTAACTAATACAGTAGCAAAATCTAATGCAAGGATAAGAGGGAAGAATGGGTGATATCGGAATGCTCAAGGGGGGAGTTGCTTGCCTTGCTGCTCTGCAGCAAAGGCCTGATCGTCAACGGTGTAGTCGTACCCGGCAGCAGCGTCAGCCTTGGGGTCTACCAGAGAGAAGAGGGGGGAAGAAACAATAAATATAAAGCACAGATGCAACACGATGCATGACATGGCAATATGCAGAGCTAGGCATGCACTAACGCAGTACTACACGTATTAGACGGAGCGGGAGAATATCTGACGATATTTCCCGGGTCTTTGGATTTATCGGACAGACGATCCGGAGGGGAAACGTTCCATGTTCATCATGCTAGGAGCATGTGACAGATGAACGGACAACGCATTCGGATTCGTGGGATTTTTCTGAACAACATTCATGTATAAAACTTTTTCATTTGAGCTACGGTTTATTTTATATGACTTTTCAAATATTTAAATATTTTCTGGAATTAACAGATTATTATAAATTCGAAAATTCTATTATGACATCATCCTGACGTCAGCACTGTGTCAGCAGTCAACAGTCTCAGTTGATTGGTCAAACCTGACATGTGGGGCCCTCCTGTCAATGACTCAGACCTAAACCAGACTTAAATTAACCTAACCAGTGATTTATTAGTAGGTGGGGTCCATCTGTCAGTGAGACATTACGGTTAAATAATTATTTTTTAAATCTAATTACGTAATTAGTCCACTAACAAGGGTGACCCACTTGTCATACTCACAGGGGGACTGGGACCCACCTGTCATTGACCTGGACCGAGTCCAGTCAGCAGGTTGACCTGATCAACTGGGCCCGCGGGACCCAGCTGCCAGTGACCCTAGCAGTGGCCCCGGCCGTGCCACGTCGGCGGCGACGGCGCTGGGTCGCCGGAGGAGCTCCGACGAGCACCAGGGATGGCGAGGTGGCTCGGATTCGCCGCTCCGGCCACCATTTGACGCGCGGAGACCAGTAACGTGCAGCTGGAGCTTGTCCGCGTTGATCTGGACCACGAGCGCATGCTAAAATGGCCGGCAAGGGCGCCGGCGATGAGCCACGGCGGCGGGAGCTTTCGGGCGAGCTCGGGCGCGTCTATACAGCAAGCAAATTGACCGGCCTTTGCGCGGGATGGGTCTAAATGATCACCAGAAGATCGTTGGTCGGCTTGGCGCGGCTCGAGCGGCTCTGCTGCGAGCGCTACGTCGACCACGGCGGCGACCAGAGCTCGGCTACGGCGGGAGCTAGCTACGGTGGCGTTCGGGAGCTACGAGAGGAAGAGGAGGACGCGGGGTAGCTCACGTGCGGTGATGAGAAGGCCCGATGCAGTCGGAGGAGCTCGGAGGGACGAGATCGACGGCGGTGAGCCCTCGGGTCCGAGGTAGAAGAAGGGTCGATGGCGACGTCTGGGTGCAGCTCCGGCTCGATCCAACGCTTGGGAGGGAGGAGGCAGGCCCTGCGGTGCTCGGGGGCTTCTTGGCTGGGCACAAGAGGGATGGCGGGCACGGCCAGCAGCACGGCGCAGCCATTGCTGCGCTGGGTCGAGCTCGGGGGCCAGAGAGGGAGGCACGGGAGGGGGAAATTGGGGCCTTAGGGTTTCGCGGGGTGAGAGAGAGAGCTGTGGGGGCGATCTTATCCCCAAGGGAGCCACGGGATGATCGACAGCGCGACGATCGGCGTTCGGACGGCGAGCGTGTGCTCTGCCCTTCCCCTCTGGCGAGAGGAGGAAGAAAAGGCCGGCGCTGGTGGGCTGGGCCAGCCTGTGCACTGGCTGGGCCTAAGTGCACAGTGCACTTTTCTCTTTTCCTTTTCCTTTTTTTGTTTTCTCTTTTTCTTTTTTGTTTCATTTATTTTCAGCTACTATTTGCTTTAATTAGCAAAAATGTGTGACATGGTCCAATAAATATGAGGCAATATTCTGTCATGACACAACAAGTTTGGAACCCATTTGAATCTGCTTGAGTTCTTCATGGAATTAAAGGGTACTTTTAAATGCTTTAAGGCTCTGTTTTAGATGGTGGGGTCCACACCAACATCAAGGTGATGTTGTTTTCCTTAACAGCATTTGTTTTGTGATTTTTATCAAGTGTGCAACAATTTTCTTTTGTTGCTTGGACTTTTATTTTATCACAATAAAATAAAAGGGCCTTTTGAAGTGGAATTTGAAGTGAGATATGAATTTCAAAAGTGACCACACATGGATTAGCAAAAATGGATTAGCTTAATCCACATGTTACTGTAGCTTGATTACCGGGATTACTGTAGCATCAAATCCTGGGTGTCACACCCACCTAGGCCCATGCGGCTGGGCTGGTGGAGGGCCAACCCTAGGGATGGTGCTACCCTGGCTTGGGTGGTAAGCCACCTCCAGGGCCGCCGCCCCACCCCTTGGCCGCCGCCCCCCTAGGGTGGGAACCCTAGGGCGTCGGGCCCCTCCTCCCTTGCCCCTATATATATGAGAGGAGAGGGAGGGCAGCCGCACCACAAGCCACGGCGCAGCCCTCCCTCTCCCCTAGATCGTTTCTCCTCTAGTTCGTCGTGGCACCGCTTGGCGAAGCCCTGCCGGGACAGCTCCACCACCACCGCCACCACGCCGTCGTGCTGCCGGAGAACTCATCTACCTCTCCGCCCTCGCTTGCTGGATCAAGGAGACAGAGACGTCATCGAGCTGTACGTGTGCTGAACGCGGAGGTGTCATCCGTTCAGCGCTAGATCGGAATGGAACAAGATTGGATCGCGGGTCGGATCGTGATTGGATACACCAACCGCGTTTCTTAACACTTCCCGCTTAGCGATCTACAAGGGTATGTAGATGCACTCCCCCTCTCGTAGCTGTTGATCTCCATAGATAGATCTTGGGTGTTCGTAGGAAAAAAAATTGTTTCCCATGCAACGTTCCCCAACAGTGGCATCATGAGTTAGGCTATGCGTAGATGATATGCACGAGTAGAACACAAAAGAGTTTGTGGGCATTGATGTTCAGATTGCTTACCTCCTTAGTCTTATCTTGATTCGGCGGTATCGTGGGATGAAGCGGCCCGGACCAACCTTACTCGTCCACATACGAGAGACCGGTTCCATCGACTGACATCCAACTTGTTGCATAAAGATGGCTGGCGGGTGTCTGTCTCTCCCACTTTAGTTGAATCGGATTCGACAGAGGCGGTCCTTGTAGAAGGTTAAAAGGCAACTTGATTATCACTGTTGTGGCTTTGCGTAGGTAAGAACGGTTCTTACTAGTTGCCCATAGCAGCCACGTAAAACTTGCAACAACAAAGTAGAGGATGTCTAACTTGTTTTTGCAGGGCATGTTGTGATGTGATATGGCCAAAGACATGATGTGATATATGTGATGTATGAGATGATCATGTTATGTATAGATTATCACGACTTGCATGTCGATGAGTACGGCAACCGGCAGGAGCCATAGGGTTGTCTTTAATTATTTTCGCCTTTTTTGCTTTACTTTATCACTATGAGTTAGCAATAGTTGGCGCGACAACCACGTGACGACACGATGATGGAGATCATGATGATGGAGATCATGGTGTCATGCCGGTGATGATGGAGATCATGCCGGTGCTTTGGAGATGGAGATCAAAAGCACAAGACGATGATGGCCATATCATGTCACTTATATGATTTGCATGTGATGTTTTTTCCTTTATGCATCTTATTTTGCTTAGGACGACGGTAGCATTATAAGATGATCCCTCAATAAAATTTCAAGATAAATTGTGTTCTCCCCGAGTATGCACCGTTGCGAAGGATCGTCATTTCGAAGCACCTCGTGATGATCGGGTGTGATAGACTCTATGTTCGCATACAACATGTGTAAGCCAGATTTACACACGCGGAATACTTGGGTTAACCTTGACGAGTCTAGCATGTACAGACATGGCCTCGGAACACAGGAGACCGAAAGGTCGAACATGAGTCATATAGTAGATATGATCAACATGGAGATGTTCACCGTTGAAGCCACCTCATCTCACGTGATGATCGGACTTGGGTTGGTGGATTTGGATCATGTCACACTTAGACAACCTGAGGGATGTTGATTTGAGTGGGAGTTCTTTAGCAATATGATTAGTTGAACTCATTATCATGAACATGGTCAAAATGTCTTTGCAAATTATATTGTAGCTCGCGCTGTAGCTCCCCAGTATGTTGATACGTTCCTAGAGAAAACTAAGTTGAGAGTTGATAGTAGCAATTATGCGGACTGGGTCCGTGATCTGAGGATTGTTCTCATTACTGCCCAGAAGGCTTATGTCCTCAATGCACCGCTCGGTGCGCCACCCCCTCAAGCGACGTCTGTGGATGTTGTGAACGTCTGGCAGACACGTTCTGATGACTACTTGATAGTTTAGTGCGCCATGCTTTACGGCTCAGAACTGGGGCTCTAAATACGTTTTGAACGCCATGGATCATATGAGATGTTCCAAGAGCTGAAATTTGTATTCCAGGCTCATGCCCGTGTTGAGAGGTATGAGACCGCTGGCATGTTCTTTGCTTACAAGATGGAGGAGAATAGCTCAGTCAGTGAGCATGTGCTCAGAATGTCTGGGTACTACAATCGCTTGAATCAAGTGGGAGTTCATCTTCCAGATAAGATAGTGATTGACAGAGTTCTCCAAGTCACTGCCACCAAGCTACTAGAGCTTCGTGATAAACTATAACATGCAAGGGATAGAGAAGATGATCCCTGAGCTATTCACGATGTTTTACGATGCGAAGGTAGAAATCAAGAAGGAGCATCAAGTGTTGATAGTAAGACCACTAGTTTCAAGAAGGGCAAGGGCAAGAAGGGAAACTTCAAGAATGGCAAAACAATTGCCGCTCCAGTGAAGAAACCCAAGGTTGAACCCAAACCCGAGACTAAGTGCTTCTATTGTAAGGGAAACGGTCACTGATAGCGGAACTACCCGAAATACTTGGTAGATAAGAAGGATGACAACGTCAACAAAAGTATATTTGATATACGTGTTATTGATGTGTACCTTACTAGTACTCCTAGTAGCACCTGGGTATTAGATACCGGTTCAGTTGCTAATTTTGGTAACTCGAAATAAAAGCTACGGAATAAACGGAGACTAGCTAAGGGCGAGGTGACGATGTGTGTTGGAAGTGTTTCCAAGGTTTATGTGATCACCATCGCATGCTCCCTCTACCTTCGGGATTAGTGTTGAACCTAAATAAATATTATCTGGTGTTGGCGTTGAGCATGAACATGATTAGATCGTGTTTATTGCAATACGGTTATTCATTTAAGTCAGAGAATAATGGTTATTCTGTTTACATGAATAATACCTTCAATGGTCATGCACCCAATGTGAATGGTTTATTGAATCTCGATCGTAGTGATACACATGTTCATAATATTTATGCCAAAAGATGCAAAGTTAATAATGATAGTACCACATACTTGTGGCACTACCGCTAAGGTCATATTGGTGTAAAGTGCATGAAGAAACTCCATGCTGATTAATCTTTGGACTCACTCGATTTTGAATCGGTTGAGACATGCGGACCATGCCTCATAGGCAAGATGACTAAGACCCTGTTTTCTAATATGATGGAGCGAACAAGTGACTTATTAGAAATAATACATGTTGATGTATGCGGTCCAAATGAGTGTTGATGCGTGCGGTGTATATCGTTATTTTCTTACCTTCACTGATGATTTGAGTAGATATGGGTATATTTACTTAATGAAACACAAGTCTGAAATGTTTGAAAAGTTTAAGCAATTTCAGAGTGAAGTTGAAGATCATCGTGACAAAAATATAAAATGTCTACGATAGGATCGTGGAGGTGAATATCTGAGTTACGAGTTTGGTATGCAACTTAAGACAATGTGGAAATTGTTTCACAACTCACGCCGCCTGGAACACCATAGTGTGATGGTGTGTCCGAACGTCGTAGTCGTGCTTTATTGGATATGGTGCGTACTATGATGTCTCTTACCGATTTGCCACTATCATTTTTGGGTTATGCATTAGAGACAACTATATTCACTTTAATAGGGCACCATCTAAATCCGTTGAGATGACACCGTATGAATTATGGTTTGGCAGAAACCTAAGCTGTCGTTTCTTAGAGTTTGGGAATGCGACACTTATGTCTGATAAGCTCGAACCCAAAGCGGAAAAGTGCATCTTCATAAGATACCCTAAAGCAACAATTGGGTATACCTTCTATCACAGATCCGAAGGCAAGCTCTTTGTTGTCAAGAATGGATCCTCTCCAGAGAAGGATGTTCTCCCGAAAGAAGTGAGTGGGAGGAAGGTAGAACTTGATAAGGTTGTCAAACCTTCACTTGAATTGGAAAAGTAGCACAGCACAGAAAGGTGTTCCTGTGATGCGTAAACCAATTGAAGAGGAAGCTAATGATTATGATCATGAAACTTCTGATTAAGTTACTATCGAACCTCATAGGTCGACAAGGACACGTACTGCCCCGAGCAATACGGTGATCCTGTCTTGAAGGTGATGTTGTCAGACAACAGTGAACCTACGAGCTATGAAGAAGCGATGGTGGGCCCGGATTCCAACAAATGGCTAGGAGCCATGAAATCCGAGATAGGATCCATGTATGAAAACCAAGTATGGACTTTGGTAGACTTGCTCGATGAACGACAGGTTGTTAAGTACAAATGGATCTTTAAGAAGAAGACAGACGCTAATGGTAAATATCACCATTTATAAAGCTCGACTTGTTGCAAAGAGGTTTCCGACAAGTTCAAGGAGTTGGCTACGATGAGACTTTCTCACCCGTAGCGATGCTAAAGTCTGTTGGAATTATGTTAGCAGTTGCTGCATTTTTTGATTATGAAATCTGGCAGATGGATGTCAAAACAGAGTTTTCTTAACGGTTTCCGTGAGGAAAGGTTGTATGTGATACAACCAGAAGGTTTTATCGGTCCTAAGGATGCTAAAAGGTATGCAAGCTCCAGCAATCCTTCTATGGACTGGAGCAAGCATCTCAGAGTTGGAATATACGCTTTGATGAGGTAACCAAAGCTTCTGGGTTTATACAAAGTTTATAAGAAACTTGTATTTACAAGAAAACGAGTGGGAGCACTATAGAATTTCTGATAAGTATATGTGGATTACATATTGTTGATCGGAAATAATGTAGAATTTCTGGAAAGCATAAAGGGTTGTTTGAAAGGAGTTTTCCAAAGGAAGACCTGGATAAAGCTACTTAAATATTGGGCATCAAGATCTATAGAGATAGATCAAGACGCCTGATAAGACTTTCAATGAGTACATACCTTGACAAGATTTTGAAAGAGTTCAAAATGGATCAGTCAAAGAAGGAGTTCTTGCCTGATTTATAAGGTGTGAAGTTGAGTAAGACTCAAAGCTCAAACACGACAGAGGAAAGAGAAAGGACGAAGGTCGTCCCCTATGCCTTAGCCATAGGCTCTATACGGTATGCCATGCTGTGTACCGCACCTGATGTGTGCCTTGCCGCGTGTCTGGCAAGGGGGTACAAGAGTGATCCAGGAGTGGATCACTGGACAGTGGTCAAAATTATTCTTAGTAACGGGAGGACTAAGGAAATGTTTCTCGATTATGGAGGTGATAAAGAGTTCGTCGTAAAGGGTTACGTCGATGCAAGCTTTGACACCGATCCGGATGACTCCGAGTAGCAAACCGGATACGTATAGTGGAGCAGATATTTGGAATAGCTCCAAGTGGGGCGTAGCAGCAACATCAACAATATGACATAGAGATTTACAAAGTATACACGGATCTGAATGTTGCAGACTTGTTGACTAAAACCTCTCTCACAAGAAAAACATGATCAAACCCCAGAACTCATTGGGTATTAATCACATGGCGATGTGAACTAGATTATTGACTCTAGTGCAAGTGGAAGACTGTTGGAAATATGCCCTAGAGGCAATAGTAAATTGTTTATTAACATATTTCCTTGTTCATGATAATCGTTTATTATCCATGCTATAATTGTATTGATCGGAAACTCAGATACATGTGTGGATACACAGACAACACTATGTCCCTAGTGAGACTCTATCAGACTAGCTCGTTGATCAAAGATGGTCAAGGTTTCCTGACCATAGACATGAGTTGTCATTTGATAACGGGATCACATCATTAGGAGAATGATGTGATTGACAAGACCCAACCATAAGCATATCATTTGATCGTGTTAGTTTATTGCTACTGCTTTATCCATGTCAAGTATCTGTTCCTACGACCATGAGATCATGCAACTCCCTGACACCGGAGGAATGCCTTGTGTGTATCAAGCGTCACAACGTAACTGTGTGACTATAAAGGTGCTCTACAGGTATCTCCGAGGGTGTTTGTTGGGTTGGCGTGGATCGAGACTGGGATTTGTCACTCTGTATGATGGAGAGGTATCTCTGACCCACTCGGTAATACAACATCACAAGAAGCTTGCAAGCAATGTGACTAAGGAGTTAGTCACGGGATCTTGTATTACGGAACGAGTAAAGAGACTTGCTGATAAGGGCACGACGTCGGATGTGTCTCTGTTAAGGCCCGATCTTTTACGATGCAACGAACTCCTCCAAGATCCACGATAAAATCTCCCAATTACGCGTACACGTAACCTGAAGATGGGGCAACAACGATCAACGGACAATTCCTCGACACACGAGAAACCTCCCGTCAAAGTAGATGTAACCAGCGCGCAACCCGTCGAGAACGACGGACGTCGAGCCAAGTGCAACTTTCACGCAGAAAATTCACACAAAATAAATATTACGGACACCCAAAGAAGGCCGCTTAATAGTCGATACACGACGTTGTCTAACTCTGAAAAAATAACCTTAAACCTCTCCAAAGTCGTGATAGCAGAATATATATATATATAGCATGTGTACAACCGATTCAGAATGAGTACGGCCTAGACACGGCACGCAGGCCGGCGTGCGTGTATTTCTTACCTTGCTCGTAGGATTCTTTCCTGGTCGTTTTAACCACCTTTGATTTTCCTTCTCCAAACGTACACACCTGGACTTGGAAATATATCTCCATGTACGTGCATGCTACTTCTCTTCCTATTTTTTAGCCCACGTAAATCGGGTCTTCCTATATTCCATGAAGCGCAACTAACAAATCTGCGTGTAGCCTCTTTCCTTTTTATTCTCCATGTCTTATTATTTCTCCAAGTGCATGCGTAATATTCTCTTGCAAGTGGATTAGTAAACAGACCATCCCTCTTCGTGCGTGCACATACTTGCATGGGCTTCTTCAATCTAGGAACGCTCTCACATTTAACATGAACCCCTTGTTTGCAAACAAATGACACAAAGGCTGGGCCACATAGTACACGTATGTGTCCATCTTTACCTTTGTTAAGTTGCATCATCTTCTGCATATTTGTTTCATCCTGTTTTTGGTTAACTATATTTTTGGCCAATGTTTCGTCAACTTGCACTGTTGTCACCTTATCCATGATATCCTCTGTTTGCACCCCTTTGTCAACGATTGCCGCAGATGCCTGCAACCCCTTGTCAATGACCGGGTTATTCATCATGACATGTGTACTAGTCATGTTTGTGGTAGGGTATGCAGCATCACTTGCCGGTAACGATATTGAACTAGGTATGAATATACCAACGATCGAATCTCGGACAAGTAACATACCGATGGACAAAGTGAAAGCACATTTGCTCCCTTCGTGGTTTTGGTAATTAATAACAACATACATGTCATCGAACTAATGTTTTCACTAAGTATATTTCAGGAAAAGTTCAATGATAGGGATGACAAAAGGATTGTGGAGATACCCCAAGATGCAAGGAAATGGATTGGCAAAGCTTCAAGCAAGAGGACTCTACATTTTACTTTGTGAGAAATCACTTTGAGTCCATAGGAAAGCCAATACTATTAAAAGGAGGTAAGGTACTGTTGGTGAACAAGATGCTCCACGTGCACAAGAGATAGTCACCAAAAACACCCACAAGTTCTTCCACAAAAGTCTGTCCAAAGCCAAATATCCAAAATCGGTGCAACCAACAATTCCCACTCGGTGCCACCGATTCCCAAACTCAGACAGACCCATGGCAAACCCTAGCCTATCGGTGCAACCGATTCTGCTTCGGTGCCACCGAGTTCAGTTGCCAACTTTCTGTTTAGCCATTTTCAGTCTTCGGTACCACCGAGTTTTGCCAGTCGGTCTCACCGAGTTTTTGGACCAACTCTCTGGACAGCCATTCACAAGAATCGGTACCACCGAGAATTGTGAATTGGTACCACCAAGTTTCTGGACCAACTCTCTGGTAAGCCATGGTAAAGAATCGGTACAACCGAGATGTGAATATCGGCGTCACCGAGTTGTGCAATCTGACCGTTGGTCACCTAATCGGTACCACCGAGATTTATATATCGGTCTCACCGAGATTCAAAAGTTACTGCCTTTTGGTCACTTCGGTACCACCGAGATTCACACATCGGTGTCACCGAGTTGGTCACTTTAGGTGTAACGGTTGGATTTTTGGGGATGCCTATATATACCCCTTCACCACCACCCACTCGAAAAAGAAGCACTCAGAACTATTCCATACTTGCCCCATCCTATTTTCTGAGAGAGAGCCACCTACTCATGTGTTGAGATCAAGCTATTCTATTCCTACCATATGAATCTTGATCTCTAGCCTCCCCAAGTTGCTTTCCACCAATTCAATCTCTTCTACCAAGCCAAATCTGTGAGAGAGTGATTGTGTGTTGAGGAGTCTATCATCTTGAAGCACAAGAGCAAGGAGTTCATCGACATTACCGAGCCTATTACCTTTTGGAGGGTGGTGCCTCCTAGATTGGTTAGGTGTCGCTTGAGAGCCTCCTACTTCGTGTTGTGGAGTTGAACCAAGAAGTTTGTACGGGCAAAAAGATCGCCTACTTCATGAAGATCTACCCATAGTGAGGCTAGTCCTTCGTGGACGGAAGCCGTTATGGAATAGTCAAGGTTGCTACTTCGTGGACCCTTATGGGTGGAGCCCTCCGCGGACTCTCGCGACCGTTACCCTCCGTGGGTTGAAGACTCCATAAACGTGGACGTACGATAGCACTACCTATCGGAACCACGGGAAAAATCTTCGTGTCTACAAATTGCGTTTGATCTTCCTCCCTACCCTCTACTATACATGCTTATTGTTACTTTTCGCTGCTATACTCTTAGACATGCATGTGTAGGGTGTACTTGACTTGCTATCATTGCTAAAATCTGCCAACACTTAAAATTGGGTAAAGGTAGGATTTTTATTTGGTCAAGTAGTCTAATCACCCCCCCTCTAGACATACTTTCGGTCCTACAAGTGGTATCAGAGCTTTGGTCTCCATTGCATTGGTCTCACAACCTAGGAGAGTATGGCGTCTAGTGAGGGAAATTATCACTGTAGAGGTCCGTACTTTGATGGCACAAATTTTGCTAGTTGGAAGCACAAAATGAAAATGCATATTCTTGGTCATAACCCCGCCATATGGGCTGTTGTTCGTGTTGGCTTGCAAGGTGAATTCTTTGGTGATGGAAAGGAACCGGATCGTGAAGCGACCGCGGATGAATTGAAGATGTTGTAATACAACGCTCAAGCATGTGACATTCTCTTCAACTGCCTATGCCCTGAAGAATTCAACAAAATCAGCCGTCTTGAGAATGCAAAAGAGATTTGGGATACCTTGGTTGATATGCACGAAGGTACCAAGTTGGACGTTCTTCAAAGTCAGCTTGACAATTTCAAGATGAAGGATGGTGAAGGAGTCGCTGAGATGTACTCTAGGCTAGCTCTCATCACCAATGAGATTGCCGTCTTAGGAAGCGAAGAAATGACCGACAAATTCATCATCAAGAAGATACTTCGAGCTTTGGATGAGAGATATGACACTGTGTGCACATTGATCCAAATGATGCCCAACTACAAAGATCTCAAGCCTACGGAAGTCATTGGAAGGATTGTTGCTCATGAGATGACACTCAAGGACAAAGAAGAGCTTCACAACAAGTCTAGCGGTGCTTACAAAGCCACAAGTGATGCTCCCGCAACTTCAAGCGACAACCTTGTCACCAGTGAAGAGATAAGCCTCATGGTCAAGAAATTCAACAAGTTCTACAAGAATAGAGGCAAAGAACGAAGTTCCAACTCAAGATATGAAGAGAAGCGTTCGTCAAGTCGTGACCGAAACTGCTACAATTGTGGGAAGCCCGAACACTACTCAAATGAGTGCACGGCTCCCTACAAACGAAGAGAAGAGTCACCTAGAAGACGAAGCTCAAAGAATGAATCACCTCAAAGAGAGAGAAGGAGTAGAGATGATCGTTATGAACGAAGACCCTCAAGGATAAGTAGGGACTCGGAGAAGAAGGATAAGTACACCAAGAGCTACACAAGAAGAAGACATCAAGCTCATGTTGGTGAATGGGTTTCCGGCTCCGACTCCGACAACAACTCCGAGAGAAGCTATCACTCCAACTCCGACTATAGTCAAGATGAAGGTGTTGCCGGACTTGCACTAGTGACTACCAACTCCTATGATCTATTTGATTCACCAAATGAAGGGAGTGGAAATTGCTTCATGGCTAAAGGCCCCAAGGTATCACACCCCGAGTATCTTGATTTCGATAGTGATGAAGATGACTTACTTTGTGATGATGACTTGCTCTTTGATAAAACTAGTAATGTTAGTCAAAATGAACTTGATAATTCTCATGCTAGCCAAGATAAGTCATTTGATGATGATAAGATGAAAATAGAACAACTAACTAAAGAATTAAACACTCTTAAGTTAGCCCATGAATCTACTCTCGAAGATCATCGAGAGCTTGTAAGGACTCATGAGAAGCTACGCTTCGAGAAGCTCACCTTGGAGCATGAGCATGAGTTTCTTAAAGCTATTAATGACGATCTCCGAAAGAAGACTTCATCTTATCTAGCCAAATGATTACTCTTGTCTACATTCATGCCACAAGTTAAATCTAGACAAACTAGTAACAAAGGCAAGAAAGGTTCTTCATCTAGTAGCAACAATAAAAATGCTAAATCTAATGATGTTGTTTCTAGTAGTTCTGTTGATTCCACTAATGATGATTCTCTTAGCCAAGTTACACTTGAGCGAGAAAACGCTTTATTGAAAGGAATTATAGAGAAATGTATCTACAAGAGTCTTGCCGGGTGTAAGCAATTTGAGGAAACTGTACGCAAGCACGGAGGATACCAGAAGAACCATGGCATTGGCTACTTCAACGCTAATGGAGTTGAATGGGAGGAAGGTCAATACCCCAAGACCAAGTTTGTTCCTCAAAAGGAGAAGTATGAACATACTCTCCCCAAGGGAACAAGCTTTCAAGATGACCTTCCACCACAAGACCACAAGCTCAAGGGCAAGGACAAGCTTCAAGAGGACATTGACTCATATGAAGATGAATCCCAAGCTTTGGTGGAGTGGGTTCCCAAGGCTACTTCAAGCTCAATTTCTACAAGGGCCTCTTCAACACCAAGGATCCCCATCAAGTTGATGTGGGTCCCTAAGAAGAAGAACTAGAGAAGTTCTTGAGGGGTGACTCCGCCAATGAAATTCACTCACATTCATTATTGGCAAGAACTAGTTGCAATCAACGTCAACATCTTGCAATAGTTCAAGGAGTCACATATTCCCTCAAAGGTAAGCAAGGGACAAGGTAATCAACAAATCCATGGACATCATCATGTATGCTTTGCACTCCATGTCCATAGATATCCTTGTATTTGTCTCTTGTGTGTTGGGACTAACCCATGTAGGTGAGAAGAGTAAGGAAACAACAAGGATGCTCCCAACTCTTGGTGATCTTCATCAACCTTGAGCATCCACCACTACATCACCCACATGAAGTCTTCTACGACAAACCCAAGGTTAGTTTATCCCTCCTATGGGGGGATATCACATCAAGGGGGAGCTTTACTCTAAGACTTGAGTTAAAGCATCTCTTAGAATGTGACAACATTAAATGCTTTATGTAAAAGTGGTAACCCCACTTGTGCTTAAACGATGAGTATGACCTATGATCAAGTACTCTTACTTGGCTCCTAAGTCAATATACTCATATATAGATGACTCCGTCATCGCCAAAATGCTTGATAGATGCTAGTATGTATGTGCATGTTTGCCATGATTTCATTTGACATCTTATTATGTGAGCATGTTGGTCTGCATTTATTTATCCATTCGAGGACATCCAATTGTTGCTATTTGGCTCTTGATTTTTGTTTTGCCAATTGGATGGACAAGAATGCCTAGGACCACTCTCTAGCTATCTATGCATTCTCGTCTCATATTCCATTCTTGCTGCATCACAAAATTTGAACAAGTACTTTTCGATCTCTCTGTGTGAGGAGCACTCGGAGTTCCGTATCGACAAATGACTGACCATTAAAACCTCCCAAGTGCATCTCGGTGGAACCAACCCAAAATCTCGGTCTCACCGAATGCCTAGGGTTGATCTGGTTTTCTATCTCGGTACCACCGATTCCATCTTCTCGGTTACACCGAGTTTCCCTGTCAGCAGACAGTTGAGGAACTCGGTGACACCGAAAAGTTAGAACCGGTGTCACCGACAGCTATGGGTTTATATAGAGGCGGACCCGACTTTTGAAATCTATTCTTCAACCGTCGCCCCCTCCAAAACCCTTGCTGCCGAACCAAGGCCCCTGGTCATCGCCTTCGTCTTCCCGAGCGCGTCCGCCGTTGGAAGTCTCCGCCATCGACGGAGTCCTCTCCCCCATCGCCGCCGTAGCGAAGTCGTCACCAAGCTAGGGTATGATTTCACCCCCTCATGCGCTCCAACGTCCGATTCTCGCGCATTGGGGCTTTTCCATCAATAATCCACAGTTTGAGATTGATTCATCCACGAGAAACTCCAGTAGAATAGCGAACGAACGATTTTTTAGGTTTTGCCGTCCGCCACATGAATCTCGGTAGAACCGACGCAAAAGAATTGGTAGCACCGATTCGCTTTTCTGGTCGACTGAGAACAGTCTCGGTGAAAGTGAGTGCCCATTTTTGGTCTCACCGAAAGTGGTGCCAAGTTTCTGTTATGGAGACTGTCTGTCTCGGTAGGTCCGAAATATTTGCTTCGGTTGTACCGACATACATTTGGCAGAATGCAAAACTTGAGAAATTTTAGTTCAATCTTTTGAAAATGTCTGCATTTTGTGATGACTCATCCCTTTCCACTTTTCTATACTCTATTCACAGGGTCATAGATGTCAGGTTCAGATGATAGCCAGAATGATCTCAGAGAGCAGAGTGTTGACATGAGCTCAGGCACTAGTCCTGAGGGGAGCTATGATGACATCCCTAGCTCTCCTGATCAGCCCAAAGCTGCAACCAGGGCAAGGAGGAAGCTCAATTCAGATGAGGAAGATGAAGATTTCATCCCTGAGGAGCTGCCCAAGAAAGTTGATGCTGCCAAGAGCACCACTGCTGCCACTACTTTCAAGAGCACCACTTCAGGAAGGAGTATGCTAGCTCTGGGTCAGCTAAAGCACCTGAGAGCTCTAGGGCAACTATGACTGTTGAGCCCTCCAGGAAGTCTATGCCTAAGAAGGCAGGGGAGAAGAAGAGAGCCAGGAAGAGGATCATCCATGTCATTGGCAGAAAAACCTCTATGTATGAGAATCCAGAAGAGGCAGCTGCTAAAGAAGAGGAGGAAGAGCCAGTTGCCAAGGCCCCTCCAAAGAAGAAGAAGAAGCTTATGGCAGATGCAATGCCTAAGGCTACCACATCCAAGGGCACCAAGACTGCACCCAAGAAAGCTGCTGCAGAAAAACCCAAGAGGTTCTCCAGAGAGATACCAGCTTCCAGCAAGAACAAGACTTCTACCTTTAGGGAAGCTGAGGATGATGATATGACAGCTTTGATGAAGATAAGACCACACCTTCCAGAGCACAAGGCCAGCCACCTACTTGCTGAAGACATGAAGAAGAGGAAGGACTCTGGTTTGAGGGAATGGAGAGCTATTGATCCATATGCCTAGAGAAGGAAAACAGCTGTGGACTACATGTTTTATACCAAGGAGCAACAAGATTTCTATGAGACAATCTTGCTTGATAAGAGCCCAGCTGTAAGTGACATGAGATATGTGGATTGGAAGCACATCAAGGATAATGAGGACTACTTCCCAAGTGTGCAAGATAACTTCCACTATATTGGCCTTGATGAATTTGTTGGCAAGGAATTCACTGCATGGAACGATGAGATGATCATGCAATTCTACTCCACTGCTCACTTCTATGGAGATGGTAGGATTGTGTGGATGACTGAAGGAGCAAGGTATGAATCAACTGTTGAGGAATGGGCTGCCATCTTAGGAGTCCCAAAGGTGGAAGGAGGAGATCTGGATGTCTATTCTGAATCCAAGGAGAGCCACAATGCTATGGCTAACATGTACAATGAGATCCCTGCTGCTCATGTGAAGTCTCACAAGCTAGGATCCATTTACTTCCTCCAGGCAGGTCTGTGAACCATGAACACCATCTTGAGGCACATCTTGATGCCTAAGTCTGGAGATGACAAGATGATTAGAGGCTATTCCATCAACATGCTGATCCATCTTGATAGACACACCAGGATAAGAGTGATGGACTTGATAGTAGAGACTGTGAAGAGGGTTACTGCTGATCAGAAGCGCTCATGCTGCTATGCACCTGTCATCGTTTTCTCACGACAGATGCCATGGGGTGGCTTATCGAGAGTGGTTGGGGCCGAAGAACGCCGGCGGACTCCGGGAGCGGGATTGGGCACAAGCGGTGAGGGACACACGATGTACCCAGGTTCGGGGCCCTCCGTGGGCGGTAACACCCCTAGTCCTGCTTGTCTAGTTGATGGGGTATGGTGCTACAAGGGTGCTCCTTGAGCTGTTCTCTAGAGGAAGAAGAAGGAGCGGCCGGCTCTTCTTCCCTTGCTACGTGGGAGTGTGAACGCGAGATGGGGTGAGTCCTGCCTCATGCATGGGGGGCCTCGGGGGGTTTTATAGGCCAACCCCCCGGCTTATAATATACATAAGGTACTAAATGGGGGCCCCGGCCGGCAGCCTCCCTAACCGGCCGACAGCCCCGCTGGTCGGTCCGTCTTGTCGCTCGTAGGGCCTACCGGCTGTGCGGTCCCATCGCCGACTGGGGCCCGCCAGCCGGCTCTTCTATTGGCCCGCGCCCACCTGCCGCGGCACGGGCCATTCCGCGCGGCGTCGTCTTGCGCCAGCCGGCCGAAGTCAGCGGTACGGCCGGCAGCGCTGTAGCCACGCCGGGGCAGGTAATGGAGTAGACGGCGGCGTGGCCACACTGTTGCTCCGCCGGGTCTCGATCGGTCAGGGCGAGTGGTACGACCGCCCGGACTGTAGCCACGCATGCCCGCGCATCAGCAGTCGATGTAGCCACGTCGGAGTAGATTGCGGGGGTCGTGTCTTGTCGGTGTACTCGGTCGCAGCGGGAGGGGACAAGTGCCTGCCCGTCTAGAGGTCAGCGGGAGGGCCGGCCGCGGGGCGGCCGGTTGCGGGCCGGCCGAGGGCCAGGCGGCCGGCTCCTGTCCAGCCGGCCAGGGGGCCAGCCGGCCGTTCTCCAGCCGGCCATGAACCAGCCGGCCGTGGGCCAGCCAGCCAGGGGGCCAGCCGGCCGCCCGCCAGCCGGTCATGGACCAGCCGGCCGTACAGTTTTTTCTAAAAGGGGCTTGAACTCCCTTGTCTCGGCATATCCAGGGGTAATATCCCCGTCAGTAGTCCCCGAAGCCGGCGGGGGCCGCGTCCTTCCGACGAGAGGGAGTCGGCGGCTTCATCTGGAGGCATCGGCCCGGTACGTGGGGTCTATGGGCGGACCGCGCAGGCGGCCACGCCCGTCGCTTCGGGTTTAACCGCGCCGCCTCGGGAACCCGCGCTGAGCGGCGACGCGCCACGTGGGGTGCGGCGACGTGGCGGGCCCCGTGCCTGGAGGCACGATGGGACGTTGCCCTGGGTAGCCCGGTAGGCCATGGGCCTAGCCCAGTACGCCTCGGGCCATCGGCCGAGATCCTCTGCGCCCGGATCCCAGCGGTCACGGCCCGGGGCACCCCACGCCCGCGGATTTCTCGGGGGAAGTGGGCGCAGTTAATCCCACGTCCCCCGGGCTTCGCCCCCTTATTTATAAGGGGGAGGGGGAGAGGCGGAGGCAGTTAACGCGCCTCTCTCCCGTCGTCTTCCTCCTTTCGCCTCTGTCGCTCCGAGCTCACACCGCCGCATCGCCCGTTCGCGCCTCCGCTCTAGTTCTCCGCAACGATGGCCGACGGCCCATCCGGCAGCTGGGGCGGCTCCACCGTCACCGAAGCGGACATCGCATACCTCCGCCGTGCCCGTATGCTGCCGTCGGAGGACCGCGTCACTGCCCGTCCTCCGGGCGCCGAGGTGGTGCCGGAGCCCGAGGAGGGGGAGTGCGTGGTGTTCGCCTCGCACTTCTCGCGCGGCTTCGGGCTGCCGGCGAGCCAGTTCTTTAGGTTACTTCTTGATTGCCTTGATCTGCAGCCGCATCATTTGGGGCCAAACTCGATCCTGCAGCCGGCGAGCTTCGTGACCCTCTGCGAGGGCTACCTTGGCCTTCTTCCCTTCATGACGCTGTGGAGGAAGCTCTTCTATCTTAAGAGCTTGAAGAATGACAATGACCCGTACGCCTGCGGGGGCGCGGTGGTGTGCATTCGCGGCACGCTCTTCCCCCGCCTCTCCCTCATCGAATCCGTCAAAAGATGGAACCGGACGTTCTTCTACGTGAAGAACGTCGACCCAGCTCGAGACTACATCTGGCTGCCGCCCTTCGTCAACGTCCCGCCCTCCGGGGTGAACTGGACGGCCGACGTGGCATTCGGGGAGGTCGTCGGGATGCTGGGCCGGCTCCAGACTATGAGGAGTGGGGAGGGGCTGGTCGCGGCCGATCTGGTGGCCGCCTTCATCGACCGCCGGGTGCTGCCCCTGCAGCTGAGGCCGCACCGGATATGCGATATGGGGGGCCGGCGAGACCCTTGCCGGCTGTCCACCTTCGAGCTGACAGCGGCCCAGGTGGCGGTGCGGGTGAACGCCATCACCAACTTCAAGCTGGCACCGTGCACCTGGCACTTCGGCAAGCTGCCCTACAGCCGGCTCGATCCGGCGCCCCTGGTATGTTTCGACCCGGCGCCTCTCCCTTTTTTGTTCTTTTTATGCTCCTTCAGCCGGCCTCCGTGCTTACGCGCCCTGCTAACCGCAGAGCTTTGTGCGACAGAACACGGTGGACGGCCCGCATCCTCGGGTGTTCGAGGCGGATAATAAACGATTATCATGAACAAGGAAATATAATAATAACCAATTTATTATTGCCTCTAGGGCATATTTCCAACACGCAGACCACGGCATACCGCGCAGAGCGCGCTCTGGAGCTCGTGCACACTGATCTGTGCGGGCCGATCACTCCGACGACACCAGGTGGCAACAAATATTTCCTGTTGATCGTTGATGACTACAGCCGCTACATGTGGATTGAGTTGCTGAGGTCCAAGGACGAGGCGCATGAACGGTTCAAGAAAGTTCAGGTCATGGCCGAGGCAGACGGCAGGTGCAAGCTTCGGGCCTTCCGCTCAGATTGCGGAGGGGAGTTCAACTCCATCGAGTTCAAGGATTATTGTGAGAAACAGGGGGTCAAGCACTACACCACAGCGCCCTACTCACCTCAGCAAAATGGTGTCGTCGAACGGCGCAATCAGACGGTCGTGGAGATGGCGAGATGCATGCTCAAGAGCATGGGTGTGCCGGCGTTCTTCTGGGCTGAGGTAGTGAAGACGGCGGTGTACCTACTGAACCGCGCGCCGATGAGAAGCCTGGAGGGTGTCACCCCATACGAGGCGTGGCACGGCCGTAAGCCCAACGTGCAGCATCTGCGCACGTTTGGGTGCACGGTGCATGTGAAGAAAACAGGGCCGGGCATCTCCAAGCTGTCTGATCGCTCGACGCCCATGATCTTTGTTGGGTACGAGGAGGGCTCAAAGGCCTACCGTGCGTACGACCCCGTGACCAAGAAGGTGCAGGTGACACGCGACGTCGTCTTCGAGGAGGGACGGCCGTGGACGTGGCGCGCTCCGGACGCGGCCAGAGTGGCGCCCATGCCCGCCACATTCACCGTGGTATACACCACGGCTCACGGCGTCCACGAGGTGGACACAGGCGCTACTACACCTCTGGCATCACCGCAAGGAGGAGCCGCAGCTGCTACACGAGCCTCAGGGGTGTTGACTCCAGGCGCGGGCACGCCGCGCAAAGCGCGTGTGGCACTCCAGCCTCAGGGGGGCGTCCTCAGATACAGTCTCGCCATCGCAGAGCTCACCTGCAACACCAACAGAGGTTCCGCACACTCCAGATGCGGCTCGTCAGATCCGCTGGGCCACACCTCTGAGTGAAGATGAGAATCGCCGTGATGTGGACACCGGCAACATACGCTACCGGCGCGTCTCCTACATCCTCGATGAGACAGAGGGGGAGGCCGTGCGCGAGGCTATGGAGCACTGTCTCCTCAGTGCAGAGGAGCCAGCCAACATCAGTGAGGCCCTGAACGATGCGGCCTGGAAAGAGGCTATGGATGCAGAGATGGACGCGATCGCGGAGAACTCCACATGGCAACTCTCCACTCTTCCCCGCGGGCACAAGCCGATCGGCCTCAAATGGGTGTACAAGGTGAAGCGCTACCCCAACGGGAACATCGTCAAGCACAAGGCTAGGTTGGTGGCCAAGGGATACGCACAGCGCGAGGGCGTGGACTTTGAGGAAGTTTTCGCGCCCGTGGCGCTAATGGAGACCGTGCGGCTCTTCCTCGCTCTCGCCGCGCACTCTGGCTGGGAGGTTCATCATATGGACGTAAAGTCCGCCTTTCTCAATGGTGATCTGGCGGAGGAGGTCTACGTCGCGCAGCCGCTGGGATATGTCGTCGATGGTCGAGAAGGGGAGGTGCTGAAACCGAGCAAGGCTTTGTATGGGCTTCGTCAGGCACCAAGAGCTTGGTATGCCAAGCTGGATGAAACTCTCTGCACACTTGGGTTCAGAAGGAGCCCGCTGGAGCATGCAGTTTATCGACGCGGAGATGCTCAATCTTATCTGCTCGTGGGAGTGTATGTCGATGATTTGATCATCACTGGTACTGATGCAACACACATCACTGAGTTCAAGGATCAGATGCAGAAGCTCTTCAAGATGAGCGATCTTGGCCTTCTAAGCTACTACTTGGGGATCGAGGTGACTCAGTCCAGAGGGGAGATCACAGTGTGCCAACGAGGATATGCAGAAAAGATCCTTGAGCAAGCTGGGATGACCGGCTGCAATCGATGCCACACCCCCATGGAGTGCAGGCTGAAACTGAGGAAGGAAGATGATGCAAAACCTTTTGATCCATCCCTCTACCGCAGCGTAATCGGCAGTCTAAGGTACCTAGTACACTCAAGACCAGATATCACACATGCTGTTGGAATTGTTAGCAGATTCATGGAGAAACCAACCACAACACACTGGACGGCTGTTGAGCAAATCCTCAGGTATGTGCAAGGGACCTTGAGCTATGGATGCCGTTATGTGCGTGGAGGGAGTGGAGACATTTTGGGATATAGCGACAATGATCATGCAGGAGATGTAGGAGATCGCAAGAGCACTTCAGGGCATATCTTCTTCCTCGGTCGCAACCCCATCACCTGGACCTCCCAGAAGCAGAAAGTGGTAGCAATCAGCTCGTGTGAGGCTGAGTATGTGGCCGCTGCTGCAGCAACATGCCAAGGACTCTGGCTCTGCAGATTGATCTCAGAGATGAAGGGAGAAGATCCAGGGAAGTTCAAACTTCTGATCGACAACAAGTCAGCTATAGCTTTGACGAAGAATCATGTCTATCACGATCGCAGTAAGCATATCGACGTGAAGTTTCACTTCATCAGAGGATGCATCGAGGAAGGACAGGTGGAGGTCGATCATGTTGGGACTGAACAGCAGCTAGCTGACATACTGACCAAGGCTCTCGGGCGAGTGCGCTTTGTGGAGATGAGGCAGAAGATGGGTGTCAGTGAAATCATCAAAGGCCAACAAGCTTAAGGGGGAGAATTGTTAGACTAAGCTAGTTGGATGCATGGCTGTGTAGTTTAGGTCCATTTGCTTTTCTGTTGAATAATGCGTGTGCATGGTGGATGTGACCGGCGCATGCACGTAGTAGCAGGAGTGGAGTGCATGTACGCACGTCCTCTCTCCCTTTTTTCTTTCTACCCTAGTTTCTCTCCCGGTGGGACTTGGTCGCTGTGTGATGTGGTCGTGGGATGGCGCGGCCATCACGGATCATGGCGATCCCGCCGGGAGATAGTTAGCTGGGGCTTCTGTTGTAACAGAATAACAAGAAGAAAATAGCAGACAGAAAAGCTGCGAAGTTTGGCAGCGCAAAACTCTCCCTCTCTCGCTAGAGTTCGTCTCTCTCTCTCACGCTCGATTCAGCAACGACAGCCCATAGCAGGTACTATTATTTTATTCTCATCTCTATTAATCACCATTGCCCCTGACTTGTTAAGCTTCCCGTGTGCAGAAATATTTTTAACCTCAACAAGAACATTCTCAGCCCCTTTCGTTTCTAGTAATATCTCAGCTTTGTTTTTCTTTGCATCACTTGCAGCGTGTGCATGGTCTCGCCTCTTGCGATCTACCAAATATTTTTCGGAAGTGTAGGATTCAAAAGAAACCCACTGCCCCTTATGAACAAACTGAAATTTCCTCCAAGAAAAAGTACAAGATTTGTCGCTCCGCAACTCCCTCTTGTGTGTCCATGGTTGACCCAAAATCATAGAACATACAGACATATGGTAAGGAAGAACATCACAAACAACCAAGTCGGTAAATCCACATAATTTAAATCGCACCTCCACTTGATATTGGATAGTTACGAATTGGCCCCGCCACAAGAGCTTATATGGGTCAGGATGTTCTATCACTGATAACTTCAACGAATCCACCATGGTTTGACTCACCAAATTTATGTTTGAAGAACGATCCATCATTGTAGAACAAGTAAATTTTCCTACTTGCACCCTTGTGTAGATCTGAAACCAAGAAAGTGGACTTGCCGAATCCTTCTCACTTCGTGACATCTCACCTTCAAAGCAATACTCCGTCCTCATTGCAGTTTTAGAATCTGCACCAATAAATTAGTGGGGGGAAAGTGCACCGTAATAAACCCAGTAATCTGATACCAACTGATAAGGGCACGACGTCGGACGTGTCTCTGTTAAGGCCCGATCTTTTACGATGCAACGAACTCCTCCAAGATTCACGATAAAATCTCCCAATTACGCGAACAGTACACGTAACCTGAAGATGGGGCAACAACGATCAACGGACAATTCCTCGACACACGAGAAACCTCCCGTCAAAGTAGATGTAACCAGCGCGCAACCCGTCGAGAACGATGGACCTCGAGCCAAGTGCAACTTTCACGCAGAAAATTCACACAAAATAAATATTACGGACACCCAAAGAGGGCCGCTTAATAGTCGATACACGACGTTGTCTAACTCTGAAAAAATAACGTTAAACCTCTCCAAAGTCGCGATAGCAGAATATATATATATATAGCATGTGTACAACCGACTCAGAATGAGTACGGCCTAGACATGGCACGCAGGCCGGTGTGCGTGTATTTCTTTCCTTGCTCGTAGGATTCTTTCCTGGTCGTTTTAACCACCTTTGATTTTCCTTCTCCAAACGTACACACCTGGACTTGGAAATATATCTCCATGTACGTGCATGCTACTTCTCTTCCTATTTTTTAGCCCACGTAAATCGGGTCTTCCTATATTCCATGAAGCGCAACTAACAAATCTGCGTGTAGCCTCTTTCCTTTTTATTCTCCATGTCTTATTATTTCTCCAAGTGCATGCGTAATATTCTCTTGCAAGTGGATTAGTAAACAGACCATCCCTCTTCGTGCGTGCACATACTTGCATGGGCTTCTTCAATCTAGGAACGCTCTCACATTTAACATGAACCCCTTGTTTGCAAACAAATGACACAAAGGCTGGGCCACATAGTACACGTATGTGTCCATCTTTACCTTTGTTAAGTTGCATCATCTTCTGCATATTTGTTTCATCCTGTTTTTGGTTAACTATATTTTTGGCCAATGTTTCGTCAACTTGCACTGTTGTCACCTTATCCATGATATCCTCTGTTTGCACCCCTTTGTCAACGATTGCCGCAGATGCCTGCAACCCCTTGTCAATGACCGGGTTATTCATCATGACATGTGTACTAGTCATGTTTGTGGTAGGGTATGCAGCATCACTTGTCGGTAACGATATTGAACTAGGTATGAATATACCAACGATCGAATCTCGGACAAGTAACATACCGATGGACAAAGTGAAAGCACATTTGCTCCCTTCGTGGTTTTGGTAATTAATAACAACATACATGTCATTGAACTAATGTTTTCACTAAGTATATTTCAGGAAAAGTTCAATGATAGGGATGACAAAAGGATTGTGGAGATACCCCAAGATGCAAGGAAATGGATTGGCAAAGCTTCAAGCAAGAGGACTCTACATTTTACTTTGTGAGAAATCACTTTGAGTCCATAGGAAAGCCAATACTATTAAAAGGAGGTAAGGTACTGTTGGTGAACAAGATGCTCCACGTGCACAAGAGATAGTCACCAAAAACACCCACAAGTTCTTCCACAAAAGTCTGTCCAAAGCCAAATATCCAAAATCGGTGCAACCAACAATTCCCACTCGGTGCCATCGATTCCCAAACTCAGACAGACCCATGGCAAACCCTAGCCTATCGGTGCAACCGATTCTGCTTCGGTGCCACCGAGTTCAGTTGCCAACTTTCTGTTTAGCCATTTTCAGTCTTCGGTACCACCGAGTTTTGCCAGTCGGTCTCACCGAGTTTTTGGACCAACTCTCTGGACAGCCATTCACAAGAATCGGTACCACCGAGAATTGTGAATTGGTACCACCAAGTTTCTGGACCAACTCTCTGGTAAGCCATGGTAAAGAATCGGTACCACCGAGATGTGAATATCGGCGTCACCGAGTTGTGCAATCTGACCGTTGGTCACCTAATCGGTACCACCGAGATTTATATATCGGTCTCACCGAGATTCAAAAGTTACTGCCTTTTGGTCACTTCGGTACCACCGAGATTCACACATCGGTGTCACCGAGTTGGTCACTTTAGATGTAACGGTTGGATTTTTGGGGATGCCTATATATACCCCTTCACCACCACCCACTCGAAAGAGAAGCACTCAGAACTATTCCATACTTGCCCCATCCTATTTTCTGAGAGAGAGCCACCTACTCATGTGTTGAGATCAAGCTATTCCATTCCTACCATATGAATCTTGATCTCTAGCCTCCCCAAGTTGCTTTCCACCAATTCAATCTCTTCTACCAAGCCAAATCTATGAGAGAGTGATTGTGTGTTGAGGAGTCTATCATCTTGAAGCACAAGAGCAAGGAGTTCATCGACATTACCGAGCCTATTACCTTTTGGAGGGTGGTGCCTCCTAGATTGGTTAGGTGTCGCTTGGGAGCCTCCTACTTCGTGTTGTGGAGTTGAACCAAGAAGTTTGTACGGGCAAGGAGATCGCCTACTTCGTGAAGATCTACCCATAGTGAGGCTAGTCCTTCGTGGACGGAAGCCGTTATGGAATAGTCAAGGTTGCTACTTCGTGGACCCTTATGGGTGGAGCCCTCCGTGGACTCTCGCGACCGTTAGCCTCCGTGGGTTGAAGACTCCATAAACGTGGACGTACGATAGCACCACCTATCGGAACCACGGTAAAAATCTTCGTGTCTACAAATTGCGTTTGATCTTCCTCCCTACCCTCTACTATACATGCTTGTTGTTACTTTCCGCTGCTATACTCTTAGACATGCATGTGTAGGGTGTACTTGACTTGCTATCATTGTTAAAATCTGCCAACACTTAAAATTGGGTAAAGGTAGGATTTTTATTTGGTCAAGTAGTCTAATCACCCCCCCTCTAGACATACTTTCGGTCCTACACAAAGGGAACTGTATACAGGATTGATTGAATCCTTGACATCGTGGTTCGACCGATAAAGATCTTTTTAGAATATGTAGGAACCAATATGGGCATCCAGGTCCCGTTATTGGTTATTGGCCGTAGAGGTGTCTCGGTCATGTCTGCATAGTTCTCGAACTCGCAGGCTCTGCACACTTAACGATCGGTGACGATTCAGTATTGTTGAGTTATATATGTTGGTGACTGAAGGTTGTTCGGAGTCCCGGATGAGATCCCGGACATCACGAGGAGTTCCAGAATAGGTCGGAGGTAAAGAATGATATATATGAAGTTCAATTTTTGTCACCGGAAGAAATTCGGGCGTCATCGGTAGTGTACCGGGAGTGCCGAAGGGTTCCGGGGGTTCACCGGAAGGGGCCCACCAGCCCTGGAGGGGTCACATGGGCTGAGAAGGGTGCGCACCATCCCCTGGTGGGCTGGGCGCCCCTCCCCACCTAGGCCCATGCGGCTGGGCTGGTGGAGGGCCAACCCTAGGGGTGGCGCTGACGTGGCTTGAGACCGCGTCGGTATTTCCCCAAAGAGGATGGGATGATGCAGCACAGCGACGGTAAGTATTTCCCTCAGTTATGAAACCAAGGTATCGAACCAGTAGGAGGATCACCACCACCTAATAAGCAGCACCTGCACACAAATAACAAATACTTGCAACCCGACATGAAAGAGAGGTTGTCAATCTCTCTACGGTAAAAAGATAGATTAGGTAGTGATAGATAGGAGAGATAGATCTCTCAAGAACACAAAATAAAAAGGGCTAATAAAAAGTGCAGCAATATATTTTGTTTTTTTTGGTATAGTAGATCTGAAAACAAAGAGGCAAAAAGATAGATCGGAAAGCAATATATTGGAAAAGTAGACCCGAGGGCCGTAGGTTTCACTAGTGGCTTCTCTCATGAGTATAGCACACGGTGGGTGAACAAATTACTGTTGGGCAATTGACAGAAGATCAAATAATCATGACGATATCCAAGGCGATGATCATTATATAGGCATCACATCCAAGATAAGTAGACTGACTCCTGCCTGCATCTACCACTATTACTCCACACATCGACCTTTATCCAACATGCATCTAGTGTATTAAGTTCATTGAAAAACGGAGTAATGCAATAAGAACGATGACATGATGTAGACAAGATCTATTCATGTAGGAATAGACCCCATCTTGTTATCCTTAATGGCAACGATACATGCGTGCCTTGCTGCCCCTTCTGTCACTGGGAAAGGACACCGCAAGATCGAACCCATCACAAAGCACCTCTTCCCATGGCAAGAAAAATCGATCTAGTCGGCCTAACTAAACCAAAGATTCGAAGAAGAAATACGAGGCTATAAGTAATCATGCATATAAGAGATCAAAGAAGACTCAAATAATATTCATGGATAGAAACTGATCATGAACTCAAAATTCATCGGATCCCAACAAACACACCGCAAAAGTTTACATCAAATAGATCTCCAAGAGACCATTGTATTGAGAATGAAAAGAGAGAGAGGAAGCCATCTAGCTACTGCCTACGGACCCGTAGGTCTATGGTGGACTACTCATGCATCATCGGAGAGGCACCTATGAAGAAGACCCCTCCGTGATGGTGTTAGATTGGATCTTGAGGCTGTGGAACTTGCAGCGGCTGGATGTGTTTTTCGTCGACTCCCCTAAGGTTTTCTGAATATTTGGGTATTTATAGGCATCAAAGGCGGTGGAGGGGGGCCCCGTGGAGGGCACAACCCATCAGGGCGCGCCGGGGCCCCCCTGGCACGCCCTGGTGGGTTATGCCGCCACAGCCCACCTCTCTGGCACTTCTTTGGCCCACTCGGTGTCTTCTTGTCAAAAAAAAATCTCCAAAAAGTTTCGTCGCGATTGGACTCCGTTTGGTACTGATATTCTGTGAAGTAAAAAACAAGCAAAAACAGCAACTGGCACTTTGGCACTCTGTCAATAGGTTAGTCCCAAAAAATGATATAAAGTTGTTATAAAGTGATTGTAAAACATCCAAGAATGATAATATAACAGCATGGAACAAGCAAAAATTATAGATACGTTGGAGACGTATCAGCATCCCCAAGCTTAATTCCTACTCATCCTCGAGTAGGTAAATGATAAAAACAGAATTTTTGATGTGGAATTCTGCCTAACATGTTCATCTCATATTCTTTTCTTTTGTAGCATGAACATTTTGACTTTTAGATGATTCAAAGCAATAGTCTAGTTTTAACATAATGACTTCAATACTCAAGCATGCCAACAAGCAACCATGTCTTTCAAAATATCAACACTAAATAAAGCTATCCCTAGCCCATCATGCTCAATCATTGATCCATTCATGAAACACATTCAAATATTAGCTACACCCAATGCTCAAGTACGATCATAGTGCCCCCTAGTTGGTGCTTTATAAGAGAAGATGGAGACTCAAAGTAATAATAAAAATTGCATAAAGTAAATAGATAGGCCCTTCGCAGAGGGAAGTAGGGATTTGTAGAGGTGCCAGAGCTCAAAGTTTTAAATTGAGAGAGAAAAATATTTTGGGTGGCATGCCTTTCGTGTCAACGAAAATGACAAAGTAGTTCACAATACTTTCCATGCTAGATATATCATAGGCGGTTCCCAAACAGAAAATAAAGTTTATTCCTTTTTCCACCATTCTTTCACATTCCATGGCTGGCCGTATCCACGGTTTCCTTCCATACCAACACTTTCCAAGGAATTTATTATTTGACAACATAAAGTAAATATTATTATTTTTCATTTTGGGAATGGGCATCCCTATTACCGCCGCACTCTCGTGCAATGACAAGTGAATAAACACTCATCTTGAGAATAACACATCTAGCATCGAAAAATATTGGACACTCCCCACCGTTTCATGAGCGGTACGAGCACACAAAAGAGAAGTTTATTTTGAAAATTAGACATGGCACAGACAAATTTGCTTGGAACGACATGGAAATACCGCATATAGGTAGGTATGGTGGACTCATAAGGCATCGCTTCTACTCATCCTATGAATCATCCTAAAGGCTTTACTTGGCACAAACACTAAATAAACCATAAAAACACAATCATAACAGAGTAATAATTGTGTCAACACTCAAAAACAGAAAGGAAAAAGCAAAAAATAATTTATTCATTGGGTTGCCTCCCAACAAGCGCTATCGTTTTACGCCCCTAGCTAGGCCTAATGATTTCAATGATGCTCAGATAAAAGGTTGTAATTGAAATATGCAAGAGAGCATCATGAATCTCATGACAAGCACATTTAAGTCTAACACACTTCCTATGCATAGGGATTTTGTGAGCAAACAATTTATGGGAACAAGAATCAACTAGCATAGGAAGGCAAAACAAGCATAACTTCAAAACTTTGAACACATAGAAAGGAAACTTGATATTATTGCAATTCCTACAAGCATATGTTCCTCCCTCATAATAAATTTCAGTAGCATCATGAAGGAATTCAACAATATAACTATCACACAAATCATTCTTTTCATGATGCACAAGCATAGAATTTTCATTACTCTCCACATAAGCAAATTCCTTATCATCCATGGTAGTGGGAGCAAACTCAACAAAATAACTATCATGAAACACTTGATTGACATAACCACATTGCAAATTAAAACCATGATGATAAGTTTCATGGTTATCATTACTCATTATAGCATACGTGTCATCACCATCATCATGAATAGGAGGCATGCAATCATCATAATAAATTTACTCATCAAAACTTGGGGGACTAAAAATATCATCTTCATCAAACATAGCATCCCCAAGCTTGTGGCTTTGCATATCATTAGCATAATTTACATTAAAAGAATTTATATTAACATCATTGCAATCATGCTTTTCAATCAAGGAGCTATCATGAATCACCTTATAAATTTCTTCTTTCAACACTTCATCAAAATTTTCAGATTCATGATTTTCAAGCAAAACTTCATAGAGATAATCAAGTGCACTCAACTCACTAGCAATTGGTTCATCATAATTTGGTCTTTTGAAAAGATTAGCAAGTGGATGAGGATCCATATCAATAGTTTTTTAGCAAGCGAAGTGATGACCCACAAGTATAGGGGATCTATCGTAGTCCTTTCGATAAGTAAGAGTGTCGAACCCAACGAGGAGCAAAAGGAAATGACAAGCGGTTTTCAGTAAGGTATTCTCTGCAAGCACTGAAATTATCGGTAACAGATAGTTTTGTGATAAGATAATTCGTAACGGATAGCAAGTAACAAGTGTAGCAAAGGTGCATCAAGGTGGCCCAATCCTTTTTGTAGCAAAGGACAAGCCTGGACAAACTCTTATATAAAGCAAAGCGCTCCCGAGGACACATGGGAATTTATGTCAAGCTATTTTTCGTTATGCTCATATGATTCGCGTTCGTTAATTTGATAATTTGATATGTGGGTGGACCGGCGCTTGGGTGCTGCCCTTACTTGGACAAGCCTCCCACTTATGTTTAACCTCTCTCGCAAGCATCCGCAACTACGAAAGAAGAATTAAGATAAATCTAACCATAGCATGAAACATGTGGATCCAAATCAGCCCCTTACGAAGCAACGCATAAACTAGGGTTTAAGCTTCTGTCACTCTAGCAACCCATCATCTACTTATTACTTCCCAATGCCTTCCTCTAGGCCCAAATAATGGTGAAGTGTCATGTAGTCGATGTTCACATAACACCACTAGAGGAGAGACAACATACATCTCATCAAACTATCGAACGAATACCAAATTCACATGATTACTTATAACAAGACTTATCCCATGTCCTCAGGAACAAACGTAACTACTCACAAAGCATATTCATGTTCATAATCAGAGGAGTATTAATTATCATTAAGGATCTGAACATATGATCTTCCACCAAGTAAACCAACTAGCATCAACTACAAGGAGTAATCAACACTACTAGCAACCCACAGGTACCAATCTGAGGTTTGAGACAAAGATCGGATACAAGAGATGAACTAGGGTTTGGAGAGGAGATGGTGCTGGTGAACATGTTGATGGAGATTGACCCCCTCTCGATGAGAGGATCGTTGGTGATGATGATGGCTTCGATTTCCCCCTCCGGGAGGGAAGTTTCCCCAGCAGAACAGCTCCGCCGGAGCCCTAGATTGGTCCTGTCCAAGTTCCGCCTCGAGACGGCGGCACTTCGTCCCTAAAGCTCCCTTATGATTTTTTCTAGGTCAAAACCCTTCATATAGCAGAAGATGGGCACCGGAGGCCTGCCAGGGGGGCCACAAGCCACAGGGGCACGCCAAGGGGGGTAGGGCGCGCCCCCCTGGCTTGTGACCTCCTGGTGGGTCCCCTCTGGTATTTCTTTCGCCCAATAATTTTTATATATTCCAAAATAATTCTTCGTAACTTTCAGGACTTTTGGAGTTGTGCAGAATAGGTCTCTCATATTTGCTCCTTTTCCAGTCCAGAATTCCAGCTGCCGGCATTCTCCTTCTTCATGTAAACCTTGTAAAATAAGAGAGAAAAGGCATAAGTATTGTACCATAATGTGTAATAACAGCCCATAATGCAATAAATATCAATATAAAAGCATGATGCAAAATGGACGTACCACGAAGATGCAAGCAAATAGAAGGCACATGACAACACAAGCAAAGATATCAAACAAGCAAACAAAAAGAGATCCAGCGAGAAAAAGGCGAACGAAAAAAGGGGGCGAATAAAACGGCAAATTATTTGAAGTGGGGGGAGGAAAACGAGAGGCAAATGACAAATAATGTAATTGCAAGGAGATGAGATTTGTGATTAGGAACCTGGTAGATGATGATGGAGTCTCCTCGGCGCCTACGATAGGCACGTAGAAGAGACCAATTCCTCCTCGGCAATGGCACCAGAAATTCCTTTGACGTGGCTTGAGACTGCGTCGGTATTTCCCCAAAGAGGAAGGGATGATGCAGAACAGCGACGGTAAGTATTTCCCTCAGTTATGAAACCAAGGTTATCGAACCAGTAGGAGGATCACCACCACCCAATAAGCACACCTGCACACAAACAACAAATACTTGCAACCTGACGCGAAAGAGAGGTTCTCAATCTCTCTACGGTAATAAGATAGATTGGGTAGTGATGGATAGGAGAGATAGATCTCTCAAGAACACAAATAAAAAGAGTAAATATGCAGCAATATATTTTTGGGTTTTTGGTTTTGTAGATCTGAAAACAAAGAGTGCAAAAAACGTAGATCGGAAAGCAATATGATGGAAAAGTAGACCCGGGGGCCGTGGGGTTCACTAGTGGCTTCTCTCATGAGTATAGCACACGGTGGGTGAACAAATTACTGTTTGGCAATTGATACAAAATCGAATAGTCATGACGATATCCAAGGCGATGATCATTATATAGGCATCACGTCCAAGATAGATAGACCGACTCCTGCCTGCATCTACCTCTATTACTCCGCACATCGACCGCTATCCAACATGCATCAAGTGTATTAAGTTCATGGAAAAACGGAGTAATGCAATAAGAACGATGACATGATGTAGACAAGATCTATTCATGTAGGAATAGACCCCATCTTGTTATCCTTAATGGCAATGATACATGCGTGCCTTGCTGCTCCTTCTGTCACTAGCAAAGGACACCGCAAGATCGAACCCATCACAAAGCACCTCTTCCCATGGCAACTAAACCAAAGATTCAAAGAAGAAATACGAGGCTATAAGTAATGATGCATATAAGAGATCAAAGAAGACTCAAATAATATTCATGGATAGAAACTGATCATGAACTAAAAATTCATCGGATCCCAACAAACACACCGCAAAAGTTTACATCAAATAGATCTCCAAGAGACCATTGTATTGAGAATGAAAAGAGAGAGAGGAAGCCATCTAGCTACTGCCTACGGACCCGTAGGTCTATGGTGGACTACTCATGCATCATCGAGAGGCACCTATGAAGAAGATGAACCCCTCCGTGATGGTGTTAGATTGGATCTCGAGGCTCTGGAACTTGCGGCGGCTGGATGTGTTTTTTCGTCGACTCCCCTAGGGTTTTCTGAATATTTTGGTATTTATAGGCATCAGAGGCGGTGGAGGGGCGCCCCGTGGAGGGCACAACCCATCAGGGCGCGCCGGGGGCCCCCTGGCGCGCCCTGGTGGATTGTGCTCTCCACAGCCCACCTTTCTGGCACTTCTTTGGCCCACCGGGTGTCTTCTAGTCTAGAAAAAATCTCCAAAAAGTTTCGTCGCGATTGTACTCCGTTTGGTACTGATATTCTGCGAAGCAAAAAACAAGCAAAATTAGCAAATGGCACTATGTCAATAGGTTAGTCCGAAAAAATGATATAAAGTTGCTATAAAGTGATTGTAAAACATCCAAGAATGATAATATAACAACATGGAACAAGCAAAAATTATAGATACGTTGGAGACATATCAGCATCCCCAAGTTTAATTCCTACTCGTCCTCGAGTAGGTAAATGATAAAAACAGAAGTTTTGATTTGGAATGCTGCCTAACATGTTCATCTCATATTCCTTTCTTTGTAGCATGGACATTTGGACTTTTAGATGATTCAAAGCAATAGTCTAGTTTTAACATAATGACTTCAATACTCAAGCATGCCAACAAGCAACATGTCTTTCAAAATATCAACACTAAAGAAAGTTATCCCTAGCCCATCATGCTCAATCATTGATCCATTCATGAAACACACTCAAATATTAGCTATACCCAATGCTCAAGTACGATCATAGTGCCCCCTAGTTGGTGCTTTATAAGAGAAGATGGAGACTCAAAGTAATAATAAAAAAATGCATAAAGTAAATAGATAGGCCCTTCGCGGAGGGAAGTAGGGATTTGTAGAGGTGCCAGAGCTCAAAGTTTTAAATTGAGAGAGAAAAATATTTTGAGTGGCATGCCTTTCGTGTTAACGAAAACGACAAAGTAGTTCACAACACTTTCCATGCTAGATATATCATAGGCGGTTCCCAAACAGAAAATAAAGTCCTTTTTCCACCATTCTTTCACATTCCATGGCTGGCCGTATCCACGGTTGCCTTCCATACCAACACTTTCCAAGGAATTTATTATTTGACAACATAAAGTAAATATTTCTTTTTCTTTTTCATTTCGGGAATGGGCATCCCTATTACCGCCGCACTCTCGTGCAATGACAAGTGAATAATCACTCATCTTGAGAATAACACATCTAGCATGGAAAAATATTGGACACTCCCCACTGTTTCATGAGCGGTACGAGCACACAAAAGAGAAGTTTATTTTGAAAATTAGAGATGGCACATACAAATTTGCTTGGAACGGCACGGAAATACCGCATATAGGTAGGTATGGTGGACTCATAAGGTAAAACTTGGTTGAAGGATTTTGGATGCACAAGTAGTATTTCTACTTAGTACAAATGGAGGCTAGCAAATAGATTGAGAAGCAACCAACCAAGAAACGAAAATTCACATAAGCGAGCATTGAGCATAACTAACACCGAATAATGCACCATAAGTAGGATGTAATTTCATTGCATAACTATTGACTTTCGTACTTGCATAGGGAATCACAAACCTTAACACCAATATTCCTACTAAGGCATAATTACTCACTAACATGACTCACATATTACTATCATCATGTTTCAAAACTATTACAAGGAATCAAGTTTGATTTGTCCAGTGATCTTCATGAAAGTTTTTATTATATCCTCCTTGGATATCTATCACTTTGGGACTAGTTTCATATATTTCCATTGCTTTTGACAAGCTCAAACAAATTAAGCGAAGCACATGAGCATAGAGTTTTCATCTCTCAAAAAGGTATAAGTGAAGCATGAGAGGATTTCTTCAAAATTTACTAGCTCTCAAATTAATCTAAGTGAAGCATGAGAGTATTTCTACAAAAATTTCCAAGCACACCGTGCTAAAAAAGATATAAGTGAAGCACTAGAGCAATTCTATAGCTCAAAAAGTTTAAGTGAAGCAAAAAGAGCAATTCAAACAAATCATAGCATAATTTTGGCTCTCCCAAATAGGTGTGTCCAGAAAGGATACAAGTGACAAACTAACAAGCCAAGCAAGCAAAGACTCAAATGATACAAGACGCTCCAAGCAAAACTCATGATATGTGACGAATAAAAATATAGCTCCAAGTAAAATACCGATGGTCGTTAGAAGAAAGAGGGGATGTCACTCGGGGGCATCCCCAAGCTTAGTTGCTTGTTTCTCTTTGGATATATCTTGGGGGTGCTGTAGCATCCCCAAGCTTAGGCTCTTTTCACTCCTTATTCCTTCATCCATCTTGATCTCACCCAAAACTTGAAAACTTCAATCACACAAAACTCAACAAAATCTTCATGAGATCCGTTAGTATAATAAAGCAAATCACTACTTTAGGTGCTGTTGCAAACCCATTCATATTTTATTATTGCATTATAACTACTGTATTTTAACTTTACCATGGCTCATACCCTTCAATATAACCCATAGATTCATCAAAACAAGCACACAATGCAACGAAAACAGAATCTGTCTTCAACAGAACAGTCTGTAGTAATCTGTACTCTAACCATACTTCTATAACTCTATTTTTTTTTGAAAAATTAGGACAATGTAAAGAGTTTGTATAGAAAACTGTGTTAAAATTTCAGCTCAAGATCAAGTTCCAGTAAAAAACGAAAATTCGAACACTGGACGCAAAGTTTCTGTTTCAGATTCAGCATCGCTTCTACTCATCTTATGAATCATCCTAAAGGCTCTACTTGGCACCAACACTAAATAAAACATAAAAACACAATCGTAACAGAGGCATAATTGTGTCAACACTCAAAAACAGAAAGTAAAAAGCAAAAATAAATTTATTCATTGGGTTGCCTCCCAACAAGCGCTATCGTTTTACGCCCCTAGCTAGGCATAACGCATAGATTCAAGTATTGTCATCTTTGGTTTTGGATCCATAGGATGTTCTCATGATTGATTCATATGGTGGCTTAATTCTTGTTCTAGGGAAGTGTTACATACCCTTTCTTAGTGGAAACTAAAAACGAATATTGCGTTCCTTCATATCAATCACGGCACCTATAGTGCGTAAGAACGGTCTACCAAGTATTATGGGACAAGACGGATTGCAATCAATATCAAGAACAATAAAATCTATGGGCACATAGTTCCTATTTTGAAGAATAAGAACATCATTAATTGTTCCCAAAGGCTTTTTAATAGTAGAATCCGCCAAGTGCAAATTAAGAGAACATTCTTCAATATTGGTGAGACCAAGCACATCACATAAAGATTTCGGAATCGTGGAAACACTAGCACCCAAATCACATAAAGCAAAGCACTCATAATTTTTAATCTTGACCTTAATAGTAGGTTCCCACTCATCGTGTAATTTTCTAGGGATAGAAATCTCCAACTCCAACTTTTCTTCAAAAGATTTCATCATGGCATCAACGATATGTTTAGTAAAAGCTTTATTTTCTTCATAAGCATGGGGTGAATTCAAAATGGATTACAGCAAGAAATACATTCAATCAAAGAGCAACTATCATAATTAAAATCTTTGCAATCCAAGATAGTGGGCACATCACTAGTTAAAGTTTTTACCTCTTCAAACCCACTTTCATCAAAATTTTCATCAAGATTTTCACCCTCCAAATTATTGGGACGCCTTCTGGCTAGAGTTGACTCTACTTCAGTCCCTTTATTATCAATATTAATATTATCGAACAAGTAATTAATAGAAGAAACACCAATGACTTTAAGGTCTTCATCATTTTTATGAAAGCAATCACTAGAAAACGATTTTCCTAAGAATTCTCTTTTAGCTCTATGCATAGCGGTTCTTTTCTTACTTTCATCCATAGAGACATATAAAGCTTTAGTTGATTCATCAATTTTAGGCACAAAAGCTTTCAACTTGAGATTTTCCACATCATGAGAAATTCTATCAATGCTTCTAGACATATCATCAATCTTATTCAACTTTTCTTCTATCGTAGTATTAAAAGCCTTTTGCGCATTGATAAATTCTTTAATATTACACTCAAGATCAGAGGTGTTCATATTATTATTGTAAGAGGAATTACCATAGGAATTACCATAATTGTTAGAGGAATTTCCAGGAAAAGGCCTAGGATTAAAATTACCTCTATAAGCATTGTTATTGAAATTGTTTCGCGAGACAAAGTTCACATCTACGGAATCACTATTTTGCTCAATCAAGGTAGACAAAGGCACATCATTAAGATAATTAGGAGCATTTTTACTAGCAACCAATTTCATCAAAGCATCAACCTTATCACTCAAATTACTAATTTCTTCAACCGAATTAACTTTTTTACTAGTAGGTGCCCTTTCGGTATGCCATTGTGAATAATTTGCCATAATATTCAATACCGCATAAAATTTTGTATGATCATCCAAAGATTTATACCATGAGTAGGACAATTTCTTACCATCAATTTCATTCTTTCCCAAGATTGTGCAACATGTTCATGCTCAAGTTGCTTAAAATTCATGATTTGCGTCCTAAGGGAAATAATTTTCGCGGGCGGAAAATACTTAGTGATAAAAGCATCCTTGCACTTATTCCAAGAATCGATACTATTGCGAGGCAAAGAGGAAAACCAATTTTTTGCACGATCCCGCAAGGAAAAAGGAAATAACTTCAACTTCACTATATCATTGTCCACATCTTTTTTATTTTGCATATCACACAATTCTACGAATGTGTTTATATGGGACTCGACATCCTCATTAGGAGTACCGGCAAATTGATCTTTCATGACAAGATTCAACAAAGCGGCATTAATATCACAAGACTCCGCACTAGTGGCGGGAGAAGCAATAGGAGTACTAATAAAATCATTGTTATTAGTATTGGAAAAATCACACGACTTGGTGTTTTCTTGAGTCATCGTGACTATGCAAACAAGATTGCAAGCAAGCAAGAGATCTGGCGAGAAAAAGGCAAACGAAAAAGAGGGCGAATAAAACGGCAAATTGGTGAAGTGGGGGAGAGGAAAACGAGAGGCAAATGGCAAATAATGTAATTGCAAGGAGATGAGATTTGTGATTAGGAACCTGGTAGATGATGATGGTGTCTCCTCGGCGCCAGATATTGGCACGTAGAAGAGACCGCTTCCTCCTCGGCAACGGCGCCAGAAATTCCTTTGACGTGGTTTGAGACTGCGTCGGTATTTCCCCAAAGAGGAAGGGATGATGCAGCACAGCGACGGTCAATATTTCCCTCAGTTATGAAACCAAGGTATCGAACCAGTAGGAGGATCACCACCACCTAATAAGCAGCACCTGCACACAAATTACAAATACTTGCAACCCGACGCGAAAGAGAGGTTGTCAATCTGTTTATGGTAAAAAGATAGATTAGGATATGATAGATTGGAGAGATAGATCTCTCAAGAACACAAAATAAAAAGGGCAAATAAAAAGTGCAGCAATATATTTTTGGGTTTTTTGGTATAATAGATCTGAAAACAAAGAGGCAAAAAGATAGATCGGAAAGCAATATGTTGGAAAAGTAGACCCGGGGGCCGTAGGTTTCACTAGTGGCTTCTCTCATGAGTATAGCACACGGTGGGTGAACAAATTATTGTTGGGCAATTGATAGAAGATCAAATAATCATGATGATATCCAAGGCCATGACCATTATATAGGCATCACGTCCCAGATAAGTAGACCGACTCCTGCCTGCATCAACCACTATTACTCCACACATCGACCGCTATCCAGCATGCATCTAGTGTATTAAGTTCATGGAAAAATGGAGTAATGCAATAAGAACGATGACATGATGTAGACAAGATCTATTCATGTAGGAATAGACCCCATCTTGTTATCCTTAATGGCAACGAAACATGCGTGCCTTGCTGCCCCTTCTGTCACTAGGAAAGGGCACCGCAAGATCGAACCCATCACAAAGCACCTCTTCCCATGGCAAGAAAAATCGATCTAGTTGGCCTAACTAAACCAAAGATTCGAAGAAGAAATATGAGGCTATAAGTAATCATGCATATAAGAGATGAAAGAAGACTCAAATAATATTCATGGATAGAAACTGATCATTAACTAAAAATTCATCGGATCCCAACAAACGCACCGCAAAAGTTTACATCAAATAGATCTCCAAGAGACCATTGTATTGAGAATCAAAAGAGAGAGAGGAAGCCATCTAGCTACTGCCTACAGACCCGTAGGTCTATGGTGGACTACTCACGCATCATCGGAGAGGCACCTATGAAGAAGATGAACCCCTCCGTGATGGTGTTAGATTGGATCTCGAGGCTCTGGAACTTCCGGCGGCTGGATGTGTTTTTTCGTCGACTCCCCTAGGGTTTTCTGAATATTTGGGTATTTATAGGCATCAGAGGCGGTGGAGGGGCGCCCCGTGGAGGGCACAACCCATCGGGGCGCGCCGGGGGCCCCCTGGCGCGCCCTGGTGGGTTGTGCTCTCCACAACCCACCTTTCTGGCACTTCTTTGGCCCACTGGGTGTCTTCTGGTCCAGAAAAAATCTCAAAAAAGTTTCGTCGCAATTGGACTCCGTTTGGTACTGATATTCTGCGAAGTAAAAAAACAAGCAAAAACAGCAACTGGCACTTTGGCACCATGTCAATAGGTTAGTCCCAAAAAATGATATAAAGTTGCTATAAAGTGATTGTAAAACATCCAAGAATGATAATATAACAGCATGGAACAAGCAAAAATTATAGATACGTTGGAGACGTATCACTCTCCCCCTCTCGTAGTTGTTCATCTCCATAGATAGATATTGGGTATTCGTAGGAAAAAAAATTGTTTTCCATGCAACGTTCCCCAACACCACGCGAGCAGGTCAGCGAGTGCTCGTGAAAAAAGGACCTCGGGTAAACCACTTACTAAAGAATTAGGACCTAAAAGTTCATTTTGGAAGAATTAGGACTAAAGTGACACCCGCTGAAATTTTTAGGATCTCCAGTGCATTTAACTCTTTCATAATCAATCTAATTTGGCATTGTGAGTGTTGATATTTTTTCTATAAATGTGGTCAAAGTAGAGATACTTTGACTTCAAACATAACTTATATGCAAACTAAAAAGGACTGGAGGGAGTACCATGCTCCTTTGCTTTAGTATTTTTTTAACATAGTCTAAACGCAGACGCTCATACAAATGCATATACACACAGTACCCCGATGAGCATCTCCGAGAGATTGAGCCGTAATATCATCTTGAGATTGACAAAACCGTCACAAACGTTTTCGTAGTTGATGGGAACGTCTCCTCTCACTAAACGCACACCGCCATAAGGCCTGCAATAAATCCAGTGAAATGCAAGCATCAATGTCAAGTGTGGGACTTGAATTCTAGCCGTCAGGAGATACCACTGTTCTCCTAACCACTCAACCACATGTTGGTTCACCCTTTGCTTTAGTAGTTGATGATGCTATTTTTCCCTTCGTCTCAAAATATTTGTCGCAGCGGGACAACATTTTGCACTAAACGCAAATTTTATAATCCACCCATTCTTCTAATTTCAAATCATGGTTAGACTAACGACACCCTAGCTTGAGCTGCTCCCCCAACATCCCACAAACCAAGGCACCGCCCTCCCAATGAGCCTGGGCTCCTCCCCAAGCTCATGGCTAAACGAGTACTTGATGATACGGGCGTATTTTTTGCGATAATAATGACATAGTACTACTTGACGACACCTTTTATGGTGTACCAATGCAGAGCCATCATTTTCTCACCACATCATTGGTGAGACATTGGTTGTAGTTAGCATTACGATAAATTGACGGTTGATACACTATGTAAGTGAAACTTAGTTTACATTATGTCGCAATGAAATTGTCATAAAAAAAGAAGAAACTAGTTAAAATGAGGACACTAGGTGACTAGACAACTCATTTTTTCCTTTGGAAATTGGTACATTGCGTTCTGGTCATATTATCACTCTCAAGACCACTAATTGATCAAAAAAACACCTCTTCATCCGAGTAAAAAGGAAGAAACGTAAGGGTTGAGATGGAAAGGACATCACGTAGACTTTCAAAGTGCAGCAGAGTTTTAGTGTTGATGGTTTGTTTTGTAGTTTTGACGTCCGACCATTTTTTCTCAGAAATAAGTCCACAACAAAGCCAAGGGCGTTTGGCAATAAAGGCAACATCGTATGTGAGTTGGGTGTACCCCTTGGGCTTGTTCTCCGCCCATACAACAGTCGTCGTCGAGTAGATCAATATCATTTTCGTCCTGTCGGGCATACCCTCCCCCACGACCATTGTGCACTCTAGGAAAAAGCAGAAGAAAAACTAACACCCATTGGGTCATCATAACGACCCATTTAGCCACGTTGAAAGTTCTATCAATCACTTCATGAGTATTTATAATGAAAAATCTTGGTGACAAAAGTGGAAATGAAACACACAACAAAAACAATATAGTCTGCGTCCGTTCAATATATAGCCAGATTAAATACAACACAACATGTAGTAGGGATGCAACGTGCTTTACGCCAATTCCCCATTTTCGAGCGATGTTGAGATGCATTACCAAAACTTATGTGTACAAATCACAAGTTGTGTTTCTTATGTTTTGTGTGGTTTTGTTGAGGAAAGCATATCAATCGTCTTTTTTAGCATCACTATTTAATCGCTTGGCTCAAAAGAAAAAATAGAGCAAACAAAATTTGGAGGGAACTTTACAATCCACGAGAACATGTTTTTAAGTTCGTGCAAAAGAAACACAAGACCAAAGTCTTTGGAGGCATAATGGCATCCCATTTATACATTTTCATGTCGTTCGATTTTGATTTGCCAGTGTCTACCCGTATTCTTTTTTTCCTTCTATATTCTATGAACCAAGCTCGCAAATTTACAAGGACAATATGTTTTTCAGTCATTGTATTTGCTTCCACACAGTTCATATACTAATCGTGCAATCAAGCTTACAAAAATACTAATCATGCAAATCAAACACGCGTTCAATCTTCCATATTGCCGGAAAATGAAATTATGGGATGAACCTCACAATAGACAACTCAAAGTCTGATATGTGGTTGGGCCCGGTCCCCACTTTTCCGCCCTAAGCCCGGCCGAAAATCCCAAGAGGAGCCATTTTAGCCATTCTTAAGGGGAAAAAGATACAATGCTTCGTCGTTGTACAATGAAAAAAAATTCATTTATTCTATATTAAATTATCAATCTATGTATGTCGTCAAACCGGGCCTGACCAGACCCGGGCATTTCATCTTGGGGTCGGCCATGCGGGGCCCGGCCCGGCCCTGGTTCTCCATAGGTCACTTTTTTGGGGTCACGAGCAACCCAATGTCGGCCCAGCCGCCCAGGCGTCGTTGGTGCACATACCCGTCGCCACCCACCCCCCACCGGTCACCACACAAACGTGCACCCAAAGCCAAGCCAAGCCAAGCGATCGACCTTTACCCCGTCCCGTATGCTGCTACTACTCATCTAGGTTTAGCAGTCTCCATCCTCGCACCCCAACCCAATCAACCAATCCCCCCCCCCCCCGTCCGGCCGCGCCGCGACCCACTCCACCACAGAGCGACCCCCCCACGTCCCGTCTGGCCTCACCTTGCAAGGTCGGGGGTGGGGCTCGCTCCAACTCGAGCCATGGACTCGGACCAAACCCTCCCACTCCCACCGCTACTCCCGTCCAACCCTAACCAGATCCCCACCCCGCCCCCGACCGCACCGCACCCAACCCCATCCCCATCCCCCACTGTGCGGAAGCTCCCCGTTGCGCCCCTCCTCCTCGCCCTCCTCCTCCGGCGCCGCCTCCTATGGCGACCCCCTCAAGCAGCCGCCACCCTTCAAGTTCCAGCGCATCTGGTCCGAGTCGTACGAGCTGTGCTTCTGATACTTGTGATCTGTGTTGGGTTTTCCGTGAAGAGGAACGGGTTATTGCAGCACAAAGTGGGTAAGTATTTCCCTCAGTCATGAAACCAGGGTTTATCGAACCAATAGGAATATCATTACCATTCCTCTTTCTAATACTTGTGATATGTGTTGGGTTTTTCGTGAATAGAAATGCTCACGCATCATCACCATGCCTCTTTAATTTTTACACGAACAAGAAGTTAACCTCTCTTAATATTGACACTTCTATGAATCAACAATTATGAACTCACACCTTTTTCATATTACCACATCAATATCATTAACCCACAATTTCTCTATATGTGCTACATGATGGTTTTGATTATCATTCATTGAATGCCTAATATTTTTGGACTAGTCTTATGACCCATGCGAATTACCGTCACTATTTATTGACTCTCAAACAAATATAAGTGAAGAATGAGAGTGAAATTATTTTTATAAAATCTACACGCCACCATGCTCAAAAAGATATAAGTGAAGTACTAGACCAACTACTAAGCTCAAAAGATATAAGTGAGGCACATAGAGTATTCTAACAAATTATGATGAAGGTGTGTCTCCCTTAAATAGGTGTGTCCAGAAAACAATGATTGTGGTAAACTAAAAGTAAAAGAAAACAAAAACAAACGACGCTCCAAGCAAAACTTATATCATGTGACGAATAAAAATATAGCTTCAAGTAACATACCGATGGATTGAGACGAAAGAGGGGATGCCTTCCGGGGGGATCCCCAAGCTTAGACGCTTGAGTCTTCCTTAAAATATTACCTTGGGGTGCCTTGGGCATCCCCAACCTTAGGCTCTTGCCGCTCCTTATTTCTTTGCCCATCGTGATAACACCCAAAACTTGAAAACTTCAATCACACAAAACTCAACAAAACTTCGTGAGATCCGTTAGTATAAGCAACATATTGAATACTTTAGGTACTGTTATAAATTGATTCTTATTTCATAAATGCATAATAGGTACTGTATTCTAACTTCTCCATGGCTTATACCCCTCCCCCCCCCCCCCCCCCCCCCGATACAATCCATAGCATAAGCAAAACAAGCAACTATGCAAGCAAAAACTGAATCTGTCTAAAACAGACCAGTCTGTAGCAATCGGTAGAGAACCTATACTTCTGTACCTCTAAAAATTCTTAAAAATTAGGAAAACCTCGAAAATTTGTATAGAAATGTTGTGTAAAACATTCAGATCATTATCACACTCCAGTAAAAAATGAAAATTTCTGTACTGGAGTCAAAAGTTTTTGTTTTGTTTCAGCATCGATTCTACTCATCTCGTGAGTCATCCCAAAGGCTTTACTTGGCACAAAAACTAATTTAAACATAAAAACATAATCATTACAGAGGCAATAATGATGTTATAAAAAACAAACAGAAATTAAAAAAACAAAAAAAAGATAACTATTGGGTTGCCTCCCAACAAGCGCTATTGTTTTATGCCCCTAGCTAGGCATAATGCATAGTTTCAAGTATTGTCATCTTTGACATCAAGCTCCTCAATAACACAACCATGGATAATAGGGGCAATAGGAGGCTTGGCAATAGGATCTTTTATCAAATTTATAAAGTTGGGATGGATACTAACCATCTTTAGATCCTCGTTTCTTTGGGTAGGAGATGTACTAATGCTCTTAGGAATAAATATGAACTTGGGGCTTTTGTTTTGAGAGGTACTAGCATTAGTTTTAGAAGGTGTGAAAGCGGAACCTACTTTGTCAATGACCTCTTCCATTTTATCAATTCTATTCAAACCTTTATCTATCCTCACATCAATAATAGTATCCTTTTCCTTTAAAGCTTTCAAAGTCATTCCTACCCGTGACCCAAGTTGAGTGATATGATTATGAAGTTTTTTATCCAACTCCTAAATTGGTTTATTCGTGATCATTTTCTTTTCAATAGCATCAAGCCTTTGCATAACATGTTCCAAGGTCAAACTAGTTTCATTAATAATAACGGGTGGTGTCCCTACAAGATTTTCAATTGCGTTATAGGCATCCAAGGTGTGACACATTAAGAAGTTCCCACTGGTGATGGTGTCAACCTATACCAAGTGGTCACACCAACATAAAAATTGTGAAGCAAAGCGGTGGTGGATAACTTTTTAGTTGCTTTATTTTGAACGAAGCAAATCCTATACCATGCATCTTTCAAACTTTCTCCTCCCCTTTGTTTAAAATTGACTACATCATTATTGGGAGTAACGCGAGCGGAAGAAGAACTAGCCATGACTTCAAACAAGGAAACTAGTGACAAGAAAAGATAAATATTTTTGTACTTTTGATTTTTATGGGACAAACTAAATATAACAGCAAATAAAAAGATAAACAAGTGAATGAAAATTTGTGTGAAGTTACTTGATAGTTGGTGATGATACTCCCCGGCAACGGCGCCAGAAATCCTTCCTGATACTTGTGATCTGTGTTGGGTTTTCCTTGAAGAGGAACGGGTTATTGCAGCACAAAGTGGGTAAGTATTTTCCTCAGTTATGAAACCAAGGTTTATCGAACCAATAGGAATATCAATCCTCGATCGTCTTCAGTGGTTGCACACAAAAGAACAAACAACTTGCACCCAACGCAGGCAAGAGGGTTGTCAACCCCCTTGATATCGTTATTTGCAAGCAGATGAGGTGTGTAGATAATTGTAGATAATTGTAAATTGAAAAATAAATAAAAAGTAAATAAAGGCAGCAAGGTAACAGTAGCGTTTGTAAATTTATAAGTGAATAGATCCAGGGGCCATAGTTTTCCCTAGCGGCATCGATCATGTAGGCAACATACGGTGGGTAACAAATTACTGTTGGGCAATTGATAGAAAAGCGGATAGTTATGTGATTTTCACGGCAATGATCATGTGTATATTGGCATCACGTCCATCAACAAATAGGCCGACTCCTGCCTGCACCTATTACTATTACTCCACTCATCGACCGCTATCCAACATGCATCTAGAGTATTAAGTAAAACAGAGTAATGCTTGGACAACGATGACATGATGTAGACAAAGTAAACTCAAGCAATATGAATAAACCCCATCGTCTTATCCTTAGTAGCGACAACACAAAGACGCATCTTGTCCCCTACTTTGTCACTGGGATATAGAAACTCGTCAGGTTGAACCTACCACAACGCACCACTCCCACTGAAGATAGGTCAATCTACTTGGCCAAAGCACATCAATAAATTAGAGAGCATTACGAAGCTATAATGATCATGCAAATAAGAATCTTAATATTCAGAGGTGACTCAAATAATTTTCATGAATAATCTGAACATAAACCCACAATTCATCGGATCCCAACAAACACACCGCACAATAGGATTACATCGGATAGATCAAAGCGAAGATGCGATGACCATTGTGTTGAAGATCAAGAGATAGAGAGATTGCCATCTAGGTACTAGCTATGGGCCCATAGGTCTATGGTGAACTACTCACACATCATCATGAGGGCAGCAAGGTTGATGAAGAGGCCCTCCGTGATCGATCCCTGATAACCCACAAGTATAGGGGATCGCAACAGTTTTTGAGGGTAGAGTATTCAACCCAAATTTATAGATTCGACACAAGGGGAGCCAAAGAATATTTGAGAGTATTAGCAGCTGAGTTGTCAATTCAACCTCACCTGGAGATTAAATATCTGCAGCAGAGTGATCAGTAGCACATTAGTATGATAGTTTTGATAGCAGTAGTGGCAGTAACGGTAACGGTAGCAGTGATAGCAATAGTTTTGTAGCAGTTGGAACATTAGTAGCAGCAGCAACAGTGATACGTCTCCAACGTATCTATAATTTTTGATTGTTCCATGCTATTATATTATCGGTTTTGGATGTTTTACATGCATTAATATGCTATTTTAAACTATTTTTTGGGACTAACCTATTAACCTAGAGCCCAGTGCCAGTTTCTGTTTTTTCCTTGTTTTTGAGTTTTACAGAAAAGGAATATCAAACGGAGTCCAAACGGAATAAAAATTTATGATGATTTTTTATGGACCAGAAGAGACCCACGAGGCATCGGAGTTGGGCCAGAAGAGCCACGAGGCAGCCACAAGCCTAGGGGGCACGCCCCCCTGGCTTGTCGTCGCCTCGTGGCCCCCTTGACTTGTTTCCGACGCCCAAATTTCTTATAAATACATAAACCTCCAGAAAGAAACCTAGATCGGGAGTTCCGCCGCCGCAAGCCTCTGATGCCATGAAAAACCAATCGGGAGCCCGTTCCGGCACCCTGCCGAAGGGGGAAACCATCACCGGAGGCCATCTTCATCATCCCGGCGGTCTCCATGACGAGGAGGGAGTAGTTCACCCTCGGGGCTGAGGGTATGTACCAGTAGCTATGTGTTTGATCTCTCTCTCTCTCGTGTTCTTGAGATGACACGATCTTGATGTATCGCGAGCTTTATTAATATAGATGAATCATATGGAGTTTTCCCCTCTCTATCTTCTTGTGATGAATTGAGTTTTCCCTTTGAAGTTTTCTTATCGGATTGAGTCTTTAAAGGATTTGAGAACACTTGATGTATGTCTTGCGATGGGATATCCGTGGTGACAATGGGATGTTCTATTGATCCACTTGATGTATGTTTTGCTGATCAACTTGCGGGTTCCGTGACCTTGGGAATCTATGCATAGGGGTTGGCACATGTTTTCGTCTTGACTCTCCGGTAGAAACTTTGGGGCACTCTTTGAAGTTCTTTGTGTTGGATTGAACATGATGAATCTGAAATTGTGTGATGCATATCGTATAATCAAGCCCATGGGTACTCGTGGTGGCATTGGAGTATCTAGGTGACATTAGGGTTTTGGTTGATGTGTATCTTAAGGTGTTATTTTAGTACGAACTCTAGGGCTGTTCATGACACTTATAGGGATAGCTCATAAGATTGATCGAAAAAGATAACTTTGAGGTGGTTTCATACCCTACAATAATTTCTTCGTTTGTTCTCCGCTATTTGTGACTTTGGAGTGAACTCTTTGTCGCACATGAGGGATTTACATATGATTCAACTATGTCAGTATTGTTGAGAGAACTTGCACTAGTGAAAGTATGAACCCTAGGCCTTGTTTTCAAGCATTGCAATACCGTTTTTGCTCACTTTTGTTACTTGCTACCTTGCTGTTTTTATATTTTCAGATTACAAAAACTTATATCTACCATCCATATTGCACTTGTATCACCATCTCTTCGCCGAACTAGTGCACCTATACAATTTACCATTGTATTGGGTGTGTTGGGGACACAAGATACTCTTTGTTATTTGGTTGCAGGGTTGTTTGAGAGAGACCATCTTCATCCTACGCCTCCCACGGATTGATAAACCTTAGGTCATCCACTTGAGGGAAATTTGCTACTGTCCTACAAAACTCTGCGCTTGGAGGCCCAACACGAGTCTACAAGAAGAAGGTTGCGTAGTAGACATCAAGCTCTTTTCTGGCGCCGTTGCCAGGGAGGTGAGTGCTTGAAGGTATATCTTTAGATCTTGCTATTAAATCTTTTAGTTTCTTGTTTTTCACTAGGTTGGTTTTATAAAAGAAAACTACAAAAAAATGGAGTTTAGGTTGCATCAATTGGTTCCTCTTTTTAATGTCTTTCGTGAAAATGATGGTTTGGAAAATTGTGCTCAATTGGTAGAGGAAGAATTTATGAAAATACTTAATGAGAATTCCTTGAATGATGAGCATGATTGCAATATTGCTAGTATGAATTCTCTGAATATCCATGATGCTAATGATATGCAAACCCACAAGCTTGGGGATGCCATGTTTGATGAAGATGATATTTTTAGTCCCCCAAGTTTTGATGAGCAAATTTGTTATGATAATGACATGCCTACTATCTATGATGATTATGATGATGACATGTATGCTAGAAAGAGTGATAGTAACCATGAAACTTGTCATCATGATTTTAATATTCAAAGTGGTTATGTCAATCAAGTATCTCATGATAGTTATTTTGTTGAATTTGCTCCCACTATTATGAATGAGAAGAAAATTGCTTATGTGGAGAGTGACAAATTTTCTATGCTTGTGGATCATGAAGATAATGCTTTATGTGATAGTTATGTTGTGAAATTCCTTCATGATGCTACTGAAAATTATTATGAGGGAGGAACATATGCTTGTAGGAATTGCAATAATATCAAGTTTCCTCTCTATGTGTTCAAAGTTTTGAAGTTATGCTTGCTTTGCCTTCCTATGCTAGTTGATTCTTGCTCCCATAAATTGTTTGCTCACAAAATCCCTATGCATAGGAAGTGGGTTAGACTTAAATGTGCTTGTCATGAGATTCATGATGCTCTTTTGCATGTTTCAATTATTATTCCTATGTGAGCATCATTGAAATCATCATGCCTAGCTAAAAGGCATTCAAGAAAAGCGTTTGTTGGGAGACAACCCAACACTTTTACTTTCTGTTTTTGTGTGTTCACATGATTAAGCTACTGTAGTAATCATGTTTTGTGCCTTTTATTTCAATAAAGTGCCAAGTAAAGCCTTTGGGATGACTCACAAGCTGAGTAGAATTGATGCTGAACCAAAACAGAAACTTTTGACTCCAGTACAGGAATATTAATTTTTTACTGAAGCGTGGTAATGATCTGAAATTTTTACAAAGTCTTGATATACAAATTCTTCAGGTTTTCCTAATTGTTCAGAATTTTTAGAGACAGGGAAGTATGGTTACACTAGAGATCTTCACAGACTGTTCTGTTTTTGACAGATTCTGTTTTGCATGCATAGTTTGCTTGTTTTAGTGTTTACATAGCTTATATTTAATGGTATAAATTATGAGAATAATATAATACAGTAGGTATCATGTGGGAACAATTCTGAATCTTGTCTTGAGAGTACCCAAGTGAATGATTTTCTCTTTATCATACTAACCCATCTCACGAAGTTCCGTTAAGTTTTGTGTGATTGAAGTTTTCAAGTTTTGGGTGAGACACTGATATGAGGAGAATAAAGAGTGACAAGAACCTAATATTGGGGATGCCCAAGGCACCCCCAAGGTAATATCCAAGGAATACTCAAGAGCCTAAGCTTGGGGATGCCCCGGAAGGCATCCCCTCTTTCGTGTTCAACACTTTCGGTATATCTTACTTGGAGCTATATTTTTATTCGTCACATCATATGAGTTTTGCTTGGAGCGTCATTTTATTTTGTTGTTCTCTGTTAGGTGTTATTTATAATCTTGTTTTTCAATAAAAAGTTCCAAGAATTGCCTTAGGATGCTTGCATTGCATGTTTGATGTGTGCTGTGTAAAAACAGAAACTTTTGCTGTAGTGTTTGAATTTTCATATTTTACTGGAACGTGGAAAGTTTCTGAAAGTTTTACACAGTATTGTCATATAAATTATTTAGCATGTCCTAAATTTTCATAATTTTTTGAGTTACAAAAGTACACTGGTTTAATAGATTGCTACAGACTGTTCTGTTTGGACAGATTGCTGTCATAGTTTTGTTATCTACTTATCCTATAGTTTCCATAGCCTATATTGGTAGATATAAATTGTGGAAATGATAGTAAATAGTAGATGATGTTTGAAAATTATTGTGCAACTTGTCTTGGCAGTACCTGAAGTGTTGATTTATTCTTATGTGTACTAACCTATCTCACGAGTTCTTTTCGAGTTTTGTGTGGATGAAGTTTTTGAGAATAGGTGAAACCATGATATGAGAGGATTGAATGAGATACAAAATCTCAAGCTTGGGGATGCCCAAGGCACCCCAAGTAAATATTTCAAGAAGTCTCAAGCATCTAAGCTTGGGGATGCTACGCATCCCATCTCTCTTCATCAACAATTATCGGTTAGCCTATGTTGAGCCTAAATTTTTATTCATTCACCTGATGCGTGCTATTCTTGGAGTGCTTTTTTTATTTAGTTTGCGGTTTGAATAAAAAAACTTAGATCTAAAAATATTTATTGAGAGAGAGCCCTCAGATAGCTACTTGATTGTTTACCTACTCATTAATCTTCACTTATATCTTTTGGAGTAGTTTGTCAATTTGCTGTAGTACTTCACTTATATCTTTTTAGAGCACGGCGGTGGTTTTATTTTATAGAAATTGTTGAACTCTCATGCTTCACTTATATTATTTTGAGATTCTCTAAACAGCATGGTAATTTGCTTAGGTTATGAATTTAGTCCTAATATGATGGGCATCCAAGAGAGATATAATAAAAACTTTCATATAAAGTGCATTGAATACTATGAGAAGTTTGATTCCTTATGATTGTTTTGAGATATAAAGATTGTAATATTAGAGACATGCTAGTGAGTAATTGTGGATTGGTAGAAATACTTGTGTTAAAGTTTGTGATTCCCGTAGCATGCACGTATGGTGAACCGTTATGTGACGAAGTCGGAGCATGATTTATTTATTGATTGCCCTCCTTTGTGTGGAGGTCGGGATCGCGCGATGGTTAACTCCTACCAACCCTTCCCCTAGGAGCATGCGTGTAGTACTTTTTTTGATAACTAATAGAATTTTGCAATAAGTATGTGAGTTCTTTATGACTAATGTTGAGTCCATGGATTATACGCACTCTCACCCTTCCACCCTTGCTAGCCCCTCTAGTACCGCGCAACTTTTGCCGGTGCATTAAACCCACCATATACCTTCCTCAAAACAGCCACCATACCTACCTATTATGGCATTTCCATAGCCATTCCGAGATATATTGCCATGCAACTTCCACCATTACGTTTATGACACGCATCATCATTGTCATATTGCTTTGCATGATCATGTAGTTGACATCGTATTTGTGGCAAAGCCACCGTTCATATTTTTTATACATGTCACTCTTGAGTCATTGCACATCCCGGTACACCGCCGGAGGCATTCATATAGAGTCATATTTTGTTCTAAGTATCGAGTTGTAATTCTTGAGTTGTAAGTAAATAAAAGTGTGATGATCATCATTATTAGAGCATTGTCCCATGTGAGGAAAGGATGATGGAAACTATGATTCCCCCACAAGTCGGGATGAGTCTCCGGACTTTATGAAAAATAAAAGTGGCCAAAGAAGCCCACCAAAATAAAAAAAAGAGAAAATAAAAAAAATGAGAGAAAAGAGAGAAGGGGCAATGCTACTATCCTTTTTCCACACTTGTGCTTCAAAGTAGCACCATGATCTTCATGATAGAGAGTCTCCTATATTGACACTTTCATATACTAGTGGGAATTTTTCATTATAGAACTTGGCTTGTATATTCCAATGATGGGCTTCCTCAAATTGCCCTAGGTCTTCGTGAGCAAGCGAGTTGGATGCACACCCACTTAGTTTCTTTTTTGAGCTTTCATACACTTATAGCTCTAGTGCATCTGTTGCATGGCAATCCCTACTCACTCACATTGATATCTATTGATGGGCATCTCCATAGCCCATTGATACGCCTAGTTGGTGTGAGATTATCTCCTTATTTTTTGTCTTCTCCACAACCATCATATTCTATTCCACCTATAGTGCTATGTCCATGGCTCACGCTCATGTATTGCGTGAGAGTTGAAAAAGTTTGAGAACACTAAAGTATGAAACAATTGCTTGGCTAAAACCGGGGTTGTGCATGATTTAATACTTTGTGTGATGAAGATGGAGCATAGCTAGACTATATGATTTTGTAGGGATAACTTTCTTTGGCCATGTTATTTTGAGAAGACATGATTGCTTTATTAGTATGCTTGAAGTATTATTGTTTTTATGTCAACATTAAACTTTTGTTTTGAATCTTATGGATCTGAATATTCATGCCACAATAAAGAAAATTACATGGATGAATATGTTAGGTAGCATTCCACATCAAAATTTTTGTTTTTATCATTTACCTACACGAGGACGAGCAGGAATTAAGCTTGGGGATGCTTGATACGTCTCCAACGTATCTATAATTTTTGATTGTTCCATGCTATTATATTATCGGTTTTGGATGTTTTATATGCATTAATATGCTATTTTATACTATTTTTTGGGACTAACCTATTAACCTAGAGCCTAGTGCCAGTTTCTGTTTTTTCCTTGTTTTTGAGTTTTACAGAAAAGGAATATCAAACGGAGTCCAAACGGAATAAAAATTTACGGTGATTTTTTATGGACCAGAAGAGACCCACGGGGCATCGGAGTTCAGCCAGAAGAGCCACGAGGTAGCCACAAGCCTAGGGGGCACGCCCCCCCTAGGGCGCTCCCCCCTGGCTTGTCGTCGCCTCGTGGCCCCCCTTGATTTGTTTCCGACGCCCAAATTTCTTATAAATACAGAAACCTCCAGAAAGAAACCTAGATCGGGAGTTCCGCCGCCGCAAGCCTCTATAGCCACGAAAAACCAATCGGGAGCCCATTCCGGCACCCTGCCGGAGGGGGAAACCATCACCGGAGGCCATCTTCATCATCCCGGCGGTCTTCATGACGAGGAGGGAGTAGTTCACCCTCGGGGCTGAGGGTATGTACCAGTGGCTATGTGTTTGATCTCTCTCTCTCGTGTTCTTGAGATGACACGATCTTGATGTACCACGAGCTTTATTAATATAGATGAATCATATGGAGTTTTCCCCTCTCTATCTTCTTGTGATGAATTGAGTTTTCCCTTTGAAGTTTTCTTATCGGATTGAGTCTTTAAAGGATTTGAGAACACTTGATGTATGTCTTGCGATGGGATATCCGTGGTGACAATGGGATGTTCTATTGATCCACTTGATGTATGTTTTTCTGATCAACTTGCGGGTTCCGTGACCTTGGGAATCTATGCATAGGGGTTGGCACATGTTTTCGTCTTGACTCTCCGGTAGAAACTTTGGGGCACTCTTTGAAGTTCTTTGTGTTGGATTGAACATGATGAATCTGAAATTGTGTGATGCATATCGTATAATCAAGCCCATGGGTAGTCGTGGTGACATTGGAGTATCTATGTGACATTAGGGTTTTGGTTGATGTGTATCTTAAGGTGTTATTTTAGTACGAACTCTAGGGCTGTTCGTGACACTTATAGGGATAGCTCATAAGATTGATCGGAAAAGATAACTTTGAGGTGGTTTCGTACCCTACAATAATTTCTTCGTTTGTTCTCCACTATTTGTGACTTTGGAGTGAACTCTTTGTCGCACGTGAGGGATGTACATATGATTCAACTATGTCAGTATTGTTGAGAGAACTTGCACTAGTGAAAGTATGAACCCTAAGCCTTGTTTTCAAGAATTGCAATACCGTTTTTGCTCACTTTTGTTACTTGCTACCTTGCTGTTTTTATATTTTCAGATTACAAAAACTTATATCTACCATCCATATTGCACTTGTATCACCATCTCTTCGCCGAACTACTACACCTATACAATTTACCATTGTATTGGGTGTGTTGGGGACACAAGAGACTCTTTGTTATTTGGTTGCGGGGTTGTTTGAGAGAGACCATCTTCATCCTACGCCTCCCACGGATTGATAAACCTTAGGTCATCCACTTGAGGGAAATTTGCTACTGTCCTACAAAACTCTGCGCTTGGAGGCCCAACACGAGTCTACAAGAAGAAGGTTGCGTAGTAGACATCAAACAGTAGTAACTTAGCAAGAACAATATGTGGAAAACTCGTAGGCACTGGATCGGTGAACTCGTTGGATGATATTCATCATATAACAGTCATAACCTAGGGCGACACGGAATTAACTCCAGTTCATAAATATAATGTAGGCATGTATTCCGTAAATAGTCATACGTGCTTATGGAAAAGAACTTGCATGACATCTTTTGTCCTACCCTCCCGTGGCAGCGGGGTCCATAAGGAAACTAAGGGATATTAAGGCCTCCTTTTAATAGAGAACCGGAACAAAGCATTAACACACGGTGAATACATGAACTCCTCAAACTACGGTCATCACCGGAAAGTATCCCGACTATTGTCACTCCGGGGTTTACGGATCATAACATGTAATAGGTGCGTATGACTAGCAAGATCGGATCAAGAACATAGATATAATGGTGATAACATAAACAGTTCAGATCTGAAATCATGGCACTCGGGCCCTAGTGACAAGCATTAAGCATGACAAAGTCATAGCAACATCAATCTCAGAACATAGTGGATACTAGGGATCAATCCCTAACAAAACTAACTCGATTACATGATGAATCTCATCCAACTCCTCACCGACCAGCAAGCATACGAAGGAATTACTCACTCCCGGTGGGGTGCATCATGGAATTGGCGATGGAGAAGGGTTGATGATGACGACGACCGAAGATTCCCCTCTTCGGAGCCCCAAACGGGCTCCGGATCTGACCTCCCGAGGAAGAACAGGAGGTGGCAGCTACTCCGTATCGTAAAACGCGATGAAACTTTTTCTCTGATTTTTTCTCCGAAAATAGGATTTTATAGCGTTGGAATTAGGGACAGTGGGGCCACGAGGTGGGCACAACCCACCAGGGCGCGCCCTGGTGTCTTGTGCCCAGCCAGGGCTCCCCCTCCGGTGGTTCTTGCCTACAGTATTTTTTATTTATTGTAAAATAAATCTCCAAAAAGTTTCGTCCAGTTCCAAGAACTTTTATTTCTGCACAAAAACAACACCATGGTAGTTCTGCTGAAAACAGCGTCTGTCCGGGTTAGTTTCATTCAAATCATGCAAATTAGAGTCCAAAACAAGGGCAAAAGTGTGAGAAAAAGTAGATACGACGGAGACGTATCAATCCCCCCTCCGGCAGGGTGACAGAACGGAGCTCCAGATGGCCTCGCGACGGAACAGAGACTTGCGGCGGTGTAAAAAGAGTTTCGGGACTGCCTCTAGGGATTTTGGAATATTAGAGAATTTATAGGCTAGAGAGGGGCATCAGGAGGCGCCCGAGGGGGCCAGCACATAACAGGGCGCGCCCTGTTGTGTGCTGGGGCCCTCGTGCGGCCTCCTGACTCCTCACGAAGCTTCCAGGTATTCTTTTGGTCCATAAAAATTCATTAAAAAGTTCCGTGGCAATTGGACTTCGTTTGGTACTGTAAACCTGAAAACTAAAAACATGCAGAAAACAACAACTGGCACTGGGCACCGGGTCAATAGGTTAGTGCTAAAAAAATATTATAAATTGGTAAATAAAGACCCAAAAAGTATCCTAGAATGATAATATATCAGCATGGAACAATAAAAAATTATAGATACGTTGGAGACGTACCAGCTTCCTGCAGGGCCTGCTCGACTGCGGCGCGTAGGGCCTCGTCTTCCCGCACGACCTCAACGTCTTCTACGACCGCTTCTCCGAGTCCATGCCGCAGCCCTACACCCGTTCCCAGCTCTCCGAGAAGCTCCGCCGCCTCCAAAACAGGCACCGCGGTGTCTCAGTCAACCTCCACAACAAGTTCTTTGCCTACAAGATGGAGGACAATGGCTAAGTCAGTGAGCATGTGCTCAAAATGTCTGGGTGCTACAATCGCTTGAATCAAGTGTGAGTTATCCAGATAAGATAGTGATTGACAGAGTTTTCCAGTCACTGTCACCGAGCTACTAGAGCTTTATGATGAACTATAACATGCAAGGAATGGAGATGATGATCCCTGAGCTATTCGCGGTGCTTAAGGCCGCGGATGTAAAAATCAAGAAGGAGCATCAAGTGTTGATGGTTAACAAGACCACTAGTTTTAAGAAGGGCAAGGGCAATAAGGAAAACTTCAAGAATGGAAAACCAGTTGCCGCTCCAGTGAAGAAACCCAAGGTTGGACCTAGACCCGAGACTAAGTGCTTCTATTGTAAGGGGAACGGTCACTGGAAGCGGAACGGCCCCAAGTACTTGGCAGATAAGAAGGCTGGAGACGTCAACGAAAGTATATTTGATATACATGTTATTGATGTGTACCTTACTAGTACTCGTAGTAGCGCCTGGGTATTAGATACCGGTTCAGTTGCTAATATTGGTAACTCAAAACAAAAGCTGCGGAATAAACGGAGACTAGCTAAGGGCGAGGTGACGATATGTGTTGGAAGTGTTTCCAAGGTTGATGTGATCACCATCGCACGCTCCCTCTACCTTCGGGGTTAGTGTTGAAGCTAAATAAATGTTATTTGGTGTCTGCGTTGAGCATGAACATGATTAGATCGTGTTTATTGCAATACGGTTATTCATTTAAGTCAGGGAATAATGGTTGTTCTGTTTACATGAATAATACCTTCTATGGTCATGCACCCAATGTGAATGGTTTACTGAATCTCGATCATAGTGATACACATGTTCATAATATTGATGCCAAAAGATGCAAAGTTAATAATGATAGTACCACATACTTGTGGCACTGCTGCTAAGGTCATATTGGTGTACCGCATGAAGAAACTCCATGCTGATGGATCTTTGGACTCACTCGATTTCGAATCGCTTGAGACATGCAGACCATGCCTCATGGGCAAGATGGCTAAGACCTCGTTTCCCGGTACGATGGAGCGGGCAAGTGACTTATTGGAAATAATACATGCTGATGTATGCGGTCCAATGAGTGTTGAAGCACGCGGTGGATATCATTATTTTCTTATCTTCACGGATGACTTGAGTAGATATTGGGATATTTACTTAATGAAACACAAGTCTCAAACGTTTCAAGAGTTCAAACAATTTCAGAGTGAAGTTGAAAATCATCGTAACAAGAAGATAAAATGTCTATGATGTGATCGTGGTGGTGAATATCTTAGTTACGAGTTTGGTATGCATTTAATACAATGTGGAATTGTTTCACACTCATGCCACTTGGATCACCACAGCGTAATGGTGTGTCCGAACGTCGTAATCGTACTCTATTGGATATGGTGCGATCTATGATGTCTCTTACTGATTTGCCACTATTGTTTTGGGGTTATGCATTAGAGACAACTGCATTCACTTTAAATATGGCACCATCTAAATCCATTGAGACGACACCGTAAGAATTATGGTTTGGCAAGAAACCTAAGTTGTCGTTTCCTAAAGTTTGGGGCTGTGACGCTTATGTCAGGAGGCTTCACCCTGATAAGCTCGAACCCAAAGCGGAGAAGTGCGTCTTCATAGGATACCCTAAGGAAACAATTGGGTATACCTTCTATCACAGATCCGAAGGCAAGTCTTTTTGTCAAGATTGGATCCTTTACAGAGAAGGAGTTTCTCTCAAAAGAAGTGAGTGGGAGGAAGGTAGAACTTGATGAGGTTATCGAACCTTCACTTCAATTGGAGAGTACCGCAACATAGAAAGATGTTTCTGTGATGCCTACACCAGCTGAAGAGGAAGCTAATGATAGTGATCATGAAACTTTGGATCAAGTTACTACCGAGCTTCGTAGGTCGACAAGAACTCGTCCTGCCCTTGAGTGGTACGGTAATCCTGTCTTGGAGGTCATTTTGTTAGACAACGGTGAACCTACGAACTATGAGGAAGCAATGGTGGGCCTAGATTCCGACAAATGGCTTAAGGCCATGAAATCTGAGATAGGATCAATGTATGAAAACCAAGTATGGACTTTGGTAGACTTGCCCGATGACCGGCAGGCCATTAAGTACAAATGGATCTTTAAGAAGACCATAGAGGATGATGGTAATGTCACCATTTATAAAGCTCGACCTGTCGCAAAGAGGTTTCCTACAAGTTCAAGGAGTTGACAACGATGAGACTTTCTCAGTCGTAGCGATGCTAAAGTCTGTTGGGATTATGTTAGCAGTTGCTGCATTTTTTCATTAACAAGTCTGGCAGATGGATGTCAAAACAACGTTTCCTTAAGGAAAGGGTTGCATATGATACAACCGGAAGGTTTTGTCGATCCTAAGGATGCTAAAAGTTATGCAAGCTCCAGCGATCCTTCTATGGACTGGTGCGAGCATCTCGGAGTTGGAATACATGCTTTGATGAGGCGATCAAAGCTTTTGGGTTTATAGAAAGTTTATGAAGAAACTTGTATTTACAAGAAAGTGAGTGGGAGAACTATAGCATTTCTGATAAGTATATATGGATGACATATTGTTGATTGGAAATTATGTAGAATTTCTGGAAAGCATAAAGGGTTGTTTGAAAGGAGTTTTTTGAAAGGAAGACCTGGGTAAAGCTGCTTACATATGGGTGATGTCTACTACGCAACTTTATTCTTGTAGACTCTTGTTGGGCCTCCAAGCGCAGAGTTTTGTAGGACAGTAGCAATTTTCCCTCAAGTGGATGACCTAAGGTTTATCAATCCGTGGGAGGTGTAGGATGAAGATGGTCACTCTCAAACAACCCTGCAATCACATAAAAGAAATATCTTGTGTCCCCAACACACCCAATACAATGGCAAATTGTATAGGTGCACTAGTTCGGCGAAGAGATGGTAATACAACTGCAATATGGATGGTAGATAAAGGTTTTCGTAATCTAAAAATATAAAAACAGCAAGGTAGCAAGTAACAAAAGTGAGCACAAACGGTATTGCAATGCTTGAAAACAAGGCTTAGGGTCCGTACTTTCACGAGTGCAATCTCTCAACAATGCTAATATAATTGGATCACATTGTTGGAGATATGCCCTAGAGGCAATCATGTGATGATTTTGTTTCCTATGTATTCATGAGTATTTTGTATTGTCCTTGAACATCACCAGTGATATGTATCAATAAGTTTGTGACTTATTTGTGAGACTATATATAGTATGATGATTGTTCTAATAGTCCCTAGTTGTTAAGGTTATGTGGACACATATCCTATACTAGTATACGATTCAGTTGATGACTACGTTTCACAAGTCATGTGCATAGAGATGCTAAACTGATAGTATGGACTCGGGGATTGAGATCACCGAGTCGGACAGACCCACTTTGAGACACAGCTAGATAATGTCATATGTTAGTCTCAAGCACAATGTATATGCCATGTCCTAGACCTGAGGTCATCGCATGTTCTCGGGATGAGGATCGACTTACTTAGGGTCTATCAAACGCTACTCCGTAACTGGGTAGTTATAAAGGTAGCTTTCGGGTGAGTCGTGAGACATGCCGCGAGACATGGTTAACCAAGATGGGATTTGCCCCTCCATGAGGAGAGATATTCTCTGGGCCCTCTCGTGTGATCAGATTCAGAAAGCATGGCCATGCGACATGGGTTAAGTGTTAACACAGTTCGGGAATCTGCATCACGGTTTCGAGAAGAGATGTTGAGCTACCACAAGGGTGACAAGTACTCGCCTTGAGCTCTACAACCTATATCATGAGGCAAAAGGAATGTTGTATATGACACATTGTCGAGGTTCGTCTAACGACTTTGCGCACACATGGGAGTTGGCACATTCTGCTAGGAGCCGCTACCGACTATCGACTCGGGTCGTGTCCATGTGTACGTGAACCTATAGGGTCACACACTTAAGGGATTGCAGCCCATTCGGATTGGATCCGAATGGAAAATGGGACTAGACTCGTCGTGGGCCTCAAGTGTTGAGCCCACTTCGGAGGTGCATATAAAGGGGAGTGGGCGCACGTTTCAGGGTTGATCTGCCCCCCCCCCATCGACAGCCACCGCCACTCCCCACGCCACCATGCCATGCGATCGGACTTAGCAGTCCGCCGCCCGACGCTGCCCCCGTACGTGTGGATACCTTGGAGGCATCGCATCTGCGGCGCTTGGACGAACCGTTCGAGGGATCCGTGAGGAACTATTCGAGGGACCCGCGAGGAGCTGTTCGTGGGAGATCGTTGTTCGTGGGAGATCAGCTACACGAGGAGGAGACGAATTGGCTAATCGACTACACGCATCACCAACTCTACTTCCGCTGCGGTGACTGCGCGTCTAGTGGTAAACCCGATCCCGTGATCTATTTCCAGCAGCATGTTCTTGGGTGCGCGGTAGAAAAAATTTATTTGGCGCTAGCGTAGCGTACCACGTGTTCCAACAGTGGTATCAGAGCCTCCGCTATGTGGTGATAGATTCGGTGATTTGCATATGAGATATGTAGATCGGTTCAGGTTCGGGTCGATGAGATCGGCTGTGCACGTCAGTGTTGACGGTTGGTTTCGTGATCTTGATTCCGTGATCGTGATGCAGAGGTCGTGACACGAATTACCCCTACCGGTCGGTTTCCGCCATCAGGGTAGACAGTGGAACGTAAATCCAGATGCAGCATGCAAAGATCAATGAGATTGATCGAACCGGAGCAAAGATCGACACCGTGGAAATGTGATTTCCACAGTGCTGAAATCTGTTGGAGGGGTCACAATAAAACGGGTATAACTTTTGCATACGAACTCCGTTTTCGCTCCACGACCTGTCAAACTGAAGGGCACGAAAAGATGCATTTGACCTTCATCTGTTTTGCCGTTTTTGGCGATATTTTCTAGGTCAAAATCCTCTTGGAAAATAGAGTTTCGGATAGTTTTATTTTCGACGGTAGAACGTCTGACTTGTTTTTGCAGGGAATGTATGTGCTTTGGTATAGCCCATGAATGTTGCTTGTAAATTATTAAATCATGACCTGCGTGTCATGAGTGCGGCAACCGGCTGGAGCCATATGGTTGTCCCATTATTGTATTAATGACCTGCGTGTCAACATGTCCCATTATTAGTTTGTAATAGCATAGTATCTTATGTAACACTTGGCGGTTGACACCATGTGTGGAGATGGAGATCAGCACAAGGGCAACCATGCATGGAGATGGAGATCGCCATGGGCATGCAGCGCACGTGGAGATGGAGATCACCATGCGTTGATGAAAGGGGCTATACCATATCACACATATATAAACTGCATGTGAAAGTTTATCCCTTTTATGAGCCCTTCTTTTGCATGATAGATGTTATTAAGTAGGGTGATCCCTCAAAGAATGTCAAGTAAAATTACCTCCCCAATTGCTGCAACATCACATGTTAAGTATTTTTAGTGGTGGGCCTATAAAATTAGGGTGCTGCTAATTCTCCTTAACGTGGTGTGTTTGTGTCGGACACTTACGAGCGAGGCATTGGTTAACTTGTCGTGGCTATCAAAATAGTTTTGGGCCTCGAGGCATAAGAGTTGGCGTGGCATGAGATGTCCCCAACAAACAAGAGTCGTATAGAGATACGATTAGCAAGTGTTGCTTATCGAGTGATCTAGTCTTCTAGCGGTGATGGAAAAGCTCACTAGTTGACATGTGGATCTTGGATCTTGAATCACTAAGAATCAATGGAGGGATGTTGATTTTAGTGGGAGTAATGTTCTTATTAAAATGGTTAATTTGAATTACTCTTTATGAATACATGTCTTAGTGTTTTGCATATTTCTGTTGTAGATCAATGGCACCACCTGCTCAACCCAGTTTTTCGTTGAAATCAATCCTAGAAAAGGATAAACTGAATGGAACAAACTTTACCACCTGGTATAGAAATCTGAGAATTGTTCTCAGGCATGATAAAAAGGAACATATTCTAGAGGAACCCCTTCCAGAGGAACCTGCCGAGAATGCTAATGCTACGGCCAGGAATGCCCACCAGAAACTCATTGATGAGTCAAACGAGATCAGCTGTCTCATGCTGGCTTCTATGGAGCCCGATCTGCAGCAGCATTTTGAAAACATTGAGGCTTTCGATATGATCGAGAACCTCAAGAACATGTTTCAGATGCAGGCAAGGACCGAAAGGTTCAACGTCTGGCGATCCTTGATGGATTGCAAGCTAAAAGAGGGTGATCCACTGAGCCCGCATGTGATCAAGATGATCGGATACATGCAAGCTTTGGATCGGTTAGGCTTCCCACCTGGGGATGAATTGTCCACGGATACAATTCTGACTTCTTTTCCGACTAGCTATGTGGCGTTCATCTCGAACTTCCATATGCACGGCATTGAAAAGAAGCTCACTGAATTGCATGGGATGCTAAAAGTGGCAGAGCAGGATATCAAGAAAGGCACGCATCAAGTGTTGATGGCGCAGAACATGGCAAAGTTCAAGAAGAGCTGGTCCAAGAAAAAGACTAAGGCAAAGGGCAAAGAGGCAACTCCTACTGTCGCCGCCGCGCCCAAGTCCGGACCAAACACGGGGACCGTTTGCTTTCACTGCAAGGAAACCGGTCACTGGAAGAGGAACTGCAGCAAGTGGCTTGCCCAGATAGGCAAGAAGACTGGAAGTGTGACTTCTTCTTCAGGTACACTTGTTGTATATGTTATAGACATTTTTCTTGCTGATATTTCTAGTAACTCTTGGGTATATGATACCGGATCAGTTGTTCACATATGCAACTCGATGCAGGGGCTAAGAAGGACTAGGAATGTTGCAAGAGGAGAAGTTGACATACGCGTCGGGAATAAAGCAAGAGTTGTTGCATTAGCCGTCGGCACCATGCAACTTAATTTACCTTCAGGATTTGTAATGGAACTTGATAATTGTTATTATGTTCCTGCATTGAGTCGAAACATTATTTCGGCCTCATGTTTGATGAGGCAAGGTTATGAATTCAGTATTAAGGACAATGGTTGTTCTATTTACTTGAATGAAATGTTTTATGGCTTTGCACCTGTTAAGAATGGGTTATTTATATTAGATCTTGAAGGTGAATCGGTCTATAACATAAATCTCAAGAGGCATAAGCCTAACGAGATAAATCTGACTTACATCTGGCATTGTCGACTAGGACACATTAGTCAAAAGCGCATGAAGAAGCTCCATGATGATGGAATTCTGACTTCATTTGATTTTGAATCATTTGAGACATGCGAGTCCTGCCTACTCGGCAAGATGACTAAGACTCCTTTTGCAAAGAGTTGTGAGAGGGCGTCTGAGCTATTGGAACTTATACATAGTGATGTATGTGGACCAATGAGCACGACAGCTAGAGGTGGTTTCCAATACTTCGTGACTTTTACCGACGACTTTAGTAGATATGGATATGTCTACTTGATGAGGCACAAGTCAGAAACTTTTGAAAAGTTCAAGGAGTTTCAGAACGAAGTGGAAAATCAACTCGGCAAGACAATCAAGCTTCTACGATCTGATCATGGCGGTGAGTATATGAGCCAGGAGTTTAATGATCATCTGAAGAGCCGTGGAATAGTTCCACAACTCACTCCTCCAGGTACGCCACAGAGAAATGGTGTGTCGGAACGGAGGAATCGGACTTTGTTAGACATGGTCCGATCGATGATGAGTCAGTCGGATTTACCCTTGTCATTTTGGGGATACGCTCTAGAAACCGCAGCTTTCACACTAAACAGGGTACCATCAAAGTCTGTAGATAAGACACCAGATGAGATATGGACTGCAAAGAGTCATAGCTTGTCTTTTCTAAAGATTTGGGGTTGTGAAGCATATGTCAAGCGACTCCAGTCGGACAAGCTCACACCCAAGTCGGACAAGTGCATATTCGTGGGATATCCTAGGGAAACCTTGGGATATTACTTCTACAACCGTGACGAGGGCAAAGTGTTTGTCGCTCGACATGGAGTTTTCCTTGAGAAAGAGTTTCTCAATCGGAAGGCTAGTGGGAGGTCGGTCCGACTCGAAGAAATTCGAGAGCCACACGGGGACGTTCCGACAGGTGATTCAATCACGCCGGAGTTAGTCAGGGAACCCGTAGTGGAATCGGCGCCGGTTCCACGTAGGTCGGAAAGGTTGCGCAATATGCACGACTGCAATGTGTTGTTCTTGGAGAACAACGAACCGACCACATATGTGGAAGCGATGGTGAGCCCTGATTCCGAGTTATGGCTTGAGGCCATGAGATCCGAATTAAAGTCCATGGATGACAATCAAGTTTGGAACTTGGTTGATCCGCCAGATGGCGTGCGAGCCATTGAGTGCAAATGGATCTTTAAGAAGAAAACTGATATGGATGGAAATGTTACAGTCCATAAGGCTCGACTTGTCACTAAAGGTTATCGACAAGTTCAAGGAGTTGACTACGGTGAGACTTATTCACCGGTCGCGATGCCTAAATCAATTCAGATCATTCTTGCTATAGCTGCATATTTCGACTATGAGATATGGCAGATGGATGTCAAAACGGCTTTCCTTAATGGAAATTTAACTGAGGACGTGTATATGACACAGCCCGAGGGTTTTGTCGATCCAAAGAATGCTGGCATGGTATGCAAGCTTCAGAGATCTATTTATGGATTGAGGCAAGCATCTCGGAATTGGAACATTCGTTTTAATGAAGCGGTCAAAGAGTTTGGCTTCATCAAGAACGACTATGATCATTGTGTATTCAAGAAGGTCAGTGGGAGCTCAGTTGCATTTCTAATCCTGTATGTGGATGACATATTGTTGATTGGAAATGATGTTCAAATGCTTGAATCTGTCAAGGACTCATTGAAAAATAGTTTTTCGATGAAAGACTTGGGAGAAGCAGCTTATATTCTGGGAATCAAGATCTATAGAGATAGATCGAGAAGGCTTATTGGATTAAGCCAAAGTACGTATATAGACAAGGTGTTGAAGCAGTTCAACATGCAAGATGCCAAGAAAGGGTTCTTGCCCATGTCACATGGCATTAGTCTTAGCAAGACTCAGAGTCCTTCGACTCCTGATGAGAGAAGACGCATGGATGGGATTCCGTATGCTTCGGCTGTCGGGTCCATCATGTATGCTATGGTATGTACTCGTCCCGATGTTAGCTTTGCTCTAAGCGTAGTAGGCAGATACCACGCTGATCTAGGTGAGAGTCACTGGACAGCGGTAAAGAATATCCTTAAATACTTGAGAAGGACAAAGGATGTGTTCCTGGTTTATGGAGGTGAGGATGAGCTCATTGTAAAGAGTTACACTGATGCAAGTTTCCAAACCGATAGGGATGATAGTCGATCTCAATCTGGGTTTGTGTTCATTCTGAACAGAGGAGCAGTGAGCTGGAGGAGTACCAAGCAAGATACGGTAGCTAATTCTACAACGGAGGCTGAGTACATTGCGGCTTCTGAAGCTGCAAAAGAAGGTGTTTGGGTGAAGAATTTTATTTCTGATCTTGGAGTGGTTCAGGACTCGTCCAATCCGTTGGACCTCTATTGTGATAATAGTGGTGCTATTGCATAAGTCAAGGAACCACGGAACCATCATAAAACCCAACACATACTCAGGCGTTTTAACCTCATTCGCGACATTGTCGAGAGAGGCGATGTAAGCATATGCAAGATACACACGGATGCAAATGTTGCTGATCCATTAACGAAGCCTCTCCCGCAGTCGAAGCATGAGATGCACATGAGGTCCATGGGCATACGATGCCTAGATGATTGACTCTAGTGCAAGTGGGAGACTGTTGGAGATATGCCCTAGAGGCAATCATGTGATGATTTCATTTCCTATGTATTCATGAGTATTTTGTATTGTCCTTGAACATCATCAGTGATATGTATCAATAAGTATGTGACTTATTTGTGAGACTATATATAGTATGATGATTGTTCTAATAGTCCCTAGTTGTTAAGGTTATGCGGACACATATCCTTTACTAGTATACGATTCAGTTGATGACTACGTTTCACAAGTCATGTGCATAGAGATGCTAAATTGATAGTATGGACTCGGGGATTGAGATCACCGAGTCGGACAGACCCACTTTGAGACACAGCGAGATAATGTCATCTGTTAGTCTCAAGCACAATGTATATGCCATGTCCTAGACCTGAGGTCATCGCATGTTCTCGGGATGAGGATCGACTTACTTAGGGTCTATCAAACGCTACTCCGTAACTGGGTAGTTATAAAGGTAGCTTTCGGGTGAGTCGTGAGACATGCCTCGAGACATGGTTAACAAAGATGGGATTTGCCCCTCCGTGAGGAGAGATATTCTCTGGGCCCTCTCGTGTGATCAGATTCAGAAAGCATGGCCACGCGACATGGGTTAAGTGTTAACATAGTTCGGGAATCTGCATCACGGTTTCGAGAAGAGATGTCGAGCTACCACAAGGGTGACAAGTACTCGCCTTGAGCTCTACAACCTATATCATGAGGCAAAAGGAATGTTGTATATGACACATTGTCAAGGTTCGTCTAACGACTTTGCGCACACATGGGAGTTGGCACGTTCTGCTAGGAGCCGCTACCGACTATCGACTCGGGTCGTGTCCATGTGTATGTGAACCTATAGGGTCGCACACTTAAGGGATTGCAGCCCATTCGGATTGGATCCAAATGGAAAATGGGACTAGACTTGTCGTGGGCCTCAAGTGTTGAGCCCACTTCGGAGGTCTATATAAAGGGGAGTGGGCGCACGTTTCAGGGTTGATCTTTCCCCCCCGTCGACAGCCACCGCCACTCCCCACGCCACCATGCCGTGCGATCGGACCTAGCAGTCCGCCGCCCGACGCTGCCCCGGTACGTGTGGATACCTTGGAGGCATCGCATCTGTGGCGCTTGGACGAACTGTTCGAGGGATCCGTGAGGAACTGTTCGAGGGACCCGCGAGGCGCTGTTCGTGGGAGATCGCTGTTCGTGGGAGATTGGCTACACGAGGAGGAGACGAATTGGCTGATCGACTACACGCATCACCAACTCTACTTCCGCTGCGGTGACTGCGCGTCTAGTGGTAAACCCGATCCCGTGATCAATTTCCAGCAGCATGTTCTTGGGTGCGCGGTAGAAAAAATTTATTTGGCGCTAGCGTAGCGTACAGCGTGTTCCAACACACATAACCATCCCTCAACGTGCAACGAAGAATCACTCCAAAGTTCTTATCTAGCGGAGAACATAAGAAGAAATTGTTTGTAGGGTACGACACCACCTTAAAGTTATCCTTTCCGATCGATCTATCCAAGAGTTCATACTAAAATAACACCAAGTTATCTTTTCCGATCAATCTATCTAGAGTTCGTACTAAAATAACACCATATGATACGCATCAACCAACTCTAATGTCACCTAGATACTCCAATGTCACCACAAGTATCCATGAGTTAATTATACGATACACATCAAATAATTTCAGATTCATAATACTCAATCCAACACAAAGAACCTCAAAGAGTGCCCCAAGATTTCTATGGGAGAACATGGTATGAAAACGTGCAATCAACCCCTATGCATATAACCCCTAGGTCACCGGAATCCGCAAGTTGATGCCTCAACATATATCAAGTGAATCCATAGAATACCCCAATGTCACTACGGGTATCCTACGCAAGATGTACATCAAGTGTTCTCAACCAAAATATTCAATCCAACATAACGACATCTCAAAGGGAAAGATTCAATTCATCACAACATGATAACAAGGGAATAACATCATATGATCCGACTATATTAACAAAGCCCGTGATACATCAAGATCGTGACATCTCAAGAACACGAGAGATAGAGAGATTGAACACATAGCTACTGGTACATACCCTCAGCCCCGAGGGTGGACTACTCCCTCCTCGTCGTGGCCTCCTCCGGGATGATGAAGATGGCCACCGGAGATGATCTACCCTCTTCGGCAGGGTACTGGAACGCCTCCAGATTGGTTTTTCGTCGATACGGAGAGTTGCAGAGGCGGAACTTCTGGTCTAGGGTTATTTCTGGGGGTTTATGAATATATAGGATTTTTGGGCGTCGGTTTCACGCGAAGATGGGCCATGAGGGGCCCACAAGACACCAGGGCGAGCCAGAGGGGGATGGCGCGCCCTGGTGGGTTGTGGCCCTCCCACGAAGCTTCTTGTGCCTCTTTTGTTCCAAAAAAAATCGTCAAAAAGTTTCGTTGCATTTGGAGAACTTTTATTTCTGCACAAAAAACAACAGCACGGTAGTTCTGCTGAAAACAGCGTCAGTCCGGGTTAGTTCCATGCAAATCATACCAAAACCATATAAAATTGTTGTAAATATGGCATGAATACTTCATAAATTATAGATACGTTGGAGACGCATCAGCATCCCCAAGCTTAATTCCTACTCGTCCTCGAGTAGGTAAATGATAAGAACATAATTTTTGATGTGGAATGCTGCGTAACATGTTCATCACATATTATTTTCTTTTGTAGCATGGACATTTGGACTTTTAGATGGTTCAAAGCAATAGTCTAGTTTTGACATGAAGACTTCAATACTCAAGCATACCAACAAGCAACCATGTCTTCCAAAATATCAACACTAAAGAAAGTTATCCCTAGCCCATCATGCTCAATCATTGATCCATTCATGAAACACACTCAAATATTAGCTACACCCAATGCATAAGTATGATCATAGTGCCCCCTAGTTCTCAATACTAGATGGAGACTCAAATAAAAATAAAAATTGCATAAAGTAAATAGATAGGCCCTTCGTAGAGGGAAGTACGGATTTGTAGAGGTGCCAGAGCTCAAAGCGTAAATTGAGAGAGAAAAATATTTTGGGTGGCATGCCTTTCCTGTCAACGAAAACGACAGAGTAGTTCTCAATACTTTACATGCTAGATATATCATAGGCGGTTCCCAAATAGAAAAAAAGTGTATTCCTTTTTCCACCATTCTTTCACAATCCATGGCTAGCCGTATCCACGGTGCCTTCCATACCAACACTTTCCAAGGAATTTATTATTTCACAACATAAAGTAAATTTCTTTTTCATTTCGGGACTGGGGATCCCTATTACCGCCGTACTCTCGTGCAATGACAAGTGAATAAACAATCATCATGAGAATAACACATCTAGCATGGAAAAATATTGGCCATCCCCTGCCACTTCATGAGCGGTACGGGCACACAAAAAGGAAATTCATTTTGAAAATTAGAGACGGCAAATACAAATTTGCTTGGAACTGCATGGAAATACCGCATATAGGTAGGTATGGTGGACTCATATGGCAAAACTGGGTTTAAGGATTTTGGATGCACAAGTAGTATTTCTACTTAGTACAAGTGGAGGCTAGCAAATAGATTGAGAAGCAACCAACCAAGAAACGAAAATTCACATAAACGGGCATTATGCATAACTAACACCGAATAATACACCACAAGTAGGATGTAATTTCATTGCATAACTATTGACTTCCGTGCTTGCATAGGGAATCACAAACCTTAACACCAATATTCTTACTAAAGCATAATTACTCACCAACATGACTCACATCTTACTATCATCATATCTCAAAACTATTACAAGGAATCAAGTTTATTTTGTCCAATGATCTTCATGAAAGTTTTTATTATATCCCTCTTGAATATCTATCACTTTGGGACTAGTTTCATATGTTGCAATTGCTTTTGACAAGCTCAAACAAATTTAAGTGAAGAACATGAGTGTCGGTGTCAAAACCGGCGGATCTCGGGTAGGGGGTCCCGAACTGTGAGACTAGGATCGATGGTAACAAGAGACGAAGGGGACAAGGTTTTACCCAGGTTCGGGCCCTCCTATGGAGGTAATACCCTACGTCCTGCTTGATTATATTGATAGTATGAGGATTACAGAGTTGATCTACCTCGAGATCAAGTAGCTAAACCCTAGATGAGTTCTGTTCGCTTACAACCTAAAACCCTCCGGCTTATATAGACGCCGAGGGTACCTAGGGTTTACACATGGTTGGTTACACGTCGAAGGGATAAACATGCCTATTCACTACTCCAAACATGGAGGACAAGCCACGATTCTCGAAGCTTCCTTCCTGGAGGCAGGGTCTTCAATCCATCTAGTATTCGGCAAGTGGCCCATATAGTCCGGCCCATAAGCAATAGGTCGACCTCCCGAGGACCCCTTAAACCAGGACTCCCTCAGTAGCCCCCGAACTAGCCTCCAACGCCAAGGGTCCAAGCTCCAGCTGCTTCAAATGATCGGAGTCTTCGGCTTGCGAGGCGAGTTCCTTTCTTCGAATAACGATCGGCCGAGTTAGTTCGGCCTCCGACGACGTGTAATTTCTCCGATCATAGATCTTCCGAAGACCATGAGTAACCGGCCCTGAAGGCCAAACGTCAGGGAGTAAATAGTGATTTCTAACGACCTTTCAGACGAAAGGTCACGGCCCACCATGACCACTGAACCAGTCGTAAAGACTCGATTCGCGGCTCGAGGCCGTTTCCACCAGCACGATTCATCAATGCACAGATGGTGCCCCGTTTTACACGGGATATGTTTAAGCATGCGTGTATAACGGCACGCACGCCTTGGGAAGCGGAGAGATTTACGGCGCCGTGAAGGGAAGCTAACCGGCAGCAAGCTCAATAAAAGGGGAGGAAAACCCCAAGGCTTATCCGCACTTCCCATTCGCATCCCTGCTTCCCCAATCTTCCGAGCTTCCAGATCCCAGATCTAGGTCTTCCATTCTTCCCCCTCCGAGCTTAGCCATGGCCAGCTCCGGCTCCAACGGCAAGTGGGAGGCATCTACGGTCACAGACCAGGACATCCGGGATCTCAAGGACGCCGGCTACCTCCCTGCCAATGTCTTCCACCGCGCTGCGGACGAGGGTCAAGTGATCCCCACCCCCAAACCAGGTGAGAGGGTGGTCTTCATCCCTCACTTCATCCGAGGATTAAGCTTCCCGCTCCACCCCTTCGTGAGGGGCCTCATGTTCTTCTACGGCCTCGACTTCCACGACCTCCCGCCGAACTCTTTCATGCACATATCGGCCTTCATCATCGTCTGCGAGGCTTTCCTGCGAGTCGAACCACACTTCGGACTGTGCCTCAAGATATTCAATATCAAGCCGAAGTGTGTCGCAGGCGCACATGCAGACTGCGGCGGCGCAGTCATCAGAAGCTCCCTCGCGCAGTATGGCCGTCCGGCACCTTCATTGATACCATCAAGACCTGGCAAAAAGAGTGGTTTTACGTCACCGAGCAAAGGGAGGAGGGCGGAACTGTTCCTGCCGAATTCAGATCCGGCCCCCCGACCAGATTGACCTCATGGGTCCGAAAGGGCCTTGATTGGGGGTCGGATACCGAGGTGGATGACCTGCAGAGGGGCATCGCCTCTCTGATAAAAGAAAACATCGATCTGACCAGCGTGGTCCAGATTATGCTCCGACGGCGTATCCTCCCCTGCCAGCGCCGGGCCTTTCCTATGTGGACTTACCGGACTGACGATGATCCTATGATCCGTCAGCTCTTCCGCACCACTCGGGAGAAGCTATGGAAGGCGCTGTTCAAAGCGCAGGAGAAGTGGCCGGGCAAGAAGGAGGACAAGGGCTTGAGCGCCATCAAGCCCCCACCCGAGGTATAGCACGGTTTTATTTGATCGGCTCTGTCTTCCTAAAGATAGTCTAAGCATTTTCCGATCACCTTTCGCAGGAATGGTTGAGCAAAGCCATGGGTATCAAGTGTCCGGCTCCACAGCCCGAAGACCCCAAGTCTCCGCTGCTGTTGGAGATGCTCGTCGTGGCGCCTTACAAGGCGCTAGAGTAGAAGGAGAAAAAGAAGCCAGGCCGAGCCGGCCTGCGCATCAGGGACCAGCCGGAGGCTGTGTCCGAAGAAACCCACGCCTCCTCGAACCAGGAGGAGGAGCATGAGGGTGAGGAGGGAGGCGATTCCCCTCTCGCCGGAAAGAGGGCAGCGTCATCGGACGCCCCGGAGGACTTAGATCCCCCCGCCCCGAAGAAAGCGCGCCGGACACAGGTGGTCTCGTCCGACGACAGATCGGACTCGGATACTGAGTCCGAGGATTTCGAGAGGGTTCCACGAAGGAACCTCAGGGTCAAGCCCCCACCTCGAATGTACAGATCCGAAGACCTTTCCGAGCTATTAGTGCTATGTTTCGAATATTATTAACATGTGAACGCTTGTTGACCTGCAGCCCACCACAAGTCCTCCCCACCGATCAAGTTTCGGACGGGGAGACCCCGCCCGCCGAGCTAGCGGAGAGCGGGACCGCGTCGCAACCCTCTCTTCCGGGCGCCGCGAAGGATGCCGCGGAGGTGTCCTCCCAACAGGCTCCTTTGGAGCCGGACACTGGGGGTGATGACGTCATGGCCGAGGCCAACACCTCGGCCGCCGAAGACCCGGGAGAGAGGCCTCTCCCGGATACTGAGGAGACCGGACGAGAAGATGTCCAGTCACCTCCAAGGCGGTCTCCGGAGCGCACCATGCCTCCAGAGGCACCGGTTCAATCTCCGATTAGAGATCGGGCCAACCGATCCCCACAGGCGCCACCGACCAATGGGTGGCCGGCTATGGGGGAGGCTCTGTCAAGCGCCTCCATCTCCGGGGAGCACCGCACCCTTATGGGTGCGGTATTGCAGAGCATTCAGTCCGTAGACCACGGACTGAAGGAGGCCTTCAATGGTCTCCTGACGGGCTTCCAGGTAAGCCATGTAATGCTCTATTTTATGAAGTATTATTTTCTGTGAGTTATGATTATATACATGGCAGCCCCCGAGCCCTAGGTGAGTTTGAAAAACTTACCTGGGGGTCAAACATAGATCCTTATCCGAACTGTGCATAGGACAATATGTGTTCGGATCGTTCTATCCGCCGTTAAGAGGACCGGACACAGGATCATTTTAGTGACAGTTCGGAGGTTGTAAACCCCTATAACGTTATATGTTTTTGTTTGTTACAGGCTTCATCGACGGCAGCGGCAACTAATGCTGCCGAGCTAGATGAGCTAAACCGGAAGCTCAAGAGCTCCGAAGACGAGCTTGACGCTCTACACAAGAGATTCGACGAGGCGCAAGGTAAGCCAGATTAGAGTATCAAAACTCTTCTGTTCTGTACTATCAACACGGTTTCTTGATATAAGTCGACGCTTACGCAGCCTCGGCGAAGGAGATTGAGAAGCTCAAGGCCGAGCTTGAGAAGGTGAAGCAGGAGGCTGTGGTGGAGAAGGCGGCGGCCAAAGAAGCGGCTACCGCGCTCTCCGCCCTAAGAGCCACCAGCGACAAGCACGAGGCTCGGGTGGAAGAAATCTAGCAGGAGCTCAAGGATGCCGGGCAAAAGTACGAGGACCTGGAGCGGAAGGGCAAGGAGCAGGCCGCCGAACTATCCACCCTGAAAACCAATCTCCAAAAGGAGCGGGTGGATAGGCGGTCATTTGAAGAGGAGGTCAGCCAGGCCAAAGCTATCATGTATGGTAAGCCGTATTCATTGCAGTGTATCTTCAGGGATAGCAAGTTCGAGTTGCTTACCCAAGTATGGTGTTCCTCAGGCGCCTGCTCGGACCTCCAGAAGAGTACAGCAGACGCGAAGCAGTTCTATGCTTCGCAGGGAGAAGGAGATGAAGCTCGGCTATTTTGGGCGCAGTTTGAAGCCCCCGAGCGCTCTCCTCTCCTTATCGAGCAGCTAAAACAGCTGATGGAGCTACACCGGATGGCGGAGCCGGCCATGAAGGATCTCTTCATCCGGCTATGGCCCAACGAGCCACTGCCGGGCAGCTACTTCGGCCTGGTGCAAAAGCTGAGCGACGCCTCGCCCCGGATCAACGCGCTAAGGCAATCTTCCTATATCGAGGGAGCTCGGATGACCTTTGCGAAGGCCAAGGTGCACTGGCCGGGGCTGGATCCAATGAAGATAGCCACCGCTCCTCCGCCTGCCGGGAAAGAGCATAGGTGCCCCGAGCTGTACTTCTCCGGCGTAATGGAGGGTGCTCGGGCAATAGAGGCGCAGTGTTCACGAGAGAATGTGTATGAGTAAACACTTATGTAATATTTCCGAAGACCTTTGAACGCATTTATATTTAAAGCTGCATGGTTTATCATGTCTTTCATGTTTTGCATCCTTTATAACTCCTGTGTGGCCGTTGAAACTGAAAGCTGCGAGTCGTCGGCTTCAGCCCCCACGTAGATACTACGCGGAGTGTCTCTGCCAATCGCACTATGACCCTTAGCCAAGCTATCGGTACCCGAAGGCGGTAGTGTGAGGCGGACAAGGCAATCAGACCATAATGCTTTATTGCTTTCACTTAGCTGTAGGGGCGCGAGAAAGGAGTGTGGGGGCTGATGACTAGCCGCCAGGTGTTTGTGATGTTCGGATGAACCGCGGCCAAAGCCTATATCACATGGTTTGTACTAACACCAAACCCATCGTATGACACGGAATAACCTCTGACGAGATTTTAGTTAAGCTCGAATTCGCAGACCGGTTCTTGCATACCATGACAGTCAGTTTTCGGCTTTCTCCGCTGAGGCGCTTAACCGGACTAGCCGGAAGCACAATCGCAGCGGTGCTCCCTTTGCCCTTTTAGCCGAACGAGCGGAACATAAAGGGGCAAGCATAGGAGCCGGGCAACCCAACTATTGACCCAAGACATAGTTCGGAACCAATGCATATAAAGCGGAATTCCAAGACGCCGAACACTAAATCAGTTGTGATTAGGGCGATTTTTAATTTCGAGCCCCCGGTCTATTAGCCGGTTGCATCGTAAAGTATACCAAACAGGTTCGCGAGAAGAGGGAGAAAATAGGGAGTGTTCCGAAAAGGGACAGCAAAGAGATAATGTATGATATATCTGTATTTTACTCAACAACTCTTATTATTCAAATTGCCGATGCAACTGTTTACAGGTATTTGATAAATGAAATATAAACTTTACAGGAAGGGCTATACCAAGGGCCTTCGATGGATGACCTGACGTCCTTGATGTGCCATGTCGTTTATCTACTCCTGCGTCACCTAAGGAGGTGTATGCCTTTATGGGCTTTGCTTGTTCGGCGAACGGACCTTGAAGAAAAAGTCTTGAGAACTCGCCGAAGTATGGATGAGCTTGACGCCTTAGCAGGCACTTTATGGTACCTGTAGTATGTCCGAAGACGTGTTGACGGTAATAGTTCGGTCCAGCCGAACACCTACCCTTTAATAGTTTTTCCCCACCGCTGCCCATGGAATTTTGAGCGCGAAGTTGTGCCTCCTTGGCACGTACTTTGCTGGTTCTAGGGCCATGCGATGGGGGGCGAGTCCCTATTTATGGGGAGAGAAAGGTGCTGGTACTTCGAATTGAGACCGAGCTCGCTTCCCAGGCTTGGGTGCCTTTACGGCAGATGTCGGTGCTTGCCAATCATCGGTGTAATGGAATTCGGCCGCCAGGGCCAACGCATGTTCCTCAGTTCGGAGGGACCGCTCTGTGTTGCCATTGACTGTAATGACCCCCTAGGGCCGGGCATCTTGAGCTTGAGGTATGCGTAGTGCGGGACGGCGTTAAAGCGAGCGAACGCTGTATGGCCGAGCAGGGCGTGATAGCCGCTGCGGAAAGGTACGATGTCGAAGATCAAGTCCTCGCTTCGAAAGTTATCGGGCGAGCCGAACACTACTTCCAGGCTTACAGAGCCCGTGCACCGGGCTTCAACGCCTGGTATCACTCCTTTGAAGGTAGTGTTACTGGGCTTGATCCTTGACGGATCTATGCCCATCTTTTTCACCGTATCTGAGTAAATTAGATTGAGGCTACTTCCACCGTCCATTAGGACTTTAGTGAGGTGGTACCCGTCTATGATCGGGTCTAGGACGAGTGCGGACGAACCCCCATGACGGATACTGGTCGGATGGTCACGTCGATCGAAGGTGATCGGGTATGCCGACCATGGGTTATACTTCGGGGCTACGGGCTCTATGGCGTAGACGTCACGAAGGGCGCGCTTCCTCTCCTTTTTTGGGTATATGGGTGGCATATATCATGTTTACTATTTTTACCTCTGGAGGAAATTTCTTTTGTCCGCCACCGATCGGACCACGGGGTTCATCCTCGTCCTCGCTGCATGGGCTCTTGCCTTGGTCCTCGGATGCGAGCTTGCTGGCTTGTTTGAAGACCCAACAGTTATGGTTGGTGTGATTGGCGGGCTTCTCCTGAGTGCCGTGGATCTGGCAAGGCCTCTCCAGGATCTTGTCTAGCGGGGTAGGTCCGTCGTGTTTGCCTTTAGGAGGCTTCTTCCGCTGCCCAGGCCGGGAATTGCGGAAGCCGGCGTTAACGGCCGTGTCATCGGCATCACTATTATTGTGCCGGCGCTTGTTCTTGTTGCGCTTCGGTTTCCCGTTTCCATCCCGGACTTCAGAGGTTCCAGGGTCTTCGGAGTTGTGGCTACGTCTAGCTAGCCAGTTATCCTCGCCCGCGCAAAAGCGGGTCATGAGTGATGTGAGGGCGGACATTGTCCTTGGTTTATCCTGGCCGAGCTGACGAGCTAGCCATTCATCCCGAATATTGTGCCTGAAAGAGCCTATTGTTTCAGCGTCCGGGCAGTCCACGATCTGGTTTTTCTTGGTCAAGAAACGATTCCAGAATAGCCGCACGGACTCTCCTGGCTTCTGGACGACGTTGCTTAGATCGGAGGAGTCCGGCGGCCGGACATAAGTGCCCTGGAAGTTAGATCAGAATGCCTCTTCTAGGTCCTCCCAACACCCAATGGAGTTTTCGGGGAGGCTATTTAGAGAGTGCCGAGCTGGCCCCTTGAGCTTCAGGGGTAAGTACTTGATGGCGTGGAGGTCATCTCCTCGTGCCATGTGGATGTGGAGGAGGAAATCCTCGATCCATACGGTTGGGTCAGTTGTCCCATCGTATTGCTCTAAGTTTACGGGTTTAAACCCTTCCGGGAACTGATGCCGCATTAGCTCGTCCGTGAAGCACAGTGGGTGGGTGGCACCTCTGACATGAGCTATGTCGCGCCGGTGATCGGTGTCTGTCCTAGCTCGGTTCCGTTCCCGATCTTCATTGTTACGGTCGAACCAAGGGTGGTACCCTTCCCGTCTGTCGGGTGAGTATCCTCTGGATCCGTAGATGGATCACGTACGACCCGCTCTGTGGTCCAGGTCGTGTCGCAGGTCGAACCTGTCGTCGGGCTCTAGTGGCTCCTTTCCCCGTCTACGGGGTATCGTCGGCCTATAGCCGGTATCGTCAGCCATCCTGTCTCGTCCTCGAGGAGGGCGGTCTGGCTTATCGTATGGGGTATGCTTGGGAGACGGTGTATCAGTGAGCTCGTCATCGAATTGTGGCAGCAGCCTTCTGCGTGGATAGCTCCTAGGTTGGTCCAATAGACCGGTGTCGTATCCTTCCTCAGCTGAGAGGAATCTCGTTCATCGGTCGTTGAGGTCGTCTTGTTCGGCTTTGAGCTGCCGCTCTTTTGCTTTCAGGCTGCGAGCCGTGGATATGAGCTGTTGCCTGAACAGCTCCTGATCTGCAGGATTGTCGGGAATGGCGAAGTCATCGGCTTCCGCATTGTCCTCCCCCTCGATAGAGCGGAGGTAGTCGTCTTCCTCGGGATCATCTGGATCATCGGGGTTGCGACGGTCTTCAGGCCTCTCCTGACCCTCTAACGGGTGTTCGCAGATTTCGGGACCGCCGATGTCTTCCGGGGTATCTCCGTCCCCGGTGCCATCGATAGATTTTCGCCCCTTTTTTCCTTTTGACCGTTTATGCGGCTTTCGGCGTCTTGACGGCGCTTCATCCTATTTGTCGCCGTCGTTTTTCGGAGTGTCCACCATGTAGACGTCGTATGTGGAGGTGGCAGTCCACTGCCCGGTCTTAGCGGAGGTGAGGGCGTGATCCTCCTCATCCATGTACTCTGCTCCTTCGGAAGCATAGTCTAGCATGTCGGTTAAATCCTCGACAGTGGCTATCAAGTGGGTGGTGGGTGGGACGAAAATCCGTCCTGACCCGTCTAACGCCCGATCTGAGAACAGATCGGGTTTGCATCGTCGGTAATCTTCATCGACGAGATCCGATCTAGAGCCTCGTTGAGTATCGAGAGCTCGGTCGGGCCGGTCTACCCAGAGCTTCCGGAGTGAACCTCCGATGTGTCCGCGCAGGGAGAGTGTTCGGCAATAACCGATGTCCGGACGTCGGGCATTATGACCTGGTCCGGACTGAGAGTCGGGCCCTCGCCGGGGTAGATCCCGTGGGCAGAGCCGAAAGATGGATCTGGGGTTAAATCCTCAGGGTCTTCGGGCGTGGCAGGCAAGACTGCGAGCCTGGTTAGTGATAGATCGCCTCGAGAGTCTACGGAGAACTCTAAGTTCCCGAATCTGACCTCTTGATCAGGGGCGAAACTTCCAACGCGGCCTAGATGTCCGGTCGGGTCGGCGTGCAGCACAATGCTGCCGAAAGCGAAGATCTGTCCAGGGACAAAAGTGCCTGTATTGCGGACCTCTTCGTTGATGACTAGGCAAGCCATCGATTCCTTCTGGCGATCACAGCGGAACTCTCAATGAAAGCACCAATGTCGGTGTCAAAACCGGCGGATCTCGGGTAGGGGGTCCCGAACTGTGAGACTAGGATCGATGGTAACAAGAGACGAAGGGGACAAGGTTTTACCCAGGTTCGGGCCCTCCTATGGAGGTAATACCCTACGTCCTGCTTGATTATATTGATAGTATGAGGATTACAGAGTTGATCTACCTCGAGATCAAGTAGCTAAACCCTAGATGAGTTCTGTTTGCTTACAACCTAAAACCCTCCGGCTTATATAGACGCCGAGGGTACCTAGGGTTTACACATGGTCGGTTACACGTCGAAAGGATAAACATGCCTATTCACTACTCCAAACGTGGAGGACAAGCCACGATTCTCGAAGCTTCCTTCCTGGAGGCAGGGTCTTCAATACATCTAGTATTCGGCAAGTGGCCCATATAGTCCGGCCCATAAGCAATAGGTCGACCTCCCGAGGACCCCTTAAACCAAGACTCCCTCAATGAGCATAAATATTTTCATCCCTCAAAATAATATAAGTGAAGCATGAGAGAATTTCTTCAAAAATTTAAAGCACACCGTGCTCAAAAAGATATAAGTGAAGCACAAGAGTAAACCTCAAACTACTCTCAAAAGATATAAGTGAAGATCAATGAGTAGGTAAACAATCAAGTAGCTATGTGAGGGCTCTCTCTCTCTCAATAAATATTTGCAGATCTGAGTATTTTATTTCAAAAGCAAGCAAAATAAAAATAGCACTCCAAGAATAGCACATATCATGTGGACAAATAAAAATTTAGGCTCAACATAGGCTAACCGATAGTTGACGGAGAGAGGTGGGATGCGTAGCATCCCCATGCTTAGATGCTTGAGACTTCTTGAAATATTTACTTGGGGTGCCTTGGGCATCCCCAAGCTTGAGCTTTTGTATCTCGTTCAATCCTCTCATATCATGGTTTCACCTATTCTCATAAACTTCATCCACACAAAACTCGAAAAGAACTCGTGAGATAGGTTAGTACACATAAGAATAAGTCCACACTTCTTGTACTGCCAAGAAAAGTTGCACAATAATTTCCAAACATCATCTACTGTTTAATATCATTTCCACAATTTATATCTACTAATATAGGCTATGGAAACTATAGGATAAGTAGATAACAAAACTATGACAGCAATCTGTCCAAACAGAACAGTCTGTAGAAATCTATTAAACCAGTGTACTTCTGTAACTCAAAAAATTATGAAAATTTAGGACATGCTAAATAATTTATATGAAAGTACTGTGTAAAAATTTCAGAAACTTTCCACATTCCAGTAAAATATGAAAATTCAAACACTGCAGAAAAAGTTTCTGTTTTTACACAGCACACATCAAACATGCAATGCAAGCATCCTAAGGAAATTCATGAAACTTTTTATTGAAAAACAAGATTATAAATAACACCTAACATAAAATAGCAAAATATGATGACGATCCAAGCAAAGCACATATTATGTGACGAATAAAAATATAGCTCTAAGTAAGATATACCGAAAATGTTGAAGACGAAAGAGGGGATGCCTCCCGGGGCATCACCAAGCTTAGACGCTTGAATCTTCCTTGGATATCACCTTGGGGGTGCCTTGGGCATACCCAATCTTAGGTTCTTGTCACTCCTTATTCTCCTCATATCGGTGTCTCCCCCAAAACTTGAAAACTTCAATCACACAAAACTTAACGGAACTTCGTGAGAAGGGTTAGTGAAATAAGTAAAGATCATTCACTTGGGTACTGTCAAGACAAGATTCATAATTGTTCTCACATAATACCTACTGTATTCTACCATTCACATAATTTATATCACTGAATATAAGCTATGTGAACACTAAAACAAGCAAACTATGCATGCAAAACAGAATCTGTCAAAAACAGAACAGTCTGTGAAGATCTGTAGTATAACCATACTTCCCTGTCTATAAAAATTCTGAAAAATTAGGAAAACCTGAATAATTTGTATATAAAGACTGTGTAAAAATTTCAGATCATTATCACTCTCCAGTAAAAAATGACAATTCATGTACTGGAGTCAAAAGTTTCTGTTTTGGTTCAACATCAATTCTACTCATCTTGTGAGTCGTCCCAAAGGCTTTACTTGGCACTTTATTGAAATAAAATACACAAAAAATGATTACTAAAGTAGTTTAATCACGTGAACACACAAAAACAGAAAGGAAAAAGTGTTGGGTTGTCTCCAAACAAGCGCTTTTCTTTAATGCCTTTTTAGCTAGGCATGATGATTTCAATGATGCTCGCATAAAAGTAAAGAATTGAAACATAAAGAGAGCATCATGAATCACATGGCAAGCACATTTAAGTCTAACCTACTCCCTATGCATAGGGATTTTGTGAGCAAACAATTTATGGGAGCAAGAATCAACTAGCATAGGAAGGCAAAACAAGCATAACTTCAAAACTTAGAATACATAGAGAGGAAGCTTGATATTATTGCAATTCCTACAAGCATATGTTCCTCCCTCATAATAATTTTCAGTATTCAGTAGCATCATGAAGGAATTTCAAAATATAACTATCACATAAAGCATTCTTTTCATGATCTACAAGCAGAGAATTTTTATTACTCTCCTCATAAGCAAATTTCTTCTCATTCATTGTAGTGGGAGCAAACTCAACAAAATAACTATCATGAGACACTTGATTGACATAACCACATTCAATATTAAAATCATGATGACAAGTTTCATGGCTACTATCACTCTTTATAGCTTACATGCCATCATCGTAATCATCATAGATAGGAGGCATGTCATCATCATAATAAATTTACTCATCAAAATTTGGGGGACTAAAAATACCATCTTCATCAAACATAGCATCCCCAAGCTTGTGGCTTTGCATATCATTAGTATCATGGATATTGACGTGGCTTGGACTGCATCAGTATTTCCCCAAAGAGGAAGGTATGATGCAGCACAGCGACGATAAGTATTTCCCCCAGTTATGAAACCAAGGTCATCGAACCAGTAGGAGGATCACCACCACCCAATAAGCAGCACCTGCACACAAACAACAAATACTTGCAACCCGACGTGAAAGAGAGGTTGTCAATCTCTCTACGGTAATAAGATAGATTAGGTAGTGATAGATAGGAGAGATAGATCTCTCAAGAACACAAATAAAAAGAGTAAATATGCAGCAAGATATTTTTGGGTTTTTGGTTTTGTAGATCTGAAAACAAAGATTGCAAAAAACGTAGATCGGAAAGCAATATGATAAGAAAAGTAGACCCGGGGGCCGTAGGGTTCACTAGTGGCTTCTCTCATGAGTATAGCGCACGGTGGGTGAACAAATTACTGTTGGGCAATTGATAGAAAATCGAATAGTCATGACGATATCCAAGGCGATGATCATTATATAGGCATCACGTCCAAGATATATAGACCGACTCATGCCTGCATCTACCTCTATTACTCCACACATCGACTGCTATCCAGCATGCATCTAGTGTATTAAGTTCATGGAAAAACGGAGTAATGCAATAAGAACGATGACATGATGTAGACAAGATCTATTCATGTAGGAATAGACCCCATCTTGTTATCCTTAATAGCAACGATACATGCGTGTCTTGCTGCCCCTTCTGTCACTGGGAAAGAACACCGCAAGATCGAACCCATCACAAAGCACCTCTTCCCATGGCAAGAAAAATCGATCTAGTCGGCCTAACTAAACCAAAGATTCGAAGAAGAAATACGAGGCTATAAGTAATCATGCATATAAGAGATCGAAGAAGACTCAAATAATATTCATGGATAGAAACTGATCATGAACTCAAAATTCATCGGATCCCAACAAACACACCGCAAAAGTTTATATCAAATAGATCTCCAAGAGACCATTGTATTGGGAATCATCAGAGAGAGAGAGAAGAAGCCATCTAGCTACTGCCTACGGACCCGTAGGTCTATGGTGGACTACTCACGCATCATCGGAGAGGCACCTATGAGGAAGATGAACCCCTTCGTGATGGTGTTTAGATTGGATCTCGCGGTTCTGGAACTTGCGGCGGCTGGAATTGTGTTTCGTCGACTCCCCTAGGGTTTTTGGATTTCCAGGGAATTTATAGGCACGATAGTCGGTTGAGGGGGTGCCCGAGGTGCCCAACACCCATCAAGCCGCGCTAGGGGGCCTCTGGCGCGCCCTGGTGGGTGCTGGCCACCCTGGGCCCCCTCTTCTGGTGATCTTTGGCCCATCTGGTTTCTTCTGGTCCGTAAAAAATCCACAAAACTCCCCGCAGCGTTTCATCTCTGTTTGGTACTGATTTTCTGCGAAGTAAAAAACAAGAAAAAACATCAACTGGCACTTTGGCACTATGTCAATAGGTTAGTCCCAAAAAATGATATAAAGTTGTAATAAAATGATAGTAAAACATCCAAGAATGATAATATAACAGCATGGAACAAGCAAAAATTATAGATACGTTGGAGACGTATCAGCATCCCCAAGCTTAATTCCTACTCGTCCTCGAGTAGGTAAATGATAAAAACATAATTTTTGATGTGGAATGCTGCCTAACATGTTCATCATATTCTTTTCTTCTTTGTATGGCATGGACATTTGTACTTGTAAATGATTCAAAGCAATGGTCTAGTTTTAACATAATGACTTCAATACTCAAGCATGTCAACAAGCAACCATGACTTTCAAAATATCAACACTAAAGAAAGTTATCCCTAGCCCATCATGCTCAATCATTGATCCATTCACGAAACACACTCAAATATTAGCTATGCCCAACGCTCAAGTACGATCATAGTGCCCCCTAGTTGGTGCTTAAAAGAGAAGATGGAGACTCAAAGCAAAAATAAAAATGGCATAAAGTAAATAGATAGGCCCTTCGCAGAGGGAAGTAGGGATTTGTAAAGGTGCCAGAGCTCATAGTTTTAAATTGAGAGAGAAAATATATTTTGGGTGGCATGCTTTTCCTGTCAACGAAAACGACAAAGTAGCTCACAATACTTTCCATGCTAGATATATCATAGGCGGTTCCCAAACAGAAAATAAAATTTATTCCTTTTTCCACCAAACTTTCACTTTCCATGGCGGGCCGTATCCACGGTTGCCTTCCATACCAACACTTTCCAAGGAATTTATTATTTGACAACATAAAGTAAATATTTTTTCTTTTTCATTTCGGGAATGGGCATCCCTATTACCGCCGCACTCTCGTGCAATGACAAGTGAATAAACACTCATCTTGAGAATAACACATCTAGCATGGAAAAATACTGGATACTCCCCACGGTTCATGAGCGGTACGGGCACACAAAAGAGAAAATTTATTTTGAAAATTTAGAGATGGCACATACAAATTTGCTTGGAACGGCATGGAAATACCGCATATAGGTAGGTATGGTGGACTCATAAGGCAAAACTTGGTTTAAGGATTTTGGATGCACAAGTAGTATTTCTACTTAGTACAATATGAAGGCTAGCAAATAGATTGGGAAGCAACCAAACCAAGAAACGAAAAATCACATAAGTGAGCATTGAACATAACTAACACCGAATAATGCACCACAAGTAGGATGTAACTTCATTGCATAACTATTGACTTTCGTGCATGCATTGGGAATCACAAACCTTAACACCAATATTCCTACTAAGCATAATTACTCATTAACATGACTCACATATTACTATCATCATGTTTCAAAACTATTACAAGGAATCTATCATGAAAGTTTTTATTATATCCTCCTTGGATATCTATCACTTTGGGACTAGTTTCATATATTGACATTGCTTTTTGGCAAGCTCAAACAAATTTAAGTGAAGAACATGATCATAAAGATTTCATCTCTCAAAAAGGTATAAGTGAAGCATGAGAGGATTTCTTCAAAAGTTCTCCAAGCACACCGTGCTCAAAAAGATATAAGTGAAGCACTAGAGCAATTCTATAGCTCAAAAAGTTTAAGTGAAGCACATAGAGCAATTCTAGCAAATCATAGCATGATTTTGGCTTTCTCAAATAGGTGTGTACAGTAAGGATACAAAGGTAAAAAATAACAAACAAAGCAAGCAAAGATACAAGACGCTCAAAGCAAAACACATGATATGTGACGAATAAAAATATAGTTCCAGGTAAAATACCGATGGTCGTTAGAAGAAAGAGGGGATGCCACTCAGGGGCATCCCCAAGCTTGGTTGCTTGTTACTCTTTGGATATATATTGGGGGTGCGGTAGCATCCCCAAGCTTAGGCTTTTGCTACTCCTTATTCCTTCATCCATCGTGATCTCACCCAAAACTTGAAAACTTCAATCACACAAAACTCAACAAAATCTTCGTGAGATCCGTTAGTATAAGAAAGCAAATCACTACTTTAGGTACTGTTGTAAACCCATTCAAATTTTATAATTGCATTATACCTACTGTATTTTAACTTTTACATGGCTTATACCTCCAAATACAAACCATAGATTCATCAAAACAAGCACACAATGCAACGAAAACAGAATCTGTCTCAAACAGAACAGTCTGTAGTAATCTGTACCATACCCATACTTCTGTAACTATAAAAATTATAAACAATTATTACAGCGTAAGTAATTTGTATAGAAACACTGTGTTAAAATTTCAGCTCAAGATCACGTTCTATCAAAAAATGAAAATTCATATACTGGACGCAAAGTTTCTGTTTCAGATTCAGCATCACTTCTACTCATCCTATGAATCATCCTAACGGTTCTAATTGGCACAAACACTAAATAAACCATAAAAACACAATCATAACAGAGGCATAATTGTGTCAACACTCAAAAACAGAAAGGAAAAAGCAAGAATTTATTTATTCATTGGGTTGCCTCCCAACAAGCGCTATCGTTTTACGCCCCTAGCTAGGCATATTGGATAGATTCAAGTATTGTCATCTTTGGTTTTGGATCCATAGGATGCCCTCATGATTGATTCATATGGTGGCTTAATTCTTGTTCTAGGGAAGTGTTCCATACCCTTCCTCACGGGAAATTGAAAACGAATATTGCCTTCTTTCATATCAATCACGGCACCTATAGTGCGTAAAAACGGTCTACCAAGTAATGGGACAAGACGGATTGCAATCAATATCAAGCACAATAAAATCAATGGGAACATAATTCCTATTTGCAAGAATAAGAACATCATTAATTCTTCCCAAAGGTTTTTTAATAGTAGAATCCGCCAAGTGCAAATTAAGAGAACATTCTTCCATGTTGGTAAGATCAAGCACATCACATAGAGATTTCGGAATCGTGGAAACACTAGCACCCAAATCACACAAAGCAAAGCATTCATAATTTTTAATCTTGACCTTAATGGTAGGTTCCCACTCATCATGTAATTTTCTAGGAATAGAAATCTCCAACGCCAACTTTTCTTCAAAAGATTTCATCATGGCATCAACGATATGTTTAGTAAAAGCTTTATTTTGCTCATAAGCATGAGGTGAATTAAACATAGATTGCAACAAATAAATACATTAAATCAAGGAGCAGCTATCATAATTAAAATCTTTGCAATCCAAGATAGTGGGCACATCACTAGTTAAAGTTTTAACCTCTTCAAACCCACTTTCATCAAAATTTTCATCAAGATTTTCACCCTCCAAATTATTGGGACGCCTTCTAGATAAAGTTGACTCTACTTCAGTCCCTTCATTATCAATTTTAACATTACTAAACAAGGAATCAATAGAAGAAACACCAATCACTTTGAGATCTACATCATTCTTGTAACGGCAATCCCTAGAAGACGATTTTTCTAAGATTTCTCTTTTAGCTCTAAGCATAGCGGTTCTTTTCTTACTTTCATCCATAGAGACATATAAAGCTTTAATAGATTCATCAATCTTAGGCACAAAAGCTTTCAACTTGAGATTTTCAACATCATGAGAAATTCTATCAATGCTTCTAGACATATCATCAATCTTATTCAACTTTTCTTCTATCGTAGTATTGAAAGCTTTTTGCGCATTGATAAATTATTTAATATTACTCTCAAGATCAGAGGTGTTCCTATTATTATTGTAAGAAGAATTACCATAGGAATTACCATAATTATTAGAGGAATTTCCAGGAAAAGGCCTAGGATTAAAATTACCTCTATAAGCATTGTTATTGAAATTGTTGCGCGAGACAAATTCACATCTACGGATTCACTATTTTGCTCAATCAAAGTAGACAAAGGCACATCATTAAGATCAATAGGAGCATTTTTACTAGCAACCAATTTCATCAAAGCATCAACTTTAACACTCAAAGTACTAATGTCCTCTACCGAATTAACCTTTTTACTAGTAGGTGCTCTTTCGGTATGCCTTTGAGAATAATTAGCCATGATATTATCTAGCAATTTAGTAGCTTCACCCAAAGCAATCTCCATAAAAGTACCACCCGCAGCGGAATGTAAAAGATTTCTAGAGACAAAATTCAATCCCGCATAAAATTTTTGTATGATTATCCAAAGATTCAAACCATGTGTAGGACAATTTCTTATCATCAACTTCATTCTTTCCTAAGATTGGGCAACATGTTCATCCTCAAGTTGCTTAAAATTCATGATTTGCGTCCTAAGGGAAATAATTTTCGCGGGAGGAAAATACTTAGTGATAAAAGCATCCTTGCACTTATTCCAAGAATCGATACTATTGCGAGGCAAAGATGAAAACCAAATTTTTGCACGATCCCGCAAGGAAAAAGGAAATTGTTTCAACTTTACAATATCATTGTCCACATCTTTTTTCTTTTGCATATCACACAATTCAACGAAAGTGTTTAGATGGGACGCGACATCCTCATTAGGATTACCGGCAAATTGATCTTTCATGACAAGATTCAACAAAGCGGCATTAATATCACAAGACTCCGCACTAGTGGCGGGAGGAGAAATAGGTGTACTAATAAAATCATTGTTATTAGTATTGGAAAAATCACACAACTTGGTGTTCTCTTGAGTCATCGTGACCACACAAACAAGATTGCAAGCAAGGAAGAGATCCGGCAAGAAAGAGGGCAAACAAAAAAGAGGGCGAATAAAACGGCAAATTGGTGAAGTGGGGGAGAGGAAAACGAGAGGCAAATGGCAAATAATGTAATTGCAAGGAGATGAGATTTGTGATTACGAACCTAGTAGATGATGATGGAGTCCCCTCGGCGCCTACAAGAGGAACGTAGAAGAGACTGCTTCCTCCCCGGCAACGGCACCAGAAATTCCTTTGACGTGGCTTGCACTGCATCGGTATTTCCCCAAAGAGGAAGGGATGATGCAGCACATCGACGGTAAGTATTTCCCTCAGTTATGAAACCAAGGTTATCGAACCAGTAGGAGGATCACCATCACCCAATAAGCAGCACCTGCACACAAACAACAAATACTTGCGACCCGACGCGAAAGAGAGGTTGTCAATCTCTCTACGGTAATAAGATAGATTAGTTAGTGATAGATAGGAGAGATAGATCTCTCAAGAACACAAATAAAAAGAGTAAATGTGCAGAAAGATATTTTTGGGTTTTTGGTTTTGTAGATCTGAAAAAACAAAGATTGCAAAAAACGTAGATCGGAAAGAAATATGATAGGAAAAGTAGACCCGGGGGCCGTAGGGTTCACTAGTGGCTTCTCTCATGAGTATAGTGCACGGTGGGTGAACAAATTACTGTTGGGCAATTGATAGAAAATCGAATAGTCATGACGATATCCAAGGCAATGATCATTATATAGGTATCACGTCCAAGATAGATAGACCGACTCCTGCCTGCATCTACCTCTATTACTCCACACATCGACCGCTATCCAGCATGCATCTAGTGTATTAAGTTCATTGAAAAACGGAGTAATGCAATAAGAACGATGACATGATGTAGACAAGATCTATTCATGTAGGAATAGACCCCATCTTGTTATCCTTAATAGCAACGATACATGCGTGTCTTGCTGCCCCTTCTGTCACTGGGAAAGAACACCGCAAGATCGAACCCATCACAAAGTACCCCTTCCCATGGCAAGAAAAATCGATCTAGTCGGCCTAACTAAACCAAAGATTCAAAGAAGAAATACGAGGCTATAAGTAATCATGCATATAAGAGATCAAAGAAGACTCAAATAATATTCATGGATAGAAACTGATCATGAACTCAAAATTCATCGGATCCCAACAAATACACCGCAAAAGTTTACATCAAATAGATCTCCAAGAGACCATTGTATTGAGAATCATAAGAGAGAGAGAGAAGAAGCCATCTAGCTACTGTCTACGGACCCGTAGGTCTATGGTGGACTACTCACGCATCATCGGAGAGGCACCTATGAGGAAGATGAACCCCTCCGTGATGGTGTTTAGATTGGATCTCGCGGTTCTGGAACTTGCGGCGGCTGGAATTGTGTTTCGTCGACTCCCCTAGGGTTTTTGGATTTCCAGGGAATTTATAGGCACGATAGTCGGTTGAGGGGGTGCCCGAGGTGCCCAACACCCATCAGGCCGCACCAGGGGGCCTCTGGCGCGCCCTGGTGGGTGATGGCCACCCTGGGCCCCCTCTTCTGGTGATCTTTAGCCCATCTGGTTTCTGCTGGTCCGTAAAAAATCCACAAAAATCCCCGCAGCGTTTCATCTCTGTTTGGTACAGATTTTCTGCGAAGTAAAAAACAAGCAAAAACAGCAACTGGCACTTTGGCACTATGTCAATAGGTTAGTCCCAAAAAATGATATAAAGTTGTAATAAAATGATTGTAAAACATCCAAGAATGATAATATAACAGCATGAAACAAGCAAAAATTATAGATACGCAGGAGACGTATCAATTATTCAGAGAATTCATACTAACAATATTGATATCATGCTCATCATTCAAGGAATTCTCATTAAGTATTTTTATAATTTCTTCCTCTACCAATTGAGCACAATTTTTCGAATCCTTATTTTCACGAAAGACATTATAAAGACGAAACAAATGATGCAACCTAAACTCCATTTTTTGTAGTTTTCTTTTATAAAACTAAACTAGTGAAAAACAAGAAACTAAAAGATTAAATTGCAAGATCTAAAGATATACCTTCAAGCACTCACCTCCCCGGCAACGGCGCCAGAAAAGAGCTTGATGTCTACTACGCAACTTTATTCTTGTAGACTCTTGTTGGGCCTCCAAGCGCGGAGTTCTGTAGGACAGTAGCAATTTTCCCTCAAGTGGATGACCTAAGATTTATCAATCCGTGGTAGGTGTAGGATGAAGATGGTCTCTCTCAAACAACCCTGCAATCAAATACAAGAAATCTCTTGTGTCCCCAACACACCCAATACAATGTCAAATTGTATAGGTGCACTAGTTCGGCGAAGAGATGGTAATACAAGTGCAGTATGGATGGTAGATAAAGGTTTTTGTAATCTGAAAATATAAAAACAGCAAGGTAGCAAGTAACAAAAGTGAGCACAAACGGTATCGCAATGCTTGAAAACAAGGCCTACGGTCCGTACTTTCGCTAGTGCAATCTCTCAACAATGCTAATATAATTGGATCACATAACCATCCCTCAATGTGCAACGAAGAATCACTCCAAAGTTCTTATCTAGCGGAGAACATAAGAAGAAGTTGTTTGTAGGGTATGAAACCACCTTAAAGTTATCCTTTCCGATCAATCTATCCTAGAGTTCGTACTAAAATAACACCAAGTTATCTTTTCCGATCAATCTATCTAGAGTTCGTACTAAAATAACATCATATGATACGCATCAACCAACTCTAATGTCACCTAGATACTCCAATGTCACCACAAGTATCCATGAGTTAATTATACGATACGCATCAATAATTTCAGATTCATAATACTCAATCCAACACAAAGAACCTCAAAGAGTGCCCCAAGATTTCTATCGGAGAACATGGTATGAAAACATGCAATCAACCCCTATGCATAGACCACCTAGGTCACCGGAATCCGCAAGTTGATGCCTCAACATATATCAAGTGAATCCATAGAATACCCCAATGTCACTACGGGTATCCCACGCATGACATACATCAAGTGTTCTCAACCAAAATATTCAATCCAACATAACGACATCTCAAAGGGAAAGATTCAATTCATCACAACATGATAGCAAGGGAATAACATCATATGATCCGACTATATTAACAAAGCCCGTGATACATCAAGATCATGACATCTCAAGAACACGAGACAGAGAGAGAGATTGAACACATAGCTACTGGTACATACCCTCAGCCTCGAGGGTGGACTACTCCCTCCTCGTCATGGCCTCCTCCGGGATGATGAAGATGGCCACCGGAGATGATCTACCCTCTCCGACAGGGTACTAGAACGCCTCCAGATTGGTTTTTCATCGTTACGGAGAGTTGCGGTGGCGGAACTTCTGATCTACGGTTATTTCTGGGGGTTTATGAATATATAGGATTTTTGGGCGTCGGTTTCACGCGAAGATGGGCCATGAGGGGCCCACAAGACACCAGGGCGAGCCAGAGGGGGCTGGCGCGCCCTGGTGGGTTGTGGCCACCTCGTGGCTCTTCTGGCCCTCCCACGAAGCTTCTAGTGCCTTGATACGTCCATTTTGCATCATGCTTTTATATTGATATCTATTGCATTATGGGCTGTTATTACACATTATGGTACAATACTTATGCCTTTTCTCTCTTATTTTACAAGGTTTACATGAAGAGGGAGAATGCCGACAGCTGGAATTCTGGACTGGAAAAGGAGCAAATATGAGAGACCTATTCTGCACAACTCCAAAAGTCCTGAAAAGTTACGGAGAATTATTTTGGAATATATAAAAAATATTGGGCGAAAGAAATACTAGAGGGGACCCACCAGGAGGCCACAAGCCTGGGGGGACGCGCCCTACCCCCCAGGGCATGCCCCTGTGGCTTGTGGCCCCCCTGGCAGCCCTCCGGTGCCCATCTTCTGCTATATGGAGGGTTTTGACCTGGAAAAAAAATCAGAAGAGAGCTTTCGGGACGAAGCGCCGCCGTCTCGAGGCGGAACCTGGGCAGAAGCAATCTAGGGCTCCGGCGGAGCTGTTCTGCCGGGGAAACTTCCCTCCCGGAGGGGGAAATCGAAGCCATCGTCATCACCAACGATCCTCTCGTCGAGAGGGGGTCAATCTTCATCAACATCTTCACCAGCACCATCTCCTCTCCAAACCCTAGTTCATCTCTTGTATCCGATCTTAGTCTCAAAACCTCATATTGGTACCTGTGGGTTGCTAGTAGTGTTGATTACTCCTTGTAGTTGATGCTAGTTGGTTTACTTGGTGGAAGATCATATGTTCGGATCCTTAATGATAATTAATACTTCTCTGATCATGAATATGAATATGCTTTGTGAGTAGTTATGTTTGTTCCTGAGGACATGGGATAAGTCTTGTTATAAGTAATCATGTGAATTTGGTATTCGTTCGATATTTTGATAAGATGTATGTTGTCTCTCCTCTAGTGGTGTTATGTGAACGTCGACTACATGACACTTCACCATTATTTGGGCCTAGGGGAAGGCATTGGGAAGTAATAAGTAGATGATGGGTTGCTAGAGTGACAGAAGCTTAAACCCTAGTTTATGCGTTGCTTCGTAAGGGGCTGATTTGGATCCATATGTTTCATGCTATGGTTAGATTTATCTTAATTCTTCTTTCGTAGTTGCGGATGCTTGCGAGAGAGGTTAATCATAAGTGGGAGGCTTGTCCAAGTAAGGGCAGCACCCAAGCACCGGTCCACCCACATATCAAATTATCAAAGTAACGAACACGAATCATATGAGCATGATGAAAACTAGCTTGACAGAAATTCCCATGTGTCCTCGGGAGCTCTTTGCCTTATATAAGAGTTTGTCCAGGCTTGTCCTTTGCTACAAAAAGGATTGGGCCACCTTGCTGCACCTTTGCTACATTTGTTACTTGCTACTCGTTACGAATTATCTTATCACGAAACTATCTGTTGCTGGTAATTTCAGGGCTTGCAGAGAATACCTTACTGAAAACCGCTTGTCATTTCCTTCTGCTCCTCGTTGGGTTCGACACTCTTACTTATCGAAAGGACTACGATAGATCCCCTATACTTGTGGGTCATCAAGACTCTTTTCTGGCATCGTTGCCGGGGCGTGAAGCGCCTTTGGTGAGTGGAATTTGGTAAGGAAAAATTTATATAGTGTGCTGAAATTTACTGTCACTTGTTACTATGGAAAATAATCCTTTGAGGGGCTTGTTCAGGGTATCTTCACCTCGTCCGGAAACACAAAGAGTTGCTCCTCAACCTACTGAACCTACTGAAAATATTTATTATGAAATTCCTTCGGGTATGATAGAGAAACTGCTAGCTAATCCTTATGCGGGAGATGGAACACTACATCCTGATTTGCATCTAATCTATGTGGATGAAGTTTGTGGATTATTTAAGCTTGCAGGTTTGCCCGAGGATGATGTCAAGAAGAAGGTCTTCCTTTTATCTTTGAAGGAGAATGCATTGACATGGTATAGGCTATGTGATGATATTGGATCATGGAACTACAACCGATTGAAATTGGAATTTCATCAGAAGTTTTATCCTATGCATCTAGTTCATCGTGATCGGAATTATATTTATAATTTTTGGCCTCGTGAAGGAGAAAGTATCGCTCAAGCTTGGGGGAGGCTTAAGTCAATGTTATATTCATGCCCCAATCATGAGCTCTCAAGAGAAATTATTATTCAGAATTTTTATGCTCGGCTCTCTCGTAATGATCAATCCATGCTCGATACTTCTTGTACTGGTTCCTTTATGAAGAAAGATATTGAATTCAAATGGGATTTATTGGAAAGAATTAAACGCAACTCTGAAGATTGGGAACTCAACGAAGGTAAGGAGTCAGGTATAAACCTTAAGTTTGATTGTGTTAAATCCTTTATAAACACCGATGCTTTTCGTGAATTTAGCACTAAATATGGACTTGACTCTGAGATAGTAGCTTCTTTCTGTGAATCATTTGCTACTCATGTTGATCTCCCTAAGGAGAAGTGGTTTAAATATCATCCTCCCATTGAAGTGAAAGTAGTTGAACCTATTAAAGTTGAAGAAGAAACTATTACTTATAATGTTGATCCTGTTATTCCTGTTGCTTATATTGAGAAACCACCTTTCCCTGTTAGAATAAAGGAACATGCTAAAGCTTCAACTGTGGTTCGTAAGAGCTATGTTAGAACACCTACACCCCCTGAACAAATTAAAGTTGAACCTAGTATTGCTATGGTTAAAGATCTCTTGGTTGATAATATTGATGGGCATGTTATTCATTTCCGTGATGAAGCTGCTAGAATTGCTAGACCTGATACTAAAAATAAACATAGACCTGTTGTTGACATGCCTTTTGTTTCTGTTAAAATAGGGGATCATTGTTATCATGGCTTATGTGATGTGGGTGCTAGTGTGAGTGCAATTCCCTTTACTTTATACCAAGAAATTATGAATGATATTGCACCTGCTGAAATAGAAGATATTGATGTTACTATCAAGCTTGCTAATAGAGATACTATATCACCAATTGGGATTGTTAGAGATGTTGAAGTCTTGTGTGGGAAAATAAAATATCCTACTGATTTTCTTGTTCTTGGTTCCCCACAAGATGATTTTTGTCCCATTATATTTGGTAGGCCTTTCTTGAATATTGTTAATGCTAAAATAGATTGTGAGAAAGAAACTGTTACTGTAAGTTTTGGGGATGTGTCCCATGAGTTTAATTTCTCTAAATTTCGTAGACAACCCCACGATAAAGAATTGCCTAGTAAGGATGAAATTATTGGTCTTGCTTCTATTGCTGTGCCTCCTACTGATCCCTTAGAACAATATTTGCTAGACCATGAAAATGATATGTTCATGAATGAAAGAAGGGAATTAGATAATATTTTCTTTGATCAAATGCCTGTTTTGAAACACAACTTGCCTGTTGAAATACTTGGGGATCCTCCTCCACCCAAGGGTGATCCCGTGTTTGAGCTTAAACAATTACCGGATACTCTGAAATATGCTTATCTTGATGAAAAGAAGATATATCCTGTTATTATTAGTGCTAACCTTTCAGAGCATGAAGAAAAGAGATTATTGAAAACTCTGAAGAAGCACCGTGCTGCTATTGGATATACTCTTGATGATCTTAAGGGCATTAGTCCCACTCTATGTCAGCATAAAATTAATATGGAGCCTGGTGCTAAACCAGTTGTTGATCACCAACGACGGTTAAATCCTAAAATGAAAGAAGTGGTAAGAAATGAAATATTAAAGCTTCTGGAGGCAGGTATAATTTATCCTATTGCTGATAGTAGATGGGTTAGTCCCGTTCATTGTGCCCCTAAGAAGGGAGGTATTACCGTTGTTCCCAATGATAAAAATGAATTGATCCCGCAAAGAATTGTTACAGGATATAGAACGGTAATTGATTTTAGGAAATTGAATAAAGCTACTAGGAAAGATCATTACCCTCTACCTTTTATTGATCAAATGCTAGAAAGACTATCCAAACACACACACTTTTGCTTTCTAGATGGTTATTCTGGTTTCTCTCAAATACCTGTGTCAAAAGAGGACCAAGAGAAGACCACTTTTACTTGTCCTTTCGGTACCTTTGCTTATAGACGTATGCCTTTTGGTTTATGCAATGCACCTGCTACCTTTCAAAGATGTATGACTACTATATTCTCTGACTTTTGTGAAAAGATTGTTGAGGTTTTCATGGATGATTTCTCCGTTTACGGAACTTCTTTTGATGATTGCTTGAGCAACCTTGGTCGAGTTTTGCAGAGATGTGAAGAAACTAATCTTGTCTTGAATTGGGAAAAGTGCCACTTTATGGTTAATGAGGGTATTGTCTTGGGACACAAAATCTCTGAAAGAGGTATTGAAGTTGATAAAGCTAAAGTTGATGCTATTGAAAAAATGCCGTGTCCTACAGATATCAAAGGTATAAGAAGTTTTCTTGGTCATGCTGGTTTCTATAGGAGGTTTATTAAAGACTTATCTAAGATTTCTAGGCCTCTCACTAATCTCTTGCAAAAAGATGTTCCATTCGTTTTTGATGATGATTGTGTAGAAGCATTTGAAATTCTTAAGAAAGCCTTGATCACTGCACCTGTTGTTCAACCACCTGATTGGAACCTACCTTTTGAAATCATGTGTGACGCTAGTGATTATGCTATTGGTGCTATAATAGGACAAAGAGTTGATAAGAAATTGAATGTTATCCATTATGCTAGTAAAACTCTAGACAGTGCTCAAAGAAACTATGCTACTACTGAAAAGGAATTTTTAGCTGTTTTGTTTGCATGTGATAAGTTCAGATCTTATATTGTCGATTCCAAAGTTACTGTTCACACTGATCATGCTGCTATTAAATACCTTATGGAAAAGAAAGATGCTAAACCTAGACTTATTAGATGGGTTCTCTTGCTACAAGAATTTGATTTGCATATTGTTGATAGAAAGGGTGCTGAGAACCCCGTAGCAGATAACTTGTCTAGGTTAGAGAATGTTCTTGATGACCCACTACCTATTGATGATAGCTTTCCTGATGAACAATTAGCTGTCATAAATGCTTCATGTAATGCTCCATGGTATGTTGATTATGCTAATTACATTGTTGCTAAATTTATACCACCTAGTTTCACATACCAACAAAAGAAAAGGTTCTTCTATGATTTAAGACATTACTTTTGGGATGATTCACACCTTTATAAACAAGGAGTAGATGGTGTTATTAGACGTTGTGTACCTGAGCATGAACAGGCACAGATCCTACACAAGTGTCACTCCGAGGCCTACGGAGGACACCACGCTGGAGATAGAACTGCACACAAGGTATTACAATCTGGTTTTTATTGGCCTACTCTCTTCAAGGATGCTCGTAAGTTTGTCTTGTCTTGTGATGAATGTCAAAGAATTGGTAATATTAGTAGACGTCAGGAAATGCCTATGAATTACTCACTTGTTATTGAACCATTTGATGTTTGGGGTTTTGATTATATGGGACCTTTTCCAAAGTCCAACGGGTATACCCATATTCTAGTTGCTGTTGATTATGTTACTAAGTGGGTAGAAGCTATTCCAACTAGTAGTGCTGATCATAACACTTCTATTAAAATGCTTAAAGAAGTTATTTTCCCTAGATTTGGAGTCCCTAGATATTTAATGACTGATGGTGGTTCACACTTTATTCATGGTGCTTTCCGTAAATTGCTTGCTAAGTATGATGTTAATCATAGAATTGCATCTCCATATCATCCTCGGTCTAGTGGTCAAGTAGAATTAAGCAATAGAGAAATTAAATTGATCTTGCAAAAGACTGCTAATAGATCTAGAAAGAATTGGTCTAAAAAACTTGATGATGCATTATGGGCTTATAGAACTGCTTACAAAAACCCTATGGGTATGTCTCCATATAAAATGGTCTATGGTAAAGCATGTCACTTACCTCTAGAACTAGAACATAAAACTTATTGGGCAATCAAAGAGCTCAACTATGATTTCAAACTTGCTGGTGAGAAGAGGTTATTTGATATTAGCTCACTTGATGAATGGAGAACCCAGGCCTATGAGAATACCAAGTTGTTTAAAGAAAAGGTTAAGAGATGGCATGATAAAAGGATACAAAAGCGTGAATTCAATGTAGGTGACCATGTCTTGCTATACAATTCTCGTTTAAGATTTTTTACAGGAAAACTTCTCTCTAAATGGGAAGGGCCTTACATTGTCGAGGAAGTATATCGTTCCGGTGCCATCAAGATCAACAACGCCGAAGGTGGTAAACGGGCAGAGAATCAAACATTATATCTCAGGTACTCCCGTAAATGTAGAAACCAATATTATTAATACCATAACCCCGGAGGAGAACATAAGGGATGTCTACCAGAACGTTTCAGACTCCGAAAAGGAGTAGGTATGTGGTACGGTAAGTAAACTGACTCCAAAACTTTTCCAATAGCAATTTTTCTCCGTTTTGGAATATTTAATAAATTAGGAAAATTTAAAGTAGTCCGAAAAGTGCACGAGGAGGCGACAAGCCAGGGGGACGCGCCCTACCCCCCTGGGCGCGCCCCTGTGGCTTGTGGCCACCCCGTGTACCTTTCGGACTCCGTTTTCTTGTGGTATACTCCTTTAGGCCGGTAAAAATTCATTATTTAATCTCCCGAAGGTTTTGACCACCGTACCACGGAAAAATCCTCTGTTCTTGTTTGTTGTTGTTTTTCCGGACAGATCTGAAAATATGTCGTCCCAAGAGTCCGATGGGGAGAGCTATGTATCGCATTATCTTGCCAATCCCAAGCTCTATGGGGACTTAGATCCTTATGGATTGTTCTCGGAGGAGGAACAAGAAGGCAAGTATGAGGAAGAAAGCTCGGATGAAGAAGAGACCCCTCTGCCTCAACCAGGAGATATGCACGTGGAGTTCAGGAAATCGAGCCTCCCAAACACAAGGAGAAAACCCAAGGTTCTATTTATCCCTTTTCGTTTTCTGCAGGAGAGCAAGCAAGAATTATGTCAAAGGATATTGAAGCTCGAGCAGGAAGTTGATGATCTGAGGGAACAGAATTTTATGCTTAAGAGGAAACTGAACAAGCTTAAAGATCCTTCTCCACCATCACCACCTCCGAAGAAAGACAACTAAACACATGGGTATGGGCACTCCCCTTGGCTTGTGCCAAGCTTGGGGGAGGTGTCCCGGTATCGTATCATCGTCACATCTTTTACTTTTATCGTTTTTCTTAGTTCGATCCTTTTGGTTATATCTTGATCTAGTAGAATAAAGTTTTAGTGTGATCTAGCTTTGAGTTTTGCTTTATGTTCCCCCTATGTAATCGAGTCCGAGAGTTATATAATAAAAAGTAGTTTTAAGTTGAGGGCTTTGCTTGCTTGCTATGATCTTGGGAAAAAGAAATAAAAAGAAGAATAGAATAAAAGCAAAGAGTATATATGATGACCTTATGGGGAGTGATGACTTCACATATAGGAAGTATGTCGCATGAAACTTGTTGTTAGTTGACAAACATAGTTTTGGTCATTGTTACAATTAATAGGAAGTAATAAAGAGGGAGAGGTCTCACATATAAATATACTATCTTGGACATCTTTTGTGATTGTGAGCACTCATCAAAATATTATATGCTAAAAGGTTGATGTTGGACAAGGAAGACAACATAATGAGTTATGTTTGCTTATTTCCGAATAGAAGTTATATTGTCATGGATCCTCTAACATGTGATGCTTGCTTCCACCTCATACTAACCAAAACTTCTGCACCAAGTAGAGATACTACTTGTGCATCCAAACACCCTTAAACCAGTTTTGCCATGAGAGTCCACCATACCTACCTATGGATTGAGTAAGATCCTTCAAGTAAGTTGTCATCGGTGCAAGCAATAAAAAAAGTTGCTCCCTAAATATGTATGATCTATTAGTGTGAGGAAAACAAACTTTATACGAACTTGTGATATGGAAGAAATAAAAGCGACAGACTGCATAATAAAGTTCTTTATCACAAGCAGCAATATAAAGTGACGTTCTTTTGCATTAAGAGATTGCGCATCCAACTATAAAAGCGCATGACAACCTCTGCTTCCCTCTGCGAAGGGCCTATCTGTTACTTTTACTTTCTAGTACTTACCTTTATGCAAGAGTCATGGTGATCTTCACCACTTCCTATATTTTGCCTTTCTCTCTTGGCAAGCGTCATGTGTTGGGGAATGATCTAGACACATATATCCACTCGAATGTGGGTGATCATGAGTTATTTCTGTTGACATTACCCTTGAGGTAAATAGTTAGGAGGCGAAACTATAAGCCCCTATCTTTCTCTGTGTCCGATTGAAACTTTGATCTCATAAGTATCGCGTGAGTGTTAGCAATTGTAAAAGACTAAATGATAGTTGAGTATGTGAACTTGCTGAAAAGCTCTTATATTGACTCTTTCCGATGTTATGATAAATTGCAATTGCTTCAATGACCGAGATCATAGTTTGTTAGTTTTCAATAAAGTTTTTGATTCATACTTTACCTTGTGAATGAATTGTCACTTTAGCATAAGAAATTATATGTCAATATATGTTGTTGTTCTAAAGATGATCATGATGCCTTCATGTCCGTATTTTATTTTATCGACACCTCTATCTCTAAACATGTGGACATATTTATCGATTTCGGCTTTCGCTTGAGGACAAGCGAGGTCTAAGCTTGGGGGAGTTGATACGTCCATTTTGCATCATCCTTTTATATTGATATTTATTGCATTATGGGCTGTTATTACACATTATGGTACAATACTTATGCCTTTTCTCTCTTATTTTACAAGGTTTACATGAAGAGGGAGAATGCCGGCAGCTGGAATTCTCGACTGGAAAAGGAGCAAATATGAGAGACCTATTCTGCACCACTCCAAAAGTCCTGAAAAGTTACGAAGAATTATTTTGGAATATAAAAAAAATATTGGGTGAAAGAAATACCAGAGGGGACCCACCAGGAGGCCACAAGCCTGGGGGTGCGCCCTACCCCCCAGGGCGAGCCCCTGTGGCTTGTGGGCCCCCTGGCAGCCCTCCGCTGCCCATCTTCTGCTATACGGAGGGTTTTGACCTGGAAAAAATCAGAAGAGAGCTTTCGGGACGAAGCGCCGCCGTCTCGAGGCGGAACCTGGGCAGAAGCAATCTAGGGCTCCAGCGGAGCTGTTCTGCCGGGGAAACTTCCCTCCCGGAGGGGGAAATCGAAGCCATCGTCATCACCAACGATCCTCTCGTCGAGAGGGGGTCAATCTCCATCAACATCTTCACCAGCACCATCTCCTCTCCAAACCCTAGTTCATCTCTTGTATCCGATCTTAGTCTCAAAACCTCAGATTGGTACCTGTGGGTTGCTAGTAGTGTTGATTACTCCTTGTAGTTGATGCTAGTTGGTTTACTTGGTGGAAGATCATATGTTCGGATCCTTAATGATAATTAATACTTCTCTAATCATGAATATGAATATGCTTTGTGAGTAGTTACGTTTGTTCCTGAGGACATGGGATAAGTCTTGTTATAAGTAATCATGTGAATTTGGTATTCGTTCGATATTTTGATAAGATGTATGTTGTCTCTCCTCTAGTGGTGTTATGTGAACGTCGACTACATGACACTTCACCATTATTTGGGCCTAGGGGAAGGCATTGGGAAGTAATAAGTAGATGATGGGTTGCTAGAGTGACAGAAGCTTAAACCCTAGTTTATGCGTTGCTTCGTAAGGGGCTGATTTGGATCCATATGTTTCATGCTATGGTTAGATTTATCTTAATTCTTATTTCGTAGTTGCGGATGCTTGCGAGAGAGGTTAATCATAAGTGGGAGGCTTGTCCAAGTAAGGGCAGCACCCAAGCACCGGTCCACCCACATATCAAATTATCAAAGTAACGAACGCGAATCATATGAGCATGATGAAAACTAGCTTGACAGAAATTCCCATGTGTCCTCGGGAGCGCTTTGCCTTATATAAGAGTTTGTCCAGGCTTGTCCTTTGCTACAAAAAGGATTGGGCCACCTTGCTGCACCTTTGCTACATTTGTTACTTGCTACTCGTTACGAATTATCTTATCACGAAACTATCTGTTGCTGGTAATTTCAGGGCTTGCAGAGAATACCTTACTGAAAACCGCTTGTCATTTCCTTCTGCTCCTCGTTGGGTTCGACACTCTTACTTATCGAAAGGACTACGATAGATCCCCTATACTTGTGGGTCATCATGCCTCTTTTGTTCCAAAAAATCGTCAAAAAGTTTCATTGCATTTGGAGAACTTTTATTTCTGCACAAAAAATGACACCACGGTAGTTCTGCTGAAAACAACGTCAGCCGGGGTTAGTTCCATGCAAATCATACCAAAACCATATAAAATTGTTGTAAATATGGCATGAATAATTTATAAATTATAGATACGTTGGAGACGTATCAATGGCCATCAAGATCTATTGAGATAGATCAAGACGCCTGATAAGACTTTCACAGAGCACATACCTTGACAAGATTTTGAAGGAGTTCGAAATGGATCAGTCAAAGAAGGAGTGCGTGCCTGTATTGTAAGGTGTGAAGTTGAGTAAGACTCAAAGCTCGGCCATGGCAGAAGAAAGAGAAAGGACGAAGGTCGTCCCCTATACCTCACCTATATGCTCTATAATGTATGCCATGTTGTGTACTACACCTGATATGTGCCTTTCTATGAGTCTGGCAGAGGGAGTACAAGAGTGATCCAGGAGTGGATCACTGGAAAATGGTCAAAATTATCCTTAGGTACCTAAAGAGGACTAAGGAAATGTTTTTCGGTTATGGAGGTGATAAAGAGTTCGTCGTAAAAGGTTACATCGATGCAAGCTTTGACACCGATCCGGATGTCTCTGAGTCGTAAACCGGATACGTATAGTGGAGTAGTCATTTGGAATAGCTCCAAGTGGGCGTAGTAGCAGCATCTACAATATGACATGGAGATTTGCAAAGTACACATGGATCTGAATGTTGCAGACCCGTTGACTAAAACCTCTCTCACAAGCAAAACATGATCAAACCCCAGAACTCATTGGGTGTGAATCACATGGCGATGTGAACTAGATTATTGACTCTAGTGCAAGTGGGAGACTGTTGGTAATATGCCCTAGAGGCAATAATGAATTGGTTATTATCATATTTCCCTGTTCATGATAAACGTCTATTATCCATGCTAGAATTGTATTGATCGGAAACTCAGATACATGTGTGCATGCATAGACAACATCGTGTTCCTAGTGAGCCTCTACTAGACTAGCTCGTTGATCAAAGATGGTTAAGGTTTCCTAACCATAGACATGAGTTGTCATTGGATAACGGGGTCACATCATTGGGAGAATGATGTGACAGACATGACCCAACCGTAAGCATAGCATCTGATCGTAGCACTTAGTTTATTGCTACTACTTTCTTCATGTCAATTATCTGTTCCTAAGACCATGAGATCATGCAACTCCCTAACATCGGAGGAATGCCTTGTGTGTATCAAACGTTACTTCGTAACTGGGTGATCATAAAGACGCTCTACAGGTATCTTCGAGGGTGTCTGTTGGGTTGGCATGGATCGAGACTGGGATTTGTCACTCCGTTTGACGGAGAGGTATCTCTGGGCCCTCTCGGTAATACAACATCACAAGAAGCTTGCAAGCAATGTGACTAAGGAGTTAGTCACGGGATCTTGTATTACGGATCGAGTAAAGAGACTTGCCGGTAATGATATTGAACTAGGTATGGAGATACCGACGATTAAATCTCAGGCAAGTAACATACCGATGGACAAAGGGAACTACATACGAGATTAACTGAATCCTTGACATCGTGGTTCGACCGATGAAGATCTTTGTGGAATATGTAGGAGCCACTATGGGCATCCAGGTCCCGCTATTGGTTATTGGCCGGAGAGGTTTCTCGGTCATGTCTACATGATTCTCGAACCCGCAAGGTCCGCACGCTTAACGTTCGGTGACGCTAGAGTAGTATTGGGATATGTACGTTGGTGACCGAATGTTGTTCGGAGTCCCGGATGAGATCCTGGACGTCAAGAGGAGCTCCGGAATAGTCCGGAGGTAAAGATTTATATATGGGAAGTCATATTTTGGCTACCGGAAAAGTTTCGGGTTTTGCCGGTATTGTACCGGGAAGGTTCTAGAAGGTTCCGGGGGTTCCACCGTGGGGCCCAACGACCCGGGAAGGTCCCACATGGACCGAGGGGTGGGGCTACATACCACATGGGCTTACTGCACCATCCCCAAGGCACATGTCATTTAAATCTAGAGATAAGATCTTATCTCTAAATTTAAAGGGTTGAATCTAGAGATAAGATGTTATCTTCATGTTTAAAGAGTTTTCTCCCTTGTGTCCGGCCATAGGAGGGTTTGGATGCCCTCCCCTTCCCTCTAGCCTATATATAGATGGGGGAGGTGCATGGGGGCAGCCACCCCTTCACCCTTGCCCATTGGCTCTCCTAACTCCTCCCACGTTTCTCCGGTACGCGCTTGGCGAAGCCCTGCCAGAGTTCCGCTGCCACCACCACCACCATGCCGTCGTGCTGGTTGAGATCCCATCTACTTCTCCTTCCTCGCTTGCTGGATCAAGAAGGAGGAGACGTCATCGAGCCGTACGTGTGCTGAACGCGGAGGTGCCGTCCGTTCGGCGCTGGATCGGACCGGATCACGATTGGATCGTGAAGAGTACGACTATATCAACCGCGTTATATACGCTTCCGCTTAGCGATCTACAAGGGTATGTAGACACACTCCCCCTCTCGTAGCTATGCATCTCGATGGATAGATATTGCGTGTGCGTAGGAAATTTTTTGTTTCCCATGCAACGTTCCCCAACATTTTTCTAATTTCAAATCACGGCCAGACTCACCCCACCCTAGCTCTTGCTCCTCCCCCAGCGTCCCACAACTCAAGGCACCGCCCTCCCAGTGAGCTCGGGTTCCTTCCCAAGCTCAGGGCTAAACGAGTACTTGATGATACGGTGTTCGTATTTTTTTGCGATAATAATGACATAGTTCTCCTTGACGACACCTTTTATGGTGTACCAATGCATTCTCTCACCACATCGTTGGTGAGACATTGGTTGCAGTTAGCATTAAAATTGATACACTATGTATGTTAAACTTAGTTTATATTCTGTCGCAATGAAATTGTCATAAAAAAGAAGAAACTAGTTAAAACGAGGACACTAGGTGACTAGACAACTCATTTTTTCCTTTGGAAATTGGTATATTGCGTTATGGTAATATTTCACTCTCAAGACCACTGATTGATCAGCAAAACACCTCTTCATCCGAGTAAAGAGGAAGAAATCGTAAGGGTTGAGATAGAAAGGACATTACATAGACTTTCAATGTGTGGCAGAGTTTTAGTGTTGATGGTTTGTTTTGTAGTTTTGACGTCCGACCAATTTGTCTCAGAAATAAGTCCACAACAAAGCCAAGGGTGTTTGGCAATAAAGGCAACGTCGTATGTGAGTTGGGTGTACCCCTTGGTCAGGCTGGGCGTTCAGGTTACCCAAAAAACCGGGTCGGGTAATTCAGGTTTTTGAAAATTCGGGTTATGAAAAATGAAACCCGAAATATAACCAAAAATATAAGAACCCGATAATTCGGGTTCGGGTTTTCCCGAATTACCCGAATAGGAGCAACACTTCACATCACAAGAGGCAGACAGGCGAATGGATTGGCGTTGTGCTACACTTGCGCGTGCCACAGAGGCTCGAGGGAGGTTGTCGGACGTGGCACAACGCTACACCACAGCAGGGAGGCGGAGGATTGAAGCCAAGCAACACCCATGCGTCATGGTGGTCGTCGTACAACCTGGTGGCGCACTGGCATTAGGAGAAGGGGAGGAGGAATCGAGCACGACACCATGACTGAGTGGCCTTGCGGCTGGTGACCCGACCTAGGTTTTGCGGGAAAGCGAGTAGTGGTGGCAGTTTTTGGGTTGGGCCTTCTCTATGCGTGGTTCATTTTTAATGGGCCGCTACACAATTCGGGTAATTTGGGTACGTGACCTATTACCCGAATTACCCAAATTAAATTCAGGTTTTCAAAATTGATACCCGATGTAGTGATCGGGTTTTTCGGGTTCGGGGTTTTGTGCCCACTGTGACCCCTTGGGCTTGTTCTCCACCCATCCAAGTGTCGTCGTGGAGTAGATCGATATCATTTTCGTCCTGTCGGGCATACCCTCCCCCACAACCATTGTACACTCTAAGAAGAAGCAGAAGAAAAACTAACACCCATTGGGTCATCATAACGACCCATTTAGCCGCGTTGAGAGTTGTATCAATCACTTCATGACTATTTATAATGAAAAATCTTGGTGAGAACAGTGAAAATGAAACACACAACAAAAACAACATAGTCCGCGTCCGTTCAATATATAGCCAGATTAAATACAACACACCATGTAGTAGGGATGCAACATGCTCTACGTCAATTCCCCATTTTCGAGTGATTTTGAGATGCATTAGCAAAACTTATGTGTACAAATCACAAGTCGTGTTTCTTATGTTTTGTGTGGTCTTGCCCAGAAAAGCATACCGGTCGTCTTTTTTAGCATCACTATTTAATCGCTTGGCTCAAAAGAAAAAAATAGAGCAAACAAAATTTGGAGGGAACTTTACAATCCACGAGAACATGTTTTTAAGTTCGTGCAAAAGAAACACAAGACCAAAGTCTTCGGAGGCATAATGGCATCACATTCATACATTTTCATGTCGGTCGATTTTGATTTGCCAGTGCCTACCCGTATTCTTTTTTTCCTTCTATATTCTATGAACCAAGCGCACAAATTTATAGGGACCGTATGTTTTCCGGTCATTTTATTTGCTTCTGCACAGTTCATGTACTAATCGTGCAATCAAGCTTACAAAAATACTAATCACGCAAACCAAACACGCGGTCAATCTTCCATATTGCCAGAAACGAAATTACATGATGAACCTCGCAATAGACAACCCAAAGTCTGATATGTGGTTGGGCCCGGTAGGCCGGTCCTCACTTTTCCGCCCTAAGCCCGTCCGAAAAGCCCAAGAGGAGCCATTTTAGCCATTTCTAAGGGGAAAAAGATACAATGCTTCGTCGTTGTACGACAAAAAAATAATTCATTTATTCTATCTTTACCTAATAATAAAGCGGCTATCGCTTCTGCCCGCTCACCGTCGCGGCAGTTTTACAGAAAAGCCTCTCTATTTCTCTGATATTTCAACCCGCAGTCCTATTTTTAGTTAAGAAAACGTTTCATTTTTACATAAAAGCCCCTGGCCACTTAATTTAGCTGATTCACCACCGGGCACCACAGCGGCTTATCCGTTCCCGTCCTCCGCCGCCGGGCATGCGCTGCCGCGCGCCGCCGCTTTCTTCCGGCGTCCACGCCGTAGGAGCCAAGTAGGCCGGCATACGCGCCGCCCGGCCCAGGTATGGGGCGAGGCATCGCGGCTGGCATTGGCTAATCCATTCCCGGGGGCGATGGCTTCCGGCGAGGAGGCGAGGGAGCTCGTGGAGCTCCGGCGGGGGGTTGTCGCCGGCCAGGCGAGGCCGAGGCGGCAGCGCGCGGGTGTGAGGAGGCGGGGTCTAGGAGGTGCAGGAGGACGCCGCTCGGTGGCACTCCGGCGAGGGCATGGCGAGGGCGGTGGCCGGCGTGCTTGCTTGGGAGGATGGAGGCCGCCTCGCCGGGGCTCAGGCGCGGAAGCACGACGCCGTTGCGGGTGGCGCCGGGGCCGGGGCGGTGGTTTGACGGGCGACACGTAGGAGGTGTTGTCCTGGAGCCAGCGACGACGGCTCTAGCGGGACTAGGCGGGCGCCCACATGTTGCTTCAGGGGCTGCGGGCCGTGGGCGGCGCCGTGCTCGCGCGCGAGACCCATGTGTGATTTGGATGAGGGCCTCCTCTCCCTGATTTTTTTTCAAAAGTATGACTAAATTTATAGCAAATTTGAAAACTATATGGCGCAATGCAAAAAAACCGAAAATATGTCCCCGTCGGCCTGCGGTGGGCCGAGGGGAGGCCTGTCGGCCAGCAGTGGGCCGACTAGTGGCCTGTCGGCCTCCATGCGGCCGACGAGTGGGCTGTCGGCCTCCAGCCGGCCGAGGGGGGCCTGTCGGCCTCTGGTAAGCCGAGGGGCGGCCGAAGTGGATAAGGCCGACCGAGCCACTCCTTTCTTCCTCCTCTGCTCGCTAGCTCCTCCTCTCTCTCCCGTTGCTCTCTGGTGCTTCCACCCCCGCGCCGATCTCTTCCCTCGTCCACCCATTTTCCTATCCAACCCGCAGAAACAATAGATCATAGCATTCTCCGCCGGCCTACGGTATATTTGTTTGCTACGGGGTAGTTTTCTGTGCGTGAGGAGGAGGAGTTCCGGTGGTGTTGTCCGGTGGTGCAAGGAGTCCGCGAGGTGGTAATGGCTTGCCCCTTTTGCCGAGCTCCAGGTGGCCCTTGTTCTTCCTTTGATTCTTGTGCGTCTGTCTTCACTGTGGTGCTGGATCGTCGTTGTTCAAGGCGTGTTGTAAGATTCTATATCTTGTTTATCTGATTGTGGCATATGGTTGATGTTGTTTTGGTTGGAATGTATTGTAATGCCTTTGTTTATATGATTATGATGTTTTCTTCCATTCTTTTTGTAGTATGTTCCATGCAGTGTTAGATCACATCTTGCTCGGTACATTGAGGAGTGCAGAGCTTTAGCTATTCGGAGGGGTGACACAGATATTGATCTTGCTCTTCACAGCAGTGAGGGTAACTTATATGGTGTTCTGTTTAGACATGGTCGGGTGAGCAGTAAATTCCATGGTCCTTCCTGGGAGGAACTTGTGAATGATTATGGTCTCCGTCATCATGACATGATGACTGTTAGGCTTGAGCACTATGGAACTATGATTGGTGTTGATTTTCATCGGGATGGTGTTATGTTGTTCCCTTTACCCTGCGTTGGTAAAATTTTTTGAGTGATTTTAAGTTTTGTTTCAGCTTATACGTTTTGCTGTTCTGCTCAATTTGTGAAATTATTTTTTTGTAGCTCTTGAGGATCTGAGTGAAACTCAGAGGGAACTTGTTGACAATTGTTTTTATAGTCGTGGTGTCTTCAGTCTGAATTATCACCAAATGTATTTCATGTCGCGACAGCTCTTTGATGACAACTACATATTGTGTACTCCTTTTGTTCATAGGATTGATTCCATGAATGTTAATGGTCAACATATGGTGAGCTTTGTTTTTGACTACTGTTTATTTATTTGTTCTTTGCTCTAGTATACTGTTTTAAATTTGTAAGCTGAACATCATATAACTTGATGTTTTTTGTCAGGTTATTCCGAGCATGGTTGTGAGGAGTTTGAAGGATTTTGTGTCAATTCCTAGGACTGGTTCTTTAACTCTTGAAATTACTTTGGATTCTGAAGATGATGATATATCTGTGAGCATTCCTTGTTCCTACTTTATTGGCTTGGGTGGTAGAATGGTGTTCAGGAAGGAAGGTTTCGGTAATTTTCCTCGGGCATCGTCTATTGAAGTAAACAATTTGGTGCTCATAACCTTCAAAGAGCGTGGTCAGGAGCTTGCTGTTGTTTTCAGCCCTCTGCCGCAGTGATCGTCATTTTCTTTACCCGCCCTACTATCCCGCCATTTTCTTTTCCGCCCTTCTTTCCCGCCATTTTCTTTCCCGCCATTCTCTCCCGCCATTTTCTTTCCCGCCATTCTCTCCCGCCATTTTCTTTCCCGCCATTCTCTCCCGCCATTTTCTTTCCCGCCTTTCTCTCCCGCCATTCTTTCCCGCCATCTTCTCTTCTGAACCTATATAACCCCCTCCGCAGTAAGGTGGGTGAGCAGGCAAGTGTAGTTTCGTGGAGATGTCCCATTATCCTTTTGATCGTAGTTTTCACTCTGGTATGTCCGATCGTCTTCTCCGTCTAGCCGCCAATTTCAAGATCGACGATAGAGTAGTTCCATGGGAGGAACTCATCAGTAGTGACACCATAATGAATGAGTTGGCTCACTCATTAGCTAGGAGTGCGTGGCCTCCCAGGACATTTGAGGAGATACGGAAAGAACTTCTCAGGTTGCATGGCAGATGGCAGAAGCAACTGCATAAAGGTGAATCTTACCTCAGGCTTGCTGTAAATAATTCAGATTTATGGTCAGAAAACAGTGAGGACGAAGACGACCTCTTCATGCCGAGCACCAAGGTCAAGACTACCGCATCGTCGAAGGGCAAGAGCTCTACATCGACGAAGGGCAAGAGATCTGCATCGACGGAGGACGAAGACGACCTATTCATGCCGAGCACCACGGTCAAGACTACCGCATCGTCGAAGGGCAAGAGTTCTGCATCGACGAAGGGCAGGAGCTCTGCATCGATAAAGGGCAAGAGCTCTGCATCGACAAAGGGCAAGAGCTCTGCATGGACGGAGGAGGACGATGATGCATTCATGTAGTTTTTTAGCTATAATTTGTAATTTCAGTTGTATTGTTTAATTCAGCTTTATTTTATATTATCTTTATGTATTGTCTTGTTTTGTGGGCATTATGTTTTATGTAAAGCGCGGCGTTTAGTTTGGATGCATTTAGTTTGCAGTACAAGTGTTATCCCTCTAAACCAATTGACCACTTAAATAGAACATGAATATGTCTCATACATAAGTAGATAGTAATTTGTCCCATACATAAAATAGACATATGTCTCATACATAATTACATAGTCATGTCTCATACATAGATAACCAAATCACTGCTGGGGACGGCGACGAATCTTGGTCTTCCTCGGACGAGGACCGGAAGGCGATAAGCGCTCAGGCGGTGGACGAGTCTCACGATGACCACGACCATAGACCACCTCGTCTGTCAGTGTCAGTGTCTCCTGCGTCCATGGTGGTGGTGGAGTGTGAAGAACTGTCTGCGAGAACTCATAGGTGTTTGCAGCTCGGTCATCGTCGTCGCCGTCGCCGTCTAAGAACGAACCAGCACCACTAAGCATCGGTGACTGGACTGAATGCATGAACGGTTGCGACTGGCTGCCGACTGCGGTAAAGTAAAACATGTAAAAAATGGATTTGCGAACCTACAATGTTTAAAAGAATGTACAAAGTAGTGTTACCTAGGTCCATATGATTATGCAGGAAGATCTTCCTGGCTGCTGGTAGAAATAGCTCCCTGGTTGTGAAGCAGGTGTCTGCTGCCAGGAAGAGCTTCCTGGTTGTGAAGGAGGTGTCTGCTGCCAGGAAGAGCTCCCTGGTTGTGAAGGAGGTGTCTGCTGCCAGGAAGAGCTCCCACGTGGAGTTGTACGGTATTCTCCTCCTTCGCCACTGGTTGCACTAGGGCATATGGGTGGATTCTTCGGTCTCGGCAACGACTTAACATGGTCACCCAATGCTGGTTCCTATCTATCGGCATCAACTCCCACTTGACATTTTTACAGGATTTGGTCCACAATGCATGAATACTGACGGAACATACTTCAGGATCCAGCCCAAAACTAGTAGTCAACCAGTGCTTCAACTGTCTAATGTCCAGTCTGTCAGGGTCTGAAAGTGTCATGACGCCTTTTTTAAACTCGCTAAGATCAACCCCCAACTCATTATATCGAACATTACCAGGGCCGTAGTAAACAGTCATATTTACTGATTCAGACATTTTCACCTGTCATACATTGCCACCTTCTCATTAATCGCAACGAAAAAAATTATTACCGGCTACACTAACTATCCGCTAAAATGACAATGTACACTAAATAAATTGTACAACTCATAGAAAATTATTACCGGCTACACTACCTATCCGCTAAAATGACTATGTACACTAAATAAACTGTACACTAAAACTACACTAACTACACGAACAAAAATATACCTTCGACGCGTGTGTCCCCTTCTTCTTCCTCTCCACACCACCACCTCCTCACCAGCCACACCTCCTCCACCCCACCACCTCCTCACCTCCTCCACCCCACCATGGCTCCTCCTCACTTACGCACAAATAACTACCCCATAGCAAAAAAAATGACCGTAGGCCGCTGGAGAATGCTATGATCTATTGATTCTGCCGCTTGGAAGGGAAAATGGGTGGAAGAATGAGTAGATCGGTGAGGGGGTGAAGAGTACAGAGAGGAAACGAGAGAGAGAGGAAGTGTCAGCGACCAGAGGAAGAAGAAACTGCTCGGTCGGCCTTATCCAGGGCCCATCGGCTTACCAGAGGCCGACAGGCCCCCCTCGGCCGGCTGGAGGCCGACAGCCACTCGTCGGCCACGTGGAGGCCGACAGGCCACTAGTCGGCCCACTGCTGGCCGACAGGCCTCCCCTCGGCCCACCGCAGGCCGACGGGGACATATTTTCGGTTTTTTTGCATTGCGCCATATAGTTTTTAAATTTGCTATAAATTTAGTCATACTTTTGAAAAAAAATCTCCTCTCCCTACCCATCCTTCCCCGGCCGCCCGGCGCCAGTGGCCATGCTTGAGCACGGGTGGAGTCTGCTTGTGTGCGATGGAGATGGCAGCCCGCATCTGCGCCCCTAGGCCTGGACGGAGCTCCGACGAGGCCATGACCTCCTGAGCCGGGCGTAAGCGTGCATCGATCTAAAGAAGGCCACCAATCCAATGGAACCTCTCCCTATCCCTTTCTTCTCCAACTTCCAATCTCCTCTGATATCAAGTTCTAACAATACGTTAATCCAAGCAACTCTTTTCAGATCAATTAAGTAATCAATCGCACGATGGTTGATGCTTGATGCAGCAGAGGATCACAGATTCACAGGTGTATTGCTCGGTACAATTAGGCCTCGCATTATTTTTGCCAGAATTGGGCGTGGGTACTCTATAAACTGAATTGACTAAGCTAAATCTGTGCATCTAAATTGCAGTCTGTAGCTTTATTTATTACTTCTTAAGATTGAACTTGAAGATTGCCTTCGGGGAGTAGTTTTAGTTGGTAGATGTTTCGGGCTCCAAATAGGCATACATTATGTGCTTAATCTGTGGCATAAACATAATCAGTTATATGCTTAGAAATAAAATCACTGTCCGCCCATTTTATTTCTTCATGAGTATTTTGTGTTGAAATCAGATCACTATTCACTTGTTTTGATATTGTTGCCTTTAAGTTTTTTTTGCCGATTCTTGATAAAATGCTCAGTTTCAGGATGTGATTTTCAGTTGCAGGCATTTGGTACTTTTGACATTAAGACAAAAATTGTTCCTCTGATCTTGTACCTTCAAATGCAAAGTTCTGACTTTGATTTTGCAAGCTCATGGCACACCCACAACGCTCGAGGCTGAGCAGCCGCCATTGGCCCGCTGGCACGGAAGCAGAGTCCGGTATGGCGATGGTGCGAAGGAGAACTCTCGGACGTCCACTGGTTGCATTGCTGCAGCCGTACCCATGGAGTGGCGCGGCTCCAACCAATCTAAGATGGTATTCCTATCTCTTTCTTTCTTGACAGAACTATTCGTGTGTCATCCCCTTTCTAAAATGAAGTACAACCTGCTAGCTACCTGACGGGCACTGTCTCTGAACCTGTCGACCCCTTCAGTTCTGCCGATGCAGTGTAGACTCCAATAATGGTGGAAATGAATTAGATTCCAATGAAACTAGCACTACTGTGTTTTCAGACAGTTGCCTTTTTTGCTAAATTGCCTAGCTTCTTCATGGTAGAGTAGGTACAAAGATACTCCCTGATGAAATCGAGTTGTTTTGTGTAAAGTAGCAAGCCTGAAACAACTTCGTTGGTAACTGAGTTAACCAATCCCAGAAGTAGAAACAGGTAGGTTATAGGAAGATTTGTGGATTGTGAACCTTTTACTCAATCTTATCCCCAGGCTGCACATCATTTGCTTTAGCAAAGGTGTCTCTGTTGCTGAAATTCTTACAAATGGCTGGGAGTCGGTGCAAAGTACATGGGCACTTTGGTACGGTATTTTAAAATTGTGAAACAGCCTCCAAGCTAATTGTGAAGGTGTCAATTTCTGCATTGATAAAGATTCAATTATACTTTTGATGGGATTTTTTCTGTTAGCTATCTGTACAAGAGAATGAACTTGAGAAATATTGATTTCGAGGTAAATTTCCTTGGAAAGTGAACCTTCCTCTGAAAATTAAAGTTTTTCATGGCTGGTTTTGAAAATATAAACATACCAACTAAAGACAATTTATTCAAACGATATTTTCAGGGAGATAAAATCCGTCAATTATGTGGTAGAGATGAGATTATTGACCCCTTAATTTCTGGTTGCTAAGTTGATCTAAACCATTTTGCAATGTGCATTGAAGCCGAAAACTCTACCTGATACTGTTGTGACTTATTTAGCTCTTGGTTGTTGTATTATGTATTGTTCTGAAGGAGAGTAGATCTTCAGAAGAAACTACAATGCGCCCAAGATTAAAAGCAAATCGTGAAGACTCACGTGCATATTGTTCGCCAGGCTCATCAATGGCATCGTAAGACTCGTAACACGACCGCCTTGATCACAAATCAGTCGCTAGATGCATGTTGTAGAACTATCAGGTCCTTGTGGTGATCGTGGTTACTATTTGTTTGTGGTGCAGAGGAATCGGTACTACAACCGAACCTGAAGCTGACAAGGATGGAGGACATTTGGTTTCGGTGGAGATATCAGGTGCATATGAAGAAGCTATTATCTTCCATTTTTGTTTACCATCATTCAACGGGGCAATTTCCTAATTCTGTTTTTGGTACTGTCCGGAAAGCTTATTAGTATGGATATAGGTTTGTCAAAATTAATTAGCACATATGAGGTTCTTCGCTCGGACCCCCTTTGGCTCTACATAATTCTTTGGAGTGGGATTCTAGATAGATGCTTTTATATGAACGTCATAAAGTAGTAGTATGCCTTTGATCCTAACTGACTTTTTGTATGTCGGATGATTTCAACTTGCTATGTCCCAACATACTTTTTTTAACCAAAAAAAATGTATGAGAAGTCCGAACAGTCCACACTTCTGCACTGTATCTTGAACCGTAGAGCACTTCTCTAGCACTCGGACAAATGGTAGTTTGCAGATTGATGAGTTGGTTCCAGTTCCTGCACATGTCAATGATAATTCTGCCCAACTACCGAACAAAAATATATGACTATGATGTTCACTGGTGCTAGGCCTCCAGAAGTGGGTTTAATTTTTGTGGCAGCATGGCTCTGCTTAGTTCAGTTTTTCTTGGTCTACTTCCAGTTAATTCCTTCTTGTGTTCTGGTGTTGGGGAACATACTTATCAGTGACTCCTGGAGCCTGTGGATTTTCTCCTAATAAAACTTGGGGGGTGTGCACAACTACAGAATACCAAGGATACTTTTTTCGGACAAAATGAAAATCTAATATTAGGTTTCCATCCATTTTCAACTTGCATTAGCCTTACAAGACACAAAGAATGTCCCAGTGATCAATCACAAATGATGCCCCGGTCTATCCATAGTAGCCTAACGGCCAATACTCGAATAATTGACAAATCTAAAATCTTTTTTTGTAATGGTGGTGTTATTTTTGCTGAATGAATGTATTATATGTAATATTGCAAATATACATCCTGGTAGTTATAAATGATATCTCGAGGTAGTTTTTTCTCCCGTTGCAACACACGGGCATTTTTGCTAGTATTAATCTATCTATCTATCTATGTTGTCGAACGGGGCCCGACCAGACCCAGTCATTTCATCTTGGGGTCGACCATGCGAGGCCCGGCCCGGCCCAGCCCGGCCCTAGTTCTCCCTAGGTCAGTTTTTTTGGGGGGGTCACGAGCAACCCAGTGTCGGCCCAGCCGCCCAGGCGTCGTCGGTGCACATACCGTGGCCACCCAACCCCCACCGGTCACCACACAAACGCGCACCCAAATCCAAGCGATCGTTCTCAAAAAAAAAAAAAAAAAAAAAAAAAAAAAATCCAAGCGATCGACCTTTACCCCGTCCCGTCTGCTGCTGCTACTCGTCTATGTCTAGCCGTCTCCATCCTCGCACCCCCAACCCAATCAACCCATCCACCCCCCGTCCGGCCGCGCCGCGACCCAATCCACCACAGATCGACCCTCCCCACCACGTCTCGTCTCGAGGTCGGGGCTCGATCCATGGCCTCGGGCCAAACCCTCCCACTCCCACCGCTACTCCCGTCCAACCCCAACCAGATCCCCACCCCGACCGCACCGCACCCGACCCCGTCCCCGTCCCCGTCCCCCGCCGCGCGGAAGCTCCCCGTCAAGCGCCGCTCCCCGCCGCGCCCCTCCTCCTCGCCCTCCTCCTCCGGCGCCGCCTCCTCCGGCGACCCCCTCAAGCAGCACCAGCAGCAGCCGCCCTTCAAGTTCCAGCGCATCTGGTCCGAGTCCGACGAGCTGCGCTTCCTGCAGGGCCTGCTCGGCTGCGGCGCGCAGGGCCTCGTCTTCCCGCGCGACCTCAACGTCTTCTACGACCGCTTCTCCGAGTCCATGCCGCAGTCCTACACCCGCTCCCAGCTCTCCGAGAAGCTCCGCCGCCTCCGCAACAAGCACCGCGGCGTCTCCGCCCGCGTCGCCAGGGGCCTCGACCCGGCCCGCCTCGCCCCGCACGACCGCGACGTGCTCCACCTCTGCTCCCGCCTCTGGGACCCCGCCAGCGCCGCCACCTCCCCCTTCGCCGCCGCCGCCGGCTCCTCGGGCAACAAGCGCCGCCGCGCCAACCCCGCCCCGGGCGTGCCGCTCGACGTCCCCGCCCCCTCGGGGGACAGCAACTCCCACGGCTACAACGGGATCGGTTCCTCCACCCCGGGCGCCGCCGCCTGCTTCCCCGACGAGAACGGCGCCGGCGAGGATGTGATGTATCTTGAGCAGGAGAGCGGCCACCACCTCTATTTTGACGAAGGTGGCGCCTTTGTTGCCGACGGCAACCTTGATGGCATCACCTTGGACGGGATTGCGCTGGAGCAGGCTGAGACCATGGCTGTTCTCACCGACGTCGGTGACAATGGGGCTGTTGGCAATGACGCTCCTCCTCCCCCAAATGCTGCGAACAATGGTGTTAGCAGTGAGAACGGTAACTGCAACGTATTGCTGCCGCGGAGCAGCGAGCATCGCATGGCAAGTGCCGTGCTGGATGTATTTGAAGAGTGTTTGAGAGAGGCAAAGGCCGATGGAACAGTCAACGGCGCCAATGCCGAGGAAAGTGAACTCGCCAGGCGATGGAGGGCGCAGAGGATTGATGAGCTTGATGTGTTGAGCCGAAGGCTCAGGTTGATCATTGAGGATGCTACTGCCGCTGGGCACTAAGTGAGATGTATCCGATGATGTGCTTCCACCCTTTGCCGCCATGTATAGAAATCAGGTTATTATGCATGCTATGCTTTTCTAGCGCATTGCTCAGCTTGAGCCTTGCTTTAGCCGCTCTAGTTACAATTTATGCTATGTAACATTGCTACGGATATTGTTGTTTCATTTAATAATTTAATTACTCCATCGTCTTAATAATGCCTTATGATTCCAGCATTGTTGTTTATATATCGTGCTTCTGCCACTATCATTTTCAGTTGATGCTAATGATTCATCAGTAAGTAGTTCATGTAGCTTCAACCCTCCACTGGATGTTGTTTTAATTTTAATTACTAACTGTGCAGATAGCCCAGGGTTCGATCACTGTGGGTCAGATTAAATCTCATTGATCTATTTTGCGGGGCAAATAAACCACTGCATCTTGTTTTCTTCTTCTTAATTATGTCCTGGGGATCCTTGTACCCTTGGTCTCATTATTTTGAACTTAGAAATGTGAAAGATGAATATATGCTTTTTCCCCGCAGACCAATTTTATTCGGATTGCTTTTTGTTGACTCGTTCCCATGCTATTGCAACCATTGTAATTCAGACGATGCCTTAGGTTGCCACGAGGTGCCACATTAATAGGGAATTGTTTTGTTGTCATGTGATCCTGCTTTAGGCTGTGCAGATTTCTTGTGCAATTTTGGTGTCACTGGGTGTAATAGGTGCGGTAATGGTATACATTGGTATTGTCTGTTTCATTCAGATGAAGATTTGTATTTGAATCTAATTGACCATCTAAGACATTCATTGGTATCCAATTCAAGCCAAATGTGAATCTCCATTTGCAGCTGATCATAATACATGAACAAGATAACAATGTAGAAAAACATCCTGGTTTTCTGACTCTGAGGTTGACCAAGTGCTAGGTTGGTTGGAGTATTAGATAAGCTGTCAGATGGCATCCTTTTATGCAATTTGAGACCGTTGGTGCTCTTTCTAATCAACTATAATCACTCCGCATTCTGCAGCAGGCCTATCCCAGTCGTATGTCCTTTTCTTATGTTGCCATCTTTTCGTAATGAGCTTATTTCTAGAAGTAAATTGTATTTTCAGTGAGATCATTATGTCTCTGTATGCCCTGGTGCTTCATGATATGATGCTGGGTGGTGATTCTCTGCATACCTGATAGGGTCCTAGACATAGATCTACATGAATTAGTTGCATTGCTGATGAGAAACCATTTTGCTGAACTATCTGATCAACATAGCCAAAGAATATAATTGGTTTAAATTGATGCCTGAGTACCCCATTAAGATTTTACATCTAACATCAGGATGCCTGTTTATTAGTTGTTACAAACTTACAATTAGTTAAATTTATCTCTCAGACGAAAGAATGGTTACTGTTTTGAAGTATCTTCTTTGAGCTGAAGTATGACATTATGACATAATTTTCTTAACAGTAGCACATAAGAAGCTTCAATCTGATCTGTCTGTTTCATTGTGGGACATATGTTAGCTAATGCTGTCATCGTTTGCGTATAGAGGAATGCTGGAGCAGACAGAACGTCTGTTTGCGTGATAATATTTCCTTTCTGTAACATTATTGTGGTAGATAATGATGTGTTTTGGTTGCTCCGTTTAAATTGTACTCCGCGATAGCCAAATTTTCCAGGTGTGCACTCTAGTGCATGTACAGCTTTTCTGGAGAACTCTTAACCATCTATTCATTTTTTCAGAGGACCATTTTTTTTTGCGAGTCCATTTTTTCAGAGGAACATTTATTCATTTAGCTGCTTGGGTATTTGCATGAGGATTGTGCATCTCCACATGCTCAGTTGATTTTTTTTCCTTTGTTTTTCATAATGTGTTTCAGCATTTTTGGATTCCTGTATAGATACATCCCAGTGACTAGTCAAATTCAACTTCTTGCTCTACTACTGGTTATCTTTCACTGATGTGTTTGTTCAGATAAATAGAATCACCAGCTTGCAGCTTTTGCTTGCTGATCTTTTCAAGGCACGACATAACAGAAAAGAAAGGGAAAACATAAATAAAGCCAAAAATAAATAGTGTCTGGTCTAGCTGATCTGTGTATTTTGAACCTTGCTGATCCTATCACATCTGTTTTTCTGCTGTCTGTAATCTTCGGCCGTGGCACACATCAAACGGGTAGATCTCTCTACCTTTTGCACCTGGTGTATCTTTGGCCAGAACACTTCATATCAAATGAGTGGATCACTTTAGTCTCCGCAGTCCGTATCATCCTGGGAATCATTGACTTGTTTTCTGCCTGCCAGTTATGAGTGAGTTGCCCCCAGAAGACATACATGAGTTGCTGCTAATAACTTGGCTTTCATGAGCAGAATGCAGACGGCTCTGGCCCTGTTTTGCTAAATGTCAGGTGCCTGGGGATTTTTTTTCCAGTGGCAATGAATTTCTGCTTCACGGGAGGCTGAATGTGGGGCCAGCGTGAGGACCGCAGCGACAAGCATCGAGGGGGGAGGGCGTTGAGGGGAGGGCGGGGCAACGAGGCGGTCGTGGGTGGCGGAGGCTGACGGTTAGGGCTGGGCTGGTAGGTGGTGCGGGAGGAAGAAAATGAACAGTAGCGGCGAGATCCTGACCGTTGGATGGAGATCCTATCTTTATCTCAAACTGTTTTGCGATGTATACATGGAGCGTAGCCTCACCCTTGCTGCTGACAGTGGCTTGACGGCTGCTGAGCACATCTGTTGAGCTTTTCCCTTGTTTACAGAGGGAGTACAGACTTAGTTCCAATTATTATGAAGCACTAACCACCGGAAATTCAGGGGCTGGATCATGCATGCCTCTTTTGTTCATTGGCATAATTGCTTTGCTTGGGTTCCATCCATGGCTGAATTTTTGATGATAACAGTCTCTGTCGAATCATTCCTTCCGCAGCCTAGAACAAACAATGCGAATTCTTCTCTTTGTCGTCGCTGGATCCTGGGACATGATGCCTTGAGGAATTTCTTAGTGGGCGTACCGCGTACGTACGTGCGAGCAAAGTGAAGGGAAGCTTTAGAGAGCTATAATTAACGTTAGAGGGTCTACTGCAGCCGAAAGCAAAAGTCATTCAGTCACCCTGATCTTCCATTGCGTTCATGCCAGACCGGCAGAATCTCCACCGAGGCTATTTTCGTTTTTCTTTTTTGACCGACTATTTGTTAGTCGCATGGAAAAAGTTTGCTTTTCTGTCCATCCTCGTCCGCCCGCCGTTGCCCTTCGATGTTGCCCTTCGCCGACACGTCCGCTGAACCATAATCCGTGGTCGATGTTTCTTTTTCGATAAAAGGCGGATTTTATTGGCTTAAAATGGAGCATTGTGGTCGACGTTTCTGCCGTGTGCTGCCTTGCCGGCCCGCCCCGTCTGGGTCCTCCCCACCTCGTTGTCGAGGCTCCGACCGTCCCTCTTAAGTTATTGTCCTTTTCTTTAGGGTCGGCGAGCCTCCTCCGCGCACCTCTGGACCCGCATCCGTCAACCTCCGTCGTTGCCCTACGTCAAACCGCCAGTCGTGATGGGCATTGGTACCACGTCACATTGTCGCCCCACCCTGTCCGAGCAGCTGCCTCCAGCTCGCCGTTGCGGCCTTGAGCCCCCAGCCATCCCTTTTGAGACTTTGTCCCATTCTTTGGAGCCGGCGGGCACCCTCCCCCCATGCACCCCTGCCTGTCAACCTCCACCCTACCTGTCAACCTCCGCCCACTTCTCTCTGTGACGTTGCGCCCCCATCTGCTCCCCGCTCGGCGTCCGCACCCGGACGAGCTGTGGCAAAGAACACTCGAAGAAGAGCATTGTTGCGTTTACGTCGATGTTGTAAGGGACCTTCCCTGCGGCGGGGGAAGCTAGTTCACGACAGAGGTGAGGGAGGAGGCGGCGGCTATGAGGACGGACATGTGGAAGACTTAGATCCCACCCAGTCCGGCAACTACCCGCAACACAAGTCCTATACCCAGATGGACACGCAACAGTCCTACACCAAGACCAGCGTGGGCACACAACAACAACATCATTGGACTGCCGGCACAGCAACAACAAGAGGAGGAGGAGGATGACGAGGAAAATGATCCGAGTGATACTGCCGGCGATCAGAAGAAGAAGAAGGATGGAGGAGAAAGCTTCAAGATGCGGGAGGACGAGTTGTTGTGTGATGCATGGTTAGCCACTAGCCTCGATCCGATCCATGGCACAGAGCATAAGGGCACAAATTTTTGAAACAACATTCACACTTGGTTCCACAAACACAAGCATTTCGTCCCCTACTCTGACGCGGTCATCCGTAACCGTGAATCAAAGTCCATCAACCATAGATGATACACCATCTAAGAGGATGTGTCGAACTATTGCACGCACTTGAAGCATCTCATCGCACGGTGGCCTGGCGGTGTACAAATCATGGAACAAGTAAGTTGATCACTAGTCGGATATGCATAGTATTGTTGATCACTAGTCGGACATACGTAGTTTTATAGCCGAATATGTAAAGTTTTGTTGACCAATAGCCGAATATGCATAGTTTTGTAGGCGGATATGCATAATTTTGTTGATCAATAGCCGGATATGCATATATTTTTTGATCACTAGCAGGATATGCTAGTTTTGTTGCCCACTAGCCGTATATGTATTGTTGACAATGTTTTACTTTGTAGCCTTTTGGTGCTTGCTTGGTGTTCAAGAAGTTGGAGAAAAAAAACATCACCATCAAGCATTGTTGGTTAAAGTTGAATGGGCCACCGAAGTGGAACATTTTCATTGCCAAGACCGCCGCCCAATGCGGAGGACGCCAAGATGTTGTCCTTGAATGTGTCCTCTTTGGATGCTGACGCAAAAAAATGGTCGTGCAATCCGTCTGCTACCAGATGTTGCAGCAACAGAAAGATGAGTTGGTAGCGACGGCCAATGAGGACACGACAGAGGCGGAGGCTGCCTACACGACAGTGATGACACCTTGATCGGGGAGGAAGGCTGGGATTGCCGGTCAGCATGGCAGAAATTTGCACGGACTGTCGGACTGATGTTCTTTTGAAATCGGGCTTGTAAACACTAAGCATACTTGCCTCTTTTTGGTTGTGATCGGACATGTGATCCGGTGTTAGTGTGATCCGGCGCATTGTGTGAATCGGACTATATTTAAATTTTAAATTGTCCTTTACTGACGGACATATACAAGATAACATTGGATGGTCGTCTTTCGTATCCGTGTTTGTGGACTGATCCCCTATCTGTGAACGGATGCCGGAAGAAATTTACGGATTAGAGAAGAACAGTACTAAGAGCATCTACAGTCGGGCGCCCCAAACCGTCCTCAAACGCCCGGGCAGCCCGCCCGGTCACTGACCGGTCATGATTTTTCGACCCAGCATACGCCTCAAATGGGCCTCAAACGCCCGGGCTGACCGGCACCCCTCATATCCAGCCCAAATATGGGGCGTATATGGGATGGCACGAGCATGCCCGGGCACGCCCACCTGACAGGCCCGACCCACCACCGACCCCACCGTTGTCCACAAAAAAACACATCTGGCTCATCGCTCCGAAACCCTAGCTCACTCACTCTCCTCTCTCGTTCCGTCCTCTCCTCTCCCCGCAACGATTCCGATCGAATCCGGCGCAATGTCGAGCTCCGGCAGCCGCTCAGACGAGGAGCTGGATCCGAACTATGAGCTTGCCCTCCGCATCGCCTTGGAGCGGTCCAAGGTGGAGACCGGGGGCCGCTCCGGATCTGCAGCCTCGCCGCTTTCCCACCGGCGCAGGTCGGACGCCCGCGCTGGCCCCTCCCGGCCCGTGCGCAACTCCGATAGGTGGCCTGCGCAATCCGCGCCTCCCCTCCGCCGTCTGTTGCTCCCCCACGTGGGTAGCGGTGGGTGCTTGTTCCCGCCCCGCCGGCCCGGACGCGCACGCCGGAATCAGAGGCGCGCGCCGCCCGCTACGAGCGGCAGCGGCAAAGGAAGAGGAGGAAGGCGGAGCAGTCCGTGCGTCGCCGCTGTGGGATGCAGGCGGAGCTCGACGAGGACGCGCGGCTCCTCGAATGGGTCTACCGCCGGTCGCTTACGACCGCGGAGACGGACGGGCGGCGGCTCCGCCGGAAGAACGCCAAGGTGCTCCGGATTGCCATTGAGCAGTCCGAGCGCGACGCGGCGCAGGCAACGGCGGAGGCGGATCGGCTTGCGAAGCTCAAGCAGCAGCAGGACAGGGAGGTCCGGCGGCTAAAAGGGCTTGTCATCCTCTCCGACACCTCCGACGACGACGACGACCACGGCTCCTCATGGGACGACTCGGACGATCCGCCACCAGCCGCCGACGCCTACAGCTGCGCCGGTGACCGGAAGGGCAAAGGCCGGCGCGGAAGTGGTGAATGTCCGCCGTCTCTGTCTTCAATTTCAAGTTTCTAGTAATCTAGTTTAATTTTGTCCGTCGTTTATGTGAATTATGTGAACTGTTGTGATCTTTTGGACATCCGACGGTGATCTTTTGGTGATCGGAATGTGCATTCCTTTATCCGATTCTATGTTTGTGTGTTGATCTACATTATTTTTATCTATGTTGCATGCTAGTATGGATATGAGGGACCGAATATAAGATACACGGACGTGGACGACAGGATTTGAGAAGTGTCCGGTCAGTGCCCGCGGACGCGCCCGGGTGCGTCCGCGGACGGTTGAGGGACCGAGTTAGCCCATCGCGGTTGTAGATGCTCTAACAACATATCATATTAGACTATTAAACACTTTCCATCACATCCTCTCCTCACGATATTCTCCCGACCACTATTTTCTAATACTCATACTTCATTTATCTTCACCATTTTCTTCATATACGCCGCCTTGATCCAATGCAGTCAAATGCCCGTCCCCGGACGCCGATCTGTCGTCATTGGCTCGTTGCATAACGTGTCCTTCCATTGAATGTGCGCTCGCTGTCTCGGTTACATGAACGTATCTTCATATGCGATGTACGATGTAGGATCTACGATGTATCCTCATTTCGTCTTATGGATTGGTCTACATGATGAGTAGCGTCACATTCGTAGCACTGCAAACTCGTCATTGTGCACTGACTTGTGGCAACACCGATGAGCCTGACAACGACGTGCCAACAGATATAGGGCGCATCCTGATCGCACGGCTCAAACGAGTTGGCAGGTCGGTGGTACATCCACAAATCATGTTGCATTTTTTTTTTTCGAAACCGAACATGTTGCATTTTTTCAATTACTAGAGCATCTCATCTCTGTCCCTCGGAGCCGTGACGCCGTTACTCGGCGACCGCGCGTGTGCCTGTGTGAGGATCATTTCGGGCAAGTAAGAGCACCTACAGCCGTACCCGCCCAAAATGCCAAACAAATTTGTCCGGACGCAAAAACACCATCTAACCAGACGTCTTGAATCTGGCCAAGACGTCCGAACTGGCCGGCATCCCAAAACCCATCCAAAATGTCCGGATGGGTTGCTCGGTTAGTGTCCGGACACAAAAACGCCATCTAATCGGATGCCCCAAACGTCCGGACTAACCGGCAGCCCCATACCTAGCCTAAATCGAAAACAGATATGGGACGTCCCCACACTGGTCCATCCGACCCCATATAAAATGGACCCTATCTGCACCTCCGGTCAAAACCCCTAGCCGCATTCCACTACCCTCCCCTCCCATTCAGTCCACTCTCTCCGCATACAAGCTCCCGTCCGGCGATCTCCTACCCTCTCCGGCATGGCAGGCAGCGGTTTCGAGTCCTTTACCTCTAGATCCGTTGACCCTGAGCTCATCCCACGTGGCCTCGAGGAGGAGATGACCATCGGCTTTGCGCTCCGCCACTCCCGGAAGGAGGTGATACGTCTTCAACGTATTTATAATTTTTTATTGTTTCATGCTATTATATTATCAATCTTGTATGTTTTATATGTCATTTTTTTGGACTAACCTATTAACTTAGTGCCCAGTGCAAGTTTTTGTTTTTTTGGCCCATTTCTTTGTTTCGCAGAAAAATCATACCAAACAAAGTCCAAACACGATGAAATTTTACGGTTATTTTTTCTGGATTAGGAGAGACCGTAGAAGCTTCGGGGGGGGGGGGGGGGGGCACCAGACGACGTTTGAGGGGGGCACAAGATCATGTGGCTCCATTTGCCCTAATTCCAACTCTATATATTCATTAAATATTTGAAAAACCCTCAGTGCGGACCTGGAACAATTTTATCTCCGCCGCAAGCCTCTGTTCTTCCGCGATACCATCTAGAGGCCTTTTCCGGTGCTCTGGAGAGACCATCTTCATCAACCTTGTTGCCTTCATGATGACGTGTGAGTAGTTCATTCAGGACCTACATGGCCATAGTGTTGGGGAACGTAGTAATAATTCAAAATTTTCCTACGTGTCACCAAGATCAATCTAGGAGATGCTAGCCACGAGAGAGAGGGAGTGCATCTTCATACCCTTGAAGATCGCTAAGCGAAAGCGTTACAAAGAACGCGGTTGATGGAGTCGTACTCGCGGCGATTCAAATCGCGGAAGATCCGATCCAAGCGCCGAACGGACGGCGCCTCCGCGTTCAACACACGTACAGCCCGGGGACGTCTCCTCCTTCTTGATCCAGCAAGGGGGGAAGGAGAAGTTGAGGGAGAGCTCCGGCAGCACTACGGCGTGGTGGCGGTGGAGCTCGTGGTTCTCCGGCAGAGCTTCGCTAAGCGCTACGGAGGAGGAAGAGGTGTAGGAAGGGGGAAGGGCTGCGCCAGGGGAAGGGTGTGCGGCTGCCCTCCCACCCCTCCACTATTTATAGGGGGAAGGGGAGAGGGGGTCGGCCCCCTAGATCCATCTAGAGGGGGGGCGGCGGCCCCCCGGGATCCATCTAGAGGGGGGGGGGGCGGCCCCCCGGGATCCATCTAGAGGGGGGGGGGGCGGCCCCCCGGGGGGGGGGGGACTTGCCCCCCCCACCCCTTAGGGTTTCCAACCCTAGGCGCCTTGGGCCCTTGGGGGGGGGGGCGCACCAGCCCACTAAGGGGCTGGTTCCCACCCAACTACTGCCCATTAGGTCCTCCGGGGCAGGTGGACCCTCCCGGTGGACCCCCGGAACCCCTTCGGTGGTCCCGATACAATACCGATAAACCCCGAAACCTTTCCGGTGACTGAAACTGGACTTCCCATATATAAATCTTCACTTCCGGACCATTCCGGAACTCCTCGTGACGTCCGGGATCTCATCCGGGACTCCGAACAACTTTCGGTAACCACATACAATTCCCATTACAACTCTAGCGTCACCGAACCTTAAGTGTGTAGACCCTACGGGTTCGGGAACCATGCAGTCATGACCGAGACACCTCTCCGGCCAATAACCAATAGCGGGATCTGGATACCCATATTGGCTCCCACATGTTCCACGATGATCTCATCGGATGAACCACGATGTCGGGGATTCAATTAATCCCGTATACAATTCCCTTTGTCCATCGGTATGTTACTTGCCCGAGATTCGATCGTCGGTATCCCTATACCTTGTTCAATCTCGTTACCGGCAAGTCTCTTTACTCGTTCCGTAACACATGATCCCGTGACTAACTCCTTAGTCACATTGAGCTCATTATGATGATGTATTACCGAGTGGGCCCAGAGATACCTCTCCGTCACACGGAGTGACAAATCCCAGTCTCGATTCGTGCCAACCCAACAGACACTTTCGGAGACACCTGTAGTGCACCTTTATAGTCACCCAGTTACGTTGTGACGTTTGATACACCCAAAGCATTCCTACGGTATCCGGGAGTTGCACAATCTCATGGTCTAAGGAAATGATACTTGACATTAGAAAAGCTCTAGCAGACGAACTACACGATCTTGTGCTATGCTTAGGATTGGGTCTTGTCCATCACATCATTCTCCTAATGATGTGGTCCCGTTATCAACGACATCCAATGTCCATGGCCAGGAAACCATGACCATCTATTGATCAACGAGCTAGTCAACTAGAGGCTCACTAGGGACATGGTGTGGTCTATGTATTCACACATGTATTACGGTTTCCGGCTAATACAATTATAGCATGAACAATAGACAATTATCATGAACAAGGAAATATAATAATAACCATTTTATTATTGCCTCTAGGGCATATTTCCAACAGTCTCCCACTTGCACTAGAGTCAATAATCTAGTTACATTGTGATGAATCGAACACCCATAGAGTTCTGGTGCTGATCATGTTTCGCTCGTGAAAGAGGTTTAGTCAACGGATCTGCGACATTCAGATCCATATGTACTTTACAAATATCTATATCTCCATCCTGAATGTAACCACGAATGGAGTTGAAGCGGCGCTTGATGTGCTTGGTCTTCTTGTGAAACCTGGGCTCCTTGGCAATGGAAATAGCTCCAGTGTTGTCACAGAAGAGAGTCATCGGGCCCGATGCATTGGGAATCACTCTTAGGTCGGTGATGAACTCCTTCATCCAGACTCCTTCCTGTGTTGCTTCCGAAGCAGCTATGTACTCCGCTTCACATGTAGATGCCGCCACGACGCTTTGCTTGCAACTGCACCAGCTGACTGCCCCACCATTCAAAATATACACGTATCCGGTTTGTGACTTGGAGTCATCCGGATCTGTGTCGAAGCTAGCATCGACGTAACCCTTTACGACGAGCTCTTCGGCACCTCCATAAACGAGAAACATATCCTTAGTCCTTTTCAGGTACTTAAGGATATTCTTGACCGTTGTCCAGTGTTCCATTCCGGGATCACTTTGGTACCTCCCTACCAAACTTATGGCAAGGTTCACATCAGGTCTGGTACACAGCATGGCATACATAATAGAGCCTATGGCTGAGGCATAAGGGATGACACTCATCTTTTCTCTATCTTCTGCCGAGGTCGAGCATTGAGCTGTGCTCAATCTCACACCTTGCAATACAGGCAAGAACCCCTTCTTGGACTAATCCATATTGAACTTCTTCAATATCTTGTCAAGGTATGTGCTTTGTGAAAGACCAATGAGGCGTCTCGATCTATCTCTATAGATCTTGATGCCTAATATGTAAGCAGCTTCTCCAAGGTCCTTCATTGAAAAACACTTATTCAAGTAGGCTTTTATGCTTTCCAAAAGTTCTATATCATTTCCCATCAACAATATGTCATCCACATATAAAATGAGAAATGCTACAGAGCTCCCACTCACTTTCTTGTAAATACAGGCTTCTCCATAAGTCTGTATAAACCCAAACACTTTGATCACCTCATCAAAGCGAATGTTCCAACTCCGAGATGCTTGCACCAGCCCATAGATGGAGCGCTGGAGCTTGCATACCTTGTCAGCATTCTTAGGATCGACAAAACCTTCCGGCTGCATCATATACAATTCTTCCTTAAGGAAACCGTTAAGGAATGCCGTTTTGACGTCCATTTGCCAGATCTCATAATCATAAAATGCGGCAACTGCTAACATGATTCGGACGGACTTCAGCATCGCTACAGGTGAGAAGGTCTCATCGTAGTCAACTCCTTGAACTTGTCGATAACCCTTAGCGACAAGCCGAGCCTTATAGACGGTCACATTACCATCCGCGTCAGTCTTCTTCTTAAAGATCCATTTATTTTCTATGGCTTGCCGATCATCGGGCAAGTTCACTAAAGTCCATACTTTGTTCTCATACATGGATCCTATCTCGGATTTCATGGCTTCAAGCCATTTGTTGGAATCTGGGCCCGCCATGGCTTCTTCATAGTTCGAGGGTTCACCGTTGTCTAACAACATGATTTCCAGGACAGGGTTGCCGTACCACTCTGGTGCGGAACGTGTCCTCATGGACCTACGAAGTTCAGTAGTAACTTGATCAGAAGTTTCATGATCATCATCATTAACTTCCTCTCTAGTCGGTGCAGGCACCACAGAAACATTCTCCTGCGATGCGCTACTTTCCGGTTCGAGAGGGGGTACAATTACCTCATCAAGTTCTACTTTCCTCCCACTTACTTCTTTCGAGAGAAACTCTTTCTCTAGAAAGGATCCATTCTTGGCAACAAAGATATTGCCTTCGGATCTGAGGTAGAAGGTATACCCAATAGTTTCCTTAGGGTATCCTATGAAGACGCACTTTTCCGATTTGGGTTCGAGCTTTTCAGGTTGAAGTTTCTTGACATAAGCATCGCATCCCCAAACTTTCAGAAACGACAGCTCAGGTTTCTTCCCAAACCATAATTCATACGGTGTCGTCTCAACGGATTTAGACGGTGCCCTATTTAAAGTGAATGCGGCAGTCTCTAATGCATATCCCCAAAATGATAGCGGTAAATCAGTAAGAGACATCATAGATCGCACCATATCCAATAGAGTGCGATTACGACGTTCGGACACACCATTACGTTGAGGTTTGCCAGGCGGCGTGAGTTGTGAAACAATTCCACATTTCCTTAAGTGCGTGCCAAACTCGTGACTCAAATATTCTCCTCCACGATCAGATCGTAAGAACTTTATTTTCTTGTCACGTTGATTCTCTACCTCACTCTGAAATTCCTTGAACTTTTCAAAGGTCTCAGACTTGTGTTTCATCAAGTAGACATACCCATATCTGCTTAAGTCATCAGTGAGGGTGAGAACATAACGATAGCCACCGCGAGCCTCAACGCTCATCGGTCCACATACATCGGTATGTATTATTTCCAACAAGCTGGTTGCTCGCTCCATTGTTCCGGAGAACGGAGTCTTAGTCATCTTGCCCATGAGGCATGGTTCGCACGTGTCAAATGATTCATAATCAAGAGACTCCAAAAGTCCATCTGCATGGAGTTTCTTCATGCGTTTGACACCAATATGACCAAGGCGGTAGTGCCACAAGTATGTGGGACTATCATTATCAACCTTACATCGTTTGGTATTCACGCTATGAATATGTGTAACATCACGTTCGAGATTAAATAAAAATAAACCATTGACCAGCGGGGCATGACCATAAAACATATCTCTCATATAAATAGAACAACCATTATTCTCGGAGTTAAATGAGTAGCCATCTCGCATCAAACGAGATCCAGATACAATGTTCATGCTCAAAGCTGGTACTAAATAACAATTATTGAGGTTTAAAACTAATCCCGAAGGTAGATGTAGAGGTAGCGTGCCGACGGCGATCACATCGACCTTGGAACCATTCCCGACGCGCATCGTCACCTCGTCCTTTGCCAGTCTCCGCTTATTCCGCAGCTCCTGTTTTGAGTTACAAATGTGAGCAACCGCACCGGTATCAAATACCCAGGAGCTACTACGAGCGCTGGTAAGGTACACATCAATAACATGTATATCATATATACCTTTGACGTTGCCGGCCTTCTTATCTGCTAAGTACTTGGGGCAGTTCCGCTTCCAGTGACCGGTTCCCTTGCAATAAAAGCACTCAGTCTCAGGCTTGGGTCCATTCTTGGGCTTCTTCCCGGCAACTGATTTACCGGGCGCGGCAACTGCTTTGCCGTCCTTCTTTAAGTTCTTCTTACCCTTGCCTTTCTTGAAACTAGTGGTCTTATTCACCATCAACACTTGATGTTCCTTTTTGATTTCCACCTCCGCTGATTTCAGCATCGAATATAACTCAGGAATGGACTTCTCCATCCCTTGCATATTGTAGTTCATCACAAAGCTCTTGTAGCTAGGTGGAAGCGACTGGAGGATTCTGTCAATAACCAAGTCATCCGGAAGATTAATTCCCAGCTGAGACAAGCGGTTGTGCAACCCAGACATTTTGAGTATGTGCTCGCTGACAGAACTATTTTCCTCCATCTTACAACTGAAGAACTTGTCGGAGACTTCATATCTCTCGACCCGGGCATGAGCTTGGAAAACCATTCTCAGCTCTTGGAACATCTCATATGCTCCGTGTTGCTCAAAACGCTTTAGGAGCCCCGGTTCTAAGCTGTAAAGCATGCCGCACTGAACCAGGGAGTAATCATCACTACGCGACTGCCAGGCGTTCATAACGTCTTGAGTTGCTGGGAAAACGGGTGCGTCACCTAGCGGTGCATCAAGGACATATAATTTCTTGGAAGCTATGAGGATGATCCTCAAGTTACGGACCTAGTCCATATAGTTGCTTCCATCGTCTTTCAGCTTGGTTTTCTCTAGGAACGCATTGAAGTTGAGGGCAACATTAGCGTGGGCCATTGGATCTACAAGATAGATTGTAAAGACAATTTTAGACTAAGTTCATGATAATTAAGTTCATCTAATCAAATTATTTAATGAACTCCCACTCAAATAGACATCCCTCTAGTCATCTAAGTGATACATGATCCACATCGACTAGGCCGTGTCCGATCATCATGTGAGACGGACTAGTCATCAATGGTGAACATCTCCACGTTGATCGCATCTACTATACGACTCATGTTCGACCTTTCGGTCTCTCATGTTCCGAGGCCATGTCTGTACATGCTAGGCTCGTCACGTCAACCTAAGTGTTTCGCATGTGTAAATCTGGCTTACACCCGTTGTATGCGAACGTTAGAATCTATCACACCCGATCATCACGTGGTGCTTCGAAACAACGATCCTTCGCAACGGTGCACACTTAGGGGAACACATTTCTTGAAATTTTAGTGAGGGATCATCTTATTTATGCTACCGTCGTTCTAAGCAAATAAGATGTAAGAACATGATAAACATCACATGCAAATCATAAAGTGACATGATATGGCCAATATCATCCTGCGCCTTTGATCTCCATCTTAGGGGCGCGGCATGATCACCATCGTCACCGGCACGACACCATGATCTCCATCATCACGTCTTCATGAAGTTGTCTCGCCAACTATTACTTCTACTACTATGGCTAACGGTTAGCAATAAAGTAAAGTAATTACATGGCGTTTTTGATTGACACGCAGGTCATACAATAAATTAAGACAACTCCTATGGCTCCTGCCGGTTGTCATACTCATCGACATGCAAGTCATGATTCCTATTACAAGAACATGACCAATCTCATACATCACATATATTTCATCACATCCTTTTGGCCATATCATATCACATAGCATACCCTGCAAAAACAAGTTAGACGTCCTCTAATTGTTGTTGCAAGTTTTACGTGGCTGCTATGGGTTTCTAGCAAGAACGTTTCTTACCTACGCAAAAGCCACAACGGTGATATGCCAATTGCTATTTACCCTTCATAAGGACCCTCTTCATCGAATCCGATCCGACTAAAGTGGGAGAGACAGACACCCGCTAGCCACCTTATGCAACAAGTGCATGTCAGGCGGTGGAACCAGTCTCACGTAAGCGTACGTGTAAAGTCGGTCCGGGCCGCTTCATCCCACAATACCGCCGAATCAAGATAGGACTAGTAACGGCAAGCAAATTGACCAAATCATCGCCCACAACTACTTGTGTTCTACTCGTGCATAGAATCTACGCATAGACCTAGCTCATGATGCCACTGCTGGGGAACATAGTAATATTTCAAAATTTTCCTACGTGTCACCAAGATCAATCTAGGAGATGCTAGCAACGAGAGAGAGGGAGTGCATCTTCATACCCTTGAAGATCGCTAAGCGGAAGCGTTACAAAGAACGCGGTTGATGGAGTCGTACTCGCGGCGATTCAAATCGCGGAAGATCCGATCCAAGCGCCGAACGGACGGCGCCTCCGCGTTCAACACACGTACAGCCCGGGGACGTCTCCTCCTTCTTGATCCATCAAGGAGGGAAGGAGAAGTTGAGGGAGAGCTCCGGCAGCACTACGGCGTGGTGGCGGTGAAGCTCGTGGTTCTCCGGCAGAGCTTCGCTAAGCGCTACGGAGGAGGAGGAGGTGTAGGAAGGGGGAAGGGCTGCGCCAGGGGAAGGGTGTGCGGCTGCCCTCCCACCCCTCCACTATTTATAGGGGGAAGGGGAGAGGGGGTCGGCCCCCTAGATCCATCTAGAGGGGGGGGGGGGGGGCGGCGGCCCCCCGGGATCCATCTAGAGGGGGGGGGGGGCGGTGGCCCCCCCGGGGGGGGGGGGGGACTTGCCCCCCCCACCCCTTAGGGTTTCCAACCCTAGGCGCCTTGGGCCCTTGGGGGGGGGCGCACCAGCCCACTAAGGGGTTGGTTCCCACCCAACTACAGCCCATGAGGTCCTCCGGGGCAGGTGGACCCCCGGAACCCCTTCGGTGGTCCCGGTACAATACCGATAAACCCCGAAACCTTTCCGGTGACTGAAACTGGACTTCCCATATATAAATCTTCACTTCCGGACCATTCCGGAACTCCTCGTGACGTCCGGGATCTCATCCGGGACTCCGAACAACTTTCGGTAACCACATACAATTCCCATTACAACTCTAGCGTCACCGAACCTTAAGTGTGTAGACCCTACGGGTTCGGGAACCATGCAGTCATGACCGAGACACCTCTCCGGCCAATAACCAATAGCGGGATCTGGATACCCATATTGGCTCCCACATGTTCCACGATGATCTCATCGGATGAACCACGATGTCGGGGATTCAATTAATCCCGTATACAATTCTCTTTGTCCATCGGTATGTTACTTGCCCGAGATTCGATCGTCGGTATCCCTATACCTTGTTCAATCTCGTTACCGGCAAGTCTCTTTACTCGTTCTGTAACACATGATCCCGTGACTAACTCCTTAGTCACATTGAGCTCATTATGATGATGTATTACCGAGTGGGCCCAGAGATACCTCTCCGTCACACGGAGTGACAAATCTCAGTCTCGATTCGTGCCAACCCAACAGACACTTTCGGAGACACCTGTAGTGCACCTTTATAGTCACCCAGTTACGTTGTGACGTTTGATACACCCAAAGCATTCCTACGGTATCCGGGAGTTGCACAATCTCATGGTCTAAGGAAATGATACTTGACATTAAAAAAGCTCTAGCAGACGAACTACACGATCTTGTGCTATGCTTAGGATTGGGTCTTGTCCATCACATCATTCTCCTAATGATGTTGTCCCGTTATCAACGACATCCAATGTCCATGGCCAGGAAACCATGACCATCTATTGATCAACGAGCTAGTCAACTAGAGGCTCACTAGGGACATGGTGTGGTCTATGTATTCACACATGTATTACGGTTTCCGGCTAATACAATTATAGCATGAACAATAGACAATTATCATGAACAAGGAAATATAATAATAACCATTTTATTATTGCCTCTAGGGCATATTTCCAACACATAGCAGTAGCTAGATCTCTCTCTCTCTCTCTCTCTCTCTCTCTAATCTTTAATACAATGATATCTTCAGAGACCTATTCAATATAATTCTCGCGGTGTGTTTGTTGGAATCCGATGAATTGTGGGTTTATGATCAGATTATTCATTGAAACTAATTAAGTATTTTGAGATCTATTATGTGTGATTTTATAGCTATGTATGTTTACCGATCTATAAGTCTTTTTTCGTCAATTAAATGAGCAGATCTTCATAAAGAGTGATGCATAATAGTGGGTACAGTCTTGTGGTGTCCTTACTCTGTGATAGGAGGGGTTGCAAGGCATGTATTATATTGTTGCTACTAAAGATAACACGATAGAGTTTTAACATAATGATTGATCTTACCTTGTCTACGTTATGTCATCTTGCTTAAAGTGTTACTCTGTTTGTCATTAACTTAATACTTTGAGATGCATGATGTATAGCGGTCTCGAGGTGAAGTAATAGTAGTAGGCGTCAGTAAGTTTACGGTCTACTTGTCACAAAAATAATGCCTAATATGAATAATTCCATGAAGAATCATAATCATAACTATGCGCTATTCTTCAACAGTAATTTGTTTACCCACCGATGTGATGCTTATGAGAGAGATGTCTCTAGTGAACGCAATGCCCCCCCCCCCCGTGTCTAATCTTCATTAATACTAAAAATTTATATTTGCTCGTTGTTTTATTTTCCTTCTTATTTTATTTTATTTATCTATCTATCACTATTAGATTTAATCCTTCCAACTGACAAGAACAAGGGGATTGTCAACCCTCTTGTCTTCGTTGGGTGCAAACATTTTGCTTTGTGTGTGTGCAGGTACCGTTCACTTTGTTCGCATGTCGTCTTCTATTGGTTCGATAAACCTTGGTTCTTAACTGAGAAAAATATTATATGTTACTATACTACATCATCCTTTCTTTTTGGGGAATCCCAACACCTATCACTAGTAACAGGAGGCCAGCCGACGACAACGCTCGGACTCCTTCCGTCGGGAATTCATCGCGTCCGCCTAAATGGGGGCATGATCCGACGTCAGGTACGTCGTCACTGCCTCACCGGAGGCGGTACGGTCCGTCTAGCGTCCGACTGCACCGGCAGATGCGCAACCGTTTTGTTGACGCGCAAATATGGATGGTGTGAACGCACGGGCGTCCTTCGACACTAATATGACACGGCGTGCCCATCGTGCAAGGCAGCGGGCGTGGGAGACGACGGTTGCCCTCGCGGGGGTGGGTGTTGGTGAGGCCGAGTCGCATTCTTCAACACCTCGTATGGTGCACTGATACATCTCCAACATATATATAATTTATGAAGTATTCATGTTATATTTACATCAATCTTGTATGATTTTGATGCATTTTTATATTATTTTTATGGAATAAAATATTAATTTAGTTGCCTATTGCCAGTTGTTTTTTCTGCTTGTTTTTTGGTTATTCAGAAAATTCATACCAAACGAAGTCCAAACACGACGAAACTTTTTGACGATTTTTTCTGAAAGGAAAGAGACCCAAGTCTAATAGATTTATTTTTATGGAATAACATATTAATCGAATGCCTAATAGAGAAAGAACATAAAATATGACCATTACTAAAAAAAAATAGACTGGAAGGAAGCCGTAGGAAAATCAATGGAACTGTCGTATCAGTTCAAAAATGAATGGATATGGCAATGTTTGGTAACTAGGAGAAATACATCACTCAGAAGTACCAATAAAAGAAAGAGCGGTGGTTCGACACACAAAAAGGTAGCTCGTTTCCCTCGAAAATAGAACAACTTGGAACTACAAGTAAAACCAATTGCATGGTAGTACCACAGTAAACAGAGCAGTTCTTCAAGCAAGAATTTGCATAAAAGAGTCAAGTCACAACTCAGAAGTTATGGATAAGAAAGAGCGGATGTATCGCACTTATCCTGTGACCAGCAAAGAAGAAAATCCATATGACTCAGAAGTGTCGATGGAAATTTTTGTGCTCAGCAATGCCAAAACTAATAGACAATATTTCAAATAGGAATGGATTGACAGTTCCGGAACATAATGAACTGCGTTCCAAATTTTGGGAAACTCTGCATGATCTTTGAGTATGAATAGCCCAAAGTGTCTCGGTAGTACCGGAAGAAAATATTCGAATGTATCAAGGCTTAGAGAAACTCATACAAAGGGAATGACTAGGGGATGGACTTGGAAACTTTGGCTTAGGATCTATTCCTGGAGTTCAAACCAAGGTTCTTGCTTGTGCCGCTCTTCCTAGTACGGTTGTTGTATACTCAATGTTAATGTTGGATTCACTAAAAGCCTATAAAGTACATACTAAGAGCTTGATGGGGAAAACAACTAGAAACGTTATTCGTGGGGTCACCAATGTCTTCCACTTAGCCAAGGACCTGCATATTAAAAATAGCCCCAATCCATGAAATAAACCCATAGAAACTAGTAGAACGCTCATGCGTTGCTACGGGCTAAAATAAAAATTAATGAAGAGAAAAGTGTGACAGCTCCCCGATGCCCCTACACCCTCATGAGCATTAAATTTAAAATAAAAAAAAAACTTTAGGGGATCAAAGATGAGCAAACTTTTGATGTTCTTGCAAATTTTCAGTCACAAATAACACTCGAGGAGCCCTCACCAAAAAAAATTACTACTTAAAAGTGCACATAAACTTTGACCACTGATATTTTAGGTGAGGTCTCCTCGGATGTTATTTGAGGTTGAAAATTTGCAAGAACGTCGAATGTTTAATCATGTTTGTTTGATAATCCAAAGTTTCGGATTTTATTTATTTGAATTTACTCTTCATAGAGGGTGCAGGGGCACCCGAGTGTCGAAAGTCCTGTCTCATAAATGAATCCAACAAATAATTTTTGAAACTCAGTTCTTCCTCATACGTGATACGTCTCCAACGTATCTATAATTTTTGATTGTTCCATGCTGATATATTATCATTTTAGGATACTTTTTGGATCTTTATTTACCAATTTATAATATTTTTGATCACTTACCTATTGACCCAGTGCCCAATGCCAGTTGCTGTTTTCTGTGTTTTTTTTACTTTTCAGGTTTACAGTACCAAACGAAGTCCAATTGCCCCGAAACTTTTTTATGTTTTTTTGGGACCAAAAGAAGACCTGGAAGCTTCGGGAGGAAACCGGAGGCCGCACGAGGGCACCAGCACGCAACAGGGCGCGCCCAGGGGGTGGGTCGCGCCCTGAGGTGTGCTGGCCCCCTCGGGCGTCTCCCGATGCCCCCTCTGGCCTATAAATTCGCTAATATTGCAAAACCCCTAAAGGCAGCCCTGAAACCCTTTTTCCGCCGCCGCAAGTCTCTGTTCCGTCGTGAGGCCATCTGGAGCTCCGTTCCGGCACCCTGCCGGAGGGGGGATCGATCCCGGAGGGCTTCTTCATCAACCTTGTTGCCCTCATGATGATGTGTGAGTAGTTCACCATAGACCTACGGGTCCATAGCTTTGATCTATCCGATGTAATCCTATTGTGCGATGTGTTTGTTGGGACCCGATGAATTGTGGGTTTATGTTCAGATTATTCATGAAAAGTATTTGAGTCACCTCTGAATATTTAGTTTTTTATTTGCATGATCATTATAGCTTCGTAATTCTCTCTGATCTATTGGTGTGCTTGGCCAAGTAGATTGATTTATCTTCAGTGGGAGAGGTGCGTTGTGGTAGGTTCAACCTGACGAGTTTCTATATCCCAGTGACAAAGTAGGGTTCAAGATACGTCTTTGTGTTGCTGTTACTAAGGATAACACGATGGGGTTTATTCATATTGCTTGAGTTTACTTTGTCTACATCATCTCATCGTTCTCCATGCATTACTCTGTTTTACTTAATACTCTAGATGCATGCTGGATAGCGGTCGATGAGTGGAGTAATAGTAATAGGTGCAGGCAGGAGTCGGCCTATTTGTTTATGGACGTGATGCCTATATACACATGATCATTGCCGTGAAAATCGCATAACTATCCGCTTTTCTATCAATTGCCCAACAGTAATTTGTTACCCACCGTATGCTGCCTACATGAGAGATGGCACTAGGGAAAACTATGGCCCCCAGGTCTTTTCACTTATAAATTTACAAACGCTATTATTATGTTGATGCCTTTATTTACTTTTTATTTTGCAATTTACAATTATCAACAATTATCTACACAACTCATTCGCTTGTAAATAACGAGATCAAGGGGATTGACAACCCTCTTGCCCGCGTTGGGTGCAAGTTGTTTGCTCTTTTGTGTGCAGCCGCTGAAGACGGTTGAGGATTGATATTCCTATTGGTTTGATAAACCTTGGTTCCATAACTGAGGAAAATACTTACCCACTTTGTGCTGCAATTACCCGTTCCTCTTCACGGAAAACCAAACGCAGATCACAAGTATCAGGAAGGATTTCTGGCGCCGATGCCGGGGAATATCATCATCAACTATCAAGTAACTTCACATAAATTATCATTCACTTGTTTATCTTTTTATTTGCTGTTATATTTAGTTTTTTTTTCATAAAAATCAAAAATAAAAAAATATTTATCTTTGCTTGTTACTAGTTTACTTCTTCACTTTGCTTGTTCGGTCACCATGTCTCAAGATACTACTAAGTTGTGTGACTTCTCAAATACTAATAACAATGATTTCATTAGTACTCTATACCACCCGCCACTAGTGCGGAGGCTTTTGATATTTATGTTGCATTGCTAAATCTTGTCATGAAAGATCAATGTTCGGGAAGTCCTAATGAGGATCCCGCGTCACATCTTAATACCTTTGTTAAATTATGTGACATGCAAAAGAAAAATGACATGGATAATTATATTGTGAAATTAAAATTATTTCAGTTTTCACTAAGAGATAAAGCTAAAGCTTGGTTTTCATATTTACCTCGTAATAGAATTGGAACATGGGACAAGTGTAAAGATGCTTTTATTGCCAAGTATTTCCCTCCTGCTAAAATCATCTCCTTTAGAGATCAAATAATGAATTTTAAACAGCAAGATCAAGAGCATGTTGCACAAGCTTGGGAGAGAATGAAATTGATGATAAGAAATTGTCCCACTCATGGCTTAAATTTGTGGATGATTATCCAAAACTTCTATGCTGGACTAAACCTTGTGTCTAGAAATCTTTTAGATTCTGCTATAGGTGGTACCTTTATGGATGTGACCCTAGGAGAGGCCACAAAACTTCTAGACAATATCATGACAAATTATTCTCAATGTCATACCGAAAGAGCTCCAACCGGTAAGAAGGTAAATTCTGTTGAAGAAATCGCTACTTTGAGTGAAAAAGCGGATGCTCTTATGAATATGGTTGCTAGTAAAAAATACTCATGTTGATCCCAATGATATGCCCTTGTCTACTTTGATTGAACAAAATAATGATGCTATTGATGTGAACTTTGTCTCGCGAAATAATTTCAAAAACAATGCTTATAGAGGAAATTTCAATTCTAGACCGTATCCCGGTAATTCCTCTAACAACTATGGAAATTCTTCAACAAATTCTAATAGGATACCCTCTTATCTTTAGAGCACAATTAAATAAATTTATTAGTTCTCAAAAGGTTTTCTAACAACTATGGTAGAAAAAAAATTGCATGTAGTTGATGCTTTGTCTAAAAACATGGATAGAATTGCTCTTGATGTAGAAACTCTTAAAAGTAAATCTTTGCCACCCAAGCATGATTTTAATGAGACTATTAAATCTATCCAAATATCTATTACTGAAAGTAAGGAGAGGATCGCTAAGTTAAAAGCTAAGCGGGAATTCTTAGAAAAAGCTCTTCCACCCGGTTTTTACCGGAATCATGATGAAGATCTTAAAATGATTGGTACTTCTCCTATTGAATCTTTATTTACTTCTCTGAATATAAATGATAGAGGTACTAGAGATGAGTCAACTCTAGTTGAGAAGTGTCCTGTTTGCTTGGAGGGTGATGATTTTGATGCTAAAACTGAAAAACGTGGGTTTGGAGAGATCAAAACTTTAACTAGTGATGTGCCCACTATTTTGGACTACAAGGACTTTAATTATGATAATTGCTCTTTAGTAGAATGTAATTTATTGTTGCAAACCATTATTAGCTCATCCAATGCTTTTGAACAAAACAAAGCTTTTACCGAACATATAGTAGAAGTTATGATAAAAGCTTATGATGAGAAACTTGAGCTTGAAGTTTCTATTCCTAGAAAATTGCATGATGAGTGGGAACCAACTATCAAACTAAATATAAATAAAGATTAATGCAATACCTTGTGTGACCTTGGTGCTAGTGTTTCAACTATTCCTAAATCTCTTTGTGATGTGCTTGGTCTCACTAATATTGAAGATTGTTCCCTCAACTTGCATCTTGTGGATTCTACCATTAAGAAAACTCTAGGTAGTATTAATGATGTGCTTATTATTGCAAATAAAAATTATGTGCATGTAGATTTTGTTGTGCTTGATATTGATTGCAATCCTACTTGTCCCATAATACTTGGAAGACCTTTCCTACGAACTATAGGTGCAATTATTGACATGAAAGAGGGAAACATAAGGTTCCAATTCCCATTAAAGAAAGGAATTGAACACTTCCCTAGAAAGATAATTAAACCACCTTATGAATCAATCATGATAGCTACTTATGGGTGGAGTGTCAAAGATGACAACACTTGAAACTATGCATTATGCCTATGTAGGGGCATAAAACAATAGCGCTTGTTGGGAGGCAACCCGATAGTTATCTTTAATTTTTTTCTTTTTAATTACTGTTTGTTTTTGATAACATAATTATTTCCTCTGTAATGATTATGTTTTTATGTTTAAATTAGTGTTTGTGCCAAGTAAAGCCTTTGGGATGACTCAAAAGATGAGTAGAATCGATGCTGAAACAAAACAGAAACTTTTGACTCCAGTACAAGAATTTTCATTTTTACTGGAGAGTGATAATGATCTTAATTTTTTACAAAGTATTTATATACAAATTTTAGAGGTTTTCCTAAATTTTCCGAAGTTTTAGAGTTACATAAGTATAGGTTCTCTACAGATTTCTACAGACTGTTCTGTTTTAGACAGATTCTGTTTTTGCTTGCATAGTTTGCTTGTTTTGATTATGCTATGGATTGTATCGGGGGGTATAAGCCATAGAGAATTTAGAATACAGTACCTATTATGCAATTATGAAATAATAATCAATTTATAAGAGTACATAAAGTATTCAATATGTTGCTTATACTAACGGACCTCATGAAGTTTTGTTGAGTTTTGTGTGATTGAAGTTTTCAAGTTTTGGGTGTTATCACGATGGACATAGAAATAAGGAGTGGCAAGAGCCTAAGCTTGGGGATTCCCAAGGCACCCCAAGGTAATATTCTAAGGAAGACTCAAGCGTCTAAGCTTGGGGATGCCCTGGAAGGCATCCCCTCTTTCGTCTCAATCCATCGGTATGTCACTTGAAGCTATATTTTTATTCGTCACATGATATGAGTTTTGCTTGGAGCATCGTTTGTTTTTGTTTGCTTTTACTTTCAGTTTGCCAAAATCATCGTTTTCTGGACACACCTATTTAAGAGAGACACACCTTCAACATAATTTGTTAGAATACTCTATGTGCTTCACTTATATCTTTTGAGCTTAGCAGTTGCTAGTACTTCACTTATATCTTTTTGAGCACGGTGGCGTGTAAATTTTAGAGAAAAAAATTCACTCTCATTCTTCACTTATATTTGTTTGGGAGTTAACAAATAGTGACGGTAATTTGCATGGGTCATAATACTAGTCCAAAAATATTAGGTATTCAATGAGTGATAATCAAAACCATCATGTAGCACATCTAGAGAAATTGTGGGTTAATGATATTGATGTGGTAATATGAAAAAGGTGTGAGTTCATAATTGTTGATTCATACAAGTGTCGATATTAAGAGAGGTTAAATCCTTGTTCGTCTAAAAATTAAAAAGGCATGGTGATGATGTGTGAGCATTTCTATTCCTGGTTGAAATCCTAGTGTTATTTCGGATCGGAAGCGAGCGATGGTTAATTCCTACGAACCTCTTCCCTCGGGGCATGCGAGGAGTACTTCGATTTGTGATAAAACTAATAAAACTTTTCAATAAGTATATGAGTTCTTTATGACTAATGTGAAACCATGACATACGCAATCTCACCACCTCATATTTGCTAGCCTCTTCGGTACCGTGCAGAGCCCGTTCTCACCTCGAGGATCGGTGTAACTTTCGCTGGTGCATCCAAACCCCGTGACATGATACGCTCTGTTGCACATAAGCCTCATTATATCTTCCTCAAAACAGCCACCATACCTACCTATCATGGCATTTCCATAGCCATTCCGAGATATATTGCCAGGCAAATTCCATCGTCACTTCACATGACTAGTTCGCTCATCATCATATTGCTTTGCATGATCATATAGAGCTGACATAGTATTTGTGGCAAAGCCACCATTCATCATATTTTTGATACATGTCACGCTAGATCATTACACATCCTGGTACACTGCCAGAGGCATTCATATAGAGTCATACCTTCATATCAGTTCTTCATATCGAGTTGTAAGTAAATAAAAGTGTCATGATCATCATTGTTAGAGCATTGTCCCAGTGAGGAATTAAAAATGGGGGGGGGGGTAAATGAGCCCACCATTCTGAATAAAAAAATGAGAGAAAATGACAGAAGGGACTTTGCTAGTATCCTTTACCACACTTGTGCCTCAAAGTGGCACCTTGTTCCTCTTATAGAGAGTCTCATGTTATGTATTTTCATATGCTAGGGGAATTACTTTTTCATTATTATAAACTTGGCTTGTATATTCCTATGACGGGCTTCCTCAAATGCCCGAGGTCTTCATGAGCAAGCAAGTTGGATGCACACCCCACTTAGCTTCAGTTGAGCTTTCATACACTTATAGCTCTAGTGCATCATTTGCATGGCAATCCCTACTCCTTGCATTGACATCTATCGATGGGCATCTCCATATCCCGTTGGTATGCCTAGTTGATGTGAGACTATCTTCTCCACTTTTTGCCCCTTTGATATCTACCATCATATTCTATTCCACCTAAATGCTATGTCCAATGGCTCACGCTCATGTATTGCGTGAAGAATAAAAAGTTGATGCATATTGAAAAGTATGATCCAATTGCCTGACTTGGACACCGTGGTGCTTGACATTTGTATTAATGTGGTGAAGGTGGAGCCATGCCTTGCTAATATAATAAGATGAATGGGGGGGTAAACATTCTTTGAGGATCGTATACTTTGAAAGATTGATGATTTTGTTTCTTATACTTATAAGTATTGCTATGTTAATATTAGTTAATACATAGTTTCTCAATGAGCATACATGCATAAGATTACATAATGGGTAGCATGTCACGTCAAAAATTCTGTTTTTATCATTTACCTACTCGAGGACGAGCATGAATTAAGCTTGGGGATGCTTGATACGTCTCCAACATATCTATAATTTTTGATTGTTCCATGCTGATATATTATCATTCCGGGATACTTTTTGGGTCTTTATTTACCAATTTATAATATTTTTGAGAACTAACCTATTGACCCAGTGCCCAGTGCCAGTTGTTGTTTTCTGCGTGTTTTTACTTTTCAGGTTTACACTACCAAACGAAGTCCAATTGCCCCGAAACCTTTTTATGATTTTTCTGGACCAAAAGAAGACCTGGAAGCTTCGGGGGAAGACTGAAGGCTGCACGAGGGCACCAACACGCAACAGGGTGCGCCCAGGGGGTGGGCCGCGCCCTGATGTGTGTTGGCCCCCTCGGGCGTCTCCCGACGCCCCTCTCTGGCCTATAAATTCTCTAATATTGCAAAAACCCTAAAGGCAGTCCCGAAACCCTTTTTCTGCCGCCGCAAGTCTCTATTCCGTCGAGAGGCCATATGGAGCTCTGTTCCGGCACCCTGCCGGAGGGGGGATCGATCACTGAGGGCCTCTTCATCAACCTTGTTGCCTAATGATGATGTGTTAGTAGTTCACCACAGACCTACGGGTCCATATCTAGTACCTAGATGGCAATCTCTCTATCTCTTGATCTTCAATACAATGATCATCGCATCTTCACTTTGATCTATCCGATGTAATCCTATTGTGCGGTGTGTTTGTTGGGACCCGATGAATTGTGGGTTTATGTTCAGATTATTCATGAAAAGTATTTGAGTCACCTCTGAATATTTAGTTTTTTATTTGCATAATCATTATAGCTTCATAATTCTCTCTAATCTATCGGTGTGCTTTGGCCAAGTAGATTGATTTATCTTCAGTGGGAGAGGTGCATTGTGGTAGGTTCAACCTTACGAGTTTCTATATCCCAGTGAAAAAGTAGGGGACAAGATACGTCTTTGTGTTGTTGCTACTAAGAATAACACGATGGGGTTTATTCATATTGCTTGAGTTTACTTTGTCTACATCATCTCATCGTTCTCCATGCATTACTCTGTTTTACTTAATACTCTAGATGCATGCTGGATAGCGGTCGATGAGTGGAGTAATAGTAATAGGTGCAGGCAGGAGTCGGCCTATTTGTTTATGGATGTGATGCCTATATACACATGATCATTGCCGTGAAAAGTGCATAACTATCCGCTTTTCTATCAATTACCCAACAGTAATTTGTTACCCACCGTATGCTGCCTACATGAGATATGCCACTAGGGAAAACTATGGCCCTCGTGTCTATTCACTTATAAATTTACAAACGCTATTATTACCTTGCTGCCTTTATTTACTTTTTATTTTGAAATTTACAATTATCTACACAACTCATTCGCTTGCAACTAACGAGATCAAGGGGATTGACAACCCTCTTTCATGCGTTGGGTGCAAGTTGTTTGCTCTTTTGTGTGCAACTGCTAAAGACGGTTGAGGATTGATATTCCTATTGGTTCGATAAACCTTGGTTTCATAACTGCGGGAAATACTTACCCACTTTGTGCTGCAATTACCCATTCCTCTTCACGAAAAACCCAACGCAGATCACAAGTATCAATACGCTCGGGCGTGATTGGATATCAAATGGGTGCCCAACAAGCTCGCCACCCCATGATGCAACCTTACCTCTTTCTATCGGACCCTCCCCTTCCCGCCCGGTTTCCCGACGTAGTGGGACATTTCTCGCTCAAGCTCTCTCTTTTAAAACTAGATAACGCCCACCTCACATTCTCCATGGCGCCCTATCTTCTTTACACCATACTTACCCATGAACCGCCAATGAGGAATCCCCTGCCAATCGCCCGTGTTTGTGTCGATCCGCCACCACCATCAAGGGATAGGAGGCGTGAGCCACCCATGATGCCCCTCGAGCAAAGATTGCATATCCGATATCTCCTAAGCCATTGACAAGTTGTAACAGACAGTTGAATGTCGCTCATTACCATGAAAAAAATGTGATGGCCATTGTTGGGCGTGCAACTAAGATGCCACTGTCACCGTTATTAACTCTTGAAACAACCAACAATGAATTTGCCCTTCTATCCTAACCAGAAAATGTAAAAGAATGTCGTGCATTACCAAGAAACAAAAAAATATGATGTCTGTTGTTTTCATTTGTATGATTGATGATTGTATATGGTAGTTAATGGTAATAAGAAAGGAAATATCTCATCAATGCTTGATTGATTGTTATTTATTTTTTACTATATGATAATCAATCTCTGATGAGACAACACTTGAGTGAAGAATTAATAGGAAAGTTAGGATTTAAAAATCAATTGCTACGAAACTGAATTTCATTGTTTGTAACGTTCCCGTTTGTAACATGGCTGGTTAGGAAAGTTTAGAAAGGTTAGGGAAGTTTTTTTTGAGAGGGTGAAAAAACCAACATGAAGCGGTGGTGGTGGGATATGAGACGAACTAAAACCGCGGAGGGGAGGCTACCAAGTCCCCCTTTAGGAGTAGAGATATAGGTATATACAATAAGATTTCTTTGTCATGGTTTACTTGTTAATTTTCGTAAATTCCGTTATTTGTTTGCTGAAAATCCACAATTTGTTTCCTAAAATACATTGCATTAATTAGAGAGATTAGTTGATTTGGATAAGTTAGAAAAGTTAGATATGTGATCTTTTGTACGTTAGGGAAGTGTTGATTTGAAAGAAAAGAGCGGAGAGAAAAATAAATCGATGGGTAAGAAAATCAGTGGGAGGGGATGGTCGGAGGGGGGACGAAACTATTCCTCAAAACTTCTAAGACCGAAAATCATCTCCACAATTGATCTGTGGAGCAATTCATAAACTACAGTCAGTAGAAAAAATAGTTAGATTGTGCATGCATGAGACGATGAATTGTGCAGATGACCCCTAATTAAGTTGTGGAACGGTACAACCAGAAAAAATAGCAGTCAAGGGACGAATTAGCTAGATAGATTGTGGATGCATACATGAGTCGCTAGATTGTGGATGGATGCATGAGTCAGGCGACACGAAGAAAGCTACGCAGAGCGCTACGATGAGCCCTGGGTACAGGCCCGAGCCATTGCGCCTTCGTAGATAGATAGACGCAGCAGCGGACAGTGGACAACACGACTTCGGGTCGTCAGTGCCCACCACGCTGCCAAATCGAGAAGGTCAATTGTAGTCGCTGCATCCAGTGTCCGTCCGCCATGATGTGTACCCAACAAGGATGGCACTGGGCGGCGGAGTCATGCAGATCCGGCGGTGGGACCGAACGACGAGGTGAGGTGACCGGTGGCGAGCGGGCAGGGCCTGCGGCGTCGGTTGTCGATCTCCTGTAACACACACAGAGAGATGGAGAGAGAGAGAGAGAGAGGAGGGAGATAATAAGAAACTAAGGAAGTAGAGTCGGGGCGGATGGAGAGGACAGGACGCAGAGGCGCATACGAGTGCCCGTGGTGAGGCCTCCATTGTCCCTTCCACCATCAGACCTCCATGGCTAAGGCGCACCTACCCACCAGCATGACCTGATGGTGAACGGGTTCGCATGACGAGCGTGGGGACAATGTACACATGATTTGTAAGGCATGTACGCACGATCCCCGCGTGATGTATTTGCGGTTGGTTGCCATGTATGATTGATGATTGTATAAGGTAGTGAATGATAATAAGAAAGGAAATATCTCATCAATGCTTGATTGATTGTGATTTATTTTTTACTATATGGTAATCAATCTCTGATGAGACAACACCTGAGTGAAGAATTAATTGGAAAGTTAGGATTTCAAATCGATTGCTACAAAACTGGATTTCATTGTTTGATAATGTCCCATTTGTAACATGGCTAGTTAGGAAAGTTTAGAAAGGTTAAGAAAGTTTTTTTGAGAGGGTGAAAAAACCAACATGAAGGGGTGGTGGTGGGTTATGAGACAATCTACAATTTGTTTAGAAAGGTTAATTTTCTTAAATTCCGTTATTTGTTTCCTGAAAAACATAACTTTTTTCCTAAAATAAATTGCATTAATTAGAGAGATCAGTTGATTTGGATAAGTTAGGAAAGTTAGATCTGTGATCTTTTGTACGTTAGAAAAGTGTTGATTTGAAAGAAAAGAGTGGAGAGAAAAATAAAACGATGGATAAGAAAACCAGTGAGAGGGGATGATGGGAGGTGAGACGAAATAAAACCGGACAAAAAAAACCGCGTACAGGACAAAAAAACCGCGTACAGGAGAGAAAAATAAAACGATGGATAAGAAAGCCACGGACCTTTTAATTTTTGTTATGATTGCATACATATATCTATATTGTTGTGTATAACTCAATGAATTTTTAGCTCTTTCCAGCAACATCGCATCGACACCCTTGTCGGAAGATTTTTTTTAACGTCAACATAATACATCTTCATCTCTCTCATACTATGTATGTATGTATGTATGTATGTATGTATATATATATATCATTTCGCCTCTTTTTTCCAAAATAACTATTGTCGACCTATGTGCCCATCAGTTGCCACAAAAATAAACATTATTAAGGCAATCAGAGGAGCATATAGGGACAAATCCTAAAGAAAATCAAATAAACAAAAGAAGATTGTGTTTTGGTTATGGAGCATAGAGATGGTCATCAACAAGGGGCCCAACGCCGCCTCACTCCCCGTGGCAACTGTCGGCCGGGCAACCACTGGCTAGCAAATCATGGAGCCCGTGTGGGTTAACTCCCTCACTTTGTTATTCACATTCTCCTTTTACTCACCCCTCTGCATCAAGCGCCGACGACAAGAGTGGTAGCAGAGCATCCGTTGGATTCTTGCCTTATGTGACACACAATGAGATGATCGCAGCCGAATTTGATCGGCCTTGACGCCCAGGATTAGCAGGTTGTCATCATCTTCCTCATTGAGGTGCCATATGAATCAACGACATTTATTTTGGGACATGTATTTATCATCATAAATAAATATATAGTATTTATCACATTTGTGCTTTTGTATCAACCCACACGTAAGGATAAAATTTCTCTCTCTCCCTCCCTCCATCTCTTTGGCCCTCTCTCTATCTCCCTCCCTCCCCCCTCTCCGCCCCCTCCCTCCCTCCCTCCCTCCCTCTCTTATACTAGTAAGCTTGCACGTGCAACGCACGTCTTAACTCCATCACATAATTATTAAAACAGTTGTATGATTTTGCATAGTTTTTCGTCTGCAAATGTTTCACCAAAAATAGTGTTTGTTTGGGTCAAAGAAAAATCAAATCACAATGACAAATGAAGGTGTAAATAATATGAAAGATCAATGAATATCTCTACTACTTGAGGTGCACTCCATCTGTTATGTCATGATCATTAGTGGTGGAAGATCATATTCTATAAGGCAGAGATAACGTAAGCTGAAAAATCAATAGTATGAATTACCTAGTTCTCCATCTTTGATTTTTATTTCACTCCTTCTATGCATGTTAAGTTCTCTCTAATCTAATTTATTAAATGCCGTTCTCAAGGGAAAAGATGGAAAACAAGGACTCCACAATCCAGCTATCTTGCTCCAGCATTAGTGGCACCAGAGTAAATTGCTTGGATGTCTGTTCAAGTAGACATCCTCACCTGGAAACTGCAAGTTGTTCCAAATATCTATTCAGCTTCTTAGGTGGACTCATAGAAGATTGCACAATGTTTTGTTTTTGCATAATCTGCAGAATGTTGCTCCAGCATTAGGTGGACTCATTATCCCCTGAATTAGTAGAAGCCTGAATAGATTGTTAAGCACACAATCTACAGAATCTAGCGACCCTAATCAGACAGAGACATGCAAGAACAATTTAAAAAGACAATGAAAGATTTTAATGAACAAAATCTTATGCTTACATATCAATCCAGGAATGAGATAACTACATTGTTGCAAATTTTCATTAGAACATTGTTGATTGTGCGCTTCTACTAATTCAGGGGATAATGGAGACTATCAATATAGCCAAACTACAACAGGCTTATAGCATGCATTATGATTTAAACAGAGACAATCAACAGAGCCAAACAGGCATGCGGAGGGCGGAGCTGCCAGCAGGGAGCGCGACGACGACAGGGAGGATACCAGTGCGGATCTCGAACCGGCATGGGGTTGGCGGAAGGGGGCTCCGCACCACCATTCTGCAGGCACACGTGTGGCCTCGTTCGCCGGCTCTTCACGGGGCCTTGTTTGCTGGCTCTACACAAAAATGGTTACTTAGCAAGGTTCACAAGGACAGAATATAGAGCAAGAACAAAATCTGCTACTTACATAATGCAACGCCAATCCTCTTTTATATGGATATATAGTAGAGACCTGCCGCATGTTAATATTTTGACAGAGGATCCAACTTGGTGAGTGATATCCTCATCGTAAATAACCTGCAAGTCAAACAACTGTTTATGCAAATAGCATGTAGTTCATTTCTTTCCAGAAGCTAGAATCACAATGTGCATCAGTTGGTACAATTCTCAATAATTACCTTGACTGTGTTCATAAATTTCTATAATGATGTTTCCATAGCCGTTGGATATAAGTTAAATCAGAGAAGCAATACCACCAAGCTTTACCAACATTCAGAGAAGCATGTACCGAATATTCGGAGAATCATTTGTATAGTTGACTCACTGTATGTTTTCTCTGGGATATAACATCGTTTACGACCAAGCTTTAGCAATGAAAATAACAGAGCAACACCACCATGCAAGAGAAAGACACCTGAATGTTCAAATAAAATGAGGACTGCTCATGTTCATGCATGATCGTAATTACATTTGCATTGATATTAAAGTTGAGGAACAAATGCTATATCATTGATCCATGAGATGCGAGCTACAAGTAAATATGCCACCGCATTACACCCAAAATTAACGTGCAGACGCAAGAATCTCTACCTAATATTACCATCCCCACATTAATGTGACATGGTTGCCTTTTCCCATCTCTGTACACATATTTTCATACAATCTAGCTTGCAAAACAGGTGCAAGGAATAGATTGTTTTTGCGCAATAATATTAGCAAACTTTAACCATGGCAGACATATATAAATATCTGATGAGCATTAAAAAGGAAAGACAAAAAAGGTAAATTTCATGGACAACCCTTTCTTCCAGTCAGTGTCGAGACATGGTCCGGTTTGCAAATTCCCCCGGTAGAAAGTGGAAGTGAAGCAGACTACAATATATATGCTCCATAGATCATGGCTTCTACTCCGATTGAAGTTTTAATTCATTTTACTTCATGTACATATATTACGCCGCAGAAATCAATGCCCAAAGGAATCACTGTCACCTGAGTGAAGCTTCAATTCGGAAAAGTGAAGTTACCAATGTCCGACAAAAACGAATCTTATCAAACAAATCAGACAAGCTCAATGGGCTAAGAACAGAAGTCCTACAAATCAAAGAGGCCAACCCTTAAAAACACAATTTTACCAAACATCGAAAGAATTTTCTAGATTAACAGTCAGCACCAAGCTGCCAACATTTAACTACAATTGGCAGACAATGGAGACTATCTATCTAGTGATGGGGATATGTACCTAGGGTAGGGTCATAGGCCTGACCTACATGCCCTACCTAAGGACACTACCCCAGAAAGCTTAAGAGCTACAAGGAAGTCTCCGACTGAAATCACCAAGTCATACATGTCACTCGACAATATACACTCGGAGGTACCTTTCACTCGACGCTTACCTTTCACTCGGAAGGACCAGAAGACAACCGACCACAGAAGCCCAGAAGTCACCCCAGGGAGGCTAACGGGCAGGCATTCATCAAGACCATTAATAGCATTTATGTTGTATGTTACCAGTAACGTACGTCTTAATAACCACAAGCTGACCCTTAAATGCCGGTCACTTATGAGGGGCAGCGCACTCTATATAAGCCACCCCTCCCCTCTGGCATAAGGGTTGGTGGGTTGGTTCGCACCCCCTGTAGCGATACTCCAATTACACTCGACAAAGAGCTCCCGAGCACCTGAGACGTAGGGCTATTACCTCCACGAGAGGGGCCTGAACTCATACATCTGTGTGTACACCCTCGCCGTAGCTAGGACTCTGCCCTCTCCTTACGTACCCCTACCTTCTACTGTCAGACTCGTTCCCACGACAGTTGGCGCCCACCGTGGGGTAGGCGTCTAAGCGACTTCCGGCGAGATTGCATTTGTTTTCCTTCGTCATGTCATCCGGCGGTGATTTGTTCCTGGGCCGCGAGATCCGTCTTGGAGCGCTCACCTTCATCGCCGACGATTCGGCATGGATCCGGGAGGCGCCTCTGGACGTTGAGGCGCTCCCGAGTCGTGGGGCGACGCACTTTTGCGCAAGCTCCTGCAGTGTTCTTCTCCATCAGCCGTCGACTCCGTACGTGTCGGCCCTCCATGCTGTTCATCGTCGCAAGCGATCCGTTCGTTCGCGGCTACAGCGTTGGGTGCGACATGCGGCGGCCCGCCAGGCTTCGTCCCCGTAGACTGCGGCCATCGAGCCCATCGAGTCACTTTTCGGCGTGTTCGACTCGGCGTCAGATCGGTCTGGCGTTCCCTCTGAGTGCGAGAGCTGCGATCCTGCGGCTGAAGTTTTTATGGCTGGCTCTCATCAGAGTCCGCCGCCTGGTTTCAGCCCCGCCAGACACGAGATTGGTGGAACATCGAATGAACAGCAGCACCGGGATGAGGATGTTCTCCGTACTCCCATCGTCGGCACGACTGCTGAGGCCCAGGCCATGGAGGCGACTCGCCTTCGACTCAAAGAGATGCAGAAGGCACTCGACGAGCGTGTTCGACAGCGTCCGCCGCGTCCCAATCGACATCAGCGACAGTTGTTTCCGAGTGGATCGCGGAATAACGTCGAGGTATTCCGTACTCCAGTGTTGAATGTTGCGGCAGCTGCTAGGATTGCAGATTCTATACAGCCATCACGGTCGGAAGCTGGTAGAGGTTTGCAACAGATCAGAACGCTGCTCGAAGCAGTGCAGCAGCAGAATGCGGCTGTTTCTCAGTCGCAGAACAGATTACATAGCAATTCACCCAGGGCGGAAACAGTTCAATCGGCCCACAGTCCTGGGTCGCCCCTGCGCCACAGAGGCGGAGACTTCCGGGAAGATCGGTACAGAGATCAGGGGCGAGGTCAGTTTGCTCCCCGTTATCACCGCGATGACCGCCGTCGAGTGCTTTCTCCTCCGCGGAGTGGTTCCTATGTGCCCCGGCACAATGATGATAGGCGCCCGTTCGGTGATGAGCGAAATCCTGGATTTGACGCAAGGGATGTCCTCGCTCAAAGACGGGTCGACAGAGGCAGAGCCCACAGAGATGGTTATAACGGAGACTATCCGAGTGGAAGTGGAGCTGTTGTGTCTGGTCCCGAGTGTTTTAGCAGAGCCATTCGCTCTGCAGAGATTCCCCCCAACTTCAGGTTGGCGGCTGGAATTGGCAAGTTTTCTGGCGAGACGAAGCCCGAGACATGGTTAGATGATTACCGAGTGGCCGTGCAGATTGGTGGAGGAAACGACAACATAGCCATGAAGCATTTGTCCCTGATGTTAGATGGTTCGGCCAGAGCTTGGTTGAATCGTTTGGCTCTCTCTAGCATCTATTGCTGGGAGGACTTGGCCCGAGTGTTTATCAGAACCTTTGAGGGCAACTGTAAACGTCCGGCTGGTTTGATTGATTTGCAGCACTGTGTTCAGAAACCCAATGAGACCTTGCGAGACTACATTCAGCGCTTGTCCACCCTGCATCATACGGTGGAGAATGTTTCCGAACACCAAGCTGTTTGTGCTTTCAAGGCTGGTGTTAGATATAGAGAGCTCTATTTGAAATTTGGTCGCACTGGTGATATTTCTCTGAGCAAGATGATGGAGATTGCCACTCGGTATGCCAATGGGGAAGAAGAGGACCGCCTCCAAAGCGGTAAAGGAAAAGCAGTCGACAATGATGCAGGCGAAAACTCCAATCGAAAGCAGAAGCGCAAGGCTGATCCCCCCGCTCCGGCAGAAGCGGCCGCTCGGCGGCTCAGGCCAAAAATAAAGGAAAGTCCAAAGCTAAGTTCACCCCTAAGAAGTCAAAGGATCAGTCAGGTACAGATGTTATGGATTTACCGTGTTCAATCCACACGAGGAAAGATGAAGAGGGCAATTTAATATTGCCAAAGCATACCACCCGACAGTGCCGTTTGCTGATCGAACAGTTCAAAGAGAGCCAGTCGAGTGAAAAAGACCCTGAAAAGGGAGATGAAGAAGATAAAGAAGAGTTTCCTGAGATCAATGCCACTCTGTTGATTTTTGCTGATGTTGAGAGCAAGAGTCGACTGAAAGTTATCAACAGGGAGGTTAACATGGCGGTTCCCTCTACCCCCACATATCTCAAGTGGTCTCAGACTGCCATCACGTTTGATCAGTCAGATCACCCTGTGCATATTGCTACCCCCGGGCGGCAAGCGCTGGTGGTGGACCCAGTTGTGGGGGGCACTCGACTCCGCAAGGTTTTGATGGACGGTGGAAGCGGTCTGAACATCCTATATGCAGATACCCTCAAGGGGATGGGCATTCCGATGTCCCGACTCAGTGAAAGCAACATGCAGTTCCATGGCGTCATCCCTGGGAAAAAGGCCCGTTCACTCGGTCAAATAGCGTTGGATGTTGTGTTTGGTGACAATAAGCATTTTCGCAAGGAAAAATTGACATTTGAAGTGGTGGACTTCCAGAGTGCATACCACGCCATCCTTGGTCGTCCGGCTTATGCCCGTTTCATGGCCCATCCATGTTACGTGTATCTCAAGATGAAGATGCCCGGACCCAAGGGTGTGATCACATTCACTGGCAATCGACAGAGGGCTGAGGAGTGCCTTCAGCAGGGCTCCAAGATCGCCGATCATCAGATGGCCATGGTCGAATTGGAAGAATACAAGAAAAACGCTGATCCTTCCGACCTGTTGCGCGCTAAGAAGCCCGCTTCTGAGTCAGCTTTTCAGTCGGCAGGAGAAGTGAAGAAAGTGAACATTCACCCGACAGATCCAACAGCTGCCCCGACCAACATCTCGACGACACTCGACAACAAATAGGAAGCCGAGCTCATCCAGTTCCTCCGTGAGAACTGGGACATCTTCGCATGGAAGCCTGCTGACATGCCTGGTGTACCCAGGGAACTGGCTGAGCACCGGTTGAGAGTTGACCCGAAGGCCAAGCCTGTGAAGGAGCATTTGCGTCGGTCGGCAACGGAGAAGCGAAAAGCAATCGGCGAGGAGGTGGCTCGTCTCTTGGCGGCTAAGTTCATACGTGAGATTTACCACTCCGAGTGGTTATCGAACGTCATTACGGTCCCTAAGAAGTACAAGTCACTCCGCATGTGTATTGATTTCAAACATATCAATCGGGTCTGCCCGAAAGATCATTTTCCACTCCCCCGCATTGATCAGATTGTCGACTCAACTGCGGGGTGTGAGCGTCTATCTTTTCTGGATGCTTACTCTGGCTACCATCAGATCCGTCTGTTTGGTCCAGATGAAATAAAGACAGCCTTCGTCACCCCTTTCGGGTGTTTCTGTTATATCACCATGCCTTTTGGTTTGAAGAATGCCGGCGCTACTTTCATGCGCATGATTCAAAAATGTTTACTCGATCAGATTCCTCGGAATGTTGAAGCCTACATGGATGACATTGTCGTCAAGTCTCGCAAAGGTTCCGACCTGTTGTCTGACTTAGCTGAAACATTCGCCAATCTGAGGAGATATGATATCAAGCTAAATCCGACTAAGTGCACTTTCGGTGTTCCTGGTGGCAAATTACTCGGTTTTCTCGTTTCTGAAAAGGGAATCGACGTTAATCCTGAAAAGATCGGTGCCATCACCCAAATGAAAAGCCCTGAGCGTGTGCACGATGTCCAGAAGCTCACAGGTTGCTTGGCAGCATTGAGTCGATTCATTTCTCGTCTCGGTGAAAAGGCATTGCCTTTATACCGACTGATGAAGAAGTCTGATACATTCGAGTGGACTTCTGAAGCTGAAGCAGCGTTTGTCGAGCTCAAAGCTCTGCTTTCCACCCAGCCGGTGCTTGCTGCTCCACGTAGTAAGGAGCCATTGCTATTGTACATAGCGGCTACTAATCAGGTTGTCAGTACAGTTCTCACTGTCGAGAGGGAAGAAGAAGGTAAAGCTTACAAAGTCCAGCGTCCTGTTTATTACGTCTCTGAAGTGTTGACTCCTTCAAAGCAAAGATATCCACATTACCAGAAGCTTGTGTACGGTATATATCTGTCAGCTAAGAAGTTGGCACATTATTTTCAAGATCACTCAATTTCAGTCGTCAGTGATGCTCCATTGTCTGAAATTCTCCACAATCGAGATGCGTCTGGTCGAGTGGCCAAATGGGCTATTGAGCTCCTCTATTTTGACATCAAGTTTGAAGCAAAGAAAGCAATCAAGTCTCAAGCCCTCGTTGATTTCTTGGCCGAGTGGACTGAACAGCAGCAACCGATCCAAGTTTACTCGGCACACTGGACCATGTTCTTTGATGGCTCGAAGATGCTGAATGGGTCTGGTGCTGGCATAGTACTGGTGTCCCCAAAAGGCGACAAACTCAGATATGTTTTGCAGATTCACTTTGATTCCTCCAACAATGAAGCTGAATATGAAGCACTCTTGTATGGGTTGCGTATGGCCATTTCACTCGGCGTCCGGCGCCTGATGGTATATGGCGACTCTGATTTGGTGGTCAATCAAGTGATGAAAGAGTGGGATGTCAGGAACCCCGCTATGGCAGGATACTGCAATGCAGTAAGGAAACTTGAGAAGAAATTTGAAGGCTTGGAACTCCATCATGTTCCCCGAGTGAAGAATCAAGCAGCTGATGAGCTGGCAAAGATTGGATCAACTCGGAAACCTGTCCCCAGCAATGTATTTCTCGAGCACCTTCATTCTCCTTTGGTACAGGAAGATCCTTTCACTGAAGAGCCCTCGCAAGCAAAGAGCGCCTCAGATCCGACTGAAGTCGACGTCCCAGCAGTTATTGATTTGGTTATGGAGGTTTTAGTGATCATCCCCGACTGGACTGTTCCTTATATTGCGTATATTCTGAGGCAAGAACTCCCAGATGATGAAGATGAAGCTCGACAGATAGTCCGCAGATCCAAGGCATTTACTGTTATGGATGGACAACTCTACAGAGAAAGTGTGACTGGCGTGATTCAGCGATGTATTTCTCCTGAAGAAGGTCGACTGATTTTGGAGGAGATTCACTCGGGAACTTGTGGTCATCATGCGTCCTCTAGGACAATTGTTGCCAAAGCCTACCGAGCGGGTTTCTTTTGGCCACGCGCCAATGAGATGGCCAAAGATATAGTCGATCACTGCGAAGGATGCCAGTTTTATTCGAACCTGTCACACAAACCTGCGTCTGCCATGAAGACTATTCCACTCGTCTGGCCGTTTGCTGTATGGGGCTTGGATATGGTTGGACCCCTTAGAACAGGCCAGAGTGGATTCACTCACTTACTGGTTGCAGTCGACAAGTTCACTAAGTGGATTGAAGCTAAACCCATCAAGAAGCTGAACGCCCGCACTGCTATCAAATTCATAAAAGAAATAACCTTCAGATATGGAGTCCCCCACAGTATCATTACAGACAATGGTTCTAACTTTGACTCGGAAGAGTTCAGACACTTTTGCTCCTCTCAAGGCACTCGGGTGGACTACGCATCCGTTGCGCACCCCCAGTCTAACGGTCAAGCTGAGCGAGCGAATGGCCTTATCCTCCAAGGACTGAAGCCTCGGCTCATGCGAGATCTTGATCATGCTGCTGGAGCTTGGGTCACTGAATTGCCATCTGTTCTGTGGGGCTTGAGGACGACTCCTAACCGGTCGACTGGATGCACTCCTTTCTTCCTTGTGTATGGAGCTGAAGCCGTTCTGCCAAGTGACGTCCTTCACAATTCCCCCCGAGTGGATCTATACTCTGAAGACGAAGCTGAGCAAGCTAGACAAGATGGTGTGGATCTCCTAGAGGAAGAACGAGAGATGGCCCTGATCCGGTCGACTGTATATCAACAAGACCTTCGCCGCTTCCATGCGAGACACGTCAAAAGCCGTTCATTCCACGAAGGTGATCTGGTGCTCCGAGTGGATCAGCAGCAGCCCCACAAGTTGGCCCCAGCGTGGGAAGGCCCATTCGTCATCACCAAGGTGCTGAACAACGGGGCGTACCATCTTTTCAACTTGAAGAAGAATATTGATGAGCCACGCGCCTGGAACGCGGATTTGCTTCGACGCTTTTATACTTGACGACTGAGATGTTTTGATAAGAGTGCTCCAGACGATGTCGTTTGTTAAGTTATGACTTCCGCAGTCTATTGTCGATTCCGATCGCACAATTTCACATTCAAAGACTTCTCCGAGTGAAGAGAAACCCTCTCTCTCGGGGGCTTAGATGCGAATCCGTTTCGCCTAAGTAAAAAAACCTTCCGAGTGTATAGCATTCAATACACTCGGAGACTTAGCCGGGAACCAGTCTTCGCCTAAGTTCAAAAACTTCTTCGAGTGAAGAGCAACCCTCTCTCTCGGGGGCTTAGCTGCGAATCCGTTTCACCTAAGTCAAAAACCCTTCCGAGTGTATAGCATTCAATACACTCGGAGACTTAGCCGCGAACCAGTCTTCGCCTAAGTTCAAAAACTTCTCCGAGTGAAGAGCAACCCTCTCTCTCGGGGGCTTAGCTGCGAATCCGTTTCGCCTAAGTGAAAAACCCTTCCGAGTGTATAGCATTCAATACACTCGGAGACTTAACCGCGAACCAGTCTTCGCCTAAGTTCAAAAACTTCTCCGAGTGAAGAGCAACCCTCTCTCTCAGGGGCTTAGCTGCGAATCCGTTTCGCCTAAGTGAAAAACCCTTCCGAGTGTATAGCATTCAATACACTCGGAGACTTAGCCGCGAACCAGTCTTCGCCTAAGTTCAAAAACTTCTCCGAGTGAAGAGCAACCCTCTCTCTCGGGGGCTTAGCTGCGAATCCATTTCGCCTAAGTGAAAAACCCTTCCGAGTGTATAACATTCAATACACTTGGAGACTTAGCCGCGAACCAGTCTTCGCCTAAGTTCAAAAACTTCTCCGAGTGAAGAACAACCCTCTATCTCGGAGGCTTAGCTGCGAATCCGTTTCGCCTAAGTGAAAAACCCTTCCGAGTGTATAACATTCAATACACTCGGAGACTTAGCCGCGAACCAGTCTTCGCCTAAGTTCAAAAAAACTTCTCCGAGTGAAGAGCAACCCTCTCTCTCGGAGGCTTAGCTGCGAATCCGTTTCGCCTAAGTGAAAAACCCTTCCGAGTGTATAACATTCAATACACTCGGAGACTTAGCCGCGAACCAGTCTTCGCCTAAGTTCAAAAAAAAACTTCTCCGAGTGAAGAGCAACCCTCTCTCTCGGGGGCTTAGCTGCGAATCCATTTCGCCTAAGTGAAAGACCCTTCCGAGTGTATAAAATTCAATACACTCGGAGACTTAGCCGCGAACCAGTCTTCGCCTAAGTTCAAAAACTTCTCCGAGTGAAGAGCAACCCTCTTGCTCGGAGGCTTAGCTGCGAATCCGTTTCGCCTAAGTTAAAAACCCTTCTGAGCGTATAACATTCAATACACTCGGAGACTTAGCCGCGAACCAGTCTTCGCCTAAGTTCAAAAACTTCTCCGAGTGAAGAGCAACCCTCTCTCTCGGGGGCTTAGCTGCGAATCCGTTTCGCCTAAGTGAAAAACCCTTCCGAGTGTATAACATTCAATACACTCGGAGACTTAGCCGCGAACCAGTCTTCGCCTAAGTTCAGAAAACTTCTCCGAGTGAAGAGCAATCCTCTTACTCGGGGGCTTAGCTGTGAACCAGTTTTCACCTAAGTTAAAAAATCCTGCCGAGTGTAAGGTATTCCTAACACTCGGAACTTAGCTGCGAACCAGTCTTCGCCTAAGTCCTAAATTCAACCAAGCAAAATGTCGGAAAGCAAAATGCGAGTAAGACTAGAATCTCTAGCGCAGCAAAAACTTGTTCGCGCAAAGGGAAGTTCTCAGGCTTAAGGCCTGAAAGAAGTTTTAATCGGTTACACCATCACTCGGCATACCGAGGCAAATAAAGTTTTAACTGGAAGCAACATACTTCTTCAAGCTCCGGTAGGGCTTGAAGGCTCGACAAAAGTATCCAGGTCAATTCCGTCGGCGATCCGAGTGGCTGCTTCGATGAAAGTCTCCATGAAATCTTCAAACTGCAGTTTCTTTGTGTTGATCACTCGGAGAGCCTTCAGTTTGTCCTCCCTGGCCTCCTTGCAATGAACCCTGACGAGTGAAAGTGCCACATCAGCACCACAACGAGCAGCGGATTTCTTCCACGCCTGCACTCGACTGGGAATTTCGTTGAGGCGAGTCATCATAGACTCGAGGTCAGTATGGAGAGAATCTTCAGGCCACAACTCCTTGTCGACCTTCTCGAATGCAGCCTTTAGCCGAGTGACATATCCTTGGACACTCTTAAGATGAGATTCGAGTCGAAACATATCCATGGCCACGGCGTCTCCGACGAGTGACTCCGTGGGGTCCAGATTGGGCTCGATTTCTTCGGTTTCCTTCTCAAAGTCTTGACAGAATTCTGCGTGAAGAGAAAGAGAAAAGGTGATCACAATGTTGTTCTGAGGAAATCAAAGAAATTCATTCGACAGAAGAAAGTCACCTTCAAGCATGTTGAACATTTTCTTCGCAAAGTCTCCTAAGTGTTTTTCCAGAGCACTCTTTCCCTTGGTCTGCACTTCAAGTTTCTTGATCCAGTCGGATCGTTCCTGCTTGAGTTTGGCGTTCTGTTCTTCCAGTTTACTGGCTGCAGCAAGTTTCTTCTCAGCGGCTTCAGTTTTCTCCTTCGCCTCCTTCTGAGCATCAGCAAGTGATTTGTCCTTGTCCTCGAGCGCCTTCTTCATGGTATCTAAAGAAATAACATTGTTGAGTCGCGCTCGGAGATGACGGTTCTCATCACGTAAGTCTGTTCGAGTGGATTCACTCGGTTCAAAGGATGGAAGATGAAAGTGATAATGCAATTGATCGACAAAGATTACCTCCAAAAGTCTTCAGTTCGGTCTGTGCACGGTCCAGGTTGTTGTTCGTCAGCTCCAGATCCAGCAGAAGTCGATTCTTTTCCTTCTCCAGCTCGACGTACTTGGTCCCGAGTCCACAGGCTTTCTGAAATCAGCAAAGAAGGGGCTCAGTCGACATGGATATTTCTCTACTTCCGAGTGGAAAAGTACAAGTGCAGTCGACTGAAAGGCGGCCCGCCGCCCCACCCCACAACCCTATACAGCGTCATATCATGGTTGATGGAAATGATGTCCATGAAACCTGCAGAATGGTTCTTAAGACTACTGCCCATTGTCAACGATCGACAGTAGTCTCGGGGACTACACCCAGTGGGTGCACTCAGCATGCCCCCACTGGATACAAAAACACTCGATCAGGTCTGGCCTGTCAGAGTATAAAAGAAGCAAGCAAGCGAACATTGTTTCTATCAGACCCCCGCCGATGCACGCACTCGACGGCGGTCTCGGGGACTACACCCAGTGGGTGCACTCAGCGTGCCCCCACTGTACTGTCGAATGGAAAACAACTTTCAAACCAACTCTAAGACCCCTGTCGATGCCTTCGTCATTCGACAGCGGTCTCGGGGACTACACCCAGTGGGTGCACTCAGCGTGCCCCCACTGGACCAGAGACTACCTGATCTACTTGCGAAGAAAACACCCAGTGGGTGTAAAATCAAGATGGACAGGAATTCAATCGGAAATGAACTTACTATAGCACTTACTCGGACGTTGGCTTGAAGCGCTGAGCTGGCATCATAGGCTAACTTGCTGGCTTCATACGCCTCCTTTGTTCGCAGCATCATCTGCCCAGCCTGAATCATAGCTTCCTTGGCAGCTCTAGTTTGGTCCTCCGGGACGTGATACAAAGGGTATGCGGGCGTCGAATGAGTTGGTGCTGTAACTGAGGCAGCAGGTGGTGCTTCAAGTTGTCCAATAGGTGCTGAAGCCACCAGAATTGAAGTGGCTGGCGGAGCACTCGACAGTGGGGCCACAAGGGCTGGAGGCGTCGCAGCAGTCGACCCATGGGGCGTCTGTCCTGACGATGTTCTCCGAGTGTGTACGTGTGGAGCCTCCAGAGGCACAGCTTCATCTTGTGTTCCTCGCTGTAGCTCCCCGTCATCTTCCAGTTCGATGACTTCGTCAGCTATCAATCGGCAATTTTAATCAAGTCACTCGACGATTATTCTTCAAAAAGCAGAGTAGAGTGTGGGTTTGTTATACCTCATTGGGAGGTGGCCGCATCAGGAGTGTCCACTTCCATATGGTCCCCATCATTTCGCTGGGGCGACGTCACAGAGGTAGCAGCTCTGGCGGATAAACTCCACTCGGTCAGCAGAGACATGAAGTGCCACAATCACAATTGCGGGAAATAAACACTTACGTTGAGGCAACAGGCACAGCAATCTTGATGCGAGGCAGGGCCTTCCGAGGTTTTGGCGCGTCCGGCTTGAGTTGTTTCGCAGCTTTTTCAGTCGACCCTGGTGTTGCGGTGCGGTCGCGTTTTGGGTTCCTTGTGCTCGACGCCACAGTTTTGCTCGGGGCAACCTCTGGGTCCTCCTTCTGCTTGGTGCGACGCCCAGGGCGCAGAGGGACCTGAGCTTCCACCTCGCCTTCCTCCAGGTCGTCATCGCTGCTCTCGCTGTCGTTGGCATAATCGCCGTCTGCGCTGTCATCTACGCTCCCTTCTTCTTCGTCAGACTGTTCTCCGTTTGGCACGGGTGAGTACATGTTTGTAAATTCCTGCAAGATACAAGCTTCAAAGTTAGTCGACTGAAGATCCAGTTACTCGACAGATATTAAAACAATCGACGGAGGTATAACTCACAAGATTCTTTGGTGGGTTCAAAGCAGAAAAGGGCGGAATTCGCTTCGCTCCCTCGGGATTGTCACAGGCTCCGGTGATGCTCCTGAGCCACTGGGAGACGGTCTCGTCGGAAACTTCTTCAGGATGAGTCCGAGTGGTATCCTCAGGGCCCGAGTAATGCCACATGGTGTGATCCCGGGCCTGGAGAGGCTGGATCTGTCGACTGAGAAACGTTTCAAGGAGATCCAAGCCAGTCACTCTGCCGCGGATGAGATCAGATACAGTGTTCACTAGGATCCCTACCTGGATTTTCTCTACCTTTGTCACATACAGTGGTTTGGGAGTGGTAGGTCGATCCAAGGTGAAAGGAGGAAGTCCAGTCGACATATTTGGTGATGCAACATCCTTGCAATAGAACCATGTCGACTGCCAACCCCGGACAGAATCAGGAAAGGTCATAGAGGGAAATGCACTCCTACCTCTCTTTTGGATCCCTAAGCCACCACACAGTTGGATTACATTGGTTTTGCTATCACTGGGATTGGCTTTCTTGACGGATTGAGATCTAACAGAGAATATGTGTTTAAACAAACCCCAATGCGGAGGACAGCCCAAGAAGCATTCGCACAGGGTTATGAAACAGGAAAGATAGGCAATCGCATTCGGAGGAAAATGGTGGAGCTGCGCCCCGAAATAGTTCAGGAAACTGCGGATGAACGGGTGGGGTGGCATGGAGAAACCTGGTTCGATGTGAGTGAGGAGCAGAACTCGCTCGCCGTCGCGTGGCTCTGGTTCGGTCTCCCCCTTCGGCAATCTCCAGGACTCCGCAGCTATCAACCCGTCAACGACGAGATTTTGCACATCCTCCGCCGTGACCGTCGATTGGAGGAAATCCCCCTGGATCCACCCCGGCGGCACCGTCGACCGGGCGCCCGATGGCTTCCTTGCCTTGGCTCCTCCCTTCTTGGCGCGCTCGAGCTTCTCCGTCTTGCCCTTCGTCATGACGGCGGCGGTCGTCGGAGCGGAGCTGAGCAGAGGAAGAGGAGGAGAAGAGCAGATTTGGGGGAAGAATACTGTACCAAGCACAGGCGTCGTCGCCCCTTATATCCGCCCGTGTGGGTCACTGACCTGCGGGCCCGTCAGATCTCTGGGTATCCCGAATCCAGAGGAGGCGCAGTACGTGGCGATTTTGGCGGCGCGGTAATCGAGGCGTCGAGCCCTCACTTGCCTTTGCGGTTGCGTCATCCCCTCTCGGCGCGCGTGTATCCAATTTTCGAATCCCGTAAAATCCGGACCCGACGGAGCAAACCGTCACATCAAAAGACTCTGCAGACAACTCGAACCTGATTTCGAGCTCAGTTTCACTCGGACCTGATTTCGAGCTCAGTTTCACTCGGATATACTTCAAGACAGAATCGATCAGGGCGAACGATAAAGGTTCCAATCGACGCAGATTTCTGAGAAGCCTCAAAATGCACTCGGAATTTTTGTGTCTTGTCAGAACCTGCATTGACACTTTTTACATTCGAACCCCGATCCATTCGGGGGCTAATGATGGGGATATGTACCTAGGGTAGGGTCATAGGCCTGACCTACATGCCCTACCTAAGGACACTACCCCAGAAAGCTTAAGAGCTACAAGGAAGTCTCCGACTGAAATCACCAAGTCATACATGTCACTCGACAATATACACTCGGAGGTACCTTTCACTCGACGCTTACCTTTCACTCGGAAGGACCAGAAGACAGTCGACCACAGAAGCCCAGAAGTCACCCCAGGGAGGCTAACGGGCAGGCATTCATCAAGACCATTAATAGCATTTATGTTGTACGTTACCAGTAACGTACGTCTTTATAACCACGATCTGACCCTTAAACGCCGGTCACTTATGAGGGGCAGCGCACTCTATATAAGCCACCCCTCCCCTCTAGCATAAGGGTTGGTGGGTTGGTTCGCACCCCCTGTAGCGATACTCCAATTACACTCGACAAAGAGCTCCCGAGCACCTGAGACGTAGGGCTATTACCTCCACGAGAGGGGCCTGAACTCATACATCTGTGTGTACACCCTCGCCGTAGCTAGGACTCTGCCCTCTCCTTACGTACCCCTACCTTCTACTGCCAGACTCGTTCCCACGACATCTAGTTCGCTGAAATACCCATTTATCCAGCATGGTCAGTCATGATTAATGACCATTACATTAAAAATTCATAATTCTCTTCCACGCATATACACAATTAGAAGGGTGAAAAAACTCAAAACAGATTATGAAGCATCTCTTGCATCAATTCGCAATTAATTAAGCACTCTGGATGGACCTGGACGGCGGCAAGATACTGGTTAAAGCGCAAACAGTCCATCAAGGATCTACGTACCTCAAGGATCTCCCTTGCTCTGTCCACTTAGATTTGCTCTATCCATCTACGAATCAGACCTACGTACCTCAATGATCTCCCTTGCTCTGTCCATCTCGGAGCAGCTCGACGACCCGGACGGCGGCAAGATCCTGGCCGCCGGAGCACACCCTGTGCACGTCCTCCTCCACCTCGTCCGTCACCCCGGTCTTCTTGGCCCGCATCCACCCGTCCCTCATCCCACGCGGCCCAGCTGCTATAGCTCGGCGGATCCAGCAGCCGTTCCGCGGGCGTCGGCTCCACACATTCTTCTCCTGCCACAGCACCGTCTTGAGACCGACGTCCCTCACGGCGTAACACGGGACCGGCTTCCCATTCCCATGTCCCCTGACTCCTCTTCCCGGTATTCCTTGATCGGGAGGTGGAACAAGGGTATGCTGCTTCGGGTGCGGCTGCTTCGAATACGGGGAGAGGTTGGGGCTGCGTGATTGTAGGTCTATCTCGTGTGCCCAGGAAATTTGCTAAACGCACTTTTGGCCCAGGGTTAGTGGAGTTTTAATGGTTAGATCAATTTAAGTGATCTGATCATGAGGCTGTAATTGGTCCTTATTGTTATGTGTAGCTTTGGCTGGATGCACATAGCGATGAATATGTTGGCTTGTTTAATAGTAGTATAGATAGATCAATTTAAGTGATCTGATCGTGAGGCTGTAATTGGTCCTTATTGTTATGTTGTTATGTGTAGCTTTGGCTGGGTGCACGTAGCGATGAATATGTTGGCTTGTTTAATACTCCCTCCGTTCCACAATGTAGTGCATATAGATTATCTGAAAAAGTCAAACCTTATGAACTTTGACCAAGTTTGTAGAAAAATATATATACATCTAGAATACCAAATACATATCAGTAGATTCATCACAAGATGTACTTTCATATTGTATATATTTTATATTATAAATATAGATAGTTTTCTCTATAAACTTGATCAAAATTTATATAGTTTGACTATTTAGAAAATCTATATGCACTACATTATGGAATCGGAGGGAGTAGTAGTATAGATGGGACCGCTAGGAATGAGACTACTGATTCTTAGCATCCCATCAGGCCACTGTTCCACCGTAGGATTTGATTCATCTGGGACGTGCAATGGGCCAGAAAAAGTGCTTCGCTAGTTTCCATGCAACGATCTACTAAAGGCAGTTAATTTGGTTGTAACAACTCCCGTAAATCTCTCCAAGCCTACCTCCAGCGCCCATGCATTTTGCTTCTATACAAAGATATTTGTTTCCAACTGGGTGAATTTATCTCCAGCGTACATTGATCATGTTTCCTAGCAAAGAATTTTTTGTTACCATATAATAACGAGATTGCTTCCATATAAAGATATTTGTTTCCAACTGTGTGAATTTATCTCCGGCGTAAATTGATCATGCTTCCTACCAAAGAATTTTTTTGTTACCATACAATAACGAGATTGCTTCCAGATCAAGTTCATTTTGATCCAGTATTATTGTTTTCCAACATGGAAAAACGTGCTTTGAACGTCCAAATATTGCTTTGGTGTTACATGGAGTTATGCTTCCATTATTTTTTTTCCTTCTATATATCAACTTTACTGCAAACAGCGAGTATTTTGCTTCCAAAGAAAAATATTTTCCTTACAATTTGCTTCCAAAGAAATATATTTTGCTTGCATGAGCCTATGAGATTGCTTCCAGGACAAGTGTATATAATTGTTGAAGCAAGAATATATGTTGCTTCCAGCTGATGCATTTTATGTCTAGGAGCCATCAGAACATAGTTTGATAATTGTTGAAACCTGAACAAAATTGTATCGAATCATTGCCATGGGAATGTATGTACTTGGAAACTTATTGTACATACACGGAAACATGCCACATGTGATGTTGAAGCATGTATGTGGTACTAAACCAAAGGAAGCATATACACATGCACCGGGAAACTTATAGAACCCTGAAGCATTGCATACATGACACACAACATTCAAAATATTGGCCCACCCTTTGTCTCAAACATGATCTTTCCAATCAGGTTTAAGACGACATCTTTTAACCGGAGAGCCGCATAACAAATCTTCAACATACACTGAAAACATAAGTAATGTAGCATGTTACAACTCTGCTTCGGGCTGCTTCATTATCCTGGGTCCACTCTAAACATAAGTAATGTAGCATGTTACAACAAAACTAATAATCTGGGAATTGAGCGAATTGTCGGAAATATAAACATCATCGACAAAGCTTGGCAGAACATTCATTTTCAAAGATGCATAGAAGCAAATCACCTACAAGATAATTAATTAAAGTTGTACTACTATATGGGAGCATGAAGCAGACAAATTAAATAATAGGGCTTTCTATTCCTGTGCCCCTCGTTCCTTACCTCTACTCATTCATCCCCACGCTCTTAACATTTGCTCACTTTTCCTCACTCATTAGTCTGAAACCCTCATAAATGGTCACACGGGGGGATGCCGTCGGGTCAATGGTTTGACCGTTAACTACTGACGAGTGGGGCCCTGGTTTCGGTGGACTGTTGGGCCGAAGCGCGCCACTCCCTCCATCCCGTTTTGCATGCGTCTTTTCACATGCGCCCGCCACGTCGGGCTGACGGCATGGCCCCACGCGGTCTCGTCGGGAAACCCGACGGTCCGACGAGCGCCTCGACCGTCGGCGCGGTGTGAACGCCGCATGGCGCCGCTTCGAATCGCCGCCCGAGGCCATTAGCCGGGTATTTAAGCCGGCCGTCGTCCCCCAGCCCTTGCACATCCTCCTCCTCCCTCCACCCCGCCGCCGCCCGAGCCCATACGCCTCCTCTCCCACTTCCGTCGCCGTCAGGATGGTCCGGCGCCTCATCACCACGTACGCGCAGCTCACTCCGGAGCGGCGCCTGCAAATCGAGGCGGAAATGCAGACTTGCCGCGCCGCCAGCATCGCTGCGGGTCTCCCTTCGGATTCGCCGGAGACGGAGGAGGAGGAGGAGGAGGAGCAGGAGGAGGAGGAGGAGGAGCAGGAGGAGGATCATCAGCCGGCGCCCATGGAGGAGGACGGCCCGGAGGCGGAGGCGGAGGTCGCCGTCGACCAGCCGGAGGAGACGGCGGAGCACCAGGCCATCCTGGATTCCATCCGGGATGAGGCCGAGGTGGAGGCCAACCGCCGGCTCATCCGGCAGAGGCAGGCGGAGGCCGACGCCCTGTTCGACGAGATGGAGGCGGAGATAGAGGCAGAGGAGGCGGCAGCGGAGCAGCCGCAGGCGCCGGAGGGGGCGGAGCCGCAACAGGCAGCCATTTATCCACCGGAGGGCACGGAGATCATCGACATCTCCGACGAAGAGTAGATATGTTTTATTATGTAGTAGTATGTAGGTTTTAAATCCTGCATGCTTTTGTATGAATTTTTTTCCTTTCTAAATATGAGATATCCGGTTGTGTAATGATGTTTTCAAACTAATATGAACCATGGTGATGTTGAAAAAGAAACTATTTTTTGCAGGATGAAACTAATTTGGTGCAATCAAATAAAAAAAAGAAACAAACGGTGCAATCAAATCAATAAAGAAAGGGCCCATAAAGAAAAGGGTGACGGTGCAATCAATTCAATAAAAAAACAGAACCAGCGCGTGCACCATTTTATAGGCCTCTTTTATCCTTGTGGGCCTTCGACAGGTCAACACCTTGCGAAGGCCCAACAAGGACTTGTTTGCATTTTGGGGCAGATGAGTGGGCGAGCAGAACCAACCTCTCGCGGATCGCCCAACGATCCAACGGTGCGGAGCCGTCCATGTGATCCAACGGCGCGCAGCCTGCACGCGGCCCGCCCTGTGAATTCCTTCTAGGGTTTGAAGAGATGCTGATCTGAGGGCTGTCGCTTGGCGCTAGGGTATGATCATACGGCTGCAGTTCGACGCTAGGGTTTGGAGTGATGCTGCGGGGTTTTGCGCCGGTCAGCGGGGTTATCTTAGGTTTGACCAACTTTCAAATGATGTTAACTAATTCAAAAAAAATCAAAAAAATAGCAAACCTTCGCGGTTCGTCGTTTCATAAGACATAGTTACCATAAAAAATATAAACTTGGTTTAGGGATATTTTTATGGAAAATATTCTTTTGAGGTAAGCTACCATCGCCAAGTTCAAATGAGAAGAACAAATTCAAAAATAATCAAAAAAATGAAAGACCTGCGCACAATGTCATTGTATGTGACATGGTTATGACAAAAAAAATCTTGGTTTATGGACATTTCCATGAAAACTCCTTCACACAAACGAGCTATCACGTACGAGATTGTATAGAGTCCAAGAAGAGAGTGATAGTGGGTTTGGGTCTATGAAAAACTAAAAAAATCAAAAAAATCACCATAGATTCATTTTAGTGCGAATAAGAAGGATCTGAACTTATATTTTTATTATTGAAATTTTAAACTGTTTTTATAATGATTTATATTGGAAATGGCCTGTTTACCCTAACTTTTCGGAGCTCACCAACATAGGCTAACATGATCATTTGTTTGTATTTTTGTTTTATTTGTTGTTAGATCATTGCAACCTAGGCTAACATGATCATTGCAACATCACAGAGCAATGGATTTCAAATGTTGCTTATAATTCAAATGTCAGTCAAAATTCAAATTCAAACATCACATCACAGTCAAAACATCATATCAAATCACATCAACCTGCGTTAACTTTAATTATACATTAATGCCAGCCACAAAGGCCGGCGAGAGTTCACAAATCTGCCAGGCATTAACTAAAAACATTAAAAATAAAAATAAAAACGAGGAGGTGCGCTGCCCCCTAGGCGCTCTCGTCGTCGTCGTCGTCGGGGCCGGTGAGGTCGACGAGGGTCGGCGCCGGGCCAGCCTAGGGGAACGACGTCTCCCAGGCGGTGGCGACGTCGTCCGCCGGTGGCTACACCGCCGTTGCCTGCGCTTCGGGACGGCGCTCCTCCTCCTCTGCCTCGGCGTCCTTCTCCAACTCCTCGAGCCGTTGACCCTCGCGACGCTCCGCCCGCAGGTGCTGCTGTCACCAGAACTCCAGGTATTCCCGCTCCTGCTTCGGCGTCGCCAGCATCCATATGGGTGGCGCGCTCACCCACTCCCGCACCACCCCCTCCCAGACGTACTCGTGGGGCGTGAGGGCAGTCGGTGCCTGCTCGAGCCTGGCAGGAGATGGTGGGGCGAGCGGCGGCACGACGCAGTTGCCAGCAGCGGAGAGCGCAATGGCCTCCGCCATCCGCGCCTGGTAAGCCGCCTCCTCCTCCTCCTCCTTGCGCCGCTCTTCCTCCTTGCTTTCACGGAGGACAGCAGCCAGCGCCAGCGCCTCCTGGTCCTCATCGCGCACGATGAGGGGCGGCGGGGTGCCAGCCCGCACGTCGTGGACGCCACGCCGGCGCTGCTCCTCGTGCTCAAACGCAAACCAGACCTCCCAATTGGGAGAGTCTGCAACATAGGCCGGATCGAGCCACTGCTCGGGCGTGAGCTGCTGTCGCCGGCACCTCACCTCCTCCGCATGCGCCCGCGCCGACCGTGGAACCGCCGGCACTGGGATCCTCTTCGGATCCAAGTGCCAGTAGTGTGGCAGGATCACGTCGGGGTAGGGGAGAGGGATGGTGTGCTCCCAATGCCACCTCGCCTGGTGCACTGGGACGCTAATCCGTTGCCGAGGTGGACGGGAAGAGGACGGCGGGGGTAGCGCGTGCCAAGGGATGGCGGGGGCCTTGCCCTTCTTCTTGCCGGAGCTCGAGCCGGCCCCTGAGAAGATGCCCATGGTGGCTTCTGGCTAGGGTTTGGTTTTGTCGCCGGCGGACTAGGGTTTGTATCCTGCCGGGGGTGAAGGGGGCAGGCGCGGCTCTGGAAGGATGGAAGGTACTGTCGACTGGCCAGTTTCCATTTAAAGAAGGACGACGACCCGAACATGGGTGGCTGACGACCGAGACCCGCCGTGCGTGCACATTTACTTTTGGCTGTGGGGGTAGTTGGAAGGCCGCCACGCGTCACCGAGGCGGACGAGGAGAAAGCGCGTGCACGTCCGTTCGGCGTCCGTGTGGCCGGAAATGGGGCAGGACGGACTCACTCGTCAGGTCCAACGGGCGACGCAGTCCAGCGCGGCCCCACTCGTCAGAGTTAACGGTCAAACCATTGACCCGACGGCATCCTCCGTTGTGACCTTTGGTGAGGGTTTCGGGCTAGGGAGTGGGGAAAAGTGAGCAAAATTTAAGGACGTGGGGATGAATGAGCACAACTAAGGAACGAGGGGCACAGATGTAAAAAAAACCTAAATAATAAGTAGCAACAACCAAGGTAGCTTGGATCAGCAAACGTAGAAGCAAATGAGGTGTGACACTGGAAGCTACGATTGCAAGTTGCATGACAATAAGCTATTTATAGGAGACATAGAACATGTGTTGTGTACAGGAGCTCGAATGGAAGCACACAACAACGAAAATTGAAGCAAACTAATATTGTGGGCAACAAAGGATGGATATTTTGTGTCAGTAACATACAAATGGATCAAAATTTTATAACCTAAGGAAGGGAAATTAATCGAGTTCAGAAGCATATGTATTGCAATTTGGATGCTACACAGCAAAGAAGAATGAACATGCTACTTTGGGAATAGAACGTCTTAGATGGAAGCATGAAAAATTGAAATTGTAACGAAAACTGATATTATTATGATATGCTTACCTATTTAACACAAATTCGTAGATGATATGGCGATCAAATACACACCGGAAAGTATTGACACATTGGATGGTGATCAAATACACATCGGATACACATATAGATTAATATGTACTTCTTTTTTGGCATTTGAAAGCAAAGAAAATACAGACGCATCTGTATAGCATTATAGATGCCGCAAAACTAAGAAGCAAACACACTATTGTGGAAACAGAACTAACCCATGATGGAAGCAGAGAAATTTCAAAATCAAGGGGAACACTAATATTACTGCCAATGTTGCGAATTAGGAATGAGATTATTGTGATCTGCACAAGAAATTAACCAGAATTCATAGATGACATAGTCCTCCATTATGCATCAGATATAGCATTGATACAATAAAAAAGCATAGAAGCAAGCAATGCATCCAAAGTAATGCAAATCAAACAAATGGTTAAAAATGAATCTGAGATGAATCAAACCCTAGTTCGGGTGGGTATACCAGGGGGGCGACGCATGTGACGCACATGCCGCCCCAAAACGGGGTGCGCCAGGGGGAGAGGGAGATGTGGACGGCGCATGGTCTGGCGCGGGATCCTTATGGGAGTTACCCGTCCCGTGCGCCATCTGTAGGACCCAAAACTGCAGGTGGGTCACATGCCGATCCTTGTGGAGTTAAGCACGACGGTGAGGGAGGTTAGAACCTCGCTGGTAAAAAAACAGTACCTGCCAATCCCTGGGCGGCCGTCGGGTGGGACGCCGAAGATGGGCAGGTCAGGAACATGTGTTGTGGGAGAGAGCAGGGACGCCGACGGGCATGGTGGACTCGGCCCTGAGCACGGACGGGCAGGGGAGATGCGAAGAGCTGATTCGGGGCGATTAATTCGGGGAGAGATTGATTACGGGCGTGGACCAGTGGTTATTAGTGAGCTTCTGGCGCGTGACTTGAGGCTCTTAGCCGTGAGATCAAAATAGGAATCGACGGTGTCCAGCTGGTCTGAAGAATGTTTCGTATCAGACGTCTGTTGGGAAGCGTTTCCCCTTATCAAATGTTCTCTTTGTTTTCTTCCAAATCATGCATAGTAATAATTAAATTATATTTATTATAGTCCACCATAAAGTAACATATAGCTGACAAGATCGTTCATCATCAAATGTCCTTTTAGTTTTCTTCCAAATCATACATAGTGACAATTAAATTATTTTTATTATAGTCCACCATAAAATACCATATAACCGACATGATTTCTTAAACATGTGTATGTGGTCGCCGCAACTCATATTTTGTTTGACCAGTTGTGGACTGCACACTGCTACTACGCACCGTTATCCACCTTAGCTCGATTGTACTTGCAATTTCATACCAAATAAGCTTCTATTTGAATTGGTGTCATTTGCAAGAATCAATCCCAAACAAGATATTATATCACAATGCATTTTAAGAGAGCACAAATATATTATATTATGTTTTTGGAACAGGAGACCACAAGGTTAAAGCTTAAGTATGTGTGACTGATGAATGAGATGCAAATGGGATATGCGCCGACTGAAATGAATCCCCACCATGATCACATGACATTCGGTTGTTCATGTACTTAACCAAGATATACAAGCATATAATTTACAAATTAATGCTTCTACTGAAAAAATATCTTCACACATGGAATTTGGACAAAAAATTATATGAGCTCTATCTGACGTCACCAAAACTTAGTCCAATTGAATTAAATATTTGGTCGCATCAATTACATGACACTTTATTGCCTTCTATTTGTCAATCACTCAGTCTCTTCAAAAAAGTTTGGACAAAAGGACAGATACGTGATGTGCAAAAATAATAGATAGTAATACAAATATGAATGGTATTATGATGTGAAGAAGATCAAACAAAATAATACAGAGAGAACACAAGGGCTCACTTGTGCGATATGAAACTTCCGTTCCCTCGCAGCCTAGATTCCACGGGCTGCAAGTAATAACTAAATGTAATACAAGGAGATATAAGACAACAGTTGGTGCGATTTAAATAATATAAGCCATGAACCGCGGAGATGAATATTGTGGAGCACCTCATCATCGGACATTGAGGCGGGGCACAAACCGCAACTGCATGTGACGTTGGACGCTTACGGGCGTCCGGATCCTCTGCTCTGCTGACTCACTGGGTGCGCTTAGCGCTTCTCAACAGTAGTTCTTCCACTGGGCACATGCTCCATTAGTCGGCCTCCCTCGCATCCCTCGACCAGCAATTGATTCGGTTGAAGTTTCGATAAGATTTCATTCGATTCGGTTGAGTTAACACATGACATAGGAAACATGAATGAGAGCTCTTAAGTTGGGAAGAAATACACAACAATGGTATGTTTAGAAGGAAATGTGCATTGGTTATGTCAACAAAAATTAACAAGTTTCAGTGCTCCTCCCTCTTTAAAGAAATATAAGAGCGTTTAGATCATAAGAGCGTTTAGATCACTAAAAATGGAGTACTCTGTTTTGTTTTTAACCATAATAATATTATGTGACCAAAAGGTCTATACTTCACAATATAAGCATCAATTGAGAGAAAAAATGAATGTCATGTGTTGCATATTACATTAGCATGTCAACTGAGCTTTACCTCCAGCAACATAGGAAATGACATGAATTAACAACATATGTATGAAGCATCAAACCTCCATCAACCAAAACTAAACTATAGTCTAGCATATCAACATCACATGCTCCAAAAACATTTAAAAGCAAGTAAAATTAATTTTGGGTGTATGGTCTGATTACCTGAGATCCTCCACAATGATTCAGTACGTAACCAAGCCCATACCTGGTTTGATAAATCTTCTATATTATCTTATCCCTGTTGACGATGCCTGCCTTGCAACTCTGAATCTTCAACTACAACAACAATCAAAGCTTTTTCCTCAAATTGTTTTCAGTAACTACCGCAGAAATACCAGATGATGAGGTGCATAACCACCAACTACACAATAAGAAGCAGACCAAAGAAATCCACCTAGGAGTATGGTTGGATGAACACCTCATTTCAGTGGAGCTAGTGTTCAGAACTTGATGAACGGAGACACCACAATGCAGGTCACAACTTGAAAGAATTGTCTTATGGGATTCACATGTTAAGCAAGCATACCATAGGCATGGCTTAACTTGAACGCATCTACGTTAGTTTTGTCATGTTAGTCCACAGTGGCGGAGCTTGGGCTAAAATCATGGGGGGGGGGGGGGCAAACAAAATCACTATATGCTGATTTTGAGTGGGAAAATTGGTCTAATGTACATGTATATATACAATTTTTTCTTTGAGTTGGGGGGGGGGGCACCGCCCAGGTTGGCCCCCATGGATCCAGTCCAGTCGGTTAAAGCAAAAATTCCACAGCTTTCACCTTGTTCCAGTCAATGAGAGGGCGGCCTTCAAGAACCTGGAAGTTACACCCAGATGAACTTTTTAGTAGTCCTATGTAAGATTACTGATGGACATATAGTGCAACGAAGCAGTATTCAACTCAAAGTCACTAGCCAACAAATTCCTTGTACCAAACGATACGGTTTCTCATGCTCAGACTTGCATTGCCCAGCGTGTGTGGCGGTTGAGACACCAAACTTGTTAGAGGAAGGCCATCGTCACTGCGAGAAGATGGAGCTAGTCGCGGCTCTTCATTTTGGCTTCTCTGGCGGTGGCGCCAAAATACGATCAAGAGTGTTATACCCAGCAGGAGCATTCATCTCGTCCTCCAAAAACAAAGCGAATATTTATATACATATTACAGAGATAAAAAACCAAGCTTGGAGTAACTTTTAGAACACATGCATGAACGATGAACAAAAACTAAAATAACCTGGAGTAGAAGTAGAACGTTTTTATCACCCTCAAATGTAGACTGGACACCAGATTCGGCTTTCAAAACTCAGTCTTCAAACCTTGGCCACCACATGCCTCACAACATTACTGATAAAAGTGAAAGAAAATCCACTGAGAACCACTGATCTGGGTGTAGAAAAAGATATACTCAATTATTTTAACATTTTCACAATACCTGAATTGTGGTCATATTCTGCCAGGTTAGTGTAGCTTTCAGAGCACTCGAGTAAACGTGTATCGCTTAACTAATTTAAGGTGTTCAATTTACGCTCATATTTTCCTGAATGCATAAAGGTTATATAAGTAATGTTCTGGCTGAAATTGCACTTCTCCTATTGGCTTCACCTACATATTTTTTTCAGAAAGTTCTTTCCCATTTTCTCTCCTCTCTATTTTTTGATATATTATGCTGCAAATTTCTTGATTATTCTTTGTTGCATAATCTCAGGCTCACTTAGTAGAGAGGAAACCACAGGTGAATTTTAGTTGTAATAGGATTTGAGAAAACCTGCTTATAATGGTATTTAATCAATCTGCTTTGTTTCTTCTATGGATTTATAACATGAAGAATCAATATGAGAAAATAGATATAACTAAATCCCATGATTTCTTCGGCGAATGAATGTTTACAAACTGCAATTCACATGCATAGTACATGATCAGACAATGTTATACTTAGAGTTTTAATGCCTAGTACATAGATCACACCAAAGATTTGAAAATTATTACCGGAGAAGGACAAAAGGTGCTCATGAATATCTAGTGTGATTGCTCAAGCAGTTCGTATCTATACACAATTTAGTTTACACATATCCTAGGAGGATCGATGCACCAGGTGATTGCTGAAGCAACAGCAATACAGTAGGTAAGAAATGGTGTGATGTGCTTCGTGAAATTTCCTCTGCTTTGTGCTGCTACGACCATGATTACACAGTACTATAACCTGAATTCCCCTGCATAAATATGATGAAAACCTAAAATTGTACAATGGCCTACTAAATACAGTTTCTTTCGTTCAAATGTAGGTCCACTGATTGACGACAGGGAAGTTGTGCGAACCTGAAGAAAGTGCGTCTGCCCATGGTCGAATTGCGGGGAAGTTGTCGAGTTTGGTGCGTCCGTCCCGAGCAGGGGATGTGCAGGCCGGCGTTTCAGTGTCCCGGTGTGGAGGGTGGCCTCGTTTGGCCGGCGTGGAGCATGCATGGAGTTCGATCCAGCCAGCGGCCCGAAGCTGGCAGTGGGCTAGGCAGGCCGGCGTGCGGCGGTTGGTGACGTTGGCAGCCGACGGGATGTGAGTGACCATGGCGAGGACCTCAACCAGTCTCTGGCAAAACCGTCGAGCTAGGAGATGTGGGGCTTCCTGCGGCGATGGCTGGCAAGATCCATGATGGCCAGGGAAGGGAGAGTAGCGACCCTAACAACACAAGATCCACGGAGGCTCGGGAAGGGAGAGGAGGGACACGAGCAGTGTGAGATCCATGATGATTGGGGGAGGGAGATGAGGAAAACCGTGGACGTGACTGAGACCTCGACGGCGGCGATGGCCGACCTTGGCAGCGGTGTCCCGACGGTGACCAGGAGGTCCGCAACGAAGGCGGCGACGCCTCCTCCAGGACCTCGGCACCTCCTCCTCGGCGATGGCCGCTAGGGCCTGGTTTCCGTCGACGTACCGAATAGATAGGCGGCGGCAAACGAATCCGTGGTGGCGGCTGGGGCGTGGTTTCAGTCGTCGTAGCGAGTGGTCCTCGATCCCAGGGCCGTCCGAGAGGGCCTCGCTCGTCCGGGTCGTCTGGATTTATTCGTGCGAGGGGGCCTCGGTCGTTGTCCAGTTTTTTTTCGTGCGAGGGGGCATTGGTTGTCGTCGTCCGTTTTTTTTGGTTAGGTGCGACCGGATCGTTGTGAGGGGATTGTTAGGAACAGGGGCGAAAAAAACAAAAGAGGATGGGACGGGAGACGGAAAAAAAACATGAACGCCGGCTACCAATTTCTCCTTTAGGAGTAGAGATTTGGTTTTTAACAGGAGGGAGAAAATCCAGCAGGAAGAGGATTTGTTTGTCATGATTTAGATATCAATATCCTTAAAATCCGTTATTAGTTTCCTGAAAATCTGTTATTTGTTTCCTAAAATAAATTGCATTAATGAGAGGGATCGATTGATTTGGATAAGTTAGGAAAGTTAGATTAAAATCTATTATTTGTTTCCTAAAAATTTGTTATTTGTTTCCTACAACAAATTGTATTAATAAGAGGAATCGTTTGATTTGGATAATTTAAGAAAGTTAGATTCGTGATTTGTTATACGTTAGGAAAGTCCTTGTTTGTAATAAAAAATGGAGAGAAAAATAAACCGATGGACCACATAGGGGTGGTGGAAGGAGAGACTAAACTAAACTGGTTGAAAAATACCTGGATGCTATTCTACCAACTGAGCAATTAGGAGTAGAGACTAGTAGACTGCCCGTGTGTTGCCACAGGCCAACACATGAATTTGTAAACAATGCTCATGTTGCTCCCCACGAACGAGCACATTACCCGCAATGTCTAACCACAACACAAATGCATGCATGTTCCGCTCTTTTCCGCTGAACTTGTCGTCCATCACCTTCTCCGTCTATACATCATTCATCCTTTCATTCTATCACCATGTCAGTTATTTTGTTGTCTCAAACAGTAAAAAAACAACCAGCCATGTCACCTTCTTCCTGATCTATTCCCAATCTGAGGAACCTAAATCTGAATGCCCTTGCGTTGCCATGGAACAAGAAACTGATATATGGGACCATATATCAAAATATCAAAATTATTGTGACCATTCTCTACATTTATCTTCTATAGACAAATTTATGTACTCAAGACACATACATTTGCAAGTGTTTTTTACTGCTAACACCAACGTTGAGCTAAAATAGACCTAGCATAAAATCCGAGATTGGCATATAGCACAAGAAAGAACTAAAAATAATTCATTCTGTACCTTAGGTATGTAATCTACGGTACATCCACATCACTCCATTGCCAAAAGTCGACAACGACACATCTTTTTTACATCACTGCACTGTGGCATTGCTTCAAAGAATTGGTATGCATGGACCACAACTTCAGCAAACCCGGCCACCATGGCCCGTAAGACCCTTGATGCTCTTTCAGTTTTATCACAGTCCTGGCAAAAGGTCAACGTTTGAAGGTGAAGCTGGATATTATGACTTCAAAGAGCCTTGATGTTGTTTCAGTTTTATGATGGGTCTTGATATATTTCACGTATACAAAAATATATTTATGTATGTCAAATAAATTACTCATGTTACAGATTGTAAATAATTTCTTCACACACAAAAAGAAAAACCAATTCAACACGGAATTAATTTCAAAAAACTAATATCCAACACAGTATTTAGTTAAACAAATTAGCAATATTGTTTCAGTTAACAACTCATTTCTTAGCACGTAAATATGATGTGAGATCAAACAGTAAAAACATCTAACGAGTTTTCGAAGTAGTACAAAATTTAATTATTTTTTGAGAGAGAAAACATACCCTGCGTAACTCTTTTTTTCTCCATTACCCGGCTGAGAAAAACATCAAACAAAAGCTTCTAACCGAACAACCGATCTTCATAGGAAAGTTGTCTTATGATACTTAGCTGGCCTAAGAGCATCTCTAACCGCGTAATGTGCCATGCAGTATGTGTCAACGATTCCCATCTGCTCTCTAGGATCCTACACAATTCACAGATGTATTATCTGAAAGCCCAACTTACATCTAGTCATCTCCTGAAATATTCAAGTCAAACCCCATGCGTGGACCAGGTTGTTCTGCATTACATATTTGTGTAACTCGTTACAGAAAAAAATAATCAATCCACCCGAATTATTTAGTCTAACCAGACATGTGCTAAGCAATCACTCCATCAATTTCAGTACCTTGACATATGCCAACGCATCTCCAAGCATCCTGGTAAATACTCGTGCCATCACCTCCACAAAACCGTGTGAGTTGCAACATTGATTAATTTCATGTGTGCATCATAAACAGAATGGTCTTGGTGTTGGTTAAAGGGGGAGAGTAGCTATACCCGGTGCGGCTCCATGAACTGTTCGAGTCCTTGTCGGTGTATACCACATCCGGAACCTCAACGGTCACATGTCTGGATAGCTTGTGTACACCATCCTGCTCATGTCGCTGGCGTGGCGGAGAAGAGGACTCGGCCACGAGGTGGTGCAGCAACGGGAACGCTCCCTAGCCGCTGGTGGCGTAGGTGTGGTCCCCATGCGTTGCAATGGGGCATACATGTTTTAATGATTCGATACTAATCGTGTCTAATATATGCATTTATGGTCTTGATGCCCATTAGTCGGCACCGTTGACTTTTGCCGTTAAATCAATCTTCTTCTTGTACATGGGATAAAGTATACCCTTCTTTAGTAATCAATATTGATCGTTCTTAGTTATGTATATGTACACTCTATGGGACGTCAGGATAGCTTAATTTTTTAAGACACTCCCAACTAATATGATTCCTTAATTTTGTGTGATTGTGATGCTTTCTTCCACACCAAATGCAGTATGAAACGGTGTTTTTAGGCACTGTAAGAAGCCAAATTTGTTATATGTGATAAACTGTCATTAAAAGAAACATGCCAGAAAATCAGGTCATGTATCATGTATGGCATGCTAATCTAAGATTACCAATACCCAATCCATGTATAGGGAATCTCCTTTTCTTCTACAACTAATCAATAGTCATTAATTCTGAAACCAATGTATACATGTATTTCTTTTCACCGTTTCAGCATTCAACATGACATGTTGGTAGCAGCATGATATGATTCTTAATTCCAAAATAAATCATGAAGTTTTGTTCACTCGAGAATAAAATAGCCTCCCTAGGATCGATTAGAATAGATCATGAAGTTTTGTTCACTCGAGAATAAAATAACCAAGCTAAATGTCTCCCAGCCTCTACCAATTAGAATAGATCGATCACAGTATGGTACATAATATATAACTCGGAGTTACTATGTCCAGGTGGCTGGAATAACCCTTCCATGCAAGTAAACCATATACCCGAGTCAAGAGAATTTTAAATTCGAATATTCTAGTTATCCAAGCCCAGCGAGAAAATAATGGAATAATCAGCCAAAATACCTTCCATGCATGTCCATTCTTATAGAGAAACCTTAGAGTTATACATTGATTTGCTCATCAAAATGATATGTTTCAGTTGCAACATGAAGATAAATTCAGAGAGCTACCACCCTATCAAGAGATAAACCAATTACATACATATAGAGGAGACTCAGTCACTCAGGCCAGACCTGCAAAAGCAGAAGCATTTTCGGTGCCACCAATATGTTTCGACTATACTGAAATTGGCGATAAACATTAGTTTCGACTTTAAGTGTACATAGTGTTATATCCAATTCAGTGGAACATCGTAACTTATATAGTATGAACTTTATGTAAAGATATGGAGGCACCATACTTTCTTGATTCCTAATGCCACACACACAATTCCACCTCGAACCAAGTAAGATGCATATTCTCCTGAAAGATGAACTAACGAAATGCAAGCTAAAGCTATTACAAACTTTATATCTTCAGACATATTGGTGCAGAAATAGCTATTGTGTGCAATAGAGCGAAGTGCTTTGTGAAGAAGTCAACAAAAGGAGTAGGCAATTAAACAAAGAGAAACATTAGCATGGTTCAATAAGAAATGCTAATTGTTCACTGACGTGGCTTGAGACTGCGTCGGTATTTCCCCAAAGAGGAAGGGATGATGCAGCACAGCGACGGTAAGTATTTTCCTCAGTTATGAAACCAAGGTATCAAACCAGTAGGAGGATCACCACCACCTAATAAGCAGCACCTGCACACAAATAACAAATACTTGCAACCCGACGCGTGAGAGGTTGTCAACCTCTCTACGGTACAAATATAGATTAGGTAATGAAAGATAGGAGAGATAGATCTCTCAAGAACACAAAATAAAAAGGGAAATTAAAAAGTGCAAAAATATATTTTTGGGTTTTTGGTTTAGTAGATCTGAAAATAAAGAGGCAAAAAAGATAGATCGGAAAGCAATATGTTGGAAAAGTGGACCCGGGGGCCGTAGGATTCACTAGTGGCTTCTCTCATGAGTATAGCACATGGTGGGTGAACAAATTACTGTTGGGCAATTGATAGAAGATCAAATGATCATGACGATATCCAAGGCGATGATCATTATATAGGCATCACGTCCAAGATAGGTAGACTGACTCCTGCCTGCATCTACCTCTATTACTCCACACATCGACCGCTATCCAGCATGCATCTAGTGTATTAAGTTCATGGAAAAATGGAGTAATGCAATAAGAACGATGACATATGTAGACAAGATCTATTCATGTAGGAATAGACCCCATCTTGTTATCCTTAATGGCAACGATACATGCGTGCCTTGTTACCCCTTCTGTCACTGGGAAAGGACACCGCAAGATCGAACCCATCACAAAGCACCTCTTCCCATGGCAAGAAAAATCGATCTAGTCGGCCTAACTAAACCAAAGATTCGAAGAAGAAATACGAGGCTATAAGTAATCATGCATATAAGCGATCAAAGAAGACTCAAATAATATCCATGGATAGAAACTGATCATGAACTCAAAATTCATCGGATCCCAACAAACACACCGCAAAAGTTTACATCAAATAGATCTCCAAGAGACCATTGTATTGAGAATCAAAAGAGAGAGAGGAAGCCATCTAGCTACTGCCTACAGACCCGTAGGTCTATGGTGGACTACTCACGCATCATCGGAGAGGCATTGACGTGGCTTGAGACTGCGTCAGTATTTCCCCAAAGAGGAAGGGATGATGCAGCACAGCGACGGTAAGTATTTCCCTCAGTTATGAAACCAAGGTTATCGAACCAGTAGGAGACTCACCACCACCCAATAAGCAGCACCTGCACACAAACAACAAATACTTGCAACCCGACGCGAAAGAGAGGTTGTCTATCTCTCTACGGTAAAAAGATAGATTAGGTAATGATAGATAGGGGAGATAGATCTCTCAAGAACACAAAATAGAAAAGGCAAATAAAATATGCAGCAATATATTTTTGGGTTTTGGGTTTTGTAGATCTGAAAAGAAAGATGCAAAAAGATAGATCGGAAAGCAATATGTTGGAAAAGTACACCCGGGGGCCGTAGGATTCACTAGTGGCTTCACTACAGGAATCAGGTTCTTTGCCGTCCGCCATGGCAGACGGCAAAGGCACAATCATGGACGGCAAAGACCTTTGCCGTCCGCCAGCGGACGGCAAAATTTTGGGCTGAATAAACTCCAGCAAAGAGGTTCTTTGCCGTTTGCCTTGGCACAGCGGACGGCAAAGATTCTTTGCCGTCAGCCTGCAGACGGCAACGAGCCTGGACGGCGTAGTACTGACGTTAGCACCGTTAGGTTGCTAACGGCCCCCACCAAACCCTTTGCCGTCACCCCCCGGACGGCAAACACTCAGTCCTTTGCCGTCTGCCCCCCGATGGCCCCGCCCAGCCCTTTGCCGTCCGCCCCTAACGGCCCGCCGCCCAGCCCTTTGCCGTCCGCCCCGGACGGCAAAGAAGCCAAATGGCCCCAGGCCTGGCGCTCCCAGGTTTAACAGGTGGCTGCCACGTGCCCTCTTTGCCGACGGTGGCCGTCGGCATAGCGGTCTTTGCCGTCCGGGGCAGACGGCAAAGAAAATGGCCCCCAGGCCTGGCGCTCCCAGGTTTAAATAGGTGGCTGCCACGTGCCCTCTTTGCCGACGGTGGCCATCGGCATAGCGGTCTTTGTCGTCCGGGGCAGACGGCAAAGAGGCTTTATTGCCTCTTTTTTGCTTGTTTTTGTTATATTCAACAATTTTCACACGCAAATATATGATATGTATATATATATTTCACAGAAACAATATCCCTGCCATATGGATATGATCAACCAACAATTATACCAAATTAAAAGTATCAAATGTCACATTGTTCACCATATTACATTAGTTTCATCCATACATACATAGTCTCATACATAGGTAGAAAGTTTCACGTAAGTTCATCGATACAAAATGAAAACAGAAAGTAAACACTAGCACTACATCAAAGCAAGCTGCCAGCAAGCTGCCGTGAACTCAATCAAATCTGCTAAATTGGAAATAAGAAAGTTAGAATAAGAATACTAGAAGAAGTAGAAGAAGATCTAGAAGAAGATGATGATGAAGAAGCATTTTTCTTCTCTCTCTTTCTCCTCTTGTTTTTCTTCTTATTATTGCTTATTTGGGTCATTTTAGAGCTAACCTAGGTAATTATCACATTTTTGACCTAACTAAGCTTATTGTGTCATTTTGCAAGAAAATAAGCTAAGTCTATGGTATCTATGAGGTTACCAAGTCTATTATGCCATTTTTGAGTTAACTAAGCTTATTATTTCATTGTGGAGAAAACAATGCTAAGTATAGGTCATTTAAAGCTAACTTAGGTACAATATGTCATTTTGGAGGTAAGTAAGCTTACTATGTCTTTTTAGAGGAAACAAACCTAACTTAGGTAAAATATGACATTTGTCTAAGTGCTAAGTTTGTCTTTGTGCTAAGTTTGTCTAAGTGCTAAGTTTGTCTTTGTTTGAGAAAATGAGCCAAGTAAGTGGCATATTACGGCTTACCGTCCTCGTCATCACGGAGGTGAAGCATCGGGGTTGCTTGGGCCGGTGTCACCTGGAGCACTACTTAGCCCTGGAGAAGGATCGTGCGATGCGGCTCGGGAGTTATGCTGCACCAAAGATCATTTGCGTTAGCATGATGACGCTGAAATGTTAAGACTACTAACTAATGAACATTGAAATGAAACTCACCGTTCCAGCCGTGGTAATGACTGGCATCGGCGGAGGGGTCTGGCCGGTCTTCTCGCACAAAGACTGCACATTTGATTTTGACAAGTCAATCATATTGGTTATTAATGAAACGAACATGTAGTGCATGATTTGGCTAATATGAAGAAGAAACTTACCACGAGGAGCTCGTACATGGCCCGGTGAGACGCATCGTTCCGTGCCCTCTCCTCCTCCATACCTAGCCGTCCTCTCCTCCAAATCCCTCTTCTCCTCCGCCGCCTGCCGGGCCTGTTCTGCCAGAAGCGCCTGGGTTGCCTCTCTCTCTTTCTGCAGAGCAGCCTGCAACACAACTCCTCGTTAGCATTGTAATCATCTTTGTTCGCACACACAATGTAATGGAGGAAAGCTATCTGAGTCCGTATGACTAACCTCGATGGCGAGCTAGACTGGCCGTGGACGAGGCGTTATCTCGGGACAGGAGCTCGTTTGGCGCGCCTTGATCTGCCGGAGAGTGCGCGAAGACCGTATAAGTCCATCTCCAATGGCTATATGGCCATGGGGCCTCCCGCCGCCAGCTATCATCACCAGCTCTGGATCAATAGGATGCTAGCTCGGGTTGAAGTCCTCCCCATTCACCGCCTTCCCCACATCTCTGTACCTCACGACCTTGTTGTGGGAGGAGATGTTGGTGAAGTTGTCGCGATTATCGAGGTCAGACTCAGAGAATGCCTTGGCCTTCTTGTACGAGGCAGTATGGGCCATGGCATAGAGGTCGTACACCTGTGGCACCTCCGTCTTATTGTAATGCGCCTACAAGAGAGGAACAAAGTATTAATAAAGGGGTCAAGCTAGCATCAAGAATGAATTGCAGGAATCATGAAGCAAACCACATACCCAGTTCCGCCCGAACTGAAATAAGTTGGCGCTGCCTTGATGGTGTGGCACACCTTCCATTTGGGCACGCCGTTCCTTGGCATCGTCATGGACGTCTCGCCATTCGTCAGAGCACCACTCATTCACCAACGCCTCCCAACAATCCATCTTATCCACACACCATCTCGGGGGCACCTAAGTAAGTAAAGAGAAATTTGAGAGCTACGCCTACGAATCAAAGCAAGGAAACTAAGTACAAGGCCTTAAGAATAGGTAATTACCTTCATGTACTGCTCCTTGTGCAGAAACTTTCCGCGGCACGACGACTTGTCCTTCTTAATACGCCGCGAGGCGTAGTAGTCTCGAACAGCCTGTACCCGAGCCTCGTGCCGTAAGTTCTGTAGTAGGCGCCTGCACTCGTCATCGATAACCTTTGCCGCGGCCTCCTCGTATCCCTCCTCACACCTATAGAAGGTCTGCAATCAAACGAGACAACACTGATTAGTACAATAACTAGCTATTATTGATTTTTATTGTGTAAAGGAGAAATTACCCAGAACTTTCTGATCACCATGTCGGCCCTCGTGTGGCACAACACATCGTCGATCATCTCCTCCGGCGGGGCCGGGGCAGCCAAGTAGTGCTCCCAGTTCAATCCTAACTCTGGAAGCTTACCCTCGCCGGGTAACGTGACAAACCCTGGGAAGTTATGCCGTAAAATCACACCAAGGATGGAGTTGGGCCTGCGGACATCCTTGGCGTGAATCCAACCCCTGCAGTATGACAGAGCCAATGCATTAGATATGTGAAGAAACGTGAAGGCAAAAGGTTTAAAAAGAGTAAATGCACTTACTTCTCCTTTTCAGGCCTAATCGGCCACCTCTGCTCGCGGGTCGCCGGCACGGGCGGGAGCCGTGTACACCCACGCTGGTAGACGGTGGCCCCCTCAACCACCTCGTCCCCGCTATCAAAAAATTGATCCCCGCCACCATCAACATGGCCACTCGGCTCCGGCTGATGCAGATCCGGCCAGGTATCCCATCCGGTCGAAGCGTGTGGAGTCTCGTAGGACGAAGCGTCTGGCACAGGAGTCTCGCGGGACGAAGCGTCTGGCACAGGAGTCTCGCGGGTCGAAGCGTCTGAGACAGAAGGATCATCGACCCGAGGCTCATGGATAGGAGTCCTTCTAGCCTCCACCTCAGACGGGTCCACCGTAGCGACCCGCCTGCAGCCAACGGAACTGACGAGCTGCCTTGCATGTGGGGCACGGGAACCTTCCATGCACACACCAGCCAACGAATAGCGCATACGCCGGCAAGTCATGCGTCGAGTACATGTACCACACATGCATTTTGAAGCTTTTTTTGTAGCGGCGTCATATGTCTTGATCCCATTATCCCAAACTTCTTGCAATTCATCCTTAAGCGGCTGCATGTACACATTCAAATTCTTCCCCGGATAGTTGGGCCCTGGAATTATCAACGTCAAGAAAATGTTCTTTCTTTTCATAATCTCTCCGGGGGGGGAGATTGAGTGGAATGACAAATATAGGCCAACAACTGTATTGGGTTGCCGTCATACCAAACACATTGAACCCATCCGTGCTGATGGCAACTCGAGGATGCCTTGGATCTGCCGCTTTATCCTTATGTAATGCATCAAAGTGCTTCCACGCAAAAGCGTCTGAAGTGTGTCCCAACATCGGATTCCCATCTGCATCTAGTTCGGTTCATTTTCCCAATTTGTACCACGTCATCTGTCTGGCCGTCTCTTCGACCATGAAAAGAAGTTGAAGTCTTGGTATGATTGGCATATACCGAAGAACATTAACTGGGATTTTGGTCTGACTCTTCTCACCCATACCGTTGTCTACCACAACATACCTGGAAGACTTGCAAATGGGACAATAGTTCAGGCCCGCATACTCAAGCCTAAATAAGGCACATCCATTCTCACAGGCTTCTATCTTCTCATAGGGCATCTTAAGCGCGCGTAGGATTTTGTCCGACTGGTACAGGTTTGCAGGCAATACATGGCCTTTGGGTAGAAAGCGTCCAAATATTGTCATCATCGCGTCGTAGCATTCTCTGCCCAGGTTGAACTGAGCCTTCAGAGCCATTACTTGCGCGATGGCATCCAGTTGACAAAGCTCAGTGTGCTCGTGGAGAGGACGTTTTGAAGACTCCAACATTTCATAGAAGGCCTTTGCAGATTCCTCCATCTCATCGTCCGAATCCCTAGCATCATCAAAGTCTTGCACCATGTCTTCGATCCCGGTACCATGCTCGTCGGTGCGTCGACGAACCACCTCAGCTCTGGCACGTTGGGCAGACTCACCATGAAATCTCCACACCGTATAATCAGGCGTAAAACCCAACTTCTGCAAGTGTTTACCCATTTCATCCCGTGTCCACTTTTTATGGTTGTCGCACCGGACACAGGGGCACCAGGTTATTTCCTGGCCATTTGCAAATGTGGCTCTCAGAAACCCCTTGGTTTTTGTTAACCATTCAATGGTCATGTCTTTCTGACTAGGGTGACCGGTGTACATCCACGCACGATCACTAATCTTGCCTACCTACTAAACACACAAGAAATATATATATAATTCATCATCTATATTCATCAGTTAATCAAGTTTGTCAGTTTTATTATGTCCATGCAACCTACACACTAATCGGTAAAGATAGGTCCTAATCCCACCCGAGTATGTGTAGATTGGGTTCGTTTTCCCATGCTCTGCTCCGGATCCGACGCAGAATTTCGGCAGCACCTCCCCGCTATTCTCCTGATACACGTCTCGGCAATAAGCAGAGAGGATGTGTACCCAGAGAAAAATAGGGAGGCACTGAAGAAATTCCGCATCGGATCCGGAGCAGAGCATAAGGGAAAACGAACCCAATCTACACATACTCGGGCTGTCCATGGATAACGTTGGACAATTCGAAAGGATGGCGGTTATAAATATGCAAAGACATGCATATTTATAGATGCTGCCCTTTCGAACGGGAGACGCATACTGGTCACGCATACTGATGATTGAAGACACCTATAGCTAGCAAGTTTCATCGGCACGAAGACCGGAACAGAGCAAATTAAGGGGGGGGGAGGAGATGTCATTTGTGCTCACCCACGAACGCGTCGGGGAGCTCGTCAAACGCACGGGGAGGTTGTCGAACAGCACACCCTCGCAGCGACGAAACAATTGCACATTAAAATCCACCCGATCAACACAAATATGATGTTTTTCATAACAGCTAGAATCGGAATATATATATGACCTAACTCATAATTTACATCAGGGGTCGGGGGTCAGTGGCATCGGGGGTCGGGGGTCAGTGGCGTCGAGGGTCGGGGGTGAGTGCCATCGGGGGTCGGGGGTCAGTGGCGTCGGGGGTCGGGGGTCAGTGGCTTCTTCTTCCTCTTCTTCTTTTTTTCCTTTTCTTTTTCTTCTTCTTCTTCTTCTTCTCCTCCTCCTCCTCCTCCTCCTCCTCCTCTCTTCTTCTTCTTCTTCTTCTTCTTCTTTTCTTCTTCTTCTTCTTCTTTTTACTTTTTCATTTTTTCCTTCTTCTTTTCTTCTTTTTTTTTCTTCTAACCTAACTAACTAACCTAAACTAACCTAAGCTAACCTAACTAACTAACCTAAACTAACCTAACTAACTAACTAACCTAACTAACTAACTAACCTAAATTAACTAACTAACTAATTAACATAAATAAAAAACAAAAAAAATACCTTTGAAGGTGCCGGTGGAGGAGGGGGCCGGTGGAGTGGACTGGGAGGGAGGAGGTGGGGCGCCGCGGGGAGGGGGCGCTCGCCGCAGGGGCGGCGGGACGGCGGGACGGCAGGGCGGCCGGTGGGTGGGGGCCGCGGGGAGGGGGGCTCTCCGCGCGGTGGCGGGACGGCGGGGCGGCCGGTGGGTGGGGGCGGCAGCCGGTGGGCGTCGGGGAGCGGCGGGAGGGAGGGAGAGGGAGGGAGAGAGAGAGGGGGCCGCGGGGAGGGGGGCTCGCCGGTGGGTGGGGGCGGCGAGGAGGGCGGGGCGGCCGGTGGGTGATACGTCTCCAATGTATCTATAATTTTTGATTGTTCCATGCTATTATATTATCTGTTTTGGATGTTTTATATGCATTAATATGCTATTTTATATTATTTTTGGGACTAACCTATTAATCTAGAGCCTAGTGCCAGTTTCTGTTTTTTCCATGTTTTTGAGTATTGCAGATAAGGAATATTAAACGGAGTCCAAACGGAATAAAATCTTCGGAATAATTTTTCTTAGACCAGAAGCAACCCAGAAGACTTGGAGATGAAGGCAGGAGAGCCGCCGTGTGGCGACAAGCCACAGGGGCGCGCCCTAGGGGGGTGCGCCCCCCTGGCTTGTGGCCCCACGGCAACCCCCCTAACCCTATTCTTCAGCCTATAAATTCACAAATATTCCCTGGATACCAAAAAGAGCCACGAAAATACTATTCCGCCGCCGGAAGCCTCTGTTCCCGTGAGATCCAATCTTGGAGCCTTTTCCGGTAATCTGCCGGAGGGGGAATCGATCACGGAGGGCATCTACATCAACTCCATTGCCCCTCCGATGATGCGTGAGTAGTTTACCACAGACCTTCGGGTCCATAGCTAGTAGCTAGATGGCTTCTTCTCTCTCTTTGTTATTTAATACCATGTTCTTCATGATCTTCATGGAGATCTATCCGATGTAATACTCTTTTGCGGTGTGTTTGTCGAGATCCGATGAATTGTGGGTTTATGTTCAGCTTATCTATGAATATTATTTGAATCTTCTCTGAATTCTTATATGCATGATTTCATATCTTTGCAAGTCTCTTCGAGTTATTGGTTTGGTTTGGCCAACTAGATTGGTAATTCTTGCAATGGGAGAAGTGCTTAGTTTTGGGTTCAATCTTGCGGTGTCACTACTGGAAACAGGGAATTTGCCATCAGTCAGCTCTTTGCCGTCTACCAGCGGATGGCAAAGAACGTCTTTGCCATCTGCTTACAAAAAACAGATGGCAAAGAACTGACAGATGGCAAAGAACCTGGTTGCCATCAGCCAATTCTTTGCCATCTGCCAGCAGATGGCAACGAATCTTTGCCGTCTGCTGGCAGACGGCAAAGAGGTTGGTGGGGTCCAGCGGACGACGGCGTTGTAACGGCGCACTAGGCCCACCTCTTTGCCATCAGCCAGCAGATGGCAAAGCCCCACCTTTTTGCCATCAGCCAGCAGATGGCAAAGCCCCACCTCTTTGCCATCAGCCAGCAGATGGCAAAGTTCTTTGCCATCTGCTGGCTGATGGCAAAGAGGTGGGGCTATCTCCCCTCTCTCCCAGCCCGGCCCCACACCCCTCTCTCTCTCTCCCTCTCTCTCCCAGCCCGCCACCGAACCCAATCGAGAGCAGCAGCCGGCCGCCGGATCTCCTCGCTAGGGTTCGCCGCCGCCAGCTCCTGCAGCCGGACTCCGGCAACCTTCCAGCCACCGCCGTCGCCCGGAGCTCCATCCCCGCCGCCTGGAGATCCATTCCCGCCGCCCGTCGCAGGTAATACTCTCTTCCCCTTCTCTCTTCCCCTTCGTTCCTCCCTCCTCCCCTTCGTCTCTCCCTCCTCCCCTTCTTCTCTGCCTGGCTGGGCGGAGCACCGCCGGCTGGCCGGCGTACCGGCTCCATCCTCCCCGCCCCCCGCCCTCCCGCCCCAACCCCCTCACAGGGGCCGCCCCTCCCCATCCCATGCCGGACAGGGTCGGCCGGCCGGTGTCCCAGATCCGGCAGGAACCCCCACCCTAGTGCACCGGCCCCCTTCCTCCTCCCTCCTCCTTCCCCACCCCCTTCCCCACCCTAGTGCACCGGCCAGGGTCTGGTCCCCTTCTGGTTGCTTGTGCTTTAGAAAAGACACAAGTTTAGAAGAGAAAGTAGTCCTCCTTGTGAATGTTCAGAAGAAGAAAAGGAAGAGAGAGGACAATTGTTGCTTGTGCTTCAGAAAAGCATCAGCTGTTGTTTGTTGTATTCAATTTAGTTTAGTTAAATTCAGATTTGTAGAAGAGACATAAGTTTAGCTCAACCAATTTAGTTTATTTCTTTTGTTTGTTGTTCCGTTTGCAAGTTTTATCAATCATAGGTGTTTGCATAAATAGATAATATACAACAACAATAATGCGGTGATTGCATCTGATTTGCTGCCTACACAACTAGGCAATTCAAGATCACCTTGGAAAGACTGTCTGCTTATGTAACTGAAACCATATTTCTTTTGGGGGGAAACTGGAACTGAAGTTTGTATGTTGAAATAATCAGTTTGAAACATCACAAGATAAACACACTCATTAGTAACATGTTAACAGAGTAGTGTACTACAATGTCTCCACAGAGACTTCAAATCTCGAGTGTAGAACCTGAATTCATTAATACTCCCTCCGTTCCTAAATATAAGTCTTTTTAGAGATTCCACTGTTGAACTACATACTTTAGAGTGTATATAGACATACTTTAGAATCAAGATTCATCCATTTTGCTCCGTATGTAGTCCCCTGTTGAAATGTCTAAAAAGACTTATATTTAGGAACGGAGGGAGTAGATACTAACGGGTGCAATTGTGGTTATGGATTATTGACCGTCTACTGCTGATTTGTATTGCACTTGCACTGAGTGGTTGTGAGCCTGATTAACACGCTGAAAGTTGAACATACCATTTATCTCCTCCTTAATTAATATAACTCAGCAAACTGGATTCATAAACTCAAATAATATCTGTTTGGTGAACCAGGGCAGCATATACTCTGTACTTTGCATACATACACAGCTGGGAAATGACAGATGTAGTCGGTTCCAAGTTATAACTAATGCCTAGAACAAGCAGAAAGTAATTGATTTAGCCCTTGGATGGGCAAAGACAGATAGGCAGGGGCTCCTGCAACTTGACATTGGATGCCACAAGCCAGGGAGGGTGCGCCATTACTAACATCTCACACACACACAAACACACACACCACCACACACACACAAACACCCCCCCCCCCCCCCCCGTGGATCGCCTTTTCAGTTTAAAAATAAATAGAAGAAAATGATAAAAAATTCAAATTTAAAAATCCTTCGAGATGCCCATGTGTTATGTGTTCTAGTTGTTAGGAAAATTAACAAACATGAATTTTGAATTTTTTTGCAAAAGGTCGCCGTGTTTCGGTAAAATGGCCGTAACTTTTGCATACGACCTCCGATGAAAAAGTTTTTTATATGAAAAAGCATCTACTCGAAAAGTTACATCCGAATTCAACGGGCTATGCCCATTATCGATTTTTTAGAATCCTCAAAAACCTAACAGAAAAAAAGTTACGATGCTTTTAAGATCTGGAGGCAAAAAAATAAAAAAAATAAAAAAAGTTAGCAATGGCGCACCAGTGCATAGTGCGCCACTACTATTTTCCCGCCTTCAAAATTCAAAAAAATTTAAAAATAGTAATGGCGCACCACACCTAGGTGCGCCACTGCTATTTTTTTGACTCATTACCTAGGGTCATTACAGACAATTCACAGTCAAATCTACAGTTTCACAGCTGTTTCATCCAAACAGCTTCCAGCTTCTCCACAGCTGAAAGTTCACAACAGCTTTTTCACAGCTCACAGCTCACAGCAGCTGTTACAGAATCTGCAGCTCAACCAAACACAGCCTTAGACTTCGAAAAACACATGCATGCAGCCAAGATTTAGGATATGCTTATAGATGTTTTGAGGATCATGTAGCAGGCTTTTCTTTACAGTCCACTTTTGCCGGATAGAATTTATCTTTGTCCTTTTGACACCACGATACCCAAACAAGACACCCCCGACCCCCGACACCTCTTCGGCCTCCTGTTGACGGAAAAGGTGCTTTTCGGCCTTCCAGAGGCCGACGGGGTCATATATTTGTGAATTATGAGTTAGGTCATATATTTTCCGATTTTGTTATGAAAAACATCATATATATATTTGTGTTGATCGGGTGGATTTAAATGTGCAGTTGTTTCGTCGCTGTGAGGGTATGGTGTTCGACGACCTCCCCGTGCGTTCGACGAGCTCCGCCCCTGCGTTCGTGGGTGAGCACAAATGACATCTCCTCCTCTCCCTCTTCATTTGCTCTGTTCCGGTCTTTGTGCCGATGAAACTTGCTAGCTATAGGTGTCTTCAATCATCAGTATGCGTGACCACTATGCGTCTCCCATTCGAAAGGGTTACATCTATAAATATGCATTCATTTGCATATTTATAACCGTGATTCTTTCGAATTGTCCAGCGTTATCCATGGACAGCCCGAGTATGTGTAGATTGGGTTCGTTTTCCCATATGCTCTGCTCCGGATCCGATGCAGAATTTCGTCAGTGCCTCCCTGTTGTTCTCCGGGTACACATCCTCTCTGCTTATTGCCGAGACGTGTATCAGGAGAACAGCGGGGAGGTGCTGCCGAAATTTTGCGTCGGATCCGGAGCAGAGCATGGGAAAACGAACCCAATCTACACATACTCGGGTGGGATTAGGACCTATCTTTACCTACTAGCGTCTAGGTTGCATGGACGTAATAAAACTGACAAACTCTATTAACTGATGAATATGGTTTGCTGAATTATGTATATATTTCTTGTGTGTCCAGTAGCTAGGCAAGATGAGTGATCGTGCGTAGATGTACACCGGTCACACTAGTCAGAAAGACATGACCCATGAATGGATAAGAAAAACCAAGGGGTTTCTGAGAGCCGCATTTGCAAATGGACAGCAAACAACCTGGTGCCCCTGTGTCGATTGCGACAACTATCATAAGAGGTCAGAGTTTGAAATGATCAAACACCTGCAGAAGTGGGGTTTTACCCCTACGTTGTGTTTTCTCCTTTGATTGGCAACCCTAGTGATTGTACTAATCCGTGTTTTCTTATTTGATTGCAGACCTTCTACAGGTGTGCTGAGGGACAGGAGGAGGCCGCGGCTCGGGTTATCGACAACGAGTGCAGGCTCCTACTTGGAAACTTTCGGCACGAGGCTCGGACGCAGGCTGTTCGAGACTACTTCGCCTCGACTGGTATTAGGAGGAAAAAAGAGAAGTGTCGCGTCAAGTATCTCAGTAAGGAGAAGTACATGAAGGTAATTACCTATTCTTAAGGCCTTGTACTTAGTTCCTTGATTTGATTCGTAGGCGTAGCGCTCAAATTTCTCTTGCTTAACTTAGGTGCCCCCGAGATGGTGTGCGGATAGGATGGACTGTTGGGAGGCGTTGGTGGATGAGTGGTGCACTACCCAATGGCGCTCCGTCCACGACACTGCAAAGGACAAGCGTGCCAAAATGAAAGGTGTCCCACACCATCTAGGCAGCGTCAACCTACGTCAGTTCGGGGAAAACTGGGTATGTGTTTTGCTTCATGATTCATGCAAATTCATTCTTCATGCTAGCTTGAGCTCTTAACTAATACTCTGTTCCTCTCTTTTAGGCGCGACACAACAAGGCTCCAGTGCCAGAGCTGTTCGACCTCTATGCCATGTCCAATACTGCCTCGTACAAGAAGGCCAAGTCATTCTCTGAGTCTGACCTCGATGATCCAGAGAAATTCAGCAACCGCGCCTCCCACCACAAGCTTGTGAGGTACAGAGACGAGGGGAAGGCGAGGAAAGGGCCGGACTTTAACCCGAGCCAGCAACCTCTTGATCCAGAGCTGGTGATGATATCTGGTGGCGGGAGGCACCATGGCTCGTTAGCCATTGGGGATGGACTGATACGTTGTACTAGCACTCTCCCGCAGATCAAGAAGCGCCAGACCAGCTCCGATCCTGAGATAAGGCCTCGTGCACTGCCAATGGAGCTCGAATTCCAGGTTAGTTATACGGACTCAGATACCTTTCCTCCATTACATTGTGTGTGCGGCCGTCGATGATTACAATGCTAACGAGGAGTGGTGTTGCAGACTTCTATTGAGAAAGAGAGAGCGAAGACCGAGGAGCTTCTGGCGGAGAGGGAGAGGGAGATGGAGGACAGGACGGCTAAGCTGTTGGAGGAGGAGAGGAACCGGAATGACGCGCAGAACCGGGCCTTATACGAGCTCTTCGTGGTAAGTTTCTTCTGCATATTAGCCAAATCATGCACGTAATGTTCCTTTCATTACTAACTAATATGACTGACTCGTGAAAACCAAATGTGCAGACCATGTGCCAGGGCAACGGTCAGACCCCTCCGCCGATGCCAGTCATTGCTCCGGCGGACACGGTGAGTTTCATTTCAATGGAGATTACTTACTAGTCTTCACATTTGAGTTGCATCATGCTAACGATACATTGGAAATAATCTTTGGTGCAGCATAACTCCCGACAAGCATCGACCGATCCTTCTCCGTCTGCCACTGGCGCGACCGGTCCTACACCTACACATACACCTCCGTGATGACGGTAAGTTTTCCCAAGTGTTTTGCTTAATAGAGTTTTGTTGTGATGCCATGTTGTATCTACACATATCGTGCATAATGTGTGTATGTTTGAAATGCATTGTATGTGTGGGATTCGACACCTAGTCGTGTGCCTTTGGTAGCCTTCCATACAGGGAAATGCCTCCTAGTGCTTCCACTGAGCCATGGTAGTTCGCTACTGCTCCGGAACACATGGATTGACCGGCATGTGTCCTTCTTTGCTCATGTGTCTGTCCCTACGGGGAAATGTCACGCGGTGTATCACCGAAGTCCTTGTAGCTTGCTACGACTTGGTTGCACTCGCTGATGACCGACACGTGCATTGCTGGGTCATGTATGCTTGTCCCTGTACATTTGTGCCACCTTGGTTCTATGACTAGTCATGTCGGCCCGGGTTCTAAATGACTTCATATGCTTAGCTAGCTTCAAAATGACATAATAACCTTACTTAGCTCCAAAATGACCTATTTAACCTAGGATAGCTCTAAAATGACCTATACTTAGCATTTTTTCCTCCAAAATGACTCAATATGCTTAGCTAGCTCAAAAATGACATAATAAGCTTAATTAGCTCCAAAATGACCTATTTAACCTAGGATAGCTCTAAAATGACCTATACTTAGCATTTTTTCCTCCAAAATGACTTAATATGCTTAGCTAGCTTAAAAATGACCTATTTAACCTAGGATAGCTCTAAAATGACCTATACTTAGCATCTTTTCCTCCAAAATGACTTAATATGCTTAGCTAGCTCTAAAATGACATAATATGCTTAAGAAATGACATATTTTAGCTCCTAAATGACTTCATATGCTTAGCTAGCTCCAAAATGACATAATAACCTTACTTAGCTCCAAAATGACCTATTTAACCTAGGATAGCTCTAAAATGACCTATACTTAGCATTTTTTCCTCCAAAATGACTCAATATGCTTAGCTAGCTCAAAAATGACATAATAAGCTTAATTAGCTCCAAAATGACCTATTTAACCTAGGATAGCTCTGAAATGACCTATACTTAGCATTTTTTTCCTCCAAAATGACTTAATATGCTTAGCTAGCTTAAAAATGACCTATTTAACCTAGGATAGCTCTAAAATGACCTATGTACTTAGCATCTTTTCCTCCAAAATGACTTAATATGCTTAGCTAGCTCTAAAATGACATAATATGCTTAAGAAATGACATATTTTAGCTCCTAAATGACTTCATATGCTTAGCTAGCTCCAAAATGACATAATAACCTTACTTAGCTCTAAAATGACCTATTTAACCTAGGATAGCTCTAAAATGACCTATACTTAGCATTTTTTCCTCCAAAATGACTCAATATGCTTAGCTAGCTCAAAAATGACATAATAAGCTTAATTAGCTCCAAAATGACCTATTTAACCTAGGATAGCTCTAAAATGACCTATACTTAGCATTTTATCCTCTAAAATGACTTAATATGCTTAGCTAGCTTAAAAATGACCTATTTAACCTAGGATAGCTCTAAAATGACCTATACTTAGCATCTTTTCCTCCAAAATGACTTAATATGCTTAGCTAGCTCTAAAATGACATAATATGCTTAAGAAATGACATATTTTAGCTCCTAAATGACTTCATATGCTTAGTTAGCTCCAAAATGACATAATAACCTTAGTTAGCTCCAAAATGACCTTACTTAGCATTTTTTACACCTAAATGACTTAGTATGCTTAGCTAGCTCCAAAATGACATAATAATCATACTTAGCTCCAAAATGACATATTTTACAGATATAAGTTGCATCATAATAGTCTTCACATTTTAGTTGCATCATCATAATCTTCTTCTTCTAGTCTTTTTCTTCTAACTTTCTTCTTTCCCATTTTGCAGATTTGCTCTAGATCACGGAAGCTTGGGTTGATGGAGTGCTTGTCTTTAGTTTTTTTTTTTGACTTTGTGAAACTTGCTACCTATGGATGAAACTGTGTAATATTGATGAAACTATGTATATGTATGGATGAAACTTGCTACTATTGGTAACATGTGTTGGATATGTGTTCATGGATGTGTTGGATATATATGTGTTCATGACTATTGGTAATATGTGTTGAATATGCTATATTGGTTATATATATATATGTGTGTGTGTTTGATTTTCTGTGAAGATGAATTGATATAAGAAAAAACAAAATTAAATGGGGCAATATAAGCACTTTGCCATCTGCTGGCAGATGGCAAAGAGGCCACGTGTCAGCTACCTGTCCGAACGGGGAAGGGCCTATTTGGTCTCTTTGCCATCTGCTGGCAGATGGCAAAGGCTGCAGAATCTTTGCCATCTGCTGGCAGACGGCAAAGCACGCCGTTAGCCTTCTAACGTGGCTAACCCCGTTCAGAGGCTTTGCCATCTGCCAGCTGATGGCAAAGGCTGCAGGCTCTTTGCCATCTGCTAGCAGACGGCAAAGTAGCCTTTCCCGGCTGGGTTTCAGCCAAACTGTTTGCCGTCTGCTGGCAGATGGCAAAGCCTTTGACATCCGCCGACCATGCCTTTGCCATCTGCCATGACAGATGGCAAATTGGCTGATTCCTGTAGTGTGTCCTCACCCAGTGACAAAGTAGGGGTAGCGAGGCACGTATTGTATTGTTGCCATCGAGGATAAAAAGATGGGGTTTTCATCATATTGCTTGAGTTTATCCCTCTACATCATGTCATCTTACCTAATGCGTTACTCTGTTCTTCATGAACTTAATACTCTAGATGCAGGCAGGAGTCGGTCGATGTGTGGAGTAATAGTAGTAGATGCAGAATCGTTTCGGTCTACTTGACACGGACGTGATGCCTATATGCATATTCGTTGCCTTGGATATCTTCATAATTATTCGATTTTCTATCAATTGCTCGACAGTAATTTGTTCACCCAATGTATTATTTTCCTTCATGAGAGAAGCCTCTAGTGAAACCTATGGCCCCCGGGTCTATTTTCCATCTATTATTTTCAGATCTAAAACCAAAAATACCAAAAATACCTTGCTGCATTCTTTTTACTTTTGTTTTACTTTACTTTCAAGCAATCATATCTATCTATCTCTATCAGATCTCATCCTTGCAAGTAACCGTGAAGGGATTGACAACCCCTTTATTGCGTTGGGTGCAAGTGTTTGATTATTTGTGTAGGTACACCTATTGGGGACTTGCTTGTATCTCCTACTGGATTGATACCTTGGTTCTCAACAACTGAGGGAAATACTTATCTACTTTGCCGCATCACCCTTTCCTCTTCAAGGGAAAACCAACGCATGCTCAAGAAGTAGCAAGAAGGATTTCTGGCACCGTTGCCGGGGAGATACATAGCAAGTCAAGACAGGAACTCTCCCGTCAACTTGTCAATTTCTGACGTGGTTGCCGGGGAGATCTACATCAAGCCTACCAAGTACCCATCACAAACTCATCTCTTGCATTTACATTATTTGCCATTTGCCTCTCGTTTTCCTCTCCCCCACTTCACCGATTTGCCGTTTTATTCGCCTTTTTCTTGCCGGATCTCTTTTTGTCTACTTGAGTTACCATGTGCCTTCTATTTGCTTGCATCCTTGCTTGCTAAAAATCTATTGATATGGATCCTCACCCACTTGCTAATCTTTTCAAGAGATCCAATTGTGATGAATCAATTGCTAGTGAGTTGAGTGTACTTGATTATCTCTATAAAGTTTTGCTTGAGATTCGTGAATCTGAAAATTGTGATGAAGTGATTCATGATGTTTCCTTGAATGAAAAGCATGATTGCAATGATATTGTTATAAATTCTATTAATATCAATTGTGCTAATGATATGCAAACCCACAAGCTTGGGGATGCTATATTTGATGAGTTTGCCATGACCACTACTTATTGCAATGATCATGATTGGGGTGATAATGCTTCTTATGATCTTGATAATTTATTTAATACTCATGATGAATATGATATTGAAAGTGGGTTTGGAAGAGTGTCAACTTTAGGCATTATTGATCCCACTGTTTTGGAGAGTGTTCAATCTTATGAAATTTTTGATAAAAGTGGGTTTGGAGAGGTCATGACTTTAGTTAATGATAACCCCACTATTTTGGAAGAGTGTCAACTTTGCATGCATGTGGATCATGAAGAGAAAATTTTATATGATAGTTATATTGTTGAATTCCTTCATGATGCTACTGAAATTTATTATGAGGGAGGAACATATGCTTGTAGGAATTGCAATAATATCAAGGTTTCTCTCTATGTGTTTAAAGTTTTGAAGTTATGCTTGTTCTGCCTTCCTATGCTAGTTGATTCTTGTTCCCATAAATTGTTTGCTCACAAAATCACTATGCATAGGAAGTCGGTTAGACTTAAATATTTTTTTCATGCTATTCATGATGCTCTTTTGCATATCTCAATTACTACTTTTTAAGTGAGCATCATTGAAATTGTTATGCCTAGCTAGGGGCGTAAAACAATAGCGCTTGTTGGGAGGCAACCCAATTTTATTTTTATGCCTTTGTTTTTGCTTTTGTTTTTGAGTGTTTCACACATTATTACCTCTGTAATAATTGTGTTTTCTTGTTTAAATTAGTGTTTGAGCCAAGTAAGACCTTTGGGATGGTCTACGGTGTTTGCAATTTGATTTTGCTGAAAAACAGAAACTTTTGCTCTCAGTCCAGGAATTTTGTAAATTCACTGGAACGTACTTTTGATCTTAAATTTTTACACAAGATTTATATACAAATTAAACTGATTGTCCTAATTTTTCAGAATTTTTGGAGTTACAGAAGTATTCGAAGTCTATAGATTGCCACAGACTGTTCTGTTTTAAACAGATTCTGTTTTCTTTGTGTTGTTTGCTTATTTTGATGTATCTATGGGTTGTATCGGGGGGTAAGAATCATGGAGAAGTTAGAATACAGTAGATATTACACCAATATAAATAAAGAATGAGTTCACAACAGTACCTAAAGTGGTGATTTATTTTTTCTTATACTAACGGATCCCATGAGTTTTCTGTTGAGTTTTGTGTTGTGAAGTTTTCAAGTTTTGGGTAAAGATTTGATGGACTATGGAATAAGGAGTGGCAAGAGCCTAAGCTTGGGGATGCCCAAGGCACCCCAAGCCATATTCAAGGCCTAAGCTTGGGGATGCCCCGGAAGGCATCCCCTCTTTCGTCTTCAATCCATCGGTAAATTTACTTGAGGCTATATTTTTATTCACCACATGATATGTGTTTTGCTTGGAGCGTCTTGTATGATATGAGTCTTTGCTTTTTAGTTTGCCACAATCATCCTTGCTGCACACATCTTTTGAGAGAGACACGCTGAATCGTGAATTTATTAGAATACTCTATATGCTTCACTTATATCTTTTGAGCTAGGCAATGTTGCTCTAGTACTTCACTTATATCTTTTTAGAGCACGGTGGTGTTTTATTTATAGAAATTATTGAACTCTCGTACTTCACTTATATTATTTTGAGAGTTTCTTTAAAACAGCATGGTAATTGGTTTAGGTTGTGAATTTAGTCCTAATATAATGGGCATCCAAGAGGGATATAATAAAAACTTTCATATTAAGTGCATTGGGTACCATGAGAAGTTTGATTCCTTGCATATAGTTTTGAGATAATGAAGATGGTAATATGAGAGTCATGCTAGTGAGTAGTTGTGAATTGGAAGAATACTTGTGTTGAAGTTTGTGATTCCCGTAGCATGCACGTATGGTGAACCATTATGTAACGAAGTCGGAGCATGATTTGTTTAATGATTGTCAACCTTTGTGTGAGGGTCGGGAGCGCGCGATGGTTAACTCCTACCAACCTCTCCCCTAGGAGCATGCGTCTAATGCTTTGTTTCGATAACTAATAGACTTTTGCAATAAGTATGTGAGTTCTTTATGTCTAATGTTGAGTCCATGGATTATACGCACTCTCACCCTTCCACCATTGATAGCCTCTCTAGTACCGCGCAACTCTCGCCGGTGCATCAAACCCACCTTCCTCAAAACAGCCACCATATATTTTCCTCAAAACAGCCACCATATCTACCTATTATGGCATTTCCATAGCCATTCCGAGATATATTGCCATGCAACTTCCACCGTTCCGTTTTTCATGACATGCACCATCACTTTCATATTGCATATAGAGTCATATTTTGTCATAGGTATCGAGTTGTAATTTTCCTTTTGAGTTGTAAGTAAATAAAAGTGTGATGATTTTCATTATTAGAGCATTGTCCCATGAGAGAAAAGGATGATGGAAGCTATGAATCCCTCACAAGTTGGGATGAGTCTCCGGACTTTACAAATAATAAAAGAGGCCAGCGAAGCCCAAATAAAAAAAAAAGAGGCCAAAGATGCCCACCAAAATAAAAATAAAAAAAGAAGAAGAAGAAAAAATGAGAGAAAGAGAGAAGGGACAATTGCTACTATCTTTTTCCACACTTGTGCTTCAAAGTAGCACCATGATCTTCATGATGGAGAGTCTCCTATTTTGTCACTTTCATATAGCTAGTGGAATTTTTCATATGCACAACCACTTAGTTTTCTTTTTGAGCTTTCATACACTTATAGCTCTAGTGCATTTGTTGCATGGCAATCCCTACTCACTCACATTGATATCTATTGATGGGCATCTCCATAGCCCGTTGATACGCCTAGTTGATGTGAGACTATCTTCTCCTTTTCCCTTGCAACCTCCACCATATTCTATTCCACCTATAGTGCTATATCCATGGCTCACGCTCATGTATTGCGTGAGAGTTGAAAAGGTTTGAGAACATTAAAAGTGTGAAACAATTGCTTGGCTTGTTCATCGGGGTTGTGCATGATTTAGATACTTTGTGTGGGGAAGATGGAGCATAGCCAGACCATATGATTTTGTAGGGATAACTTTCTAAGGCCATGTTATTTTGAAAGGACGCAATTGCCTTGTTGGTGTGCTCGAAGTATTACTGTTTTTATGTCAATATTAGACTTTTGTTTTGAATCTTACGGATCTGAATATTCATGCCACAATTAAGAATATTACATGGATAAATATGTTAGGTAGCATTCCACATCAAAAATTCTATTTTTATCATTTACCTACTCGAGGACGAGCAGGAATTAAGCTTGGGGATGCTTGATACGTCTCCAACGTATCTATAATTTTTTATTGTTCCATGCTATTATATTATCTATTTTGGATGTTTTATATGCATTAATATGCTATTTTATATTATTTTTGGGACTAACCTATTAATCTAGAGCCTAGTGCCAGTTTCTGTTTTTTCCATGTTTTTGAGTATTGCAGATAAGGAATATTAAACGGAGTCCAAACGGAATAAAATCTTCGGAATAATTTTTCTTGGACCAGAAGCAACCCAGAAGACTTGGAGATGAAGGCAGGAGAGCCGCCGTGTGGCGACAAGCCACAAGGGTGCGCCCTAGGGGGGGCGCCCCCTGGCTTGTGGCCCCACGGCATCCCCCCTAACCCTATTCTTTGGCCTATAAATTCACAAATATTCCCTGGATACCAAAAAGAGCCACGAAAATACTTTTCCGCCGCCGGAAGCCTCTGTTCCCGTGAGATCCAATCTTGGAGCCTTTTCCGGTAATCTGCCGGAGGGGGAATCGATCACGGAGGGCATCTACATCAACTCCATTGCCCCTCCGATGATGCGTGAGTAGTTTACCACAGACCTTCGGGTCCATAGCTAGTAGCTAGATGGCTTCTTCTCTCTCTTTGTTCTTCAATACCATGTTCTTCATGATCTTCATGGAGATCTATCCGATGTAATAGTCTTTTGCGGTGTGTTTGTCAAGATCCGATGAATTGTGGGTTTATGTTCAGCTTATCTATGAATATTATTTGAATCTTCTCTGAATTATTATATGCATGATTTCATATGTTTGCAAGTCTCTTCGAGTTATTGGTTTGGTTTGGCCAACTAGATTGGTAATTCTTGCAATGGGAGAAGTGCTTAGTTTTGGGTTCAATCTTGCGGTGTCCTCACCCAGTGACAAAGTAGGGGTAGCGAGGCACGTATTGTATTGTTGCCATCGAGGATAAAAAGATGGGGTTTTCATCATATTGCTTGAGTTTATCCCTCTACATCATGTCATCTTACCTAATGCGTTACTCTGTTCTTCATGAACTTAATACTCTAGATGCAGGTAGGAGTCGGTCGATGTGTGGAGTAATAGTAGTAGATGCAGAATCGTTTCGGTCTACTTGACGCGGACGTGATGCCTATATGCATAATCATTGCCTTGGATATCTTCATAATTATTCGCTTTTCTATCAATTGCTCGACAGTAATTTGTTCACCCACCGTATTATTTTCCTTCATGAGAGAAGCCTCTAGTGAAACCTATGCCCCCCGGGTCTATTTTCCATCTATTATTTTCAGATCTAAAACCAAAAATACCAAAAATACCTTGTTGCATTCTTTTTACTTTTGTTTTACTTTACTTTCAAGCAATCATATCTATCTATCTCTATCAGATCTCATCCTTGCAAGTAACCGTGAAGGGATTGACAACCCCTTTATTGCGTTGGGTGCAAGTGTTTGATTATTTGTGTAGGTACACCTATTGGGGACTTGCTTGTATCTCCTACTGGATTGATACCTTGGTTCTCAACAACTGAGGGAAATACTTATCTACTTTGCTGCATCACCCTTTCCTCTTCAAGGGAAAACCAACGCATGCTCAAGAAGTAGCAGTGGGCGTGAGCGTCCGGTGGGTGGGGGCGGCTGCCGGTGGGCGTCGGGTCGGGGCGGGAGCGGCCGGAGGGAGAGAGAGGGTGGCAGCCCGGTGGTGGGGGCGGGATGGAGACACGGGAGAGTGAGGGGGATGGAGGTGGATCCGGCCATTATGGGGGCGGGCTCTTTGCCGTCTGCTAGCAGACGGCAAAGAGGGGGGGCGGGGGGGCCCGCCGTGACCATTAGGGGGACATCCTCTTTGCCGTCCGCTAGCGGACGGCAAAGAGGGGGGAGGCAGACGGCAAATCTTACCCGACGGCAACGATGTACCCAGGGTGCGGTGGGGCCCGCCCGTGACCTTTGCCGTCTGCGTGCCCAATCTTTGCCGTCCGCTAGCCGACGGCAAAGGGTGGGCTGATGGCAAAGACTTTCTTTGCCGTCTGCCCACCCTTTGCCGTCCGTTTTCTGCAAGCTGATGGCAAAGGCTTTCTTTGCCGTCCGCAAGCAGACGGCAAAGACATGGCGGACGGCAAATGATCTGATTCCAGTAGTGCTTCTCTCATGAGTATAGCACACGGTGGGTGAACAAATTACTGTTGGGCAATTGATAGAAGATCAAATAATCATGATGATATCCAAGGCGATGATCATTATATAGGCATCACGTCCAAGATAGGTAGACCGACTCCTGCCTGCATCTACCTCTATTACTCCACACATCGACTGTTATCCAGCATGCATCTAGTGTATTTAGTTCATGGAAAAACGGAGTAATGCAATAAGAACGATGACATGATGTAGGCAAGATCTATTCATGTAGGAATAGACCCCATCTTGTTATTCTTAATGGCAACTATACATGCGTGTCTTGCTGCCCCTTCTGTCACTCGAAAGGACACCGCAAGATCGAACCCATCACAAATCACCTCTTCCCATGGCAAGAAAAATTGATCTAGTCGGCCTAACTAAACCAAAGATTCGAAGAAGAAATACGAGGCTATAAGCAATCATGCATATAAGAGATCAAAGAAGATGCATATAAGAGATCAAAGAAGACTCAAATAATATCCATGGATAGAAACTGATCATGAACTCAAAATTCATCGGATCCCAACAAACACACCGCAAAAGTTTACATCAAATAGATCTCCAAGAGACCATTGTATTAAGAATCATAGGAGAGAGAGAGGAAGCCATCTAGCTACTGCCTACGGGCCCGTAGGTCTATGGTGGACTACTCACGTATCATCGGAGAGGCACCTATGAAGAAGATGAACCCCTCCATGATGGTGTTTAGATTGGATCTCGCGGTACTGGAACTTGCGGTGGCTGGAATTGTGTTTCATCGACTCCCCCAGGGTTTTTGGAATATTTGGGAATTTATAGGCGTCAGAGGCGATGCAGAGGGGCACCGTGGAGGGCACAACCCATCAGGGCGTGCCGGGGGGCCCATGGCACGCCCTGGTGGGTTGTGCGCCCCACAGCCCACCTTCCTGGCTCTTCTTTGGCCCACTCGGTGTCTTCTGGTCCAGAAAAAATCTCCAAAAAGTTTCGTCGCGATTGGACTCCGTTTGGTTCTGCGAAGTAAAAAACAAGTAAAAACAACAACTGGAACTTTGGCACTATGTCAATAGGTTAGTCCCAAAAATGATATAAAGTTGTTATAAAATGATTGTAAAACATCCAAGAATGATGATATAACAGCATGGAACAAGCAAAAATTATAGCTACGTTGGAGACGTGTCAGCATCCCCAAGCTTAATTCCTACTCTTCCTCGAGTAGGTAAATGATAAAAACAGATTTTTTTATGTGGAATGATGCCTAACATGTTCATCATATTCTTTTATTTTGTATAGCATGGACATTTGGACTTATAGATGATTCAGAGCAATAGTCTAGTTTTAACATAATGACTTCAATACTCAAGCATGCCAACAAGCAACCATGTCCTTCAAAATATCAACACTAAAGAAAGTTATCCCTAGCCCATCATGCTCAATCATTGATCCATTCCTGAACACACTCAAATATTAGCTATACCCAATGCTCAAGTAAGATCATAGTGCCCCCTAGTTGGTGCTTATAAGAGAAGATGGAGACTCAAAGTAAAAATAAAAATTGCATAAAGTAAATAGATAGGCCCTTCACAGAGGGAAGTAGGGATTTGTAGAGGTGCCAGAGCTCAAAATTTTAAATTGAGAGAGAAAAATATTTTGGGTGGCATGCTTTTCCTGTCAACGAAAACGACAAAGTAGCTCACAATACTTTCCATGCTAGATATATCATAGGCGGTTCCCAAACAGAAAATAAAGTTTATTCCTTTTTCCACCAAACTTTCACTTTCCATGGCAGGCCGTATCCACGGTTGCCTTCCATACCAACACTTTCCAAGGAATTTATTATTTGACAACATAAAGTAAATATTTTTTCTTTTTCATTTCGGGAATGGGCATCCCTATTACCGCCGCACTCTCGTGCAATGACAAGTGAATAAACACTCATCTTGAGAATAACACATCTAACATGGAAAAATATTGGACACTCCCCACCGTTGCATGAGCGGTACGAGCACACAAAAGAGAAAATTTATTTTGAAAATTTAGAGATGGCACATACAAATTTGCTTGGAACGGCATGGAAATACCGCATATAGGTAGGTATGGTGGACTCATAAGGCAAAACTTGGTTTAAGGATTTTGGATGCACAAGTAGTATTCCTACTTAGTACAAATGGAGGCTAGCAAATAGATTGAGAAGCAACCAAACCAAGAAACAAAAATTCACATAAGTGAGCATTGAGCATAACTAACACCGAATAATGCACCACAAGTAGGATGTAATTTCATTGCATAACTATTGACTTTCGTACTTGCATAGGGAATCACAAACCTTAACACCAATATTCCTACTCAAGCATAATTACTCACCAACATGACCCACATATTACTATCATCATGTTTCAAAACTATTACAAGGAATCAAGTTTAATTTGCCCAATGATCTTCATGAAAGTTTTTATTATATCCTCCTTGGATATCTATCACTTTGGGACTAGTTTCATATATTGCCATTGCTTTTTTGACAAGCTCAAACAAATTTAAGTGAAGCACATGAGCATAAAGATTTCATCTCTCAAAAAGATATAAGTGAAGCATGAGAGGATTTCTTCAAAATTTACTAACTCTCAAATTAATCTAAGTGGAGCATGAGAGTATTTCTACAAAAATTTCCAAGCACACCGTGCTCAAAAAGATATAAGTGAAGCACTAGAGCAATTCTATAGCTCAAAAAGTTTAAGTGAAGCATAGAGAGCAATTCTAACAAATCATGGCATAATTTTGGCTCTCCCAAATAGGTGTGTACAGAAAGGATACAAAGGAAAAACAAACAAGCAAATCAAGCAAAGATACAAGACGCTCCAAGCAAAACTCATGATATGTGACGAATAAAAATATAGCTCCAAGTAAAATACCGATGGTTGTTAGAAGAAAGAGGGGATGCCACTCGGGGGCATCCCCAAGCTTAGTTGCTTGTTACTCTTTGGATATATCATGGGGGTGCGGTATCATTCCCAAGCTTAGGCTCTTATCACTCCTTATTCCTTCATCCATCGTGATCTCACCCAAAACTTGAAAACATCAATCACACAAAACTCAACAAAATCTTTGTGTGATCCGTTAGTATAATAAAGCAAATCACTACTTTAGGTATTGTTGCAAACCCATTCATATTTTATTATTGCATTATACCTACTGTATTTTAACTTTACCATGGCTTATACCCCCCGATACAAACCATAGATTCATCAAAACAAGCACACAATGCAACGAAAACAGAATCTGTCTTAAACAGAACAGTCTGTAGTAATTTGTACTCTAACCATACTTATGTAACTCGAAAAATTCTGAAAAATTAGGAAAATGTAAGGAATTTGTATATCAACATTGTGTTAAAATTTCATCTCAATATCACGTTCCAGAAAAAACTGAAAATTCAAATACTGGATGCAAAGTTTCTGTTTCAGATTCAGCATCGCTTCTACTCATCCTATCAATCATCCTAAAGGCTATACTTGGCACAAACACTAAATAAACCATAAAAACACAATCATAACAAAGGCATAATTGTGTCAACACTCAAAAACAGAAAGGAAAAAGCGAAAATAAATTTATTCATTGGGTTGCCTCCCAACAAGCGCTATCGTTTTACGCCCCTAGCTAGGCATAACGCATAGATTCAAGTATTGTCATCCTTGGTTTTGGCCACTTTTGTGAGGGCCTTCTCGAATCCGGGGGGCTCTTTACGCTTCCCCAAATTTTTGGTAGAAGAAACCATCTTGAGATCCAAAATATTCAAACGCTTATTGCAAAGGGTAATCAAAGTATTCAAGCGATTGAGGTTCCCACTAATATGTTTGAGCGGTTCATGATATTTTTGTAACTCGACCAAGTGCTTATGTAAGTCACCCAATTTGTCGAGAATTTGAACCCCCTCTTGTGTAAAGGCAAGCCCCTTTTTTGATGGAGGAACCCCCAAAATCCCTTCCAAAACTTCATAAGCGGTGTTTGCGTCAAGTTCAATAAAATTCCCTTTAGAGGCAAAATCCAAAAGCTCTCTATGATGCAAAGCCAATCCAATGTAAAAATTTCTAAGCAAAATTTTTGCATCTCCTTTTAGATTGGAGATACGATAGGATTCCATTAGCCTATACCTGGCATCTTTCAAAATTTCCCCTTGTTTTTGTTTGAAGTATAGCACTTCAAAATCTGGTGACAAAGGGGGAGTAGTAGTGCTAGCCATAACAACAAGGCAAGAAATCCGGCGAAGAAAAAGGGCAAACGAAAAAGAGGGCGAATAAAACGGCAAATTGGTGAAGTGGGGGAGAGGAAAACGAGAGGCAAATGGCAAATAATGTAATTGCAAGGAGATGAGATTTGTGATTAGGAACCTGGTAGATGATGATGGAGTCCCCTCGGCGCCTTAGATAGGCACGTAGAAGAGACCGCTTCCTCCCCGGCAACGGCGCTAGAAATTCCTTTGACGTGGCTTGAGACTGCGTCGGTATTTCCCCAAAGAGGAAGGGATGATGTAGCACAGCGACGGTAAGTATTTTCCTCAGTTATGAAACCAAGGTTATCGAACCAGTAGGAGGATCACCACCACCCAATAAGCAGCACGTGCACACAAACAACAAATACTTGCAACCCGACGCGAAAGAGAGGTTGTCAATCTCTCTACGGTAAAAAGATAGATTAGGTAATGATAGATAGGAGAGATAGATCTCTCAAGAACACAAAATAGAAAAGGCAAATAAAATATGCAGCAATATATTTTTGGGTTTTTGGTTTTGTAGATCTGAAAACAAAGATGCAAAAAGATAGATCGGAAAGCAATATGTTGAAAAAGTAGACCCGGGGGTCGTAGGATTCACTAGTGGCTTCTCTCATGAGTATAGCACACGGTGGATGAGCAAATTACTGTTGGGCAATTGATAGAAGATCAAATAATCATGAAGATATCCAAGGCGATGATCATTATATAGGCATCACGTCCAAGATAGGTAGACCGACTCCTGCCTGCATCTACCTCTATTACTCCACACATCGACCGCTATCCAGCATGCATCTAGTGTATTAAGTTCATGGAAAAACGGAGTAATGCAATAAGAACGATGACATGATGTAGGCAAGATCTATTCATGTAGGAATAGACCCCATCTTGTTATTCTTAATGGCAACTATACATGCGTGTCTTGCTGCCCCTTCTGTCACTTGAGGCTCTGGAACTTGCGGAGGCTGGATGTATTTTTCGTCGACTCCCCTAGGGTTTTCTGAATATTTGGATATTTATAGGCATCAAAGGCGGTGGAGGGGGCCCCGTGGAGGGCACAACCCATCAGGGCGGGCCGGGGCCCCCCTGGCGCGCCCTGGTGGGTTCTGGCCTCCACAACCCACCTCCCTGGCACTTCTTTGGCCCACTGGGTGTCTTCTGGTCCAAAAAAAATTTCCAAAAAGTTTCGTCGCGATTGGACTCCATTTGGTACTGATATTCTGCGAAGTAAAAAACAAGCAAAAATAGCAACTGGCACTTTGGCACTATGTCAATAGGTTAGTCACAAAAAATGATATAAAATTGCTATAAAGTGATTATAAAACATCCAAGAATGATAATATAACAGCATGGAACAAGCAAAAATTATAGATACGTTGGAAACGTATCATTCACTTGCATTAGCAACATAATGATTTAAGTGTGGAGGGCAGGAAAAAACACCTTTTTCGCTATATACAGTCCCAAAATGTATACCCTACAAGTCCTAGCTGATGCAACTGCACAAAAAATTGAAATCTACTGTATCACACTCATCTAGGTAATTGTTCGTGCATTGCAACGGGAGCGTGAATACTCTAACGATTTAACATCAGTTGTGTAACATATTTTAGTCTACAACAAACGGCTTGTTAAGAAAACAGTATTGCCCTGATCAGTAATTGTTAAGAAAATACGTTTAGATGTGTCAATGCAAACTCACATGCCATCTGCCACCACACACGCAAACACACGCGCGCGCGCACACACGCACACATCAATATTTTTTATCAGTGTCAAAGGATTTGATCATTTGCTTAAGCCAATAAGGGTGCAAAAATCCAACTATAATAGAAGAGAAAAGATATGGCAATTATTTAATTCAATACATACTGAACTGCTAAGCAAGAAAAGAAAACCTTAAGTTCAAATCCTAACCCTTTCAGTAACCTCGGTTGTTTGTTGCGTTGAATTTCTATATACTGATCACTGTAATACAAGTGGTTAATATGATGCAGTGCACGAGTTGTTGTTTCTCCGGGAATGACAGGAGCTACAGAGAAAGAAAAGGAAAAACTATAGCCTAAGATAAGATGAAACAATCTGGAAAAAAATATGCTTCCAAAGAAAGAATTTCAGATGTCCAAGCTCCAAGAATCAGAAACAAGATTGCATAATGGAGTGAGATATGATTACATGGCTGATGTTGAGACGACCGACCAGAGCTTGTAGACCAGATGGCGCTTGTGTGGTGGAAGTACGATGCCGACGAGTTCACCGTCACTTCGGAGCTCCGCATCCGCCATAGCCGGGGATCTAGAACGTCGATTCCTCGGGTTGGGAGTGGGACTCGCATCCGGCTGCCTCACAACATCTGCGGGACTCGGATCCCCTGCCGCCGCTGCAACAACAACAGCAGCAGGCGTAGGAGAAGCCACATATGTTGTCGGTGGATTCCCAGTAGCCCTGCGCATCATGCCTCCATCCGGACGCCATGGCAGTAGCACCTTGTGCTCGTCGGCTTCCTCCCTCGGAGCCCTCACCAGGGCAGGATTCCCGATACACAGCCGCCGTACCGAGGGCGAGCGAGACCACGCCCTGCGGAGGCGTCCGTGGGGATCTGTGGGATCTGCGTCGGCGGTGGCGGCGTCCGTGGGGATCATAAAGAAAAGATCAAGGTTAGGAGGAGTGGCGGAATGTTTTTTTCTTTTGTGATTATTTGTAAGGAGATAAACCAGTGGAAGGTGGGACGAAAAACAACCGGACGAAAATAAACCAGTGTACCAGGCTACCAACCCCCTTTAGGAATAGAGATTTTGTTTTGGAAGGTTATCGAGAAACATCTTATGTCTATTTTCTCGGAAGGCGGTCTCACATATATGGTATGATTTCTGAATTCTTAATTACCTATTATTTACGTGATTAAATTCAATCATCACCTGTCAAAGAAAGCACAAAACAAAATCTTCCCCTTTACTGATGGATTTGGTTTTTTAATGAGAGGCAGAAAAGAAACCAATGGGAGGGGACGGTGGGAGGTGGGACAAAAAATAACCGAACGAAAAAAACCCGCGTACCAAAAAAAACCCGCGTACTAGGCTACCAACTGAGCAATTAGGAGTAGAGAAAAGATCATTAGTCCTTTCAAGTGGTTTTGTCATAAACCATGAAAACAACTAGAATATGGTACAGAGATGCACTTTCAGCGTTGAACATGCGGTGGTGGCATATGCGCACAACTATGATCAAGTAAGTCATAAATTAATTTTACCATTATTGATGGTATTTTCACAGCTTTCTCCATATGTTTGTTATATTTGTCCATCTTTTGTGGCGGAGGACCTTTATGTACTCTTATGTTGAGATGCTATATTTTTATGCGTGTGTTGGGGGTGGTGGTGGTGGTGGTGGTGGGGTGGGCGATATTTTGTGCTCTTTCTTTTAAAATGATGAAACAAGCAAATCATTAGTGTCGATAAAGAAAATACAATGGCATTAATGCCACATGACCTAAATTCCCGCGCTCCACGTGTGTGTGCGCGCGCGCGCGGGGGGGGGGGGGGGCAGGGTGAGGGTGGGGGAGGGGTGCTTTTGATATTTCCAGCTCTTTGGATTTAGTCGATTAAATAAGCAAACCACTGGTCTTGATAAAGATAACACAACGCATTAATTCCAAGTGACACATATTCCCGCGCTCCATGGGCGTTGGGAGGGGCGGGAGGGGGAGGCTTTGAATATTTCCCGCTCTTTCTTTTAGTTGATGAAATTGGCAACTCGCCTGTCTCGATAAATGCATTAATTCGATGCGATGTAAATTCCCGTGCTCCATGCACCAACTATGGCAATTGACAAAATCCTAGCCACCAAGGTCCTCCATCATCGTCTGCCCTGGTTCCCGTCATCTCCGTCGGCCTGTTGGATGATAAGAGGCATGGAACACTAGATCTTTGGTTGGTATGTAGGTTAATATTTCTTATGATTGTTTCTTGTGTCCATAAAGACGATGTCTCGACGATGGAGGCTACGTCATTTGGAATGAATATCTATCGGCTTCATCTCCATCTTGGGTTGGCCTTCGACCCTTTGTAACCTATGTGAAGGAGCTAGTGGTGTTTTGGTTCTGTCTGCTTTATCTTATGGCAATCACCGTCTTCTCGCCCATAGTTTTGGCAATGAAGCATGGGTTCGATGACCCGTCGTGAAAGCAAGTGGTAACCACAATACGTCAATGGCCTAAGTTCTTCACCTCTTTGTGTGCGCGGCTCATGTGGGTACTCAAGACCTTTAGGGTTAGTCTGAGGTATGGGCTTTTGTGTGGTTGCTTTTTTTTACTGTGTGCACGAAGATGCGATTGGTGAAGTTTGAGATACGACAGACTTTTCGATGCCTTCTATGTTATTTCTTTGATCTGATGTACTCTCTCCATCAACTGTTATAAGATGTTTTGGAGGGGTTTTCAATATATACATACGGTTTAGAATTAAGTTAGATCATCTTATGTTTGTGAGCGAATGAAGTAGGATTTTCTTTTTTCTATTCTACTCCCTCCGATCCTAAATATAAGTCTTTTTAAAGATTCCACTACGGACTACAAACGGAGCAAAATGAATGAATCTGCATTCTAAAGTATGTTTATATACATCCGTATCTAATTCATAGTGGAATCTCTACGAAGACTTATATTTAGAAACGGAGGGACTATAAAAAGTCAAATGGATAGTTTAAAATTTCCCAGAGTTTCGAACAAGATCGCCCGTCCAATATTAAGGTTTTGATGTAGACAAAGGTCGGATTTTTTTGTTTTTTGTTTCAGATGTTAAACCAACCCCCAGTAGAAAAGACGCTGTTGATCGGGTGGGCGACCCTGCTCACTCGTCCACACTCCAACAAGTGGCGTTGGCATCCAGGACAAGAAAAGAAAAATAATAATTAAAATCCTTTGAGCTTCAGCTGGCTTAAAACTAGTAGTGGTAGCAGGTCAAGGACGCCAAGAAGAATCCCAGAGGTGCCACCACGTTGTTCCCTTCCCTTCCCTTCCAGACCGCAGCAGTGCATGCCTCTGATCCGGTCGTCTTCGGGTTTACGGATTAAACTAGTCCAATCTGCCGTGCCATTTTCCTCCCGGTGCCGTCGCGAGTCTGAACCGAAACGAGCGAGCCGTGCGGCCGACGCGATGGCATCTCGCCGTCCGTCCGTCCGACCGGGACGTCTCCGGAGAAAAGCCAGCCGGGGACGCCGACCTGAATCTACCACTCCTTTTGCCACAAACGGAACGGAAAATCCACACGGAGATCTATCCATCCATGGTTCTCTCTACGCCCAGACCTGCGACGCGGTCAGTCAGACGGCGCCATCGCCAGCGGGGGAGGAGCTCCGTCTCTCCCCAACGTTCACCTCCGCCATCAGGCTCGTTGCTATCCTGATTAATTACGGCCATTATACGCCTTAATGGCGAGGATTTACCAGCCTCGCCACTGACCCCAGCCGAGCCAAGCACCTTTCCTCCTTCCTTTTTATTCCCCCTCTCCATATTTCCTTCGTCTCCTCCGCCTCCGGTTCGTTCCTCCTCTCCACCAAACTCCTCCTCCCTCTTCCTCTGAAAACCGGCGCTCGCAATCCTGTCACCGTCCTCAATCCCGGTGTTCGTTCTTTGTCTTTCTTGGTCTTTCTCGCTCGCCGCCGGGAATCCCGTCCCCGTCGCAATCTGCCAGAGAGTTGATGGGAGCTGTTCCCTTCTGTCTTTGTCGTTCTCGCTCTTTTCTTCCATGAAACCGGCTCCGTCTTCCTCTTTCTCTTCCTCCTCTTCGTGAGAGTGGTTCGGTTGGTTGGTCGGCAGTTCCACCAGAAATCGCATTGCCCTGTTTCCCGATACTTTTTCCATTCAAAGAGGGATTTTTTTGTGCTTTCTTCGATTCCACGGCGAATTCTGGCGGCGGGGCCGGCGTGTCCATCGACAGCATTCCCTCCGGTCGCCGGGGAGATTGGATGGCCTCGGAGGCGGCCGTGGCGTCGGGCGCCTGCCGCGCCGCGGGCGTGTGCAAGAGGAGGAGCGGCCGGTTCGCGCGGCTGCTGGCCTACGCGCTCCTCGAGTGGATCCTCATCGCGCTGCTCCTCGCCAACGGCGTCTTCTCCTACCTCATCGCCCGCTTCGCCGCCTTCTTCGGCCTGCCGCCGCCCTGCGCGCTCTGCTCCCGCCTCGCCGTCGACAGCCTCTTCGACCACGCGCCCCAACGCCCCGGAGCCGAGCCCCTGCGCCGCGTGCTCTGCGACGGGCACGCCGCCGAGGTGTCGCGCCTCGGCTACTGCCGCGCGCACCGCCGCCTCGCCGACGCCGCCGACATGTGCGAGGACTGCGGGGCGGCGGCGCCGGGGTCCGGGAAGGCGCTGCTGTCGTGGATGAGGCGGAGCGAGCTCGGCGAGCGGGACCTCGCCTGCGCCTGCTGCGGCGTCGCGCTCGAGAGCGGCTTCTACTCGCCGCCCTTCTTGCTCCCCACGCCGCCGGCCGCGCGCGACCTCGACCAGGACGGCCACGGAGACGTGGTCTTCGTGTCCGAGGACGGCCCTGTGATCGAGCTCTTCGACGAGAAGCCATTGCTGGAGGATGATTCCATCGCTGTCATTTCAGCTCGCCGCGCTGGCATTGCCGGCAGCGTTGAGCGACCGGTGCCGCTCGAATCCATTGACTCCTTGGCCGTCGGTGTGCCTGAGCTGTCATCTGAGCCCAGCGGTGAAGGGAAAGGAGCAGTCGATCATGTGGCCGTGGAACAGGACTATGCCGACGAGGGGAAATTTTTGGTGGCCGCTGATGTTCAGCACTGTGAGTCAATTTTCTTGTATCCAATTTACCCATGCTATGGCTGCATATTTATTTACTGTACCAAACATGTCCACTGCATATCTGTTTGTTATGCCAGTCATTTCAGTAGAGTACAATAGACAGTATTATTTCTTGCAAATTGTTTTGTGACTATTCTTGAGATAGTCTTTGAGTCTTTTTATCTAGACTTCTTATTTTAGCTGATCCATCCCATGTGATATGCTAGATTTTAGCATCTGTATTGATGAAGCTTTAATGAAACTGAAGAATAACTGGAAGTGTCCTTGATAGCATGAAATGGACCTCTTATAGACATACTCTCGCTAATTGCAAGAATAACTGGGAGAATTACCTTATATGTTCTTTATATCCAATTTATGCATGCATCCGCTATAGTAATTGCCTATCTTTTCAATTGCTCCACTGCACGTTTAGTTACTTGATTAGTTATGCAAGTCATTTTTAGCAAAGTACTATTTCTTGCAAATTGTTGTGTGACTATTCTGGAGATGGTCTTTAAGTGCTCCTACCTAGACTTGGCTTTTAGCTGATCCATTCCATGAGATATGCTAGATTTTAGCATCTGTATTGATGAACCTTTGATGAAACTAAAGAAAAAACGGAAGTGTCCTTAATAGCATGAAATGGACCTCCTAACTGAATAGAAGCGATTCTTGTCATCTACGGTCCTTTTATTTGTTCCGTGCTGAACTTTGCTTATTTAACGTTAATAAGAAAACCATATTGATTTTAAATTTTACACGCAGCTCCTCAGGTGAATAATGGATTGAAAGAGATGGAGCATGGATTTGTTGTTGAAAAATCTGATGGAAACACTGAGGAGGTGCCGGTTCAACAAGCTGGGGTAAAGGATGAGTGTGACGCTATGCCAGTGGAAGGTGGGCCACATGACTTTCAGGTTTTGAACGAGAACACTGAGGAGAAGCAGATTCAACGAGCTGAGCTTAGTCGGGAATTGGATTCGATAATGACACATCCCAGGGAGCATGTCGATGAAGAATGTGAAGATGAGAGAATATCATTGGCTGAGTTGAAACAAGAATTGGACTCGGCGGCACTTGATTCTTGGGAACAAGTTACTGTGATTTCAACTGAGAACACTGAAAACCAGGTTGAACAGCCTGAGCTGATGCATTTGTCCACTTTTATGGCAGCAGGTCTTCTTGAGTCTCACGGTGTTAACGCCACCGCAGGCCAAGGTAAATGTTAAGGCTATAAGAGTTTTTTGTTTGTTTCAAGCTGTTTGCTGCGTTTTGATTTACTTGTTTAATACGATTGGCTACATTTTAAACAATCCTTGATATTTTGAACAGATGATACTGAAGTTGACCCAACTGAGTCTCTTCTACCAAGCTTGCACCAACTTTCTGATGGGCATTCAATAAGTTCGGACAAATCATCTCCTGACTGCAGCGATGTTGAAGATAAGAGGGTTTCTGATACACCAACTCATATTGAAGGCATCAGTTATTTACAGGAATCGCCAGACCCTGAAGCAGTGAGCGCTGATACCAAGTCTGTTGATTCAAGTGTTGGTAATATGTTTACTGATCTGGAAAGCGTTGAGCTGGTGACTGTTGATCAACTCAAGTCTGCTTTGGAAGCTGCTCACAAATCATTGAGTACGCTATACACAGAGCTTGAAAACGAGAGGAGTGCAGCAGCTATAGCTGCTGATGAGACCATGGCAATGATAAATCGCTTGCAAGAACAGAAAGCTGCAATGCAGATGGAGGCGATGCAGTACCAGCGGCTTATGGAAGAGCAATCAGAGTATGATCAAGAAGCACTGCAGAGGCTGAATGATCTAGTTGTAAAGAGAGATAAGGAGAGGCAAGATATGGAGAGAGAGCTCGAATTGTATCGCCACAAGATTCACCTCTATGAGGCGAAGGAGAGGAGGAAAATGTCCAGGCACAAGGCCGATGACCAGAATGGATCATCCTCAGCTTCATCAAGTGCTGAGGACAGTGATGATCTTTCCCAAAGTTTCTACGAGGGTGATGAGTCTGCCCATGGTCTGAATGGCAGCAATGGCAGCAGTCCCACTGACGTTGTTTTACATGAAACTGCTAGTCATATTGTTACACTTGATGGCTCGCTAGCTGATTGTGAGGAAGAGAGGCTCTCCATATTGGAACAGCTGAAAGTGCTAGAGGAGAGGCTTTTCGACCTCGAAGATGAAGAATCCGATAACTTGAAGATGGACAAGCATTTCACAGAAGATAACCATTTAAACGGTGCCTCAAATGGTTTCTCTGATGAGGACATCAGCTTCAAACTTCATGATAGCAGAAAAGGCGTAAGCCATGGGGGGAAGAAGCTCCTCCCTCTGTTTGATGATACCACCATGAGAAATGGGAATGGCCTCCTAACAAAGCAAGACACCGAGGCAGACCCTTCAGCAGAGGTCGTGTTGGAACTTGCCAAGGAGCAAGATAAGCTTGCGATCGCCAGTGAGATCGATCAGGTCCATGAGCGCTTGCAAGCTCTCGAGGCAGACAAGGAGTTCATAAAGCAGTGTGTGAGGTCCTTGAACAAAGGAGGCAAGGGCTTTGTTCTTCTTCAGGAGATCTTGCAGCACCTTCGGGACCTCAGAAGGATCGAGCAGCGTGCGAGGAACAACTCTGGAGAAATCTCGCCCCACTACGTGCATCCTTACACGGATTAATAAAGGTAAAGAAACGCACACTTTTGCTTATGATTTACTGGATATTCTATTGCACATGGAGTATGGTACAATCATTGTTTCTTTGTTTAGACCATAGGGGAATTAGTTTAGTGCAGCTTTTGCAAGTTCATTAATTCCGTGCTCAATGAATAGACAGAATGCTAGTAACACTTTCCGAAAGGAAGCTATGCACTCCACATTCCATTTGTATACAATACTTAAAATCTTCACCAAACTTTCCCGCCTAACAAGACCGAATTCTGGCCTCATTTCTTGCTGCTTGCAGATGAGCCGCCGAGCCCCGCGATCGTGTTCGACGCCAACACGTCATTCAAGATGAAAACACCAACATTCCGAAAAAAGAAAGTTTGTGCACCGACAACAACGAGAAAAGCGAGAGTTTGCCGACTAGCTAGCATAGTCAGGTCAGAAGCTGAGAAGCTGGGCTCTGTCTCAGGACTCGGGAGGGGAAGGAGCTCCTCCTGATTCGGCATCGCCATCGGAATTCGGACGGCGGATCGTGCCGCAACCCTGCCTTGTAAGGTTTTTTTTGGTGGACCGCTTCCCCCGCCCACGTTGTGTGGTTTAATTTGCAATCTTGTGGGGTTTGCGTTCCGAACTTTTGCTCGGTTGGTGAGCCGCCCACCCCCCCATGAGGTGTGTTTCGTGGCAGAAATCATGGCTTTGCGATTAGTTAACGTGGAACAGGCCACCGCCAGCTCTGGTTGCCAGGTAGCATAAGCATAGGATGAATGAATGAATATACAAAAAAAAGAAAAGAAAGCTGGAAAACATTTTGAGATTTTGTTTAGTCCGAGTGGGCTTCTTTTTTCGCTGTACAAATCTCATATAGTTTTATAAAAATGTGAGTGCTTGGCATGATTGTGTGATGAGGAAGAAGCGTTGCTGTGGGTCGGGCTTCGCTTTCACTTTTCTCTTTTGGCTTTGGGTTTTGGGTACTATCTAGTCTAGTATGCTGCTAGTATACTGGACCGCTAGAGCTTCCTTTTAACCTTTCGATGATGAGATCCATGGGACGGATGGACGCGGAAAGCGACGGGGTTCCGTCCGTCCGATGATTGGTTTTAGCTGCTCCCAGATCATCACATCATGGACGCGGCTCTGCGCACCGAACAATCTGTTGTTGGTTGGGGTTGGGGGTGGACCGGCCTGCCGTGCCCTACCATGTTGTGATGCAACTCTGCAATGCCCAATGCAGTGCATGAACCTTCGTTTGCAGCGGTACTAGTGCTGTGTGCTGCACATTGGACAAGAACAGCCTCTTCTCCCCTTGGATCCATCGAACGCAAACTACACTGGCGCACAGCCAGCTAGCGTCGGATGTGTCGCCGCCACTAGTACCGCATCCTACGTGCCGTCGCCAAAACGAGTCATCGCCGACGCGCCGTTGTCGCCGCTCCCGTGCCCCGAAGCCTTCGATTGCGAAGGGTCGAGCGGTGAGGTTCGCGAGCTGGGTCGCATGGGAAGGCCGGTCGAGCTGATGCGAGGGGGACGCTTGCTTTGGGGTTCAAGCACGGGTGGGATTGATGGAGCAGGCCACGGCTCGTTCCTGCCTCCTAGACTAGTACTGTGCGTGGAGTGGTGCTGGTTGATGGTTCGGTTTTGTTCCCATGACCTCCTTGAATGTCCAAACACCCTGAAACTTTGCACGAACATCACTTTTGAGCATCTTGGATGGCAATTTATTCCTTGTATTTTTTGAAAATTTCCACTGTTTTTATTTTATTTTTTGCGTCCAACTTAACAATAGTGTCGCAATTTATGGTGTAGGGTATCTTCGTCCGGGTGAGTCGGTTTGATAACACTTATCATCATGAAAAATAAGTAAAATCAAATGAAGACCATGAGAAAAAAAAACCTGACAAAAGCCCAGCCAAAGCAAAGAAATATTATTAAAAAAATATCATGAAAGGAGAAAAAAAATGGACTCATGGAAATCGGAAGTTCCCAACTGTTCAACGTCAATTAGGAGAGCCCTGAAAGAGTCGAAGATGAGGGTAAGAGAGATGGATCAACAATCATGCTTCCTTTTATTGCAGTGTCTTGGTACCTAGGGCTGGTAACTCTAACCAGCCACAATAGTTTCATTTTATTAGTCTGTACATTTTTTTTGTAGCACCGTGAAACTATTTTTTTTGTTGCAAAATGTTGCTGTGTTTATTAAGGGCACCAAATATATATAATATGAAGATATCTTCCATCATGAAACTACTCCCTCTGTCCCATAATATAAGAGCGTTTTTCAAGCTCATAGCTTGAAAAATGCTCTTACATTGTGGGAAGGAGGGAGTAAGATATTGATTTCGTATTATGAATGTACCTTTTCTTATAAACTTGTTCAAACTTCATAGAAAGTTCCTTCTAGAAATATCCGAGTTTATGAGAAGTAATGTGAAATGGGGAGTGTATGTTTATGAGAAGTAATGTGAAATGGGGAGTGTATGTTTTGTGAAAGTTCCTTCTAGAAATATCCGAGTTATCTTATCCCCCTGGGATTATTAGTATGGAGGGGCATTTTGGTAAGACCAAGCCACAAGAGTGTGGTTTTCCTATTTCGAATCTACCCTATTAGTGTGCTACAATGACTTGCCATTAATTGGCAAAATATCCCAGCAATTAAGATCCCGTCTCTCTTGCGCGTGTGCCTCCCTCGCGCACGCATGCTTGCCGCGCTTTACATGGCCCATGCATGGCATATCGAGTAGGGTTAGACCTTTCATGTATTCATTTATCCTAAAAATAAAAACTCAATGGAAAAAATGAAGTTTTACCAAATGGCATCCCGATTTGGAGAGAAGGTGACATTCCCAAGCTTTGCAAAGATGTCACTAGTATTTGAAATTTGGAGTACACCATCTCTCATTCTAAGTGTAGCCAGCATCTCCATATTCTTTCAATCCTCTCATTTTCCTATAGCAATGCTTCCCTTCAATCTTAACTAGTTCATGTTGGAGGTGGCCTCGAAGCCGGCAAAGGGAAAGTAAGGGAGTGGTGGCCGCTTGTCCACTGCCGGCGTAGTAGATGACGTTGTGGCATACGGTGGAGCCGACCAACTACATTTTGGTCTTAACAAACACGGGCGCGAGTGGAAAGCCCTCGGCTTGTGTGACATCATCGGCTCATCGGATGGTGATGGTGGAGCCTGTTAGCTCGTTCCAGGGATTTCCGGGAACGAGCGGGGGTGTGGCGTGCTTGCAATAGTAGGCATATTTTAGTTCTAAATTTAATGTGCCTCTGTTATGACTACTATAGGCATATTTTAATTCCAAATTTAATAGTTGTAGATTACACGAACAGGACATCTAAATCCCTAGGAGGGAGGAAGCCCGCGTCACCTCCTTTTAGAGTGAGCTAAGTGGGTTAGTGACCCATTCACACTTATGTTTTCAAAAATTAAATCTGTGATTTTTCTTAAACCATTTTTTCAAGACTGCTTTAAAGAAAATTATTTAAAACCACTTTCATAGGCCAGGGAAAAATGTACTATCTCCTATTAAAATTTGTTCATACACTTTGAGAAAATTATTCATGAGAAAAAAAATGTTCACGAACAAAATCACAAACTTAATTTGTGTCGTACTTTAAACTATTTCTAGGGACCAGCACACGTGAATATGTTCATATATTTTAAAAAAATAAGTGTCGGTGTATTTTTGTGCATGTTGAAGAGAAATATGAACATGTATTTTAGAATATATATTCATTCAGTTCAAAAATAAAATACCCACAACTTCAATAATATAATGTTTGTGTATCTTAGAGAAGATATTCATGTACCCACCAAAAAAAAGAGTTGTAAAAAGAATACAAAAATTAACTACAATGAATAAATAACCTATAAATGCAATAAATATAATAAAAACACAAAAATTAACAAAATAGATAGAAAAAATGACTTTCTGCCCTCTATAAGCAACGATTGGGTGGCTCCGGCGAGGAAGATGCATCTTCAGTGGCGTGCCATCGGCCGGTTCAGGACAAAAAACACGACGACCCCCGGGACTTTGATCTATTTTCAGGGATGTCTGTCCCACTAGTTTGATCAATATAAATCCAAAGTTTTTTTTCTATTGTTTCGAGAAAAAGGTCAAAACCTAGTTATTGGGCCGGCCCAACAATTATCGGCCCCTTCCACCTTGGGTCGATCTAATGCGGCCTGAATTCGTCTTACGGTCCAAGCTCCAGTAGGTCGGTCTCGTAGGCAACCTGATCTTTTTTTCCCCACCTGTCGGCAAACCCTCCCCTCTACACGCATCGGCACGGCCTCTCCTCGCTCCGCCGCCGCCGCCGCCGCCGCCATGAAGCGTTCCTTCGACGCCATGGAGGCGAAGCCGGTGTTCCTCTCCAAGGAGGAGCGCCAGCGCCTCGCGCTCGAGCGCCGCCAGGCGGCCGTCGCCGACCAGCGCCGCTCCGCGCTCGACATCCTCCAGTCGCTCCCGCGCCCCCCTCCGCCGCCTCCCCCGTCCAGCGCCCCCCGAGACTCCTCCTCCTCCTCCCACCGCGACCCCTCCGACCGGGACAGGGGCGACAGGGACCGGGACCGGGACAGGGACCGGGGGGACCGTGACCGCCGCCGCGACGACGACTCCCGCCGGGACCGAGATCGGGATCGCGACCGGGACCGCGACCGCGACCGCGACGAGCCTTCCCGTCGGGACCGGGACCGCGACCGCGACCGGGACAGGGAGCACCGGGACAGGGAGCGCGGAGAGCGGGACAAGGACCGGGAGAAGGACCGGCTGGAGAAGATGGCGGAGCGGGAGCGGGAGAAGGAGCTGGAGGCCATCAAGGAGCAGTACCTGGGGTCCAAGAAGCCCAAGAAGCGGGTCATCAAGCCCTCGGAGAAGTTCCGCTTCTCCTTCGACTGGGAGAACACGGAGGACACCAGCCGCGACATGAACATGCTCTACCAGGCGCCGCACGAGGCCCGCCTGCTCTACGGCCGCGGCTTCCTCGCCGGCATCGACCGGCGCGAGCAGAAGAAGGCGGCCGCCGTGTTTGAGAAGGAGACCCGCGCCGAGCAGCGCCGCAAGTTCGGCGTCGAGGACCGGCCAGAGGATGATGTGGCTGATAAGAAGAAGGCTGCCGCCGCGGAGATGTATGATGCCTTTGACATGCGGGTGGACAGGCACTGGTCTGAGAAGGGCATCGAGGAGATGACCGAGCGGGATTGGCGTATTTTCCGGGAGGACTTCAACATCTCCTACAAGGGATCTCGCATACCCCGGCCGATGCGCAACTGGCCCGAGAGCAAGCTTGGGAGTGAGCTGCTTCGTGCTATTGAGAAGGTTGGGTACAAGAAACCGTCACCGATCCAGATGGCCGCCATTCCGCTTGGTCTCCAGCAGCGTGATGTCATTGGTATTGCCGAGACAGGTTCGGGCAAGACTGCAGCTTTTGTGCTTCCTATGCTGTCGTACATTACTCGCCTGCCGCCTATAAGCGAGGACAATGAGGCTGAGGGTCCTTATGCTGTTGTCATGGCACCTACTCGTGAGCTTGCTCAACAGATTGAGGAAGAGACGGTGAAGTTTGCAACCTACCTAGGCATTAAAGTTGTTTCCATTGTTGGTGGTCAGTCCATTGAGGAGCAAGGTTTCAAGATCAGGCAGGGGTGCGAGGTTGTAATTGCAACGCCTGGTCGGCTTCTTGATTGTCTGGAGAGAAGGTATGCTGTGCTCAACCAGTGCAACTATGTTGTACTTGACGAGGCTGATAGGATGATTGATATGGGATTTGAGCCACAGGTTGTTGGTGTCCTTGATGCGATGCCATCAAGTAACCTGAAACCTGAGAATGAGGAAGAGGAACTGGATGAGAAGAGGATTTACAGGACAACTTATATGTTCAGTGCCACCATGCCACCTGCTGTTGAGCGCCTTGCTAGGAAGTACCTCCGGAACCCAGTTGTCGTCACAATTGGTACAGCTGGCAAGGCCACAGATCTGATTACCCAAAATGTGATCATGGTGAAGGAGTCAGAGAAAATGTCACGACTCCAGAAGATACTCACAGATCTTGGGGACAAGACAGCCATTGTATTCTGCAACACAAAGAAGTCAGCAGACAACCGTGCAAAGGATCTGGACAAGGCAGGTTTCCGCGTCACAGCACTGCATGGAGGGAAGTCACAAGATCAGAGGGAGATCAGCCTTGATGGATTTAGAAACCGCAGGTTCAATGTTCTTGTGGCGACTGATGTTGCAGGGCGTGGTATTGATATTCCAGATGTCGCTCATGTTATTAACTATGAGATGCCTAGTTCAGTTGATACATACACACATCGCATCGGAAGAACAGGGCGTGCAGGAAAGAAGGGACTTGCAACTTCATTCCTGACTCTGGATAACACTGATATTTTCTTCGATCTGAAACAGATGCTTACTCAGAGCAATAGTCCCGTCCCTCCAGAACTTGCTAGGCATGAGGCGTCAAAGTTTAAGCCAGGATCGGTTCCCGATAGACCTCCAAGAAGAAATGACACCGTCTATGCATCTCACTGAAGTAATCCGCTGCAGAAGAGGTGGAGTTCCTTCCTGGGTACAATTCAGGGCAACTTCTATTGTGTCGAGATTAGTACTTATGAGGTACAAACATCATAACAATTGAACCATTATCTTTTCCTGTTTGCAAACCAGCTTTTCTATTTCTGTAACCTAAGTATATTCGAATATTTCTATGATGACTCAGAACTGGACCTATGTATCTTATTGTACTGTGGGTGCCATAATGCAACTTTCATGCCCAAACATCGACTCCTTTTGAAGTGTTATTTGCAGGTGAAACAAACTGAGTTCATTGTTTGTACATCCAGTTAATTGCTTCAGATTCATTTTCTATCATTTTTGCAGAGGGCAAATGCTCAATCTTGATCTTCATTGTGGAGATTTATGTGGTTCTTTCAACATTAATCTCAAGAGGTGCCAACTTTCTTATTTTCTTTTTTTGTTATGCACTCAGTATTCAGTTCTAGAGCTATGTATCACTTTTTAAGCAAGCTATATTAAAATGAGATTTGAAATGACCCAGCTACCATGTCAAAAAAACATTCCGTTTGTGTTAGGTCTCATTATAATTTTATTATACACTTTATTCAAGAATGAATAGAAAGTGCTTTTGTTTGGCTCAACTTCTGAGTTCTAGACAATGATTATTAGTGTGCGTAGGTGCTGTAGCCTGTTGAATAACTGGCCTTAGATCAATGGTTATGGTAGACATATAGTCCATTACTTATAGGCATTCTTCATTGATTCTATGGATTGAATTTTTTGAGAGTACAGCTAGAGTTAAGTGTCTGTATGTAGTCATATGAGAGCACATAAGATAGTTGATCGTGCTCTGCTCTGTGTTTTGTGTTTGTCGATTGCTGCGTTGATAAAATATGTGTCACAACGTGCATGAGGGTAATATCTTGTAAGAGTATTGAATTTTCAGAGAGAATCAGTTCCATCTGATTGAGTTTTGGCGTATGAGCAATTGACCATTTGGCCATTTCTGTACTATCCTGTACAATCAGTGCATACTGCTGAAACCAAAGAAATTGTGCCGGACAGCTTAATCTGTTGGGTGTTTATGATGTAAAATCGCATATATATTTTTATGAAGATCAGATCATTGGTGTTTGTGCGCTTAGACCGATGATCCTTGATGTGGTCTTGTACTTCTGATTTAGAAACTGCACACCTACTGTTGCCTGTTAAACAAAAGGTATAGCCGCTAATATTTTCAAGTTTTTGATCTTCCGTGAAGAAATGATGGCATTTTTGAGACATATCCTATTTTCAATTTCAACTATAGTCCTTCCACACCGTGGGACCCCCAGCTGGAAACCCTGAAATCCACACAGCCCCTTTCAATTTCAACTATAGTCCTTCCACACCGTGAGTAAGCGGAACCATTCTGTTTTTGTTCTTCTCCAGATTCTGGCCAGTAGGAATTTGCCTCTTCTTTTTCCAACTGATATGGCCGGTAGGAATTTGCCTCTTCTCTTTCCAACTGATATGGCCGGTAGGAATTTGCCTCTTCTTTTTCCAACTGATATGGCCGATAGGAATTTGCCTATGTGGGACCCCCAGCTGGAAACCCTGAAATCCACACAGCCCCTTTCTGCCTCACATTCTCGCCACTGTGTGGGCTGGGCTTCACCTTGCCCCCACATGTCCTATGAGACATGCTGGATTTTAGTGATTTTGAGGCCATTTCGAGTGAGCAGTAGTTGTCTCGGTAGTCTTCGAGAACTCATATGGAGTATTCCCTCTGTTCCAAAATATTTGAATTACTAGGTTGTCCTAAGTCAAATTTTCTCAACTTTTTAATATAGAAAAAATATATTAATATCCACCATATCAAATATGTACAGTATGAAAATTTATTTATGATGAATGCAACCAAACTAATTTGGCGTCGTGGATGTTGGTTTATTTTTTTGTAGACTTGATCAAACTTAAAGAAGTTTGATTTAGGACAAACCTAAAACTTAAAGTATTTTGTAACGGAGGGAGTATCTCTTAACAGGGGAAAGGAACAGATGGTCATGCTAATGGTATTGAAAAGAACATGTGTAGTGGGCATTGTGGCAAAACATAAAAAATGATGTTTGCAGTGGCATAGCCATAATTCCTGGGTTTCAGTTGATCCATGTGTTACAGTTTCAGTTTGTGTTAATTTTAAAATGGCTTAAAACCACTATTCCTGATTATGCCGCTTGTCACTTATTATTGGAATCTACTCCCTCTGTTCTTAAATACTCCATCCATAAAGAAATATAAGAGCATTTAGATCATTACTTTAGTGATCTAAACGCTCTTATATTTCTTTACAGAGGGAGTACAAGTCCTTTTAGAGATTCCATCAAAATGAGTGAATCTATACTCTAAAATATGTCTATATACATCTGTATGTAGTCCGTAGTGGAATCTCTAAAAAGACTTATATTTAGGAACGGAGGGAGTAGAATACGCTTATTCAGATGTGCTAGTGGGACCATGCTTGTTCTAAGGTGCTGAAAATTCTAAGTTTGCAAGCTTATTAAAATTTATCTGCCATTCTAGTGATCTAAGTATAGTACTGTGCCTTCTCATGCTTGAGCATCCCATCATCAAATGTCTAGCCATGAATAAATTGCTGACGATGTGTGTTCTGCTCTGGCCGTGAATAAATGTCTAGCCATACCTTGTCATGCTTGTGTCTCAGAGTCTCAAACCACCTGGCTTCTTGCTATGTGTTTCAAACGTGGAGTTGATTTGTGTAAATAAATACTCCCTCCGTTCCATAATTCTTGTCGTGGTTTTAGTTTACGGAGGGAGTATGATATTGTGAGTTTGTGGCACACTCAGATATTGTTTTGTGTTTTGTCATAGCTTGGAAGGGAAAGCAGGGTGAGCACGACAGCGGCTGCATTTCACCCCAGCATCAGGAACCCCAACTCCTTGTCTGCTTCCATGGATGATATTGTGAAGGATGCCACTGAATTTGACATAAGCATCTTCGATCTAGGTTGATGTAGTGCAGATTGGCCGAGCAGATTCGGAGGTATGGACTACCAAAACGTCTGATATTTACGAACAGATGAAGTAGTTTGGTAGTACCTATCGGTCCTTTCTGTACCACGATTTGAAGTCGATCGTGAGTTCCAGTTTTGGCTGTCTGGAACCTTGGCGTCGCGTGACCTGGATCAACGTCCATCTGGAACCTGGTGTCGTGTCGTAGCATCGATCGTGGATGTGTACACCTGTACACACCGTGACACGTGCCTCCGCGTGGAACAAACACCTGCCACCATAGCTTGGCTTCTCTCCTCCTCTGCCGCTTCCACCGCTCAACTCAACGCCGGTACAAAAGCAACCCGGACCGACGCGGTCACCGCTCTGCCCTGCGATCAGAGCATCGACCCGCCATGGAGAGCTCCGTGTCCGTGGTGAACCCGCACGAGAAGATGCGCGCCAGGGACGTGGGGAAGGTGGCCTGAGGGGAGCAGGCGCCGCGCGAGCCCGGCTCGCCGCGGCCGTCCAGGGGCGTCGAGCTGCGCACGGCGCCGTGCGACGTCCGGTTCCCGACCCAGAACCAGACGCGCCACTGCTACGTGCGCTACCTCGAGTACCACCGGTGCGTGAAGGCCAAGGAAGAAGGTGACCGGTCGGAGTGCGGCAAGTTCCAGCGTTACTACAGATCTCTTTGCCCCACGGATTGGGCGAATAAGGCGTTTCCTAACTGCTTGTGCGCGCAACCTGTATCGTCGCCGTCGCTGCACCATGAGGATGAGCGCGCCCAGGTGCACACCGGGTCCCAGCCCTTCTCTTGCCCATGTCTCTGCTAGATTCCATATGGGTCACTGTTTGCATGTCTGACGCTAATACATCTAGCAGAAGCTACAGGTGCCTATGCTAGCTCTTCAATACAAAATTGCACTACAAACAAATATATCACCATATCTTTTAACTGTTTTTGTGAAAAATAAAATTCGTTTATTTATTTGACTTTTTCATGGTGAGCTCTTCGAAACAAGCCCAATATCAACATATTACCATATATCAACCACATGACAAAGAAGAAAAGTTTATTGAATTACACCACAAAGTTCTTCGGAATTTTCATACAAAGTGCCAGCTAGGTAAATGTAATATTTCGTAAAAAAACTCCCAATTGGCAAAAATGACAAGCACATTCAACCATAAAGTTTTTTGAATTATACCGGAAAGTTCTTCAGAATTTTCATACAAAGTGCGAGCTAGGTAAATGTAAAGATCATTGTTTTTCCCATAAAGTTTGCTGATTATAATAGTAAAGTTCATTGGATTTTTCCACAAAGCTCACTGATTGTAATAGTAAAGTTCATTGGGTTTTTCCATAAACTACGGTACATCCATATGTTTTCTTTGGAACTATCAAGTAGTTAATTAACAATAATTTATTTCACACTATTATTTAAAAACGCTTGAAATCATCCATTAATCTTTAATTAATAGTGCATGATCAAGTAGTACCTACCAGATATTCCCTGTCCTAGACAATGAGGCCCGTCTATAGTCAAATCGTGCATGGCAGCATGCATGCAGTTGATGTGATGTGCATGAAAGATGAGTGGAGGAGATATGAGTTGTGCGCGTAACCGGTAAGCATTCAGGTTCTGCTTAATGTTATGCTGTTTCTTTTTGTCTCTGAGTCTCCGTCGTGGGTTGTTGAGAGGGTGTGTGGTTTGCTTTGCAGGTTGTGGAGTGGAACAGGCAGAGGGAGGAAGGGATATTTCCAGGACCCATCTGATCTACTGTATCTCATCTAATAAGGGAGCGAGTGACTACATAAGCACAGAGCGGTCTTTCGCTCTCTTCGAGGCGACAGAAGCGGCAGTTCCTGCCCTTTCCCTTTCTTTGAACGCCGGTGAGGCACTGATCTTCACCCCTCTTCGTCCGCTGCTCCGGCGGCTGGTGGAGAGGGGTGGGCTCGTGTTTCTCTTCTTGCTGTTCCATTGATTTAGGGCTCCGTCCTCGTCTAGTAGTGTCAATTTGGTGAGATTGGTGCTGCGTCGAATAATGTGGCCTCGGCCACTTCCTCACCACGGCGATGTCCTTTTCGACAACGCCGCTGAGCCGATGGTCTCGTCTACTTGCCGTTTCCTCGGATCGGTAGGCCTTATGTTTCTTATGTCGGGCGGTTGTCGTCTCTCATGGCGGCGCCGACAAGTGGGACAAGTTGATGCTGGTACAGGGTTGATGGCTCGACGGCTGTAGATTTGGCATTCTTCCTTGGCAATGGCGGCGGAATGCGTCATATCTAAATCTAGAGCCGTAGATTTGGCATTCTTCCTTGGCAATGGCGGCGGAATGCGTCATATCTAAATCTAGGTTGGCGTGGGGAACATCCTCGATCGACACGTTACATTGTCAAGCGCCTGTACTGCAGGTCTGTTATTCGGCTAACAATGCCTACAAGGCTATGACGTTGGCCTGGATTTTGGTTTGCTGGTGCTCTACCTTTTTCATTGGTGTGTGTTTCGGCGGCGTTGGTGGTTGGCGGCGATTTTGGATACGGTTGTTTGCAGGGTCTTCATTAAATTTATTTATAATATTCTTTTGTGTGGAGTTTGTTTTAAGTCGATTTTGGATACGGTTGATTGAAGGGTCTTCATTAAATTTATTTATAACATTCTTTTGTGTGGAGTTTTTTTTTAAGTTTTCTAGACATCGGTCATGTCTCGGTTTTTTTGATAGTTTCCGCATGCCTGTGTGTAATTGTACTCAGGTTTATTGATTAATATAATATATGCGGTTTTAAAAAAGAAGCACAGAGTGGTCTGAAACTATGTTGGCCCCTCTTTTTCCTTGCCCGACACTTGCCAAGGCGCAGTCAATCTTGTGCATGAACTGCAGTTCCTCTCCTTGTCTAACACGCTTCCGCTGGATCGTATCGTAGGATCCCTTGCGTTGCATTGCATCGAGTACACCCTCCGTCTACAAATACTTGTTGGAGGAATAGATGTATTTAGGCCTAGATGTATCTAGGCGTATGTTAGTATGTTAGTTTTAGATACAACCATTTTTATTTCTTTCTATGATAAATATTTTCGGACGGAGTGAATACGTACATAGATTAATAAGATGGGTAGATTAATAAGATGGATGAAGAGTATTAAGATGGATAAATTAATAAGATGGGTGAAGAGTTAGAGCATGGTTAATAATATAGCCAATTGTTGGCTATATCATATTGCCATGTCATCTATAGCAACGTAATAGTCAACATGTATAGTAATTAGCTATAAGGAAGTACTACTCCTTTATTAAAACATGACCTATCTTACACTCTCACAAAGTACATTGGAGCCCGTGCTACAACCGATTGTAAATCTACATCCCACTTTCCTTCTCTTCCCTCTTCTCTTTCATCCAACTCAAAAAATATAATATTTTAGTCCTTATACCTTATTAGAATTGCATTGCTATTACGCTGATGTGTATTACTTTTCAAGAACGCGACTGAAAAACCGCGTTGCGCGTGCCCCCGACGTCTCGATCGAGCCTAGAAGAGCACTAGTAGAAAACAGGGTACTAGTCCCGGTTCCAGAGGGCCTTTAGTCCCGGTTCTGGAACCGGGACAAACCAAACGGGACTAATACCCAAAACCTTTAGTCCCGGTTTGCTTACGAACCGGGACCAAAGGGGCTCCACGTGGCCGCTGCGGGGCGCCAGGCAGGAGGACCTTTAGTCCCGGTTGGTAACACCGACCGGGACTAAAAGGCAGCCACGCGTCAGCACCTGCCAGGCGCTGGGTTTTTTTTTGAAAGGAGGGGTTTAGGGGTATTCCTATTGTGTTTTCCCCTTTTATTTTTGTGTTTACCATTTTTATTTTACGCTTTTCATTCAACTCGACGCTAGCTACTACATATAACAATGAATGAACCATTACACAACATCGTCATGATCAATATATAGAGAAGTGACATCTCTTTCTCCGTGCTTGGTCGAACAATATGCAACAAGTTTTCGTAAATCTATTCGACGCTATTACATATAGTACACGTTCATGCATATATACAATATAACATCTCTTACGATCCTAACTTCTATTACCAACATAGCAATCGAGATCCTGATGGCATTCTCCGTCTTTAGGTATGACATGCTCAACAAAGAATCCCGCCAATTCCTCTTGAATTGCTCGTACGCGATCAGTTGGTAGGAGTTCGTCCCGCTTCTGCCAGATCTAATTTAAAGAAGGGGGTCAATAAAACTCAACACAATTGATGGTAATAAAATAAAAATGTGAATATTGTTTATGTACTTCAAATTGTTCTAAAGATATGCTTCGGCCCCGCTCAGTGGTCGAGTGGCGAATGAACTCGCAAACGTAGTAAGCACATAAATTAGTTCCGGGTGCCTGCCACAAGCACTTTACGAAAATAGAGTTCAATCAAAATGATAATCAAGCATGATAATGGTATTGAAACTAGAATCAATGAGAGATGCACGGTACTATAGTAGTACTTACTTTGGGGTGTAAAAATTGCAGCTCTTTTTTCCATTTGACACCCTTAACCTGTTTGGTGAACTTTTTCCAAACTCTGTCCGGCAAAGAAAATGATTACTTAATATCAGGAAATGAACGAAAGTTGCCGATATGGTGCGGTAATGATTGAACTTACTTCTGAAGCATTTCCCTCATGCTCGTCCACTCCTTAGGGTCTTTACGTCTCGAGTCCAAGACAGTTACTTTTCCATCTTCAAGCTGAATGTCTAGCAGAATAAAGTGGAAACTGCGCACGCATAACTCGTTAATTGCACTTAACCTCGAGTAAGCGAAACAGAATGTGCACAAGATAGTAACACTCACTTGAAGTTGTAAGGAAATAGTATTTCCTTTCTGGTTTGTTGTCCAAGTAACGCATCTAGCAAGTTTTTCTCTGTATCGGCGGGGAAATCTTTTAACGTACGTTCATTTATGAAATTTGGGTCAATGAACCCAATGTCATAGATTTGTAGTTGTTTGCATTCGAGGATCTTCATTCTGCATAATATAGTGTGAGGATAATTAATACATGCAATGAACGAGCTGAGCTAGAGACTTAATTACAGAAAAAATACTTACAGACAATAGGAACTGACGATAGTTTTGTCGAGCTCCTTTTGGTTGTATAACTGAAAAATTTCTTCAAATTCAACGAACAACATCTGCTTTCCATTGAAGAAGTGCTCATTTTTTATTCCCACCAAGATATTGTTGTTCCCCTCCTTGCAGGCTTCCAAGTACCATTCATGCAAATATCGCATCCTCGTTGGTAGACCCTTGAGCTCCTCACGTGTGATGAGAGGCTTCCCGTGCTCGTATCTTAAGGATGGTACTACCTCAGCCGTTTCGAACCGTACCGAATCGGGTAAGTAATCATCAGCAGTGATAGCAAGACCATCGCCCGCTTTCTCTAGATCATTAGCGATATTGGTAACCTCCTTGAGCGGAGGGCACGATTGCAGTTCTTGTTCGCCGAGCTGGGGAATTGTTTTCCCACTTCTTGAGCCACTTCTACTTAAGCTTCCCGACTGCCTCGCTTAATCATATTTCTTTTGAATACATCGGTCATAGTTTGATGGCAGCGGAGGCGGTGGTGGTCGCCTAAGGGCATCCAGAGTTCGCTTCGCTTTCACCGGATCTATTTTCTCCTCTTCAGGTGGGCGTTTCGATGCGAGCTGACGTTTCACATCGGCATCCACGATCTCGTTGAGTTCCTCCTCAGACCTCTCGTAGGGTAACTTGGGAAGAGGCTTGAGGCTTGGGCCGTATCTGAATCTCCTCTGTTTCGTACTGCTGCTAGCCGCCGGAGCGGCGACGCCTCTCTTCCACTATTGCTTAGGCGGCGGAGGAGGCGGAGTCCGATGACGCGGCGGAGACAGCTGAGGTGGAGGAGGATTCTGCTGAGGGGCCTCCTCCGTCGGAGTCCGCTGAGGCGGCGGAGACGGCTGACGCATCGGAGACGGCTGACGCACCGGAGACGGTTGACGCACCGGAGACGGCTGACGCACCGGAGACGACTCAGGCACCGGGGCCTCCTCCGCCTGAGTATGCTGAGGCGGCGTCCAGTATGGAAGCACGATGTGTTCCTTTCTCCATAGACAGGTAGTCCTTAAGGCATATCGAAGAAGAAGCTCCCCTTCACCTGTAGCGTACTCAAGCTCCAGCCCATCAAATCCGTCCATTATTTCATCCACCCCGACAATAGCAAAGCCAGCTGGAACCAGAGTGCAATGGAAAGTTGCATCAGGTCGAGGAGGTAAGACATGGCCGACCGCCGCCTTCAAGGTCAGGTTATGACATTTTGCCATTAGCACACAATGTTCATTATGCGTGATACCATCCACGGGGTAGCGAGGAGCCGTGCTATCAGGATGAACGAGCTCAGTGGAAGCCACGCTGCTTCTCCGCTGAGATGGTGGGGTAGCATCGTGGGTAGTCTCCAATGAAGGATCTTCGTGCCGCTGAGATGGTTGGCCGGTAGCTCGCTGGCTCTCAAGTGCCTCTAGTTTCGCTAATCTTTCATTCAACTTCTGCATTTCGCTTGCTTCCTCTTTCTTCTTTCTCTGTCGGCTTCTGTAACCAGCGCTGTCGGGAAACCCAACCTTCCACGGAACGGAGCCTGGTGTGCCTCGTGTTCGTCCAGGGTGTTCAGGATTCCCGAGGGCAAATGACAGCTCGTCCGTCTCTCTGTCGGGAACGAACGTCCCTTCCAGCGATTTCTTGATTGTTTCCTCAAGCTTTTTGAATGGTATTGCAAGTTGAGCTTTCGTCCAGACACACTTCCCTGTTTCTGGGTCCAAAGTTCCCCCAACCCCGAAGAACCAAGTCCTTGCCCGATCTGGCCAGTGCAATGTCGCTGGTTGGACATCTTTAGCAAGCAGGTCTTGCTCAGCTTTGTCCCACGTAGGCCGGGCTTTGCTGTAGCCACCTGACCCCGTAACATGGTGATACTCCTTCCTTGCGGCATTTTTCTTATTTGTAAGTGACCTGTTCTTAGCCTTCTCCGATTTCTTGTAGGCCACAAATGCGGGCCAGTGATCTCTCATCTTCTCATATTGACCTCTGAATTCTGGAGTCTTGTCTTTCTCGACAAACTTCCTGTTCAATACTTTCTTCCAGTTCTTGAATAGTTCTGCCATCTTCTTAAGAGCAAACGCCCTGACCTTTCGCTGTATAACTGGGTTATTCGGATCCTCCTCTGGCGGTAGACAGAAATTTCTCATCAGATTGGTCCAAAGATCATCTTTCAGTCTATCGTTGACATAAGGAACTTGAGGGTCCTTCTTCTTATTCCATTCTTGGCAGCTGATCGGGACGATGTCCCTAACAACCACTCCGCACTGATGTATAAATTTGTTCTTGGTCCGGTAGGGAGCAATCGGTTGGCCTTCTAGAGAGACTTCTTCGATCGTGAACCTTTCTTGCGCGTCCAACCTTCTCATCGGGCCTCGTCTCCTTACCGAAGTGGAGCTCGATCCGGATGGCTAATTAAAAGAAGAAAGAAGCGTTAATATATGTACATACAAAAAAATTAATGCATCTAGTCTGCAGAGGATTAATTAATATATACCTCGCCGGACTTTGAAGCAGTTATGGCTCCCTTCTCCATTCGATCACCGGAGCCGTCATGATCTCCTTCCTCCTCACCGGAGCCGCCATCCTCTCTTTCCTCACCATCGGTCTCGCTGAGAAATGACAAGCAGGTGAGATCGATATCACCTTCGTCGCGGATTATATCCCCCAACAACTCTTCTTTTTCTAAGTCTCTGTCGGCCATAGTTTCTGCAAATATTACAACGTGGCAATATACAACCATGAGAGATGGATTAGTGGCAAACATAGACTTAATCACAACAAGGAATCATATGCATATGAGCAATGGATTAGTGGGAAACATCATGCAAAGTTCACAAGTTTTATAACAGTCAGTTTCAGACGATCGTCGAGGACTCCCCCCCCTCATGTCTGATGAGTCGCCCTATCTTTCGAGAGAGGATACTTTGCGGACCGCCTCTCTCATGGTCGTTTGTAGTGAAGGCTGAATGGCCCAATATGCTTAGCGTAGTATTTTGACGGGGATGGTGGGTTTCGGGTTCGGGTATTACTGAAACGGGTTTGAACCCGTGACCGCCTCTCTCATGGTCCTCGAGGATACTTGCGGATCCCCACCCCCCTCATGTCGAAGTTATCATTCTACGAACATATGAAAATTCTCAAGTGCATTATGTTCATATGGTGGGACTGGCAACCTACGAAGCACCGATACAGCGACATTGATACGGTGATACGGGTACGGCGATACGGGATACGACAATTTCTAAAAATAGCAATAAGGCGATACGGTAAACATATATAAGTAATAATAAAATGACATGGACTGTCTCATTTTAAAAATCTCACTATCATCAATGGGGATAAAAATCTCACTATCACCGAAGCACCAATTTTAGAATTTTTTTTCTTGATAACAATAAAGAAAGCACAATCTTCATTGAGTTCCTTTTTCTCATAACTATAAACAAGAACTCTCACCTATGAACATGACGATAATTAACAATAAACAAGAACTCTCAAAAAGCAACAAGCCATCAGCATCAACAAGCCATGTTCAATGGGCTCACTGTGGGGGAAGGGGCCGGCGCGGCGACGTTGAGGCCGGCAGGGGCGCGGCGACGGTGACGGGGCAGGAGGAGGCGACCACGGGGAAGGGCGAGGCGACGGTGACAGCGGGGCAGGACGAGGCGACGGCGACGTAGGGGCAGGGCGCGGCGACGATGACGTAGGGGCAGGGGCGCGACGACGGCAGGGCAGGGCGAGGCGACGACGACGGCGGGGCAGGGCGCGGCGACGGCGACGGGGAGGAGGGCGCGCGAGGAGGTCCGGTGCCGGCGACGGTTAGCGGGCTCGGGGACGGCAGGGCGTCGGCGAGGGCGACGGCAAAATCCGGCAGCCTGGCGGCGTCAATGTCGTCGTCGGCGACGAGGAGAGAAGAAACTGCAATGGATTGGAAATTTTTCTAAGTGCCCTTTATATAGACCCCCCCCTTTAGTCTCGGTTGGTGGCTCCAACCGGGACTAATGCCCCCCTTTAGTCCCGGTTGTAGCCACCAACCGAGACTAAAGGTCAATTTCCAGCAGCCCAAAGGGCGGGAAGCAGAGACCTTTAGTCCCGGCTGGTGGCACCAACCGGGATTAAAGGGGGGCATTAGTCCCGGTTGGTGGCACCAACCGGGACCAAATGCCTGTGCCTGGCACAGCCGCGGTGCGGTTGGATGTTTAGTCCCACCTCACCAAGCGAAGGTCGCCCGGACCTGTTTATAAGCCCCGTCGTGGCTGCAACGTTGAGCTCCTCTCTAAAGCAGGCCTGTGGGCCTAACCGACCTCTTTCTGCTCTGTGGGCCTACTATGTGAAAATAGATGCGCACTTTGAATTTAGGTTGAATTTTCTCTATAAATTCACATCTATTTTCACTTTTGCTATTTTTTATGTTATTTTTTTGCATATTAAAAGTTCTTAACAAAAAATACTTTATGAATATTCTTTTTGCTATTAAAGTTTTTAACAAAAATAACTTTGATAATTTTAGTTGCATAAATTTTATATAATATTAAGTTAAATAACTTTGATCAGACGAAAACACGTCTATTACAAAGGGATTTCAATTTTTTAAACATATTTGAACTCAAGACTTTTTCTGCATTCAATATGCACCATTCAAAGCTACATCATCACTTTTCAAACCTTTTCTGACTTCATTTGCTATTTTTCATGTATTTCATGATTTATTTTGAGCTAAGAAGACCCTGAGATTGAAAAGCACTGCAAATGAACTCTGAAATGGTTGAAAATTGGCATGGTATCATAATTTCACCCACATAGCATGTGCTAAAAAGTTTAGAGGGTTACGGGAAAAACTGGATGCACTTCGTGTACAAACTGGACAATCTCCTTCGAAGTATCAGGGTTTCGGATGAAAACTCGTCTATTACAAAGGGATTTCATTTTTTAAACATATTTTAACTCAAGACTTTTTCTGTATTCAATATGCACCATTCAAAGCCACATCATCACTTTTCAACCCTTTTCTGACTTCATTTGCTATTTTTCATGCATTTCATGATTTATTTTGAGCTAAGAAGACCCTGAGATTGAAAAGCACTGCAAATGAACTCTGAAATGGTTGAAAATTGGCATGGTATCATAATTTCACCCACATAGCATGTGCTAAAAAGTTGAGAGGGTTACGGGAAAAACTGGATGCACTTCGTGTACAAACTGGACAATCTCCTTCGAAGTATATCAGGGTTTCGGACGAAAACTCGTCTATTACAAAGGGATTTCATTTTTTTAAACATATTTTAACTCAAGACTTTTTCTGCATTCAATATGCACCATTCAAAGCCACATCATCACTTTTCAACCCTTTTCTGACTTCATTTGCTATTTTTCATGCATTTCATGATTTATTTTGAGCTAAAATGACCCTGAATTGAGAAGCACTGCAAATGAACTCTGAAATGGTTGCAAGTTGGCATGGTATCATAATTTCACCCACGTAGCATGTGCTAAAAATTTGAGAGGGTTACGCCAAAAACTGGATGCACTTCGTGTACGAACTGGACAATCTCTTTCGAAGTGTCACGGTTTTGGACGAAAACTCTTCTATTACAAAAGGATTTCAATTTTTTAAACATATTTGAACTCAAGACTTTTTCTGCATTCAATGTGCACCATTCAAAGCCACATCATCACTTTTCAAACCTTTTCTGACTTCATTTGCTATTTTTCATGCATTTCATGATTTATTTTGAGCTAAAATGACCCTGAATTGAAAAGCACTGCAAATGAACTCTGAAATGGTTGCAAGTTGGCATGGTATCATCATTTCACCCACATAGCATGTTCTAAAAAGTTGAGAGGGTTCGGCAATAACTGGATGCACTTCATGTACAAACTGGACAATCTCTTTCGAAGTGTTAGGGTTTCGGACGAAAACTCATCTGTAACAAAAGGATTTCAATTTTTTAAACATATTTGAACTCAAGACTTTTTCTGCATTCAATATGCACCATTCAAAGCCACATCATCACTTTTCAAACCTTTTCTGACTTCATTTGCTATTTTTCATGCATTTCATGATTTATTTTGAGCTAAAATGACCCTGAATTGAAAAGCACTGCAAATGAACTCTGAAATGGTTGAAAGTTGGCATGGTATCATCATTTCACCCACATAGCATGTGCTAAAAAGTTGAGAGGGTTACGGCAAAAACTGGATGCACTTCGTGTACAAACTAGACCATCTCAACTTTTTAGCACATGCTATGTGGGTGATTTTAGTTGATTTTTTTAGTTCATTCTTTTTAACAAATAAATACTTTGATAATTTTAGTTAATATTATTTTGATTCTTTTTAGTTCATTCTTTTTAGTTAATGTTTTAGTTGATTCTTTTTAGTTCATTCTTTTTAGTTAATATTTTAGTTGATTATTTTTAGTTCATTCTTTTTAACAAATAAATACTTTGATAATTTTAGTTAATATTATATTTAACTGCAGTGATATTCTAGATCAAAGCCATCATCAGAATAGTTGTGGAGAGAAAGTCTTCACTTTTTCTTCGCGTGTGTCCCTTGCTTATTGCGCCGTAACCATGGACAATCTTCATCACATACATCACAATGCTTCAGAAAGCTTGCTCACATCATACTAAATATTATTACACACAAACCGTACTTAAACAGGGACATAATAGAAACAATAGTTCAGATATCCATTACAGAAAGTACTGCATAATTGAAGATACCAATCCTACTCTTCCGGATTGCAAACCTACTCGTCCGAATCAGGAGACCCCCAAGCACTACATAATAGAGATAAAAGTGTTCGCCATTGCAAACACTACTCGTCGTCCGGATCAGAATACCCCCAAGCAGGAGATACTAGCGGTACGAGGTGACGCTGCCCATAATTGAAGATTCCAATCCTGCGGTACAACTCGTATGCAACGTACCCATCTATTGCTGCATACTCAATGTTGATAGGGTCAAGTGGGGTCTTCTCCCAATGTTGGTGCCCTGACTTGGGGAATTTTGTCTTCATATCAGCGTAGTCCTCGTCGATCAGGGCAGCTGCCATATCAGCCATTGAAGTCTTATCATGCTCAAGCCTGAACCTGCCCTGAAGATCAATGTGGCATTCAGCTGGTATCTCAATACCCCAGGTGCGCCTCATCTTGATCTTGTCATTCGTTATATCAACGCTAGCAAAATATATGCCGCTGCGAAGGAACTCCATGAGTTTTGGACAGTGCTTGTCACTACTGCAACAACAAAATGGAACAAATGTGTTAAATACTGTTGCAACAAGTATATTTTAGAACAAGTATAATAAGAATCATAACAAGTATATTTTAGAACAAGTATAATAAGAATCATAACAAGTATATTTCGGCACAAGTATAATAAGAATCATAACAAGTATAATAAGAATCATAACAAGTATAATAAGAATCATAACAAGTATAATTCGGACCAAGTATAATAAGAATCATAACAAGTATAATAAGAATCATAGCAAGTTTCCTATTCCTATGCATTTCCTATCCTATGAATCAAAAGAAGCCCCTAAACTATGACATGTTCTCCCACGATGGCCAATATGCAACTACAAGGAAAATTCTTATGCAATTTTCCTATCCTCATATTCCTATCCCTATGCAATTTTCCTAATCCTCCTATTCCTATGCAATTTTCTATTCCTATGCAATTTTCCTATGAATCAAAGAAAAGCCCCAATTTTCCTATGAATCAAAGAAAAGCCCCAATTTTCATATGAATCAAAGAAAAGCCCCTTGGGTATGAACCATGGAGAAGTTGGAATACAGTAGATATTACACCAATATAAATAAAGAATGAGTTCACAACGGTACCTAAAGTGGTGATTTATTTTTCTTATACTAACGGATCTCACGAGTTTTCTGTTGAGTTTTGTGTTGTGAAGTTTTTAAGTTTTGGGTAAAGATTTGATGGACTATGGAATAAGGAGTGGCAGGAGCCTAAGCTTGGGGATGCCCAAGGCACCCCAAGCCATATTCAAGGATACCAAAGAGCCTAAGCTTGGGGATGCCCCGGAAGGCATCCCCTCTTTCGTCTTCAATCCATCGGTAAATTTACTTGAGGCTATATTTTTATTCACCACATGATATGTTCTTTGCTTGGAGCGTCTTGTATGATATGAGTCTTTGCTTTTTAGTTTGCCACAATCATCCTTGCTGCACACATCTTTTGAGAGGGACACGCATTAATCGTGAATTTATTAGAATACTCTATGTGCTTCACTTATATCTTTTGAGCTAGACAATGTTGCTCTAGTGCTTCACTTATATCTTTTTAGAGCACGGTGGTGTTTATTTTATAGAAATAATTGAACTCTCGTACCTCACTTATATTATTTTGAGAGTCTTTAAACAGCATGGTAATTGGTTTAGGTTGTGAATTTAGTCCTAATATAATGGGCATCCAAGAGGGATATAATAAAAACTTTCATATAAAGTGCATTGAATACTATGAGAAGTTTGATTCCTTGCATATAGTTTTGAGATATAAAGATGGTGATATTAGAGTCATGCTAGTGAGTAATTGTGGATTGGTAGAAATACTTGTGTTAAAGTTTGTGATTCCCGTAGCATGCACGTATGGTGAACCGTTATGTAACGAAGTCGGAGCATGATTTGTTTAATGATTGTCATCCTTTGTGTGAGGGTCGGGAGCGCGCGATGGTTAACTCCTACCAACCTCTCCCCTAGGAGCATGCGTCTAATACTTTGCTTCGATAACTAATAAACTTTTGCAATAAGTATGTGAGTTCTTTATGACTAATGTGAGTCCGTGGATTATACGCACTCTCACCCTTCCACCTTTGCTAGCCTCTCTAGTACCGCGCAACTTTCGCCGGTGCATTAAACCCACCATATACATTTCCTCAAAACAGCCACCATACCTACCTATTATGGCATTTCCATAGCCATTCCGAGATATATTGCCATGCAAGTTCCACCGTTCCGTTTATTATGACACGCACCATCATTTTCATATTGCTTTGCATGATCGTAAGACAGCTAGCACGGTGTTTTCATGGATTGTCCGTTTTTTCATGTCATTTGCTATGCTAGATCGTTGCACATCCCGGTACACCACCGGAAGCATTCATATAGAGTCATATTTTGTTCTAGGTATCGAGTTGTAAGTAAATAAAAGTGTGATGATCATCATTATTAGAGCATTGTCCCATGAGAGGAAAGGATGATGGAAGCCATGATTCCCTCCCAAGTTGGGATGAGTCTCCGGACTTTACAAATAATAAAACAGGCCAATGAAGCCCAAATAAAAAAAAAGAGGCCAAAGATGCCCACCAAAATAAAAAAAAATGATAGAAAAGAGAGAAGGGACAATGCTACTATCTTTTTCCACACTTGTGCTTCAAAGTAGCACCATGATCTTCACGATAGAGAGTCTCCTATTTTGTCACTTTCATATAGCTAGTGGGAATTTTTCATTATAATGCACACCCACTTAGTTTCTTTTTGAGCTTTCATACACTTATAGCTCTAGTGCATCCGTTGCATGGCAATCCCTACTCACTCACGTTGATATCTATTGATGGGCATCTCCATAGCCCGTTGATACGCCTAGTTGATGTGAGACTATCTTCTCCTTTTCCTCACAACCTCCACCATATTCTATTCCACCTATAGTGCTATATACATGGCTCACGCTCATGTATTGCATGAAAGTTGAAAAGGTTTGAGAACATAAAAGGTGTGAAACAATTGCTTGACTTGTCATCGGGGTTGTGCATGATTTAAATACTTTGTGTGGGGAAGATGGAGCATAGCCAGACCATATGATTTTGTAGGGATAACTTTCTTTGGCCATGTTATTTTGAAAGGAAACAATTGCCTTGTTAGTATGCTTGAAGTATTATTGTTTTAATGTCAATATTAAGCTTTTGTTTTGAATCTTATGGATCTGAATATTCATGCCACAATAAAGAATATTACATGGATAAATATGTTAGGTAGCATTCCACATCAAAAATTCTGTTTTTATCATTTACCTACTCGAGGACGAGCAGGAATTAAGCTTGGGGATGCTTGATACGTCTCCAACGTATCTATAATTTTTGATTGTTCCATGCTATTATATTATCTGTTTTGGATGTTTTATATGCATTAATATGCTATTTTATATTATTTTTGGGACTAACCTATTAACCTAGTGCCTAGTGCCAGTTTCTGTTTTTTCCTTGTTTTTGAGTATTGCAGATAAGGAATATTAAATGGAGTCCAAACGGAATAAAATCTTTGCGATGATTTTTCTTGGACCAGAAGAAACCTACCAGACTTGGAGATGAAGGAAGGAGACCTGCCGGGAGGCTACAAGCCTGCAGGGCGCGCCCTAGGGGGGGGGGGCGCCCCCCTGGCTTGTGGCCCCGTGCAGGCCCTCCAACCCTAATCTTCGTTCTATAAATTCCCAAATATTCCCCCAATACCAAACAGAGCCACGAAAATACTTTTCCGCCGCCGGAAGCCTCTGTTCCTGTGAGATCCCATCTTGGAGCCTTTTCCGGTATTCTGCCAGAGGGGGATTCGATCACGGAGGGCATCTACATCAACTCCATTGCCCCTCCGATGATGCGTGAGTAGTTCACCTCAGACCTTCGGGTCCATAGCTAGTAGCTAGATGGTTTCTTCTCTCTCTATGTTCTTTAATACCATGTTCTTCATGATCTTCATGGAGATCTATCCGATGTAATACTCTTTTGCGGTGTGCTTGTTGAGATCCGATGAATTGTGGGTTTATGATCAGATTATCTATGAATATTATTTGAATCTTCTCTGAATTCTTATATGCATGATTTCATATCTTTGCAAGTCTCTTCGAGTTATTGGTTTGGTTTGGCCAACTAGATTGGTAATTCTTGCAATGGGAGAAGTGCTTAGTTTTGGGTTCAATCTTGCGGTGTCCTCACCTAGTGACAAAGTAGGGGTAGCGAGGCACGTATTTGTATTGTTGCCATCAAGGATACAAAGATGGGGTTTTCATCATATTGCTTGAGTTTATCCCTCTACATCATGTCATCTTACCTAATGCGTTACTCTGTTCTTCATGAACTTAATACTCTAGATGCAGGCAGGAGTCGGTCGATGTGTGGAGTAATAGTAGTAGATGCAGAATCGTTTCGGTCTACTTGACACGGACGTGATGCCTATATGCATAATCATTGCCTTGGATATCGTCATAACTATGCGCTTTTCTATCAATTGCTCGACAGTAATTTGTTCACCCACCGTATTATTTTCCTTTAAGAGAGAAGCCTCTAGTAAAACCTATGGCCCCCGGGTATGTTTTCCATATTATATTTTCAGATCTATAAACCAAAAATACCAAAAATACTTTGCTGTAATCTTTTTACTTTTGTTTTACTTTTCGTTTTAGTAATCTTTTATATCTATCTCTATCAGATCTCATCCTTGCAAGTAACCGTGAAGGGATTGACAACCCCTTTATAGCGTTGGGTGCAAGTGTTTGATTGTTTGTGTAGGTGCAAAGATTGGGGCCTTGCTTGTACCTCCTACTGGATTGATACCTTGGTTCTCAACAACTAAGGGAAATACTTATCTACTTTGCTGCATCACCCTTTCCTCTTCAAGGGAAAACCAACGCAAGCTCAAGAAGTAGCAGCCGGTCGTGTTACTGTAGCGTTTCCCATGTATGATCTCGCGCGGAACAACTTCCAAGGCGCGGGATTTGAACGGTTGGGACCTTTAGTCCCGGTTTGAGCCACGAACCGGGACTAAAAGGGCCCGCGCCAGGCGAACGGTTGCCACCACCCCTTTAGTCCCGGTTGGTGTCACCAACCGGGACTAAAGGTCCCGTTCGAACCGGGACTGATGCGTGACGAACCCCGGCCGGCGTCCTAGCCGCTCGAACCGGGACTAATGCTCACATTAGTCCCGGTTCGTAACACGACCGGGACTAAAGCTCTGATCCGGCCTGGACCAAAGCCATGTTTTCTACTAGTGGAGAGCCGTTGACATAGCGTGAGTCGTGTCTCCGCCCTCGTCTTCCCTGCTCCTATTGGATCACTTCGTGCATTCCTACCTCGCCGCCAACGGCTATACAACCAAGAAGAACCAAAAGCGTGTGTTGTCCTCTCGACCCAACCCGGCTCGGGTTCCCTGAGGACCATGGTCTCGATGCGGTGGTAAGGGCGTCTCCACTCGATTCAGACGTGTTTTGTCGTCCAACCTCGGGCTGCATTAAGGATGGCAATGGACAGGGTATAGCAATACTAGTTAGTGGATACAAAATTTTACCCATATCCGTATCCACAACCACGGATATGAAACTTTACCCATACTCATACCCGACGGGTACCCTTACCCATTGGATACCCAGTGGGTAGAACAAATAGTACACAAGTTGTTCACATTTACACTCATTGATAGCACATTTGACAAAACAATCAATTATCTCAACTCAATAACAGGTAAATAAGTACATTACCATTATCAAAATTTAGAAATCATAACATACTTACATGTCAATATGAGTAGACGAGTCACATGACATATTAATGGTTAATTGAGACAACTTAACATTAGTTCACAAGCGGGCAGGGGTACGGGTATATCCGCGGCTACAAGGCTATACCCGTACCCTGTCCATGACTTAGCGGGTAGGGTATGGCTACTACCCATGGGTATAAAACTGTGTCCATACCCTGCCCATGCGGGTACGGTACCCGTGGGTAAAATTGCTATCCTTAGGCTGCATCGGTCTGTCGGTTTGTTTGGACGCGCTTTTCCCGCAAATCGAAAACAGGCGTGCAGACGTCTGGACCGTTGCCAGGTCCGCATATGACAACTGTGGCTCACCCAAAAATCCCACCCGACTCTCCCACACTTTTCATCGAACGCCCGTGTCGTTTGTCGGATCGCATTCATGCCGACCAGAGCATGCAAGACGGCATTGATGTCACGTGATGTGATCGGGCGGGAGGTGGCTCCGACGAACGCGATCTCTCTCTTCAATGCGAACGCCGCACCCCGAGAAACCAACTCCACCCACAACGTCACACTGAAACGGGCTGACCAACCATTGGCCTGGCCACACCTATTTAAGCCGTGCACCGCAATCCCCTTCCCCCCCTCGTCCTCGAACCCTTCCTCTTCCCCGAGCCTAGCGGTGATGCCGAAGTCGTGGTTCTCCGCGTCGGCGGGTGGAGGGATGTCGGTTCATCATCACGCGGACCTTGGCGCCGCCGCCCTTGCTCTCTGGGCCCCTTGGCATCCACGACGTCAGGCTCCTTTGGCAAGGAGGAGATAGTCATCTCCTCCGGCGATGAGGAGGACCAACAGCTGCAGCAGTGGCGCCGTCTCCTGATGGAAGCCGCTAGATGGCCAGCCTAGCGCCGACACATGGATTCACGCTGGACAAATCCCGTCGTCGGTTGGGCGCAGTCCTCTCGGGGGCGACAAATGGCAATGCAGACGGCCATAGCCTCCTCCATCCCGCATGAGACGACACCCCAGTTGACGGATTTGAAGTGGTCGGAGCCGGATCCGCTGCCCGCCATGCCCAAGAAGGCCGAAGATCGCCGAGAGTGAGCTTAAGGGTGGGGACTGGGGAGGAGGGGATTGGAGTGGAATAGAGTGCCTATGGCTTGGTCCGACAAGAGGATGATGATGAATATATATGGGATTGAGCTGGATTAACGTGGGCCGGATCCAATGACGAACACGTCCGGGCCTCCCGTATCCGCCCTAGATTTTGGCTTGATATGAGGAGTCTCAGTCAGCGTCGGTGTTTGAGGTCGGTTTGAGGTGCACCGTTGACTTTGCATCGTCGACAGCTTCACAATGTGATCCCACTCGGGTATATTCCTACAAACATATTTGGGCCCTATAGTTGCCCCCTCATCATAAATGAAGTTACCATTGTACTGTTGTCAACGTTGCTACCATGTTGGTATCAATGTTACCACATGGAAAGTTTGGTATCAAGAGAATGACAACTTTATTTTCTACTAGATAGCAATGTTTAAGATGGATTGCTTGCCAACACACAATAAAGTACTCGTTGTATTTGTGTCAAAGTTATCACCTTGTTTGTATCAATGTTATCAAGTGGCAATTTTAATATCAACACCATGGCAATTTTGTTTATTACCAGGTGACAACTTTTAAGATGATTTTTTGGTCGAAACTTAAGCATATGTGATCTAGTATCAAACCTCTCGCCGAGGCAAAGCCAACAGTAAAGATGTATCGTAAATCAAGTACGTCATTTGAGAGTTAAAACAATTTAAAGTTTTCAAAAGAGCATATATGATGCCCATACTCCGTAGGGAACGTTTGATCCCTATTAAAGTCCAAAAGTTAATCAAATAATTTGACATTCTTACATTTGAAAGGCCTCATTATTGTGAAAATGAAATTAATGGTTTCCGTTTGGTGTAAGGATTTATCATGTTTTTGCTTGTGCGGGGAGGTTCTATGATGTTTAAGACTAGTAAGCGTGCACGTGCAACGCACGTATTCTAATAAATTATAATAAAAACACGAACTTTGTATTGTGTTTTTACCAGAAGATTTAAATGTGTGGCATGCTTAATGATTTCAATGTGATAATTTGTTTTAGATTAAGGCATAGGTCTTGTTTGACCGGTGAAAGTTGAAACGTTCTGATCCCAAAATTTTAAAAACAAAATGAAAAAACTCGCGCATGTAACACACGATGAATACACATGTCTTCACATAAAATTAACGATCGCATAAATGTATTGTATTTTTTACTTATTACAAAAATACTTAAAAAATAACAACTAATCAACATTATCTAGTAGTCATTATTGGATGTTGATCCTCTCTGGAAGGTCCGTCTTTTAATGCTATCTATAATGCTTCGTTCTAAGACTGGGATATGGTTTAGAACTTCATTCTCTTCATACTTCAAAATATGAACCAAAAATCGCTTCCTCAGTTCAAAATCACCCTACATATGTATTACATAACATTGTTATTAGGAAAAACATGCGTAACGTGTATAAGAATGAGCATGGTGTCATTACTTACCTTGGGTACTGGAAAATGTAACGTTCCATCGTGCCATGAGTGCATTAAATTGAAAACCACGTAACCAGAGAGGGGACTGCATGCATGACATGTTACATGTGAGTTAAATGAATCAATTAAGATTGTGATGTATTGACAAGATCATTACCCTATTCGCAAAAAAGAGAGACAAGATTATTACCCGTATGAGTTTGTGGGAACAACAGGAACTTCGCATCCCCATGTCAAGATGTTGTCCTTGAAGGCAGGGTTTGCAACTTGGAGAGCAACGTTTAGATCGTTGACCATACTTTCAAGTATATGCTTTCCGAAAGTGGGTATTGAAAGCGGGTCCAAAATAGAGACAACTTTTTTATGTTGGTCCAAGATGAACAATAAAAATAGCCCAAGAATATCACAAGGCAGTAAAATGCATTTAGAAACACAACAATCATTATCATTCATTAAGACCAAATAAACAATGTCTTTGAATTCAAACCTTACCATATCACATTCTGAGATATGATCCTCATTGCTATCAGGCCAGCTATCAAACACTTGTGCCAACATAGCAATGTCCATGCCGTCACGATGACTTGGAACTCGTGCATAGTGGGACATGGACTACAATAATATAAGAAAACATTAGTAGAACGAAGCAAAATGTAATATGTGATTATAATAACTTACACAGAATCGTAGATCCATATAATGTACTGGGACGTCTCTAGCAAGCTGGACGTCGTGACACGCTAGTATCCGCACAACCATGTTAAAACAATCAGCATCCATGTACTCATCATTCTTCAATATGTTCTTTAATTGTCTCAAATTTAGACTAATAGGATAAGGTTGAGAGCTTTTCACCCATTCACTCCTGTGAAATGGGAATTCTGTCAATTATAATTATACAAGAGTATTAATTTATTAGAAACAAAAATGAACTGGAAAAATGTGTCTTACTCTAGCAAAGGGACATCATCAATCATGCTGATGAACAAGCAAAGTTCGTCTATTAAGTCGTCATTTGTTGGAGTGACAGACGGCGAAAGGATATATGATTGCGAGATGAGCTCAACTTGTGATGATGAGTTGGATGCTTTTGGTTTGTTAGGAGGTCTTTCCACAATCATACAATCGGTGGGATCCGTGTTGATTTCATCATCATCCAAGTTCCGGTTTCTTATGTCATCATCATTCAATTCGGAGTCAACTAAAATGACCGCTAATTTTGTTCTAAAATCTGTCATATGAACCTAAAGTGAAGTAATAATAATAAGACTTAGTTTTCAAATAATTATACACCGTAAAATAAAAGTAGCATGGTACGATGCAAGATATACCTGTTCGGGAGTGTCGGACAAACTATCTCCCGTGAAGTACTCCATGTAATTTAACATCCAGAGACCACAAGATGACCTAGATGATTACGAAAATTTGATATGATTAATAACAAAAAATTCAACAAAATATTATTAGTATTATAATATGATGAGGACTAAACCACACAGTCATACCAGACAACCTCGATAAAAAAAGAATTGAACAACGTCTGTCGCTAATATAAATCAAATGAACAAAATGGCTATCAATAAAAAAATTGATTTTGTCAACACATATTTTTTTATAATAAATCAAATGAACAAAAGGGCTATCAATAAAAAAATGAATTTGTCAACGCATAAATGTTTTGAAAGGAACCGATATAATTGTTACTTACCAAATGGGCTATCGATCATCCGTAATCTATTTGGTCCATGATATGTTTAGTGTGGATGGTGTAATTAGGACACACAAAAGAAACCGGAGGTGGGATTGCAAGAAAGAGACCAGAGGAACACTTAGTAAGGAGCAGGCGGTGTTTCCTAAAAAAAAGGAGCACGATTAGCTTTCCAGTGTGTGTGCGGAGAAGTGAGTGACCCGCCGGCTCTTATCCACATCACTTTGCGTCCTCTGCAGCACGCCGCCGGCCGCCTCCTCTGCAGCACGCCGCCGGCCGGCACCTCTCCCGCCAGGACGTTGCCCGGCGCCTCCCCCCACCCCCACCACGGCCTCGCCCCGCTCTTCCTATTATCACCACGGCCTCGCCCCGCCGGCTCTTATCCACACCACGGCCTCGCCCCGCCGCCTCCTCTCCCCACCGCCGCCTTGCCTCGCCACCAACCACGCAGATCTTCCGTAGATCGACTCTGCCGCCGCCGTCCTACTGCCACAGAGCAGATCGAGATGCGAGATGCGAGTTGCTGGACACGATGCGGGAGCAGGCATCTCGAATCGGACCGAGATTCCAGTGCGTCTACGCCGTAATCATCGCCCCCCGTGCTTGGCTCACACAGTCGCTCTGGGGAGGAGTTCACAGGTTGCCTAATTGCTCGGTTGCTGCAGGTATGCTGTTCGATTATGTTAATGCGCCAACTATTAAATTCTGGGTGGCTTAATTTGTCACTATCAGCTAGCTCTAATTGATGTAACAACTTATTCTTTTTTAGAACTCTGTCATTAGGAACAAATATTTCTGATATGTTGATCAAATGTGCTTGAGAAATGCCATGAAGTGAAAAAATAAACATAATAGCATACCAAATGTAACCTATGAAGCAAAAATGGTTTGAGTTATATTAGGAGGCGTACCCATCCGTCTGAGGTCTGTTCTTAATATGTTCTTCTCTTTTCCATGTTGTAACATTTAGATCAGTCCACTTCTCGGATTTTAATTCCATTTGCTCGGATGCATATTTGAATAAATCCTCCAGTCCTTCTAGCTGTTGCACGAACAAATGAAAAAAGCATAAGCATCACAAGCGAGAAATAATAATAAGAAAAAACTTCTTATGAGAAGATGAGGCGGTAGGACTAAGTACTAACCGTATCATTGAGGTCCTTGCGGTTCATTGATGTGCCTAGCGGGTCGAGCACTTGAACACATAGTTTGCTGGCATTTATAACACATAGGTACCAATGAATGTCGTCCATGTTTATTGGAATGAAAATCTGAAGAAAATTATTATTTTAGTTGTACTTCTATGTGGACGAATTGGTCGTTCTTGCTCTAATTCATAGAAATATGTAGTACACTAAGACTAACCATATCATTTTCCAAGTACTTTTCAGCTCTCTTTAATACCCATGCTGGTGTAGCATCCGTGTCATCCGAGGGCAGATAGTTACCGAGCTTTATCATCTTAGAGATGCATGGATTCTCTAAGAACACACTTCCACCCGACCTTACTTGTAGATGCTCAGTAGCAGTCATGCAATTTATGTACGCGCCTATGACCTACAATTGAAAGTATACATAATATATTAGATGACACATACTCATAATCAAATAGCATCTTATTGTCGTAATGCAATATTAATATACTTACTTCGTCGCCAACCCATTGTCCGGGAGTTAGAAGAGATAGTAAATGTCTTTTTTTCAAAAATGCGTCGTCGATGCTCACTAAATGTCTTTCTTCGCTTGGTTCAGATCTGATAGTTTCTATGATGGACAAATCATCGCCAGTGCCGGCATAATCTGTCATGATGGCCATGAGAACATTTAATAATAATGAACAAAAGAACAATAATTTAGCAGTACAAGGACATCAAAGGTTTTGTTCTGTGCCTTGTGGAGAAACAACATAGTCTTGTGCTTTCTTAGGCTTGTTATGTCGTCGTATATGTTTCTTTACATGCACGGGCATTCTTAGCTCGTCCTCTATAGTTTCGAGCCCTTCCGTGCCGGGTGTTTGTGCCAATTCCTTGTCCTGAGCTGCCACCATTTGTTGACTTGTTTCATTGTTGGTTAATTTCTGAGAACAAAATTAAGAGAATTATCCGTATGTAAGATATAATACAATTAAAATTATTTTGGGAGATATAGTTTGAAAAGTAAAGTCACCCGTGTATGTTCAGAATCTTTGGCCTCTCTTTTTGCTATGTTTTCTTCAAGAAGAGGTGTATATCCAGGGCTCTCAGTGCAATTATTTTCCTCCAGTTCATTATTGTTGAGTATTTCACTTGATTCGTCATCACTGAGTAGCTGAAACACATGGTAATATAATATTATAATAGAGAGCTTTTTTTCTGATATGATATTGTACTAAAAAATTACAAACTGATCTGTGGCGTTAGAATTAGAATAGTAATGACATGTGGAAAGAAAACTCGCCTCTGTCGATTCGGGGATTGTATCTCCATCCTTGGTTATGACAGCTTCAAAGAGCATGTTTTCTGGACCCTCCGTAATGGATTGTTGTGTAGCCTTTCCGGACTCTGGATTTGTATCCTTTTGTACTGTTATCACCTCTTCAATCTGCATATTTTCTGTATCCTCCATAATAGATTCTCCTTGTATCACCTCTATCGACTTAGGGTTTGTATCCTCGTCTTTCTTTATCACCTCTTCAACCTGCATATTATCTGTATCGTCATCCTTTGCTACCTTGTTGATGTTCTCCTGAAAACCCAAGCATATCACGTTTAGATAGTAAACCTTGTATAGGATGAAAAAAGATATGATATGTCCTTACCTTGTCGATAGCATGCCCAATAGTAACGGATCTGGTTGGAGATTGACCAGCATAGGGCACCGGGGATGGTGGCGCGGACATGGACGGCGATGGTGCTTCACCAAGGGCAGGGTGTGCGGCGAGGTGGAGAGACTTGTTGTGAACGTATGTTGGGATGCGGCTGAGAGATCGCGAGGGAGGATGGAGGAGAGGCCGATGGCAATAGTAGCAGGCAATATAAGGCAGATTCTTCTCTAAAAAAAAGGCAATATAAGGCAGATCGTGAGAGAAAGGAAACTACTATCGCGATAATTGGGGACTCCTGATTGCTATCATCCCGGATTTATCTGAGGCCCCACAATCTTATTTTGTGCTCTTTTTTTTATACCCCACGCACACAAAATTATTCTGTTTCATTTGAAAGTAAGCTGATGCATTATGGTTGACTCCTTATACATGACCTTGCGACTGCAGGGACTACCAACAGGTCTACCTGCTACGTGTTGGTGATGGCCAAGCGAACCAAGGGGGAGATCAGTGAAGAGGTGAAGGAGAAGCTGGAATTGGAATAGTAGGCATATCTTAAACTGGTCTGATGCACGTTGGAAGAGGTATTCTCGCCCACTGTGGTTATCCAACATTTTAGCCTGTTACATGATTCATTCTAGTATCTGCATGCCCGTATCTTCTTTTCTCAATACTCTACGCTATATTCTTTTGATTTCTTTTTTCTGAAAAAAAAGTCAGCATGTGAGCTCGTGTGCTATAGATCTGGGAACGACATATGTGCAATACAGTAGTAATAACGCCTTTAAACTTCAATATATTCCGCAAATCTCATAGACTCTTGCGGTTTTAATTACAAATATATCAAAGAGCAGTGCACTTTGGCGTTCAAGAACATCTTTAATAGAACAGAATGCTGAAGGATAACTTTAGATAGTACAGAATACAACACAAAGTGTTCCTTATTATTGCTGATGTGACACCATGATGTAGCATCATCACACCATCTTCTCTTCCAAATAGGTTTACAAGTTGGCACATCTGGAGACCAATAACCACACCGAAGCCTCAATTCTCGTGAACACATATATTTATCAAACCTGAATCAGCAAAAACTGTGAAATGATTAGTGCATGGCATGACACACGGCTAGAAAAATGATAAACTTCTAAGAAGCTCCTTTCAGAACTTGATTGTGAAAGGTAACATAGTAGGTGCAAAGAAATAATGGAATAATGCACCTGACTCATCTCTCCAAAACATCTCTGTAGACAATGTTCTTGGTGCTTTTCCCGGATTTATCAACATCCTTGTTTGGCTTGGCCAAAATCCGTGTCGTCTCTCTAGACACTCCCCTTGACAATGCAACATAAAGCTGACCATGTGAGAATACTGGCTCGGGAAGGTAAATGCCGACATTTGGGATGGTCTGACCCTGTGCCTTGTTAATTGTCATCGCAAAACTGAGGCGGATGGGGAACTGTTTTCTCTTAAGTTTGAAAGGAAGTGAGATGTCCTCCGAGGGCGACATAGGGATCCTAGGTATGAACACCCTCTTTCCAGCATGCTGACCACCAACAATCTCCGCACCGATTGCATTATCCTGAAAGGCTCGGATCATAAGCCGTGTTCCGTTGCATAGACCATTATGAGGGTCGAGGTTCCGGAGCAGAATGACCGGGTAGTTGACCTTCAATTTCAAAACATGCGGGGGCAAGCCATTTGGTGTGATCGAGTTCAAAAAATCAATTGTGTAATTATTCTGCAAGTCATCCTCGATTGAGTCAAAACTATGGTATAACCTTTCTTCGCCTGGAAACCTGGAGATCATCTTGTCATTCAGGTCATCGACATGATCGTTCTTGGTCGAAAGAATAGCACGTGCGCTCATGTACTCTCTCGATGTAGCATTGGCTTGCAATGATGGGAAGACATCTTCGATGAGCATGTTAATAGCTTTTTCATCTTCGGTATAGCCAATCACAATGTCGTCAGGTAGACGAACATAGTCATTGCCAATTGTCTCTTCAGTTCCATTGCCTATCCTTAGGAGGTATTCGGAGAACCATGGATCAGCCTGTGCCCGCATATTGCGCGTGAGACGTATCTTGCGGGTCTTCTCCCAAAGATAGGATCTCAGAAGTGTAGCATCCGTGATCTGTGCTCTTGTCCCACGCGTCACAACGGGAAGGACCTGCCTGAAATCACCACCAAAGACGACAACCTTTCCTCCAAACGGCAAAGGACATTCCATTATATCCTGTAGTGATCTATCAAGTGTCTCAACTGCTTGACGTTTTGTCATAGCGACTTCGTCCCAAATTATCAAGGATGCCTGTCTAAGCAACTCAGCCGTACCACTCTGCTTTGTGAAACTACACATACTGTTCTCAGTGAGCTTGATTGGAATTTTGAACCGGGAGTGTGCAGTCCGTCCTCCGGGCATTATCGACGCTGCAATACCAGATGTAGCAGTTGCGATCGCTATTTGGCCCATGGAACGCACCTTTGCAAGCAATGCCTTGTACAGGTAGGTCTTCCCGGTGCCTCCTGGACCATCAACAAAGATATCTGGCTTTTTTTGTTCATCACATGATCCATTATGTCATTGAAGCCAGCTAGCTGCTCACTATTCAAACTGCTAAATAGATCTAGATGTTCTTTGTCTGCGGTGATTTGCCTCTCCTCTGTTACCTCCCTGTACTGACCGTCATAACAACCTTCGGTCTCAAGCAGATCCGGAAGTCCATAGCTTTTAATATCCTTTCCCATGGATTGCAGCATGTCCCTAATATCTCTAAGGACCATCTGTTCAAGTGTTGCCTCATTGGATTGATTACGACGGTAATCCTCGCACATTGATGGTAGATGTTTCTCCCACATTTGTCGGATTTCTGTTGCCTCGCAAAACACCATTATAGTCGCAAACAACCGTCTTAGGGCAGAAGGCATCTGAAATGTGGCTGCCTCTGTCATGCAATCATCAAGAGTCCTGTCGTGCTCAATTAGGCCTAAGTGCTCACATGCCTCCCTGAAGGAACTGCATGACCTGCCATTTACTGTTTTTAAATCATCAAATGAAGTGGCACCTCGGACATGACTTAGCAGCACACGCAAGTAGTACCTCTCTCCTTCAGCAGGGTGTGCATACACAAGTCTTCCAATCTGTGGTCTCTTATTTTTTCTGTTCTGCCACTTCTTATTTCCAGTTATCCATCTATAATGCTCTGGAAACTCTCTGTACAACCATTTACGTGCTTGCGGCATCGTCCGGTTCATCTCAAAGTACTCGGTAAGCATGGACGTGGATGAAGATGGTCGAGCGACAACATCTTCTAGATTTTCAGAAGATTTAAATGCAATTGTATGCATGTTCGGTAAATGAAGCTGGAGCTGCAGCACAGATGGACTGACACCAAACATTTTAAAACCGAAAATCCTGTAAATAGCCTCTGGAGGAGATACATAGCGTGCATCCCTATATTGTCGGATTTCATTGATGATTCCACCATCATTGATTATATCCTGCTCGAATGCAAAGGATGCCCGATCATGCCCTTTATAAATGTACTTGAACAAATACTTGACTGCCTTGATGCTCGAGCATGCTTCCACATTAATGTGGCAGTTGCATCGCATAAGCAGACAAGGGTTGTAAGGGACCACCCATCTGTTGTCCAAATTTGCTCCTCTGATCCTAACTCCACGCCCATCGTCCCTCCTCCGATAGATGGGATAAGAGTCTTTCCCTTGTTGTGTGGCATCACAAAAATCTCTCGGATAATGAAACCTACACCGCCCCTCAATCATGCAAGGACAACTTTTTTTCAACTCACCACAGGGTCCGTGCAACATGTGTTTGACGACCAGATCATGTAGAACGGGGTATTTCTCTTTGTCAGGTATTTCTGCGGATATCACCCGATCATAGTCATCTGGGGTCGCTAACTTGCTTTTTGCTTTCATGATTAAAAGTATATGCTCATGCGGGAGGCCTCGTTTCTGAAACTCTGTGACATATACATAAGCTGCGACTTCTCCGAAATGCTTACCCTTAGTTAGCAAGTCCATCATATCTCGCTGTTTAGCTCTGTATACTCTTGCCACCAGGTCTGGACGGTCTTGTGGCAGTTGTCCAGTCAACAAATTATCGGTTATCTCCTCCCAATAAGGATTGCAAGTCATCGTGATAAAATAATCCGGTTTACCCCAGCGTTGGACTATTGCCATCGCATCCAGGAATCTCCGCTGCATGTCGCGATCACCACCAGGAAACGTGCGTGGAAGCACGATTCTCTTGCCAATCCGATCACCGCGTGACTCACCGGCAACGATGGTGTCAACAAGACCCTGTAATAGTATACAAGGTTATAGAGAAGCATGGAATGTCGACAATGTTGCTGTATTAATATGTATTAGAATAAAAACAAGCACGTTACCTGGTACAGGTCAGCTCGTATAACCTTTTGATTTTCAGGCTTTGAGTACCAGTCAAGCCTCATAGTCTCAATTTTGATATACATGTCAACAGCCCACTGTTGAAAAAGGCGCCCACCGAACAGGACGATGTTAAAAAGCTTCTTCCTGACCTGTAGCTTGAAGCAGTAGTACTCCCTCGCACTAACAAATTTCCTGGATTGTGTTGCATTCATCTCATTGTCACCAAAATCCTCATCTTGGTTATCCTCATTGTCATCTACAAGATTGAACATTTACACCAGTATGATGGCTGGACTCATAATGACTGACAACATAAGAATCATTGAAGAATAAGCAACGATGACCAGTACCTGGATGTAAATCTGTGACATGTTCTTCATGTGGTGCAAAATTGCCAACTTGTTCCCTTTCCATAATCAAGTTTTCATCTGATTGATAGGTGAAGGAAAACATAAGTTGAGTCATAATGATTGACTGAAGAATAAGCAACGATGACAAGTACCTGGATGTAAATCAGTGCCAGGGTCTTCATCTGGTGCAAAATTGCCAACTTGTTCCCTTTCCATAATCAAGTTTTCATCTGATTGATAGGTGAAGGAAAACATAAGTTGACTCATAATGATTGACAATATAAGATTCATTGAAGAATAAGCAACCATGACCAATACCTGCATGTAAATCAGTGACATGGCCTTCATCTGGTGCAAAATTGCCAACTTGTTCCATTTCCATAATCAAGTTTTCATCTGATTGATAGGTGAAAGAAAACATAAGTTTTCATTCATAATGATAGTAAGTATATAACAAATCAATAATGAACATCATACCTGAATGTAAATCGGAGGCCAGGTTTGCTTGTGGCCCAGAATTTTGCACGGGATATTGGGTCGTGTCATCGGGGGGCTGAACATACGGCATCCGACGATTCCAGCCAGTCTCCCCACGTGGGAAGAATAGTGGATATGACAATGGGTCATAGCACCCATAGTACGCTCTAATATACAGGGGTCGGTCTCCTTTTTTGGCATGCACGACAACACTCCTATCAAAACAATTTTGTGGGTCGCTCCCTTCAACCCATATCGCTGCCACCTGAGAAGTCGTTGGGGCATTGTACCTCCGTTGATCCAACTTGATATCTGTGTTTAGTGAGATCTTGTACTCATCTAGATTCGGAACAGACCCAAGGCTCTTGAAAGCCTGCGCATAAGGGTTCTGCTGTAGTATTCGTAGGATTTTCCGTATGAGGTCTAAATTAAGATCTGGAGACCTCTTAGCCCTGTGCACCAAGTTTTGATCTGTATCATAAATATAGAGCTGCAAATGCCGAGGTCCATTATCAGCCGGCACCAGATCATCAAGAGCGTGGTACAACCCCCCACATGCACGAAATGTGTATACGCCGGTTCCTGCCGCAGTGCTTACTCGATGATCAAGGGTGACTCCAAGACTTGTGAATGAGAAGTGAGAGTTGAAATACCGTATATTGTCGCGAAAATATTTATCATCATCATCACACTGACTTGTAAACAACCGTTTCAACTCTTCCGTCACCTCTGGAGTAAATAGATCTACTTTTCCTTTTCTGCAACAAAATGCAGGTCATATTGAAACCGCAATGCTCCACAGTGAAGGCAGTCTCTAACTTTTCTAAGGACATGGTGCTTTTTGGGAAGGTTCATGTATACTCTATCTTCAGGATCATTTGTTGGAGTTCCATCAGTCTGACGTCGTCCAACTCGGTAGGATTGAAAGTGAACATCTGGAACATTATTTGAAGTGGCATCAATTTTTGTATTGCACAAACGACTCAATTATATTATATCAGTAAGTAATGATAGCAAGAAGATACCTTGCTGGGCGAACATCCTAGCTTCTTCATCAGGCTCAACGTATACATTTTCTCCAAGGTTTCCGTCTCCCAAGCAGTCTAGTAGCCAATTATTAGTATAATAATGTATAAGGCCTAGTAGTAAATTAAATACAGATCGAACTATGCAGTAAAATGCGTACCATCAATATTTTTTGTGTTGACATCGGGCTCCAGTATTCCATATGCATCCTTGCCTTGGTCGTTGCCTGACATAATGTTTTGCAGAATGGGCAAGTATCAGCGATGAATGGAAGGTATGAACCAAGTGATAGTCAATTAAATTACCATTATATTTGTCCACGGGATTGCATGGACATGACGGTGCAGTGAGTATGTTGTCTGGCCTCATCCTCCCTCCAATTTTTTGCATCTGGTACATATCATTTGTGTGTAGCCAATCACAATCTTCATCAGCTACAGAAATATTGAGTGATTGTCAGTTGCGAAATCAAAGATTGGATATCACGTGTTTCATGTAACTGGCAGCACCTGTATTGGATTTAGTTTGTTCTCTAGTTGTAAGGAGAACTGTAGATTTGGCTCGATGCCGTTTGTCACGTAGGCTTTGTAATATCCCTTCTCTATGTTGCTCATACCGGGCATTTTCCCTCTCCCTCTTAAGTGCTTGTTTTTCTTCTGTAGAATAAAGTGTGAGTTAGGTACAATACACAGCATGAGCAACAATTGTTTATCGTCTATGATATAAGTGTCAATTAGCTATGACACATAATATGATCAATATTGTTTTTATGTGCTCATACCGGACATTTGCCCGATGCACTAAGTAGCTGATTACCATATGAAATGCTGTTTCTGTAGGCTTGAAGTGGCGGTCGTAACCCAGTAAGTGGGGAGGACTCAATGCGAGGGTCGACATTATTGACATTTTCTTTGTTAGAAACAGCACTTTGTGGTGTTCTTAATGAATTTGGACCATGGAGTGGAGTCTGATCACCCATTATCACATCAACAGGTAGCTATGACACATAATATAATCAATATTGTTTTTATGTGCTCATACCGGACATTTGCCCGATGCACTAAGCAGCTGATTACCATATGAAATGCTGTTTCTGTAGGCTTGAAGTGGCGGTCGTAACCCAGTAAGTGGGGAGGACTCAATGCGAGGGTCGACATTATTGACATTTTCTTTGTTAGAAACAACACTTTGTGGTGTTCTTAATGAATTTGGACCATGGAGTGGAGTCTGATCACCCATTATCACATCAACAGGTATGCCTGCATCAAAATTGTATGTACAATGTAAGTTGTTGACACATAAACGAAGCTATTATGTCAGGTAAGAAAAGACATCACCTTTGGCAGCTGGTGTGTACCGTAGCTGGGTGAGAGCAGACTGCGCACTGGGCCTATCCGCAGTGTGTAAATCTGTCCATAAGAATTGATCATTAATATGACTTATTTCCGATTCATGAATGTATCATAAAGAACAGAGGAAATGGAGAAACCGGGCGTTATGGGCACGGGTGGCGTAGATGGAGTGTTGTTTCCATTTAGAACAGCACATGCAGCTTTCTTAAGATCCCTTGCCTCCTTTCTTTTTTTAAGTATTGCATCCCTGTTCAGTGCATACCTCTCCCTTTCCCTTTGTCTCTTCAATTCTTTTGGATCTGTTTTCTGACCTGCGAGGCAATGAAATAAAATACTCAGGATACACAAGGTCGATGTAGTTAAGAGTTGGTGATATATGTATTTACCTGAATTGTCGGTGTTCGTTAGGTCCTCAAATGGAGTACGTTCACCACTACGTTGAGAGGATGCCATATTGTCTTACTAACTGTATCTATTTGTGAAACAGTTGTTCAACCCTGTTGCGTAGGTAAGAAAAGAAACAAGTAAGCATGAATCCTAATAACCTGTATGTACATGGTGAACTGACAATTTCAAGATCTAACCTGTGCATTGGCAGGGCCGATATGGACCTAACTGCTCGAGATGGTGCAGGCCACCAGGGTGATGCACCGGAGGTAGGGCAGCGCGTCGGGGTGGCCAGAGGCGTCGGCCACCGGGTTGAGGACGGCGTGGAGACCAGATATACTCCAGGTCCGTGTGAGGGGCCAACGCGGTGAGGACGTCGCGGCAACCACGGGCGAGGCGATGTTCATGGCCTGGTGGCGGCGTTGATCGCGGAGGTTTCGTTTTGGAGTCTGGCGGCGTTGATTGTTGGGCTGTGTAGCATCCTAGAGGGGAGAGTCTGCCGGCAGAACATTTATTTTGAACCGTTGATCTGATTGTAGGCTGGGTCATCCCGTGTGCACTTTTGTGTGTGGCTGTAGAGGAATTGATGTTTGCTCTTTTAATAGTAGTATAGATATAGATTATATTGATTATAGTTAGTAAATGTTGAAGTAATTTTGCAGGATTGTCATGCAAATTGGAAATGCAAAATGCTGAACATGTGTATTATTACATAAAAGTGGACATAGTTTTTGTTTTTATGTTTATATTATTAATTAAGACTAAATTTCAATTGAGCATGTTTATGTTTCTAGAATGCTTTTACTTCTCAAACATTTGAAGGCATTTACTGGTTAAGAAAAACTATTTTTGTGGTAATGTTCCTTGTCTTCTTTTTCTTAGGGTAATGTTCCTTGTCTTTCTGACCGGCCTCTATGCATGCAGATATCAATGCTTGAAATAGATGCCAGTCAGAATGTTCTTGCATTGACAGTAATACCGACATGCAAACCGCTAGAGAAGAGAAGATTCATTGTAAAAGAAACTATATTCAAGCATGAAGTAAGCACATGTCAGAGATGCGAACTGAGTCCAGCTCAGATGATTAGGTTCTTTATAGTGGAATCAGTCTATCAGAATCCAAGTCGGTGCCTTTAATTCAGACTTTTCGGCGATATTCATTCGGTAGGGTAGGAGGAGATGTTATTGAGTTCATGAGTAAAGGCAAGAGATAACCGGATAAGCCTCTCGAGCTGTCCAGTCCAGTCGCCGGCGTGTGTGTGGCCACGTTTCGGTCCAAGAAACGCAGCCAAAAAATCTCAAACGTAGAGAAAGCAAAGCAACGAAAAGGTTAGCCAAATATCCGGCTCCATCCTCCTCCCAGCTGCTCTGCTCTGCTCACCGTACGGTCTCACCCATCACACCCACAGGCAAACGTATCGCGCCGGAGCCCGGAGCCCGCCATGGCGACGTTCTTGGGCAGCACCCCGGCCTTCCTCGCCCGCCCGGCCGCCAAGCCGCACGTCTCGTGCGCGCCGCCGTCGCGCCCGCCCAGCGCCCAGCCGCCGTCCGACCAGCCCCCACCTCCACCACAGCAGCAGCAGCAGCAAGAGCCCATGCAGGCGCAGGCGGTGCCGGCGAGGGCGCCGGCGCAGAAGCGCGCGGCGACGTCGGCCGACTCGACGGACTGGGTCGCCTCGTCGCTGACCCGGCGGTTCGGCATCGGCGCCGGGCTGGCGTGGGTCGGCTTCCTGGCCTTCGGCGTCGTGTCGGAGCAGCTCAAGACCCGCTTCGAGGTCGCGCAGCAGCAGGCCAACACCAAGTCAGCCGCCGTCCTCCACCCCTCACCTCCATTAACCATCATCCCCCATGCTCTCGTTAACCATGTCTCGTTCTCGCAGGGACGTGGAGGAGGCGGAGGAGGTCGTCCTGCCCAATGGAATCCGGTAAGCATGCGTGCATGCATGCATGCATGGCAGCAGCTAATGGAGTATTACGTTCTTGGGTAGCAGCTCGTCTGAGCGGCAGCAATGGTGCAGGTACACCGAGATGCGGGTGGGCGGCGGCGACGTGCCGCGGCCGGGCGACCTGGTGGTGATCGACCTGCAGGGGCGGGTGGCCGGCGGCGGCGGCGAGGCGTTCGTGGACACGTTCGGCGACGGGAAGCGGCCGCTGGCGCTCGTCATGGGCTCCAGGCCCTACACCAGGGGGATGTGCGAGGGCGTCGAGTACACGCTGCGGTCCATGCGGAGCGGCGGCAAGCGGCGGGTGGTCGTCCCGGCGAGCCTCGGCTTCGGCGAGGACGGCGCCGACTTGGGCGACGACCACGCGCAGGTGCCCCCCGGGGCGACGCTCGAGTACGTCGTGCAGGTCGACAAGGTGTCCATCGCCCCGGCGTGACGCTCTCCGGCGTGCCGGACGTCAGTAGATAGATGATCAACATATGCTCTCCGGAGTATCATTTACTTGCTGTAATCTGAATCCTGATATAAATATGAACTCATGCAAACATCACAAACCGTTGAAACCCGTTTAGAAATACTCCCTCTGTCCCAAAATAACTGTCTCAACGTTAGTAGGGAGGGAGTAGAAAGTTCAAACGGAGTTTACGGCAAAGAGTGAAATTCACACAGAAACTAGAGAAATTTCAGCCTTCCATACATGATTTGGTACAAGAGGGTAGAAAATAAAATCGAACTTTCACACTATTAACACAAGTACACAATTGCCATAGAAACTAGAGAAATTTCAGCTTTCCATCTATTAAAGACAAGTAAACAATCTATGCTTTTGAACAACCTGGGAGATGGATACATACGGACAAACTTCACAGTAAACCCTTGAAATCGATGGGAAAAGAATCACCCATCCAGAATAAAAGCAGTACATTACATGTATAATCACTTGTGATCAGCAGAACAATGCACATTTGGCACTCAGCTGACGGGGTCGCGTTCCTGTCCGGGGTTGTAGAGGGGCAGCTCCAGGAGGAATGCTACCTTGAACCAATCGGGCAGGGCTCCATACACAACCGGCGGCAATGGAATAAGAGGGCTGCAGAGGAACGCAACCGGTACAAAATTCAGTAACTCCTCTGCGACAAAGCAGTGGCTGGGGAGAGATCTGGGAATGACCCGGTAAAAGAATGGTGCTTACCTTGTGGTTTTCTTGTATGTGCGGTATTCCTCTGACCGACCGAAGCGCTTATTGGCAGACGCCTTCATGACGAAATATAGAAGATGAGGTGCATTAGCATTGTGATAAAAATATGGCAAACTAGCGACGGATTTCGGATGAACAAGAATAGAGGTTAACCTCAAGAAGTGGGATGCCACTAACGAAAAGAAGCAAGAGCGTCAGGAAGATGGGCCCCAAGATTACAAGCCATTCAGCTCCTGAGAGAACCGGGGTTGATGCTACAAACACCCCCCACCAAAGGAACATCTGCATCAGATTAAACTGTCAAGCGTGTGCCGAGATTTGCTCGACACTCCATATTGCAATGCTCAGAATTTATATCATAAAGGGTTGGGTGGTGCACACTATAATGAGCTAGTATTTGGACTCCGTAATGATGTAGCATTCACTATGCACTGAGGTAACTATCTGGAATTATCACCAACAAAAGGCCATTCATGATGAAACCATGATAAAGCACGAGAAGGTCAGCAAGCCCTTTAGCAAATATGTCAGACTTGTTTCTGTAGCAAAAGTTGGCCTAGATTACTTGCTTGCTCAAGACTGTGATCGGGGAGACTACAGAAGCAGTTACCTTGCGAGAAATGCTTTTTGACATGTGCAGCTACTATTTCACTATCGAACTATTGCATTACTAAAATGCTACAGTTGAGCTCCATCGGTTGATCGGTACATGTCTAACATAAAACCTAAGTGTGCATTGAAGTGCCTGCTCTGATTTAATTCGTAAACTGTAGCATTTCGTTCATGTAGTTCTCTTTCCTATTATTCTAAGCAACATGTTTCTCTCTTATTCATGTCCCTGTCTTAATAAAGGCAGGTGATAACTTTATCTAATTTGTGCACTTTACTTCTATTTAAATATGACTATTTTCCCATCAACTATGCGGGTGAACCTTCTTGTACAATCATGTTAGCTGTACTGGTGAGTTATGAAGTTCAAGTTTATAGCAGTAAAACTGTGAAGCTCAAACACAGTTGACAATTAAAAGTCATAACAATTAAACCTAAAATGCCAGCAGTTATCATATTAGGTCTGTTTAGTTTGGTATTGCTTCCTTTGAACTGTCTCAGCTTTTCAACATCTGTCCTAGGGAAATGTATTTCACTTTCGTGAGGGTATTGCTTCCTTTGAACTGTCTCAACTTTTCAACATCTGTCCTAGGGAAATGTATTTCACTTTCGTGAGGGTATGTTGGTTGAATGTGATCGACAGATTTGCGGTAAATGAAGGATGATAGATAGATTCATAGACCACGGCCGACTAAATCAAGGTTTTGATAGACGACATGTATGCAAAGAATAATCACAGTAAATTAACTGACCTCCCCAAAGTAATTTGGGTGGCGAGTATAACTCCAAAGACCAACATTACACCACTTTCCCCTATTGCTTGGAGAATTCTTGAATTTAAGCTTCTGCTGGTCAGCTATAGCTTCCACAGCTAGCCCGATGGCCCACATTATCCAACCAATGATATCCCGAGCTTCAATTGAAGGGTTTCTGCTACTTGCATTCACAATAGTAACAGGCAAGCTGACAGTCCAAACCCAAACAGCCTGACCAAATCAGGGTAGAAGTCCTGGTGAGGTTCTCTTAAGAAATGCAATGATCATTTAACAAGCTCTAATGCCTTAACATAAGTTGCTAAACTTACCTGAAAAGTCCAGAAGACAGCTAATTTTCCCAAGTTACTGCGCATCTCATCAAACCGTTTATCCTCTCCCCATTGCAAAATCCTAGACACCAACAGGCAAAGCAAGCATTAGTGACTCGCTTTCACAAGAACAACATGTTTTGACCCAGGCAACAGATGTCTTAAAAGTTTTTTCCACAAACAAGGAGCAATTCAGAGTCCACTAGACATAGTCCAGTTGGGCTGTTTGAACTATCAGCAGAATATATTGTTTTACAATAACATACCTCATTAGTAAAAACACTGCCAAGCGAAGTCCCCAGATTATAACAAGCACTGTCAACACGATCTGAAAAAAGGGGTATATGTTCAGAAATGGGCAAACTTCTTTAAAAAAACCATTTGAGATGACATTGCTTCAAAACATGGACAAATCTATTGTCCAGTTGGCAACACAGAGGAATACCACTATCCTTTGATAGATATTCTATCAAATGAAATGAGGTTATCGTTCAGATTTATACTGTCCCAATCTCTGTATTAACTCAGTGGTTTCTTTGCAACTTGGAAAGACAGACGAGATTTAATTGGAACAGACATATGCCCGTGCTGTATTTCCCATTAAATGGGTTTGGAATACCATTGTACCATCTCATGAACACGGTTACAAGTGCTGAGACGATTCTTTCTGCTTTATGAGCATAGACAGTGCAAAGATGCAATTATGCAAACATTGCTGCAAATAAAATAGCATCCATGCTGAAGCCAATTCAACCGCGTACCAGGGATGGTAAATTATTTTAAATCCAAACATGCATCAAACTCATGACAAATTCTAACGATCTATAACCAAGGTTATAGCGTGCTGGTCATGTTTCAGTAACTTAAGAGTTAAGAGTAACTGTTCTAGCAAGTTGGACAGCGACAATGTCTAATCCAATTTTTTTGGAACTAACATTTATACACAGTTGTATTAAACGTAAACAGCGTCATGTTTACAACAACTGAGTAAAAAAGTGAGCTGAGTTCTTACTACATGTATTTACCTGACGGAAGTGCCATGTTCCCTTCAAAGCTGCTACCAGGACGGCGATTATGACAAAATTTGTACTGCCTGAAAGAAAGAACACAAATCACTGGAAAGGAAAGGGGTACTACGAAGGTATTCCGTTGCAGAGAAACTGAACACACGCTAGTGCTCAGACAAAGGGGTTCACCAGAGCACCTATTTCTGAAGAAACTGGTTGCCTCCTAACTACTAGGATGAGATGAACAGGCAGCATCTAAATTGAGTGCACAGAAAGATGTCAATCTTGGCACACGCACAGCATATATATATTAAGATTCCGATAAACAAAAACAGAGAGGCTATCAGTAGAGATTGCCAAACGAGCTTCCTACTGGGCTGAGAAATCGAGCTCATGGACTCCAGTCTTTAACTGGATTTTTTTTCAAGAACACTGTTTTAACTAGACTCACCCGACAGAAATTAATACTAAGAAGAAGTAGGAGGTGGGTGCAACCTGCGAAATCGGTGACCTTGTCGATGCGGAGGAGAGCTGTGATGATGAAGAACACCAGCTGGTACCCGACCTGACACCACAACCACCACCAAGAACACCAGAATGGGAACAGTTAATGAACACGGCGAGTCACAGAGAGACGGGGAGGGGAGGAGGGCGGCGGCGCGAGATAATTACGGTGACGATGGCGGTGAGCGCCAGGAAGTGGGAGTCCAGCACTGTTCCCATCGGCTCGAGCGCCTTTTCTTCCCCGCCGGCCGTCAGTGGATTTGTTGGCCTGTTTCTTTATCCTTCTCCCTCTCCTTTCTTTGAGGGAAGATGAAAAATGAAGCGAGAAGCAAGCACGCGCGCCGGCCGGGCTTTTAACGGGGCTGGGAGTGGGGCTGGGCTCGGTCGACGGCGGCGGCGGCGGTGCGACCCGGCGGAGCGCGTTGGGGTGGGAGGAGGAGGAGGACTTGTCACTTGTGGCTGGAGGCTGGACAGGGAGGCGGGTGATGCGATTGCGCGGCTGTGGCCTGGCCCGACGAGAGCAGCAGTGCGGCACGGGACCGTGGTGCGATCGCCTTCGAATCTCGGATTGCTTCACGGGTTCGGCCGGCGACTGTTCTCATGGTTTGGAGATCCCACGGCTGTGGCGCGGTCAACGTGAAAATTAGTCCTGGGTGAATGGCAAAATGAACCGCACTTTCACATGCCGGAGAGTTGGAAAAATTGACCATTGGAACACGAATGGTATGGTGGATGTAAGAGGGTTTGAGAGGAGAGAGTCGGTGGAATAGATTGTTGTATTGCTTATCCCCGTGAGCTATATTGTGTACATAATTTGAAGGACACAATGACCTCGTAGAGATAAGCGTGTTCCTTTTTGATTCGCCGCTTGACTATCGTAAGGTGAATCCGATGATCACATGGTGTTTTAGGAGGGTGGGTAGTGGGTTCTAAGAACACACGGAGAAAGTGAATCAAACCTGCTTAAGTCCTCTTCTACATCTCGAGTACTTTCGGATCCAATGAATTCAACGTGGTACCTCAAAGTGCATGTACATGTTTTGACCGTGTGGCATGTACCCATTTTGCCATTCAATGGGGTATCCTATATGTCTGTGGATCAGTTTGTATGTCTGAAGGGGAAGTTGATCTTCGCCCGGTTGTTGTAGAGGCTCACCGCTTCCATGTTGTACGCCCTCGCCGCCAGCTTCGCCGACTGGAAGGATCCAAGCTTGTACCGTTCCTTTATTTCTGAAACCCATGTCCTCCATGGCGTGGTACTTCCTCTTCGGCGACGGCGGGCCGATGAAGGAGCGGGAGAGGTGGCTTCGCCGCAGGCTCGGATCGGTTGCGCGCCGCAGCGTGGATCAACGCTTCGAATCAACGGTGGCGACCTACGATGGCTAGATCCCACTATTTCGGGGCGACGCCGATCGATTGGAAGCATCGTTGGGGCTGTGGGTGGCTACGGTGCGGGCGGAAGCAGCGAGGGGGTGGATTTGGGCGGCGGCAGAATGGATGCGGTCGAGCGGGGGAGAGAGGCGGTTGTGGAAGGGAGCGATTTTTTTTCTTGAGAAATGGCTTTGGTCAAGTAAATACACGCGACAACCCACGCGAGGAGTAAATTTTTTGAGCGGCTAAAGCCGATGAGAGATCAGCTAGGTATGTTTAACCCTTCCAAACCAAAATTTCACTCCTTCAACCGGTTTTAAAAGATCCGCTAAAGATGCCCATTTAGCATAGCTGTATAAGCCATAGGATGATGGAGTATTTACCCCTAATCATATCAAGAGAATATTCACCTCGACAGGGTATTCATTGAACTCGTCTTGAAACGTTCAGTACTGGTATGTAGTTACAAAATCAACCAAGTGATTAGAAAATAGAATTGTTGTGGATATTTTTCTGACAATACTATAGGGATATGAATGTAGCGGTGTCGTGTCAACTGTAGGTGTAAATGATTGTACTCACAAGTGTTTTTACAGGTTCGAGTCCTAGTCAGAGGAGGTAATATCCTACTCATGTAAGGTTGTGATGGTGTCTTGATCTTGCACGTAGATTACAAGTGAGAGTTCAACCCTCAGCCCAGTGCCCTCCTCCCAACTGATATAGAGTGCGCTAGCAGGGGTGTCATAACGGGCTGGTATAAATATTATTCATGGTCTCATACACAACTGTTTCTTGACTATTATTACTCGCAACTACCATATTTAACTAGATATAGTACCGTTGGATAACAACAACCTTTAACGTGTTATGGTGATCGTGGGTGGCACCTCGTGTTGCCGACTACAGGGGTTCGATACTCCTAGTCTTAGAGCATCTACAGTCGGGCGCCTCAAACCTGTCTCAAACGCCCGGGCGAACGACCTGGTCACTGACAAAGCATTAAAAAAGTGACCCAGACAGACTCATTAAACGGGCCTCAAACGTCCAGGCTGGCTGGCACCCCTCATATCCAACCCAAATATGGGGTGAATATGGGGGGCCCCGGGTGCATCCACCGCATCGGACTGGCGATGGGGTCCCACACGGAATCGCCCGGAAACCCGGTGGTCGGACGCATGTATCCACCATCGCCGCGTGACGCCACTCCGGTGGGCCGCGTACTACCCTAGCCCGGCTATTTAAGCCGACCGCCGACACTAAAACCATGCCCATCCACATCCCCCCTTCTGTCCGCCGCAACCGCCACTTTTCGCTCGTCGTCCGCCACTTTCCGCTAGCAGCTATGCCCTCATGCCGTCAGGGAACTTATCAAACGTCGGAGCGCCGGCTGCAACTCCTTGAGCAGGTCCTGGCATGGCTCGAAGCTCGGATAGCCGCGGGCTACCTCCGGATGTGGTAGATCCGGAGGAGGCGGAGGAGGAGCACGAGGATGGGGAGGAGGAGGAAGACGTGGGGGGCATTGGGGCCGCGGATCTACATGCGGAGCAGCAGGCGATCCTCAATTCCCTCCGGTCAGAATCGGCGGTAGCGGCCAAGCAACATCATTTGCAGGAGGCGGAGGTGGAGGACGCCGCGGACGTTGATACGTCTCCAACGTATCTATAATTTTTGAATGTTCCATCTTGTTATGTTATCATTCTTGGATGTTTTATAATCATTTTATAGCAACTTTATATCCTTTTTTGGGACTAACCTATTGACATAGTGCCCAGTGCCAGTTGCTGTTTTTTGCTTGTTTTTTACTTCGCATAATATCAGTACCAAACGGAGTCCAATTGCCACGAAACTTTTTGGAGATTTTTTTTGGACCAGAAGGCAACTTGGGAGCCAAGGAAGCACCTGGGGGGAGGCCCGTGAGGCCACGATACACCAGGGCGCGCCAGAGGCCCCCGGCGCGCCTTGATGTATCATGGGGCCCACGGAGGTCTTTTCCACTGCCTCTCAGCTCTATAAATCCCAGAAATTCCAGAAACCCTAGAGGAGTCGACAAAACACAATTCCAGCCGCCGCAAGTTCCAGAACCACGAGATCCAATCTAACACCATCACAGAGGGGTTCATCATCCTCATTGGTGCCTCTCTGATGATGCGTGAGTAGTCCACCAAAGACCTACGGGTCCGTAGGCAGTAGCTAGATGGCTTCCTCTCTCTCTTTGCTGAAGGGGTTGAATGCATCGGGCGATGGCGGCGGCCATCACATCAATAATGGTCACCTTGTTATGGGCTAGCAGCCTTACTTGGGTAGCCAGGCGTTGCACTTCGGCATGTTCCTCTTGGGATGAACTCTTCGGTCGCCAGTTATACCTTTTCTTCAAAGGGGAGTCGGAGTATTCGGGCAGACCCCTCCGAGCTGGATCGAACAAGGGGACGTCCTCAATATAGAACCACTCCGAGGACCATTCTTCGGACTCCTTCTTCGGAGTCCCCACTGGATACCCCGTCCCGGCTATACGACATACTTCGGCTCCTCCGATTTCCCGAATTGTCTCACCCCGAGTGCGGGGACGAGACAGAAGTACTTCCTTCATAATCCAAAGTGGGCCTCGCAGCCCAGAAACATCTCGCAAAGAGCAAAAAAGCCCGAGATGTGCAGAATAGATCCGGGGGTAAGATGATGGAGCTGGATCTCGTAGAATTCTAGTAATCCCCTCAAGAAGGGATGAATGGGGAACCCTAGGCCCCGCAAGAGGAAAGGCACGAAGCATACCCGCTCTCCCTTGTGAGGGTTAGGGAAGTTCTCTGCGAAGGCCTCGTTGCCATAAGAAGTTAATCCGCCGTGGGTAGCCGCCAGATCCGAGGAGGGGAGATAACCTTGGGTCTCGAGGTCGCGCAGCCGAAGGAGGGATACATAGCAACTTGCCCAATCCCCGGGAAGGGTGCCGTAAGGACGCAAGGAAGAGCCAGGGACACTCGCCATGTTTTTTGGTGATCTCTTGTTTGAAGCTTTTTCTGATGAAGAAGAGGAAGGGGTGGCTCAGACCACGAGTTAGCCTGTTTAAATGGGTGGTGCCTTCCTTGTGGGAAGGGCAGTCTTGTAGAAAGCTGCTAGGCCATCCGTCTCCCCTCGGCGCACAGGGATCGAGGGGCGTTGAAGTTATTACAATGGGCCCCGCAAGTTCTCAACGACTGAGAGTTCATCGATGATGGGATGGTTGTCGAACAAGAAGGGATAGAGGGACTCGCCTCGCAAGCCGAATACTTTGACGCGCAAGAATGTCCGGATAATATGCCTCGGCATTGGAGGCTAGTCCGGGGGCTACTGAGGGAGTCCGAGATTAAGGGGTTCTCGGACTGCCGGCCTATTTCTTATAGGCTGGACTCATGGGCCGCTCGCTGAGGATTGGACTGATCAAAGGCCCCGTCGCTAGGGAGGAGACCTCAGGAGCCGTGGCCTGTCTTTCAAGTTTAAGATAGTAGAATAGGCATGTTTTTTTCCTTCGGTGGGCAACCGACCATGTGTAACCCTAGGGACCCCTGGCGTCTATATAAGCCAGAGGGTTTTAGATTGTAAGACGGAGAAACTCATCTAGGGTTTTAGCTATTCGATCTCGTGGTAGATCAACTCTGTAACCTTCATACACATCAATATAATCGAGCAGGACGTAGGGTTTTACCTCCATAGGAGGGCCCGAACCTGGGTAAACATCGTCTCCCTCGTCCCCTGTTACCATCGATCCTAGACTCACAGCTCGGGACCCCCTACTCGAGATCTGCCGGTTTTGACACCGACACCAGTTGCTGTTTTTTGCTTGTTTTTTACTTCGCAGAATATCAGTACCAAACGGAGTCCAATTGCCACGAAACTTTTTGGAGATTTGTTTTGGACCAGGAGACAACTTGGGATCCAAGGAAGCACCTCGGGGGAGGCCCGTGGGGATCGGATACACCAGGGCGCGCCAGAGGCCCCCGACGCGCCCTGATGTATCGTGGGGCCCACGGAGGCCTTTTCCACCACCTCTCAGCTCTATAAATCCTCAGAAAATCCAGAAACCCTAGAGGAGTTGATGAAACACAATTCCAGGCGCCGCAAATTCCAGAACCACGAGATCCAATCTAACACCATCACGGAGGGGTTCATCATCCTCATTGGTGCCTCTCCGATGATGCGTGAGTAGTCTACCAAAGACCTACGGGTCCGTAGGCAGTAGCTACATGGCTTCCTCTCTCTCTTTTGATTCTCAATACAATGGTCTCTTGGAGATCTATTTGATGTAATGACTTTTTGCGGTGTGTTTGTTGGGATCCGATGAAGCTTGAGTTCATGATCGGTTTCTATCCATGAATATTATTTGAGTCTTCTTTGATCTCTTATATGCATGATTATTTATAGCCTCGTATTTCTTCTTCGAATCTTTGGTTTAGTTAGGCCAACTAGATCGATTTTTCTTGTCATGGGAAGAGGTGCTTTGTGATGGGTTCGATCTTGCGGTGTCCTCTCCCAGTGACAGAAGGGGCAGCGAGGCACGCATGTAGCGTTGCTATTAAGGATAACAAGATGGGGTCTATTCCTACATGAATAGATCTTGTCTACATCATGTCATTGTTCTTATTGCATTACTCCGTTTTTCCATGAACTTCATACACTAGATGCATGTTGGATAGCGGTCGATGTGTGGAGTAATAGTAGTAGATGCAGAATCGTTTCGGTCTACTAATCTTGGACGTGATGCCTATATATTAATCATTGCCATGGATATCATCATGATTATTTGATCTTCTATCAATTGCCCAACAGTAATTTGTTTACCCACCGTGTGTTATTTTCTTGAGAGAAGCCACTAGTGAAATCTACGGCCCCCCGGGTCAATTCTTTTAATATATTGCTTTCCGATCTATCTTTTTCCGCATTTGTTTTCAGATCTATTATTCCAAAAACCCAAAAATACCTTGCTGCACTTTTTATTTGCATATTTTATTTTGTGTTCTTGTGCGATCTATTTATCCAATCTCATACAAACCAATCTATCTTTTTACCATGGAGAGATTGAGAACCTCTCTTACGCGTCGGGTTGCAAGTATTTGTTGTTTGTGTGCAGGTACCGTTTACATAGTGTTGCTTGGTTCTCCTACTGGTTCGATAACCTTGGTTTCATAACTAAGGGAAATACTTACCGTAGCTGTGCTGCATCATCCCTTCCTCTTTGGGGAAATACCGACGCAGTCTCAAGCCACGTCAAAGGAATTTCTGGCGCCGTTGCCGGGGAGGCATCATCAACATCTATCAGGTTCCTAATCAGAAATCTCATCTCCTTGCAATTTACATTATTTGCCATTTGCCTCTCGTTTTCATCTCCCTCACTTCACAAAAAAAAAAATCGTTTTATTCGCCCCCTTTTTCATTTGCCTTTTTCTCGTCAGATCTCTTGTTTGCTTGCAATCTTGTTTGCGTAGTAATGATGCCTCAACGAAAATATTATGATGTTCCTTACCCCAATATTTTGCTTGAGATTGAGAAAAGTACCAAGGAATATATGACTACACGATTTGAGCATAATAAGTATTTTACCGAGGAGCTTAAAGAACACTCTACCGTACTAGACGCCATAACAAAATAACTTGATGACATTAGTAGAGAAGTTTCTAATCTCCAATCTAAGTATGCTCATGCTGAAAATCTGCTAGGTAAAATATCTGACGCACAAGCTACTTTAGTAAATCAAATGGCCGCTAAACCAGTTTCTCTAGAGGATAAAAATGATGAAGATCGTAAAGTGATTGGTGTTTCTTCTATTGATTCCTTGTTTAGTAATATTAAAATTGATGATAAAGGGACTGAAGAAGAGTCAACTTTAGCTAGAAGGCGTCCCAATGATTTGAAGGGTGAAAATCTTGATGAAAAAATTGATGAAAATGGGTTTGGAGAGGTCAAAACTTTAACTAGTGATGTGCCCACTATATTGGATTACAAAGACTTTAATTATGATAGTTGCTCTTTGATTGAATGTATTTCTTTGTTACAATCCATGATAAATTCACCCCATGCTTATGAACAAAATAAAGCTTTAACTAAACATATTGTTGATGCCATGATGAAATCTTTTGAAGAAAAGTTGGAGTTAGAGATTTCAATTCCTAGAAAATTACATGATGAGTGGGAACCTACCATTAAAGTCAAGATTAAAAATTATGAGTGCTTTGCTTTATGTGATTTGGGTGCTAGTGTTTCCACAATTCCAAAATCTCTATGTGATGTGCTTGGTCTTACCAATATTGAAGAATGTTCTCTTAATTTGCAATTGGCAGATTCTACTATTAAAAAGCCTTTGGGAAGAATTAATGATGTTCTTATTCTTTCAAATAGGAATTATGTGCCCATAGATTTTATTGTTCTTGATATTGATTGCAATTCGTCTTGTCCCATTATACTTGGTAGACCATTTTTACGCACTATAGGTGCCGTGATTGATATGAAAGAAGGCAATATTAAATTTCAGTTTTCACTAAGAAAGGGTATGGAACACTTCCCTAGAACAAGAATTAATCCACCATATGAATCAATCATGAGGGCATCCTATGGAGCAAATACTAAAGACGACAATACTTGAATCTATGCATTATGTCTAGCTAGGGGCGTTAAACGATAGCGCTTGTTGGGAGGCAACCCAATGAATAAAATTTATTTTTCCCTTTTTCTTTCTGTTCTTGAGTGTTTAAAAAATTATGCTACTGTTATGATTGTATTTTTTATGTTTTAATTAGTGTTTGTGCCAAGTAAAATCTTTGGAATTATGTAGGGTGATAGTTGATTTGATCTTGTTGAAAAACAACAAATTTTGCGTCCATTAGCAGAATTTTCAAAAATCACAGAAGCGACAAAAAATTCTGAATTTTTTACACAAGATTAATATACAAATTACTTACGTTTTCCTAATTTTTCAGAATTGTTTGAGTTACATAAGTATGATTAGAGTACATATTACTACAGACTGTTCTGTTTTTGACAGATTCTGTTTTCGTTGCATTGTGTGCTTGTTTTGATGAATCTATGGTTTGTATTGGAGGGTATAAGCCATGGTAAAGTTAGAATACAGTATATATAATTCAATAATAAAATATGAATAGGTTTGCAACAGTACTTAGAGTGGTGATTTGCTTTATTATACTAACGGATCTCCCAAAGGTTTTGTTGAGTTTTGTGTGATTGAAGTTTTCAAGTTTTGGATGAGATCACGATGGATGAAGGAATAAGGAGTGAAAAGAGCCTAAGCTTGGGGATGCTATGGCACCCCAAGATAAATATCCAAGGAGAAACAAGCAACTAAGCTTGGGGATGCCCCTAGTGGCATCCCCTCTTTCTTCTAACGACCATCGGTATTTTACTTGGAGCTATATTTTTATTCGTCACATATCATGAGTTTTGCTTGGAGCGTCTTGTATTATATAAGTCTTTGCTTGATTTGTTTTTTAGCTTGTCACAAGTATCCTTGCTGCACACACCTATTTGAGAGAGCCAAAAGTATGCTATGATTGGTTAGAATTGCTCTATATGCTTCACTTAAAAAAACTTTGAGCTATGGAATTGCTCTAGTGCTTCACTTATATCTTTTGAGGACGGTGTGCTTTAAATTTTTGAAGAAATACTCTCATGCTTCACTTAGATTTATTTGAGAGTTAGTAAATTTTGAAGAAATATTCTCTCATGCTTCACTTATATTATTTTAAGAGATGAAATTTTTATGCTCATGTTCTTCACTTAAATTTATTTGAGCTTGTCAAAAGCAATGGAAATATATGAAACTAGTTCCAAAGTGGTAGATATTCAAGAGGGATATAATAAAAACTTTCATGAAGATCATTGGACAAATTAAAACTTGATTCCTTGTAATAGTTTTGAGACATGATGATAGTAATATGTGAGATATGTTGGTGAGTAATTATGCTTTAGTAATAATATTGGTGTTAAGGTTTGTGATTCCCTATGCAAGCACGAAAGTCAATAGTTATGCAATGAAATTACATCCTACTTGTGATACATTATTCGGTGTTAGTTATGCTTAATGCCAGTTTATGTGAATTTTCGTTTCTTGGTTGGTTTCTTCTCAATCTATTTGCTAGCCTCCACTTGTGCTAAGTAGAAATACTACTTGTGCATCCAAAATCCTTAAACTCAGTTTTGCCATATGAGTCCACCATACCTACCTATATGCGGTATTTCCATGCCGTTCTAAGCAAATTTGTATGTGCCATCTCTAATTTTCAAAATGAATTTCCTTTTTGTGTGCATGTACCGCTCATGAAGCGGCACGGGGTGGCCAATATTTTTCCATGCTAGATGTGTTATTCTCAAGATGAGTGTTTATTCACTTGTCATTGCACGAGAGTACGGCGGTAATAGGGATGCCCAGTCCCGAAATGATATTTTTTTACTTTATGTTGTGAAATAATAAATTCTTGGAAAATGTTGGTATGGAAGGCAACTGTGGATACGGCTAGCCATGGATTGTGAAAGAATGGTGGAAAAAAGAATAAACTTTATTTTCTGTTTGGGAACCGCCTATGATGTATCTAGCATGGAAAGTATTGGAACTACTCGGTCATTTTTATTGACAGGAAAAGCATGCCTCTCAAAAAAAAATCTCTCAATTTAAGCTTTGAGCTTTGGCACCTCTACAAATCCCTACTTCCCTCTACGAAGGGCCTATCTATTTACTTTATGCAATTTTTACTTTTATTTGAGTCTCCATCTTATCTTATAAAGAACCAACTAGGGGGCACTATGATCATACTTGTGCATTGGGTGTAGCTAATATTCGAGTGTGTTTCATGAATGGATCAATGACTGAGCATGCTGGGCTAGGGATAACTTTCTTTAGTGTTGATATTTTGAAAGACATGGTTGCTTGTTGGTATGCTTGAGTATTAAAGTCTTCATGTGAAAACTAGACTATTGCTTTGAACCATCTAAAAGTCCAAATGTCCATGCTACAAAAGAAAAGAATATGTGATGAACATGTTAGGCAGCATTCCACATCAAAAAAATCTGTTTTTATCATTTACCTACTCGAGGACGAGCAGGAATTAAGCTTGGGGATGCTGATACGTCTCCAACGTATCTATAATTTTGGATTGTTCCATGTTGTTATATTATCATTCTTGGATGTTTTATAATAATTTTATAGCAACTTTATATCATTTTTTGGGACTAACCTATTGACATAGTGCCAAAGTGCCAGTTGAGGGAGTCTGGTATTAAGGGGTTCTCGGACTGTCGGCCTATTTCTTATAGGCCGGACTCATGGGCCACTCGCTGAGGATTGGACTGATCGAAGGCCCCGTCGCTAGGGAGGAGACCTCAGGAGCCGTGGCGTGTCTTTCAAGTTTAAGATAGTAGAATAGGCACGTTTTTTTCCTTCGGTGGGCAACCGACCATGTGTAACCCTAGGGACCCCTGGCGTCTATATAAGCCAGAGGGTTTTAGATTGTAAGACGGAGAAACTCATCTAGGGTTTTAGCTATTCGATCTCATGGTAGATCAACTCTGTAACCTTCATACACATCAATATAATCGAGCAGGACGTAGGGTTTTACCTCCATAGGAGGGCCCGAACCTGGGTAAACATCGTTTCCTTCGTCTCCTTCGTCCCCTGTTACCATCGATCCTAGACTCACAGCTCGGGACCCCCTACCCGAGATCCGCCGGTTTTGACACCGACATTGGTGCTTTCATTGAGAGTTCCGTTGTGATCGCCAAAGGAATCGATGGCTCGCCTTATCATGAGCAATGAAATCTGTAGCAAGGATGTCTCCATCCCTGGTCAGATCTCCGCAGGCGGCAACATCCTGTCGCGTGCCGATCTGACTAGCCATCTCGGCCAGATCGGAAGTTTCCTCCCCGATCAAGAAATCAGATTCGGGAACCTGGAGTTCGTCGCTGATTCACGGGGAGAACTTGTTTTGACGAAGCCCTAAGTTCTCATGAAGGAGCCCGCAGATCCCGACGCCTTGGCGCCGGGAGCATCGGGCCCTACCTCTGGGGTGGCCTCTACCCTCGGGCTGTCTAGAACGCCCAACCCAGTCGATGTGCCTGGATCCGCCGCGGCCGAGCATAACCTGGATTCGCCGTCAAGCGACCCAGGAACCCCGGCGCTGCGGATCGACCCCATGCGATTCGGCGACACGTACCCCATCGACGTCTCGCCCCTAAACGAGCTACTTGATCGGATTCAAACCATGGGCATGTCCGACGACCAGACCCCGGTCTATGACCGGATTGGGCTTAAACCCGATGATAGGGAGATTCGCACCCCCTCGATCACTCACTTAGTTGCCACCGTCGAGTGTCCGGCTGGAGGCTCGACCTCCCGACAACCGGAATTAAAGACGATTTATATCCCGGTCTCCGATCATCAAGATCTCTCCTATAACCCGGACTCCGGAGTTCGCTCCGGAAATAGTTCGGGATCGATCCCCGATCTAGCGCGCAACTCGAACCCCGCACGGAAGGGTCCTATAGTCAATACGGACTCCAAATCCCCCGCGCCGAACCCCGTGATTCCGGACTCGCATCGTGGCGCGGAACCAAATTTTTTCCCACCCACCACCAAAGTCGAGCATTCTAGCATCGCAGGAGAGTCCAAGTCTTCAGACTTACGGGATGTTAAACAATTGCCAGGGGAGTCGGTTCATCATTTTTGGGCTAGACTCCTCCTTGTTAGAGACAGAGTACCAGGCTCTAGTGACCAGGAGATAATGGCAACCTTCTGCCGCAATTGTCGTGATGAAGGGATCCTCAACGCTCTAGCCCGTCGACACATTCACGACTTCACCGAGCTATCGGACCTGGTACAAAAATACTGTGCCATGGAGAGCACCTGGCAAGCCGAACGATTACTTTCGGGACCAGTCTTTGCCGAATACCCTAGAGGAGATCGTAAAAAGCGGATACCTCCAAAGCAGCTGGCCGAACATGAACCCGTCGAGAAAAGAAATAGACCCCCTACAGGAGTCAGAACTGTCCTCGACGGACTATTGGACAAGCCATGCCCTATACATTCTGTCTTGCTGAACACAAGCCCGACTCACAGCCTCAGAGCTTGCTGGGTCGTTTGGCAGGTCGCAAAAAGCGGAGAGGCCATCCTCGAGGTACTACCTCCGAACAGACGTTCAACAACGCTACCAGATCACAACAATGAAGTCCTGATGATCTACGAAACGTTTCCCTCCAGGAACAGGAGGAAAAGAGCTCTTAGAGAACTCGAACAGGTCTACCATGTGGCGGCAACAAGTTCATGGACAGACATACCCATCACCTTCGGAGAAACTGACCAATCAACCACCCGCCCCGGCCGAACACCGGCCGCTCTGGTCCTAAACCCCATCGTCGATGGTTTTAGGTTACAAAAGGTGCTAATGGACAGCGGCAGTGGTTTAAACCTCATCTACGAGGACACCCTGGAAAAAATGCAGTTCGACCGATCTCTCATCGAACATAGCACTACAACCTTCCGAGGGATCATCCCTGGGAAAGAGGCGCGTTGTTCCGGACGCATCACCCTGGACGTGGTATTCGGCACGCCCGAAAACTACCGATCCGAAGAACTTCTCTTCCATATCGTGCCCTTTCCCAGTGGCTACCACGCCTTGTTGGGGCGTGACGCCTTCACAAAATTCCAGGCTATACCACATTACGGGTATATGAAGCTCAAGATGCCAGGCCCAAACGGGGTAATCACAATCACCAGTGACCCGAATATAGCCCTTCGAGCTGAGAACAAAACAGCAGCGCTCGCCCTCGAGGCACTAGCCGAGACCTTTGCTGCAGAGGAATTGACCGCACTCCGGTCAACAGTGGACAAGGACGATGTGATCCTTAGTAAAAGGCCCAAACCCACGTCCTTTAAACCTGCAGAAGAAATTGTTAAATTTTAGGTACACCCAACGGACCCCAATAAAACAGCGTCCATCGGAGCTCAGCTGGACCCCACGGTGGACGAGGCACTGCGAGCATTCTTATGAGAAAACTGGGACATCTTCGCCTGGCATCCTTCTGATATGCCAGGAATCCCACGGCGGCTAGCAGAACATAGTCTGAACATAATTGCAGGCTTCAAGCCCGTCAAACAGACTCTACGCCGCTTTTCCGAGCCCAAACGACAAGCTATGGGCGAAGAACTAGCCAAATTGTTAGAGGCCGGATTCATACGGGAAATCAAGCACCCCGAATGGTTGGCAAACCTGGTGATGGTACCAAAGAAAGATAAATCCTGGCGGCTGTGCGTCGACTTTAAAGACCTTAATAAGGCCTGCCCTAAGGACCCTTTCCCCTTACCATGCATAGACCAGATTATTGACGCCACAGCCGGACATGACTCTTTGTGCTTCCTAGACGCTCGTTCCGGATACCATCAGATCAAAATGAAGGAATCTGATCAAGCTGCAGCTGCATTCATCACCCCCTACGGCCCATTCTGCTTTAACACAATGCCTTTCGGGCTAAAAAAACGCAAGGGCTACATACCAACGCATGATTCAAACATGTCTCGAGAAACAGGTCGGTAAAACAGTCGAGGCATATGTGGACGACGTGGTCATTAAAACCAAACACGTCAGCCAGTTGATTGACGACCTAAGACAAACCTTTGCTAGCCTACGTGAGTATGATATACGACTCAATCCGGAGAAATGTGTCTTCGGAGTTCCCGCTGGTAAACTACTTGGATTCATTGTTTCCCATAGAGGAATAGAAGACAATCCGGCTAAGATCCGCGCCCTATCGGAACTTGCGATTCCTACAGAGCTAAAGCATGTCCAGAAGTTGGCGGGTTGCGTGGCGGCATTAAGTTGCTTTATTTCCCGCCTCGGTGAAAAGGCTTTACCGCTCTACAGGTTACTGAAACAGACCAACAATTTCGAGTGGACCGATGAAGCAGCGGCTGCGTTAGAGGAAATCAAAACACTGCTGGCAAGTAACCCCATACTCACAGCACCAGGTGCCGGTGAACCAATGTTATTGTACATATCGGACACTAATCAAGTGGTTAGCGCAGTGCTCGTCATCGAACGAGAAGAGGAGGGTCACAAATTCCGGATACAGAAGCCGGTCTACTATGTGTCAGAAGTGCTAACGCAATGCAAGTCCAGATACCCGCATTACCAGAAGATAGCCTATACAGTGTTTATGGCATCTCGGAAGCTCCGACACTACTTTCAAGAGTGTTCGGTCACGGTGGCATCCGAAGTACCCCTGAACGATATAATCAATAACAGGGACGCCACCGGCCGCATAGCTAAATGGGCCATTGAACTCCTTCCTTTTGAAATCGCCTATAAGCCACGACGAGCTATTAAATCTCAGGTGTTGGCAGATTTCCTCGCCGATTGGACAGAGGCCGATCTCCCCAGGGAATATAGTACATACTCCCATTGGACGATGTACTTCGACGGATCCAAAACATTGGCCGGACTGGGGGCTGGAGTTATTCTCACATCTCCCACAGGTGACAACGTCCGATACGTGTTACAAATCATGTGTGCCGATTCCAACAACGCAGCCGAATACGAAGCACTTTTGCACGGTCTTCGGATGGCAGCATCAATGGGCATACAACGGCTGGAGGTACGGGGAGACTCCAACCTAGCCATCTCTCAAATCAACGGCGAATTCGATGCCAAAAACCCGAAGATGGCGGCATATAGAAACGCCGTCCTTAAAATATCCGCATGGTTCGAGGGGCTGGAATTCCATCATGTCGCTAGAGACAACAACCAAGCCACTGACATACTGGCCCGCATGGGGGCCAAACGCGACCCTGTCCCGAAAAACAGCTTCCTTGAACGGCTCTTCAAGCCGTCGATGGTTTGGCAGGACGACGATAAGGGTGCCGGATCCATCAGCGCGGAAGAGGTTGTTCCCCCTATAAATGAACCAGACGACCAAATCATCGACGGCTCCGTAATGGACGAAACGCCTTCGGCTCACGAGGTCATGGCAGTAATCGCACCATGGACCGAGCCCTTCCTTGCTTACCTTCTTCGCCAAGAACTCCCCGACGATCAGACAGAGGCGAGACGTATAATTCGGCGATCCAAGGCTTATAAAGTCCACGAGGGTGAGTTATACAAGAAAAGCACCACCAGAATACTCCAGCGGTGCATATCTGAGGAAGAAGGAAGGCAGCTTTTGGCCGAAGTCCACACAGGAATGGGCGGCCACCACGCCGCAGCAAGGGCCTTAGTAAGCAAGGCCTTTCGAGCTGGTTTCTTCTGGCCCACCGCTCGAGCGGACGCCCAGACACTTGTCCAACACTGCGTGGGATGTCAACTATTTGCAAACCAAAGCCACATGCCCCCAACAGCTCTTCGGACTATTCCGATTACCTGGCCTTTTGCGATCTGGGGGCTGGATATGGTCGGACCACTTAAAAGGGGGACCAAGAAGAATAAATATCTACTGGTCATGGTTGACAAGTTCACCAAATGGATCGAAGCAAAACCTGTCAAATCAGCCAAGTCCGGACCAGTAGTCGATTTTATATCCGGCGTGGTACACCGTTACGGTGTCCCGCACAGTATAATAACGGACAATGGATCCAATTTCACCGCCCAAGAGGTAAAGGACTGGTGTGCAAACATGGGCATCAAGCTCGATTACGCATCGGTGTATCACCCGCAGACCAATGGACAAGTCGAACGGGCCAACGGCCTCATCATGAGTGGTATTAAACCACGCCTGGTCCGGTCTCTTCATGAATCCGACTGCCATTGGGTAGAAGAGCTTGACTCCGTTCTGTGGGGTCTGCGTACCACCCCGAATCGATCAACGGGATACACACCGTTCTTTATGGTCTATGGGGCAGAAGAAGTCCTTCCCTGTGATATTATTCACAACGCACCAAGGGTGCACATGTATGAAGAAAAGGAGGCTGAGTTAGATCGGCAGGACGACTTGGACGCCTTAGAAGGAGAGCGCGACATAGCTCGGGCTCGCTCTACTTTTTATCAACAGCAAGGCCAGCGTTACCAGAGCAGGGACGTCAGGGCAAAGGCGTACAATGTGGGCGAACTCGTCTTACGACTCCCGGAGAAGCAGAAGCATAAACTCAATCCCAAGTGGGAGGGCCCCTTCATAATCGACAAAGTACTCACAGGAGGGGCTTATCGTCTTCGCAACCCGCCGGATAACCGCCTCGAACCAAACCCATGGAACGCAGCTCGCCTTCGGAGCTTTTACGGCTAGACTGGTGTCGTCATTCTTTTTACCTTCCTTTTCCCTTTTTTCTTTCCTTTCATATTTCTTCCCCTCCCACCTTGATTTTGCAGGTTCAGATTTCTTTTCCCAAGTCTATGTTCGGCTAGACCGAGCTCGTGTTAAATTTTTTCGGCATACATCCTCAAATGTTAAACCCGAACAAAACACCTGGGGGCTTCTTCCCGAAGCCGATAATTATATATTTTAAGCATCTATTCACATTTATTGTGTATGCATGTTTCCCTTGTCGATTTTTAAGCCATTATGTGCATCAATTAGAACTAAGATTTTTGCCAAGCTGGGTTGCCTCGCTCTTGTGTTTACCCTCTACGTTCCCGATCGTTCGGCTAGAGGGTAAAGGGAGCACCTCTGCGATTGTTACGACCGGATCACCCGGATACATACCTCAGACGGGTGAAGCCAAAAGCTAGCTACCTTTAGCAGAGAATTGGTCGGCTACAACGGAAGCAACAAATAAAAATTATGGTTGTTATCACCATTACTTGGGCTTCTTCTCTCGAAAAAGCCATTAGTCGCATACTAGCAGTATACGGCCTTACTATCTATGATTTGCGTAGCAGCCTGAAGGAAGGTACCGATAGAGGTACTATTTTCTTTGGAAGATGTTTCTTACGCTAAGCAGTAATATAACATATCTCCCTATGCATTTTCTGTCTGTTCGCACCAAATGGCCGGATTGCCTGGTTCCACGAAAGAATTCCCTCTTATTGAAGGATATTTGATAAGGAACACTCCCAAGCTCTTAGCAAGGGAGGTCGAAGCCGATGGCCGGTTAAGACAAAGTTTACAGCACAGACGGAGCAATTTTTGATTTACAGTACATAGTTACATAAAATCACTCATCTGGCTGCTGGTCAAGATTGTCTATTAAGGCATCCAGGGTGCAATCTTCTTGCGAGAGACGAGCGGCGGGCATCACTTGGTCGTACACCAAATGAAGCGGCACTTCTTGCCCATCCGGCCCTGCCGGCCCAACCCGAGCCATACGCTCGGGGTTAAGACCGGTATAACGGGTCTTGATCATCGCCCACGCCTCTCGTGCCCCCTCTCGGCAGGCCGATGTCTTCCATAGCTCAAACCGACACCAGGCTCCCTTGAACCGATCGGCCAGTTCGGCCATCGCCTCCGAAGGCTTCTCGGCAGGCCATAGCACTTTCATCATGCTCCTCATAGCCTTCCGAGCCCGCTCATGTATGGCGAATAGTTCCTTCAGAAGGTTCCCCCGGTAGGATCCGATCTCTTCTTCAGGCCGCCCGGTCAGGAGACCTATACATGAGACGAGGCATGTCCATTACACTTCATGTATTAAAGGTACCCTTCGACGTTATAATTGCACTTACCGAACATGCCCCTCTGTAATTTCTGGTTCTCTTCTTGGGTTTGAGCCAATTGAGTTTTTAAACTCTCAATTTCTTCGGCCTGCTGTCGGTTTTCCGCCTGGAGACGTTTCTTCTCCTCAAAATTTTGTTGCGACGAAAGGCAGCCGGCCTCATACTGGGACTCGGCGTACCTCTGGGATTCTCTGGCTGCATCTAAATCTTTTTGCAACTGCCCTATAGACTCAGCTGCTACGAAGTACCCCTGCATCAGCATGAGACTATATACTAAGATCGGCAAAATGGACATACTCACCATGCGCCTCCCGGGTAAAATTCTTCACTTGTTCAAGTTCGGCCTTCATGGCTTGCACCTGCGTTCGGCTCACCTCCAGGTCATTGGCCAATTGCTCATTCTGCTGCCTTGAAGCCTACATCATCAATAAAACAATATACGGATCCTTAACTCGGCAGTCTTGACCAATTCAAGGCTCGGGGGCTACTGGGTTAATACGTGTGTCCAGATTATTAAAACCGATCACTCACCTCCAGGCTGGAAGATATCAGTTTCACGGCTTACCCAAGCCCAGCTCGGGCAGCTCCAATGTACGCATCTACCGAACATAGAGCATTAAACTCTTGTCCGGAAAACACCTGGTGGCGCAGGGCTTCTTGTCACCGCCGGTGGTTCATCGCACTCTCTACCTTGGAGTTAGTGACTGATACTGCGTCCCCGGAATCTTCAGGGGCCTGATTGGCCACAGGGGCCTCCGCAGCAGGTTCAGCATGAGCAGAAGGTCTTGATTCATGAGTGCTGCCAGGCACCCCGGCAACATTCCCGGCAGAAGACGGTTGTACTCATTTCCTGAGTATTTCGACATGAGATCTTCTGTAAAATCCTATCGATCATGTTAACAATAGATTAAGTGGCCGGACGAGGTACCTTTTGGTTGAACAAGTGGTCGGGGTCGTCCCCGTGGTTGGCTCACATGAAGGACTCATGTTGCTGTTCGGTCCGGGCATGGTTGCCGTAGTCGACGTTCGTCGCGTGGACCGATGACGCTTGGGAGCAGAAACCAGCACATTCGGGTCGACGAAGGTCGCCTGCCTTTTACGCTAAGAATTTTTCTTTTTGCCTGTAGTAGAAGAAGGGAGTGACCCGGGGTGATCGGCTATGATAGCCACCTTTGAACCATCAAGGCTCTCTTGGTAAAAGACCCTGTCTTCGTGATCGATCGATAGTTTCGGATCGTCGTGGAATCCTGGATTGTCATCACGAGAGTAGTTCTCTGGTTGAGGCGCCGGACAGTTGATTGTCTTGACAAAGCACCTCCAGCTCTATTCGCACAGATTGAAAGCTTCGGTCAAAAGGGGGCAAGTGAAAAACCCGAACTCAGGTCACAAAGTCGAAAGGCTTACCCATTCGATGGGGTTATAACCCGAGTAGCCCTCCTTAACCGGTAGCCGAACAAAGTCTTTTTCATCCCCTTTGAACATGTCTGCCAGTACGGCCGCCATCGCCGCTTGATTGGCAAGGCCTAGCCGTCGGGAACGAGTGGTGTCACTTGTTCCGTTGTAACGCCACAAAGGGTGTATCCTTTGCTGAAGGGGTTGAACGCATCGGGCGATGGCGGCGGCCATCACATCAATAATGGTCAGCTTGTTATGGGCTAGCAGCCTTACTTGGGTAGCCAGGCGTTGCACTTCGGCATCTTCCTCTTGGGATGAACTCTTCGGTCGCCAGTTATACCTTTTCTTCAAAGGGGCGTAGGAGTACTCGGGCGGACCCCTCCGAGCTGGATCGAACAAGGGGACGTCCTCAATATAGAACCACTCCGAGGACCATTCTTCGGACTCCTTCTTCGGAGTCCCCACTGGATACCCCGTCCCGGCTATACGACATACTTCGGCTCCTCCGACTTCCCGAATTGTCTCACCCCGAGTGCGGGGGACGAGACAGAAGTACTTCCTTCATAATCCAAAGTGGGCCTCGCAGCCCAGAAACATCTCGCAAAGAGCAACAAAGCCCGAGATGTGCAGAATAGATTCGGGGGTAAGATGATGGAGCTGGATCCCGTAGAATTCCAGTAATCCCCTCAAGAAGGGATGAATGGGGAACCCTAGGCCCCGCAAGAGGAAAGGCACGAAGCATACCCACTCTCCCTTGTGAGGGTTAGGGAAGTTCTCTGCGAAGGCCTCGTTGCCATAAGAAGTTAATCCGCCGCGGGTAGCCGCCAGATCCGAGGAGGAAAGATAACCTTGGGTCTCGAGGTCGCGCAGCCGAAGGAGGGATACATAGCAACTTGCCCAATCCCCGGGAAGGGTGCCGTAAGGACGCGAGGAAGAGCCAGGGACACTTGCCATGTTTTTTGGTGATCTCTTGTTTGAAGCTTTTTCTGATGAAGAAGAGGAAGGGGTGGCTCAGACCACGATTTAGCCTGTTTAAATGGGTGGTGCCTTCCTTGTGGGAAGGGCAGTCTTGTAGAAAGCTGCTAGGCCATCCGTCTCCCCTCGGTGCACAGGGATCGAGGGGCGTTGAAGTTATTACAATGGGTCCCGCAAGTTCTCAACGACTGAGAGTTCATCGATGACGGGATGGTTGTCGAACAAGAAAGGATAGAGGGACTCGCCTCGCAAGTCGAATACTTTGACGCGCAAGAATGTCCGGATAATATGCCTCGGCATTGCAGGCTAGTCCGGAGGCTACCGAGGGAGTCCGGGATTAAGGGGTTCTCGGACTGCCGGCCTATTTCTTATAGGCTGGACTCATGAGCCGCTCGCTGAGGATTGGACTGATCAAAGGCCCCGTCGCTAGGGAGGAGACCTCAGGAGCCGTGGCGTGTCTTTCAAGTTTAAGATAGTAGAATAGGCATGTTTTTTCCTTCGGTGGGCAACCGACCATGTGTAACCCTAGGGACCCCTGACGTCTATATAAGCCAGAGGGTTTTAGATTGTAAGACGGAGAAACTCATCTAGGGTTTTAGCTATTCGATCTCGTGGTAGATCAACTCTGTAACCTTCATACACATCAATATAATCGAGCAGGACGTAGGGTTTTACCTCCATAGGAGGGCCCGAACCTGGGTCAACATCGTCTCCCTCGTCCCCTGTTACCATCGATCCTAGACTCACAGCTCGGGACCCCCTACTCGAGATCTGCCGGTTTTGACACCGACACCAGTTGCTGTTTTTTGCTTGTTTTTTACTTCGCAGAATATCAGTACCAAACGGAGTCCAATTGCCACGAAACTTTTTGGAGATTTGTTTTGGACCAGGAGACAACTTGGGATCCAAGGAAGCACCTCGGGGGAGGCCCGTGGGGATCGGATACACCAGGGCGCGCCAGAGGCCCCCGACGCGCCCTGATGTATCGTGGGGCCCACGGAGGCCTTTTCCACCACCTCTCAGCTCTATAAATCCTCAGAAAATCCAGAAACCCTAGAGGAGTTGATGAAACACAATTCCAGGCGCCGCAAGTTCCAGAACCACGAGATCCAATCTAACACCATCACGGAGGGGTTCATCATCCTCATTGGTGCCTCTCCGATGATGCGTGAGTAGTCTACCAAAGACCTACGGGTCCGTAGGCAGTAGCTAGATGGCTTCCTCTCTCTCTTTTGATTCTCAATACAATGGTCTCTTGGAGATCTATTTGATGTAATGACTCTATGCGGTGTGTTTGTTGGGATCCGATGAAGCTTGAGTTCATGATCGGTTTCTATCCATGAATATTATTTGAGTCTTCTTTGATCTCTTATATGCATGATTATTTATAGCCTCGTATTTCTTCTTCGAATCTTGTTGGAAATATGCCCTAGAGGCAATAATAAAATGGTTATTATTATATTTCCTTGTTCATGATAATTGTTCATTATCCATGCTATAATTGTATTGATTGGAAACTCAAATACATGTGTGGGTATATAGACAACACCGTGTCCCTAGTGAGCCTCTATAGGACTAGCTCGTTTATCGAAGATGGTCATGGTTTCCTGGCCATAGACATGAGTTGTCATTTGATAACAGGATCACATCATTAGGAGAATGATGTGATGGACAAGACCCAAACTATGAACATAGCATATGATCGTGTCAGTTTATTGCTATTGTTTTCAGCATGTCAAGTATGTGTTCCTATGACCATGAGATCATGTAACTCACTGACACCGGAGGAATACCTTGTGTGTATCAAATGTCACAACGTAACTGGGTGACTATAAAGATGCTCTACAGGTATCTCCGAGGGTGTCTGTTGAGTTGGCATGGATCAAGACTGGGATTTGTTACTCCGTGTGACAGAGAGGTATCTCAGGGCCCACTCGGTAATACAACATCACAATGAGCTTGCAAGCAAGGTGACTAAAGAGTTAGCCACGGGATCTTGTATTACGAAACGAGTAAAGAGACTTGCCGGTAACGAGATTGAACTAGGTATGGAGATACCGACGATCGAATCTCGGGCAAGTAACATACCGATAAACAAAGGGAACAGCGTACGGGATTAACCGAATCCTTGACATAGAGGTTCAACCGATAAAGATCTTCGTAGAATATGTAGGAACCAATATGGGCATCCAGGTCTCGCTATTGGTTATTGACCGTAGAGGTGTCTCGGTCATGTCTACATAGTTCTCGAACCCGCAGGGTCTGCACACTTAACGTTCGGTGACGTTTCAATATTATTGAGTTATGTATGTTGGTGACCGAAGGTTGTTCGGAGTCCCGGATGAGATCCCAGTTGTCATGAGGAGCTCCGGAATGGTCCGGAGGTAAAGATTGATATATAGGAAGTTCCGTTTTGGTCACCGGAAAAAGTTCGGGCGTCACCGGTAACGTACCAGGGGTGCCGGGAGGGTTCCGGGGATCCACCGGAAGGGGCCCACCCACCCCGAGGGGCCACATGGGCTGAAGAGGTGGCGCACCAGCCCCTAGAAGCCCATGCGCATGGGGGGGTAGGTGGGAGGTGGGCTAAGGGGGAGGGACTCCTCCCTTGGGCCTCCACCTCCCTTGTGGGAGGTGGACTCCACCCCCTTAGGCCGATCGGCCAGCCCTAGGGTTTCCCCTAGGGCTGCCACCCCTCCTCCCCTCCCTCCTATATATAGTGGAGGTTTTGAGGGCAGCCACCACCTGAAAAGCCACGTGCTACCATCTCCCCTCCAGATCGTCTTTCTCCTCTAGATTAGTTCGGTAGAGCTCGACAAAGCCCTGCCGGATTAGTTCACCACCACTGCCACCACGCCGTTGTGCTGCCGGAGAACTCATCTACCTCTCTGCCCTCGCTTGCTGGATCAGGGAGGCGGAGATCGTCATCGAGTTTTACGTGTGCTGAATGCAGAGGTGCCATCCGTTCGGCGCTAGATCGTGATTGGATCGCGAAGACGTTCGACTACATCAACCACGTTTCTTAACGCTTCCCGCTTAGCGATCTACAAGGGTATGTGGATCCGATCTCTCCTCTCGTAGATGCTCATCTCCTAGATTGATCTTGGTGAAGCGTAGGAACATTTTTGTTTCCCATGCAACGTTCCCCAACAGTGGCATCATGAGCTAGGTCTATGTGTAGATGAGATCACGAGTAGAACACAAAGGAGTTTGTGGGTGTTGATATTCAGATTGCTTCCCTCCTTAGTCTTTTCTTGATTCAGCGGTATTGTGGGATGAAGCGGCCCGGACCAACTTTATATGTCCTCGTACATGAGACCGGTTCCATCAACTGACATGTAACTTTGTTGCATAAGATGGCTGGCGGGTGTCTGTCTCTCCTACTTTAGTTGAATCGGATTCGACAAAGGCGGTACTTGTAGAAGGTTAAAGAACAACTTGTATATCACCGTTGTGGTTTTGCGTAGGTAAGAATCGTTCTTGCGAGATACCCATAGCAACCACGTAAAACATGCAACAACAAATTAGAGGACGTCTAACTTGTTTTTGCAGGGTATGTTGTGATATGATATGGCCAAAGACATGATGATATATATTTGATGTATGAGATGATCATGTTTTGTAATAGTTTATATCAACTTGCATGTTGATACGGCAACCGGCAGGAGCCATAGGGTTGTCTTTAATTATTATGTGGCCTGCGTGTCACTCATTAAGCGCTATGTAATGCTTTACTTTATCGCTAAGTGGTAGCAATAGTAGTAGAAGCATGGTTGGCACGACAACCCCGATGGCGACACGTTGATGGAGATCAAGAGGATGGAGATCATGGTGTCATGCCGGTGACGATTGAGATCATGCCGGTGCTTTGGAGATGGAGATCAAAAGCATGAGTTCATGGCCATATCATGTCACTTATGATTTGCATGTGATGTTAATCCTTTTATGCATCTTATTTTGCTTAGGACGACGGTAGCATTATAAGGTGATCCCTCACTAAAATTTCAAGATAAAAATTGTGTTCTCCTCGAGTGTGCACCGTTGCGAAAGTTCATCGTTTCGAGACACCACGTAATGATCGGGTGTGACAGACTCTACGTTTGCATACAACGCGTGCAAGCCAGTGTTGCGCATGCGGAACACTCGGATTAAACTTGACGAGCCAAGCATATACATACATGGCCTCGAAACACAAGAGACCTGTTTCGCGAAAAAGAAACGTGCCACTCCCTTTTTAAAGGAGGGTATTTCCTAATGCGTACTAGTAATAAAATTGCAGGCGTGCCACTTGTTTAAAGAAAACAAGAAAAATATACTAAACAGATGAAAAAAAATAAATGGACAAATGAACGTAGGGGAACACTGCATTTTATTAATATCATTGCATTATACAAAATACAAGTGTATGCTCCCATAGGAATTATCCTTTTTGCCTTCTGTGTTGCGCTCATGGTATATCTGACTGAAGGTGATGGTGTAGTTCACTGATTCCCGGTGCATTTGCAAGCATCCGGTTAATTACATCCACGGGATCAAGCCCACGGAATACCTCCGATTAAGCTGCACTAATGATCGTCGTCGTGTGTTGGATTGCTCATCAATATGCGTGTGAAATTTTATGTGAATATTTGTACGGGTGGCTTTGTTTTGCCGATACCCAATCACATGTACTATCGACATGTCAGTGTGACCAACAGGATATGTCGATGATGAAGGGGATGACTTTCGCCTCGTCGGTGCCCAGTCATGTATCGCCCTGACTTCATCAGACGCGGACGTGTATGTGTTGCCATCGCCTCGTCAGTGCCCGACAACGGTGTGTCCGATCCTGTAGGTTTGAGACATGTCGGTAGAGTGGTGACCCGGCCTCGTCCATATTCGTCCATGGTTTTGCCCAGCCTCGTCGGTACTAGACATGTGGTGAAAATGATGTTGATGTATGTGTAGCATTTGTATCATCGACACTCGGCCAGGATGTCGATGTAGAAAAAATATCACAAATGCAATAGTGGACGATACTTTCCAAAATAAGTATATTAACGTCGTCTCCTTATGGGAGCAAGATCAACATGGGATTACTTCCTCACCTCCTCGTAAGGGGTAGATACAAAAGAGGTTAATCTCACCTCGTCGTAAGGGGCGAAACTAATTTAGTGTTATAGAACTCGCCTCCTCGTGAGGGGCGGATCTACAACAATATTTGACTAATCTTGCCTCCTCGTAAGGGGTAAAATCAGTGTAACAATCCATCTCGCCTAGTCGTAAGTGCGGACGTAGGGAATAATCTAGGCTCCTCGTAAAGAGCAAAATCAATATAGTGATCTGTCTCGCCTCCTCGTAAGGGGCAGACGTAGAGATTAATCTTGCCTCCTCGTAAGGAGCGAAATCAATGTACTAATTGGTCGACCTCCTCGTGAGGGGCGCGACTAATTCTCATGTTATAGAGCTCGTCATCGGGAAGCCATGATTCAGGCGTCACTTCGATGGAGGAATTTATCCTTGCACCAGTCTTTCTAACGACACCAATCAATTTACCAACATGGTTCACGATGATGGATATGTTTACGCCATGAAGTATTTCTCCATGAAATAGATCAGGAAGAAAAGATTTGGAAGGCAAACTCACCAGTGGAGAAAAGCGTCACGGATTGCATCATGTTGGCCATCGTAGTTTCACGGAGCTTCCTCTCAAACTGATTCAATCTCTCAATTTTTGTGGATCGACTCGTTTACGCGTCGCTCTTTTGACGATCTGAGGCAAACTCGACGGTGTATTGATGCGTCGTGGCGCGGTCGCTCTTTTGGCGATTTAATTGCGGGCAACGCGTGCATGTGGTGGAGATGACGGCTATTTCCGGCGAGAGCTCGAGCGTGCTTGTGCGGAGCTCTCGACGGAAGTGCTCGTATTTATGGATGGATGGTGCGTGCCTCGGCGGCGTGCGCGACGATGTGCTGTGCCTCCCGGCGGCGTGCGCGGCAATGTGTTGTTGGATGGATGGTGTGTGCCGATGTGTTGTGGTTTCCTCCCTCTATCCCCTGTATGCCTCGCTATGCCTGGCTTATATAGGTGTCGGCTCCAGCAACGTCGGTTCAGAAAACGCGTAGGCTGCTGCGTTTAAACTTTGCCATATCCCGAAACAACTTGGCGTGTATGTACGTAAAGTTTCCAGTGACAAAACTACACCATCGTAGATAGATAATTAGGCTCGGACTTTGCCTAGGCTTAAAACGCAATATGGGCCTTGGTCAGTCACGTGGTGGCCAACTGGAACTAGTCAATGCGTATATGAATTGTTACCAAGTAAACCAAAATGCAAATCGTCAATCTACTTCCACCATTGTATTCTACATGATGATCTCTACAAAAAGAGTATAATATTTGATATATTCTTTATCTTCGAATTCATTGACACGTGGGACCCACACATCATAGAGAAGTTATAATTTCCTCACATATAAGCTTGTATTTATTTGGAGGCCGGTCCACGACGGCACACACAAATAATTGGTCTTAGTGAGTACAAAAAATCATCAAACAAGACCGAAAGGTCGAACATGAGTCATATAGTAGATATGATCAACATGGAGATGTTCACCATTGAAACCACCTCATCTCACGTGATGATCGGACTTGGGTTGGTGGATTTGGATCATGTATCACTCGGATGACCGAAGGGATGTCAATTTGAGTGGTAGTTTTTAAGTAATATGATTAACTAAACTCATTATCTTGAACAATAGTCTAAGTTGTCTTTGCTTATTTATGTTGTAGATTAATGGCTCGCGCAGTAGTTACCCTGAATTTCAATGCATTCCTAGAGAAAGCCAAGCTGAAAGATGATGGAAGTAACTTTGTAGACTGGCCCCGTAATCTGAGGATTATCCTCACGGCTTCCCAAAAGGCTTATGTCCTTGATGCACCGCTCGGTGAACCACCCGCTCCAGTGTCGTCTGCAGACGTTGCGAACGTTTGGCAGTCGCGTTCGGATGATTACTCAATAGTTCAGTGTGCTATGTTGTATGGCTTAGAGCCGGGACTTCAAAGGCGTTTTGAACGTCATGGAGCATATGAGATGTTCCAGGAGTTGAAGTTTATCTTTGAGAAGAATGCCCGGATCGAAAGGTATGAGACCTCCGATAAGTTCTATGCTTGCAAGATGGAGGAGAACGGGTCTGTCAGTGAACACATACTCAGAATGTTTGGGTATTCCAACCGTCTGGCTGAGTTGGGAATTGCTCTCCCGCCGGAGGCGATCACTGACAGAGTTCTTCAATCACTGCCACCTAGCTACAAGAGCTTTGTGTTAAACTATAACATGCAAGGCCATCAGTCCCGGTTCCAGAGGCCCTTTAGTCCCGGTTCTGCAACCGGGACTAAACGATCGGGGCTAATGCCCTCCACTTTTAGTCCCGATCGTGTTACGAACCGGGCCTAAAGATGCTCCACGTGGCCGCTGCGGGGTGCCTAGGCAGGAGGACCTTTAGTCCCGGTTCGTGACACGAACCGGGACAACAAGGTAGCCACGCGTCAGCACCTGCCAGGCGCTGGGTTTTTTTTTTTTGAAGGAGGGGTTATGGGTTTTGGAGGGTTTATAGGGGTTTCATATTGCGTTTCCCCTTTCCTTTTTGTGTTTACTCTTCAATTCTTTTACATTTAGGGTTTCATTTTAATTTTATGTTTTCCATTCAACTCGACGCTAGTTACTACATATAGCAATGAAGGAACCATTAATTACACAACATCGTCATGAACATATATAGAGAGAAGTGTGACCTCTCTTTCGACGCTACTACATATAGTACACGATCATGCATATATACAATATAACATCTCTTACGATCCCTAATATCTAATTACCAAAATCGCATTGGAAATCCCGATGATATTCTCCGTCTTCAGGTATGACATGCTCAACAAAGAATCCCACCAATTCCTCTTGAATTGCTCGTATGCGATCAGTTGGTAGGAGTTCATCCCGCTTCCGCCAGATCTAATTTATAGACGGGGTCAATATATATATATATATATATATATATGAATGAATGAAACTCAACACAATTGATGGTAATAAAATAAAAATGTGAATATTGTTTACGTACTTCAAATTGTTCTAAAGATATGCCCCGCTCAGAGGTCGAGTGGCGAATGAACTCGCAAACGTAGTATGCACATAAATTAGTGCCGGGTGCCTGCCACAAGCACTTTACGAGAATAGAGTTCAATCAAAATGATAATCAAGCATGATAATGGTATTGAAACTAGAATCAATAAGAGATGCGCGGTACTAGCTAGTAGTACTTACTTTGGGGTGTAAAAATCGCAGCTCCTTTTTCCAGTCACCAACAACCTGGTTGGTGAACCTTTTCCAAACCCTGTCCGACAAAGAAAATGATTACTTGATATCAGGAAATTAATGAAAGTTGCCGATATGGTGCGATAATGATTGAACTTACTTCTGAAGCATTTGACTCATGTCCGTCCACTCCTTAGGGTCTTTACGTCTCGAGTCCAACACAATTACTTGTCCCTCGTCAAGCTGAATGGCTAGCAGAATAAAATGGAATCTGCGCACGCATAACTCATTAATTGCACTTAACCTCGAGTAAGCGAAACAGAATGTGCACTAGATAGTAACACTCACTTGAAGTTGTAAGGAAATAGTATTTCACTTCTGTTTTGTTGTCCAAGTAACGCCTTTAGCAAGTTTTTCTCTGTTTCATCAGGATTTTTTTTAACGTATGTTCATTTATGTTATCTGGGTTAATGAACCCAATGTCATAGATTTGTTGTTTTCTACATTCGAGGATCTTCAATCTGCATAATATAGTGTGAGGATACTTATACATGCAATGAATGAGCTGAGTTAGAGACTTAATTATAGAAAAAATACTTACAGACAATAGCAACTGACGATAGTTTTGTCGAGGGCAGCTCGATTGTATAACTGAAAATTTTTCTTCAAATTCAACGAACAACGCCTGTTCTCCATTGAAGAAGTGCTCATTTTTTATTCCCACGAAGATATTGTCGGTGCCGTCCTTGCAGGTTTTCAAGTACCATTCATGCAATTGTCGCATCATCGTTGGTAGACGCGGGAGCTCCTCACGTCTGATGAGAGGCTTCCGGTGCTCGTATCTTAAGGCTTCTACTACCTCAGCCTTTTCGAACTGTACCGAATCGTCTAAGTAATCAGCAAGAGTGATAATAAGACCACCAGCCGCTATCTCCGGATCATTAGCGATATCGGTAAACACCTTGAGCGAGGGGCACGATTGCTTTTCTTGTTCGTCGAGCTGGGGAATTGTTTTCCCACTTCTAGCACCACTGCTACTTAAGCTTCCCAACCGCTTCGCTTGACCAAATGTCTTTTCAATACAACGGCCATAGTTTGATTGCGACGGAGGCGGTGGTGGTCGCCTAAGGGCATCCAGATATCACTTCGCTTTTACCGGATCTACTTTCTTCTTTGGAGGTGGACGTTTCGGTGAAAGATGGCATTTCACATCGGCAGCCACGATCTCGTCGGTTTCCTCCTGAGTCCTGTCGTAGGGTAACTTGGGAGGAGCCTTCTTGATGCTTGGGCCTGCTCTGGATTTCTTCGTTGTTGTACTGTTGCTAGTCGCTGGAGCGGCGGCGGCTCTCTTCCGCCGTTGCTGAGGCGGCGGAGTTAGCTGACGCAGCGGAGTAGTCGGAGTCCGTTGACGCGGCGGAGGAGGCGGAGTCCGTTGACGCGGCGGAGGAGGTGGAGTCCGCTGACGCGGCAGAGACATGAGCTGGGGCGGAGGAGGATTCTGCTGAGGGGCCTCCTCTGGCTGAGTCTGCTGAGAGGCCTCCTCAGGCTGAGTCTGCTGAGGGGCCTCCTCCGGCTGAGTCTGCTGAGGCTTCGTCCAGTTTGGAAGCACGATGTTTTCCTTTCTCCATAGAATTGTAGTCCTTAGGGCATTTATCAGACGAGTCTCCCCTTCACCTGTAGGGTACTCAAGGTCTAGATCCTCAAATCCGTTGGAAACTTCATCCACCCCGAGAACATCATAGCCATCTGGAATCGGATTGCAATGGAAATTTCCATCAGGTGCAGGAGGTAAGACATAGCCGACCGCCACCTTCAAGGTTAGGTTATGACATTTCGAAATTAGCTCACAATGTTCCCTCTCCGTGATACCATCCACGGGGTAGCGAGGAGCCGTGATATCAGGCTGAACGAGCTCCGTGGAAGCCACGCTGCTTTTCTGTTGAGATGGTGGGGTAGCTTCGTGGGCAGTATCGAATGAAGGATCTTCGTGCTCCTGAGATGGTGGGCCGGTAATAGCTCGCTGACTTGCCTCTAGCAACGCTAATCTTTCTTCCATCTTCTGCATCCGGTTTGCTTCCTCTCTCTTCTTTCTCCCTCGGCTTCTATAATCAGTGTTGTCCGGAAACCCATACTTCCACGGAACGGAGCCTGATGTGCCTCTAGTTCGTCCAGGGTGTTCAGGATTCCTGAGGGCCTTTGACAGCACGTCCTTCTCTCTGTCGGGATGGAACCTCCCTTCCTGCACTTCCTTGATTGCTGCGAAAATCATTTTGACGGGTATCTCAAGTTGAGCTTTCTTGAAAACACACTTCCCTGTTTCTGGGTCCAAAGTTCCCCCATGCCCGAAGAACCAAGTCCTACACCAATCGGGCCAGTTCAATGTCGCTGGTTGGACCTCTTTAGCAAGCAGGTCATTCTCAGCTTTGTCCCACATAGGCCGGGTAACATTGTAGCCACCTGACCCCGTAACATGGTGATACTTCTTCTTTGCAGCATTTATCTTATTTGTCTGTGACCTTTTCTTACCTTTCTCTGATTTCTTGTACGCCCCAAATGCGGGCCAGTGATCTTTTATCTTCGTATATTGACCGGTGAATTCTGGAGTCTCGTCCTTCTCGACAAACTTTTTGTTCAATAGTTTCTTCCAGTTCTTGAATAGTTCTGCCATCTTTTTAAGAGCAAACACCTTGACTTTTCGCTGTATAACTGGGTTATTTATATCCTCCTCTGGCGGTAGGCTGAAATTTGTCATCAGCGGGGTCGAAAGGTCATCTTTCTGTCTGTCGTCCACATAAGAAACTTCACCGTCCTTCTTCTTATTCCATTCTTGGATGCTGATCGGGATGCTGTCCCTAACAATAACTCCGCACTGATGTATAAATTTGTCTTTGGTCCGCTTGGGAGCAATCGGTTGGCCATCTGGAGCGACTTCTTCGATCGTGAACCTTTCATCCGTATCAACCTTTTCTTCGGGCCTCATCTCGTTACAGAAGTTTGTCACGATCCGGAGGACTAAAAGAAGAAAGAAGCGTTAATATATGTACATACAAAACAATTAATGCGTCTAGTCAGCAGAGGCTTAATTAATATATATATATACCTCGCCGGACTTTGCAACAGTTAAGGCTCCAACATCGGCGGAGCCGTCATCTCCTTCCTCCTCCATTCGATCACTGGAGCCGTCATCTCCTCCCTCCTCCATTCGATCATCGGGGCCGTCATCCTCTCTTCCATCACCATCGGTGTCGTTGAGAAACGGCAAGATATCATCATCACCTCCGCCGCGGATTATATCCCCCAACAACTCTTCTTTTTATAAGTCTCTGTCCATAGTTTCTGCAAATATCACAACATGGCAATATACAACCATGAGAGATGGATTAGTGGCAAACATAGACCTAATCACAACAAGTAATCATATGCATATCACATCATGCAAAGTTGACAAGTTTTATAACAGTCAGTTTTAGACGATCGTCGAGGACTCCTCCTCCCTCATGTCTGATGAGTCGTCCTATCTTTCGGGAGAGGATACTATGCGGACGATATTTTGCCTATCTTGATCTTTTGCCTATCGTCTGACGTGCAAATCATGTTTTCATATGCCTCAAAATCAAAGTTATCGGGGTTATGTTTTAATGACCCCCCCTCATGTCGAAGTTATCGGGGTTATGTTTTAACGACCCCCCCCCCCTCATGTCGAAGTTATCGGGGTTATGTTTTAACGACCCCCCCTCATGTCAAAGTTATCGGGGTTATGTTTTAACGACCCCCCCCCCCACGTCGAAGTTATCGGGGTTATGTTTTATTCATACATGTTACAAACTAAGTGTCACACAAAAGATATTGTTACAAACTTCATGTTACAAACTAAGTGTCACACATAACAAACTTCATGCATGTTACAAATTAACTATTTTTCCACCCCAAATTCATATACTAAGCAATCACAAAAGATGTATGTATATGTAATTTTTCTGTTTTTCTTGATTTTTTTTCTTTCTAGATGCATCGGGCCGGGGCGGCGGCGGCTCACAGCGGGGGCGGCGAGGGCTCGTGGACAACGACGAGGACGGGCTCTCGGGGGTGCGACGATGCTCGGGGAGGTCCGGCCGGCGACGAGGAGCTAGCGGGCGGCGTCGGGGGCGGCGACGTCGACGAGGAGCGGGCACGGGGAGGTCCGGCTGGCGACGAGGGCGGGCTCAGGGACGGCGTCGGGGCAGGCATGGGGACGGCGTCGGGGCAGGGCACGGGGACGGCGACGGGGGCGGCGACGACGAGCGGGCTCGGGGAGGTTCGGCCGGCGACGAGGGCGAGCTCGGGGATGGCGTCGGGGCAGGGCAAGGGGACGACGTCGGGGGCGGCGACGAGGAGCGGGCTCGGGGAGGCGATGGCGAGGTCCGGCAGCCTGGCGGCGTCGAGGTGGTCGTTGGCGCCGTCGGGGGCGGTGACGAGGAGCGGGCTCGGGGAGGCGACGGCGAGGTCCGGCAGCCTAGCGGCGTCGAGGTGGTCGTTGGCGCCGTCGGGGGAGAGGAGTTCAAAAACTGCAGATGGCTTTTGGAAAAATTTCTAAGTCCCGCTTATATACCCCACCCTTTAGTCCTGGTTGGAGCTACCAACCGGGACTAAAGGTGAATTTAACCAGGAGAAAGGGCGGGAAGCCCAAGCCTTTAGTCCCGGTTGTTGGTTCGGACCGGGACTAAAGGGGGGCCTTTAGTCCCGGTTGTATCCACCAACCGGGACTAAAGGCATGTTCCTGGCACGGTCGAGGGGCGGTGGAAGTTTAGTCCCACCTCGCTTGGCGAGAGGCGCTCACAGTGGTTTATAAGCCCTGCTGTCGCTGCCCTCTCGAGCTCCTCTCTAATGCAGGCTTTGCAGGCCTAACGTTCCTCTATCGCCTGTTGGGCCAACTTGCCCCGCGGGCCTACATCCTGGCCCATGTATGCAGGCCACGGTGGCCTAGTAGGCACGCATTTTTTTTATTTTTTTGCAAAATTATATTTTGATCATAACTAGAGGTTTATAAAAGCTTTTTAGTTGATTCTTTTTGCTATTGAAGAATATTATAGTTTTGTTTTAGTTGATCAAAACAAAATATTATAATTGATTCTTTTTAGTTGATTCCTTTTGCTATTAGAGTTTTATAAAAGCTTTTTAGTTTGATATTAAAGTTTTTAACAAAAAATACTTTATGAAAATTCTTTTTGCTATTAAAGTTTTTAACAAAAAGTACTTTGATAATTTTAGTTGCATAAATTTAATATAATTTTAAGTTAATTTCACCCACATGTGCTATTTTTCATGCATTTAATGATTTATTTTGAGCTAAACGACCCTGAATTTGAAAAGCACTGCAAATGAACTCTGAAAAGGTTGAAACTTGGCATGGTATCATAATTTGACCCACATAGCATGTGCTAAAAGGTTTAGAGGGTTACAGCAAAAACTAGATGCACTTAGTGTACAAGACTGGACAATCTCTTTCGAAGTATCAGGGTTTCGAACGAAAACTCATCTATTACAAAGGGATTTCATTTTTTAACATATTTTAAATCCAGACTTTTTGTGCGTTCAATATGCACCATGCAAAGCCACATCATCAATTTTCAACCCATTTCCGACTTCATTTGCTATTTTTCATGCATTTAATGATTTATTTTGAGCTAAACAACCCTGAATTTGAAAAGCACTGCAAATGAACTCTGAAAAGGTTGAAACTTGGCATGGTATCATAATTTCACCCATATAGTGTCGTGGTTTTGTCACGGCAGATGCCCTAGTGAAAGGACTTAGGGGTGAGGCCATCGCTACGGTGATTAGCTTGAAAGGGTTGCTCGGGACGAAAGACACGAGTTTACCCAGGTTTGGCCCCTCACGATGGAGGTAAAAGCCTACGTCTTGCTTTGTGTTGTATTGATTGGGTATCGATTACAAGGGGGCGGATTCGCTTGACCTAGCTCTCGATTGATTGTCTCTTCCCCTAACCCGCCGCAGGGACTCGCCTTTATATACACACGTCGAGGCCCTGGGCTTACAAGAGTCCGGATTGGATTATACCTCGTAACCAATCCTGCCTCTAAGTCGCCTTGCCTTCTCTAGCAAGTTACCTTAGGGCGGCTTACACATCCGGGTCACTCATCGTCTTCTGGCTCTGGGCCTCTGTCCGGCCCGCCTGGTATGTCGCCTCTAAGTTTTTCTCTTATCTTGGTCTTTGGCATGTTTAAGGCTTTGTTGTAGAGTCGCCAACAACCTAACCCGGCCCTTTCCTGGGCGGGTTATACCGTGGGGTTATATCCCCAACATTAGGCCCCAGGTTGATTTGAACTTGTTCATGTCAATCTTTAATTCTTCTGATTAGCAAGTCTCTTGCTTCTTCTAATCATTTATTCCAAAATAAATCTTCACGACCCGCCATATAGAAAGGATGACGTCATCTCTGGTAAATCCAGAAAATCCTCATGACGTCACAACGGATCTTTGCATTAACTAGTCATTCCGAAAATCGAGGCGCTCTTTTGGTCACAGTCATTATCACGTCTCCTCGATTCTCGCACTTAACAGTTACTGTTCCACCTCCTCTCTTCCTTATAAATAGGCACGGGGGCCCATTCTTTTCACTTGCCCCCGTTGCCTCATCCTCTCCTTCTTCCTCACGACGCGTCTTGCGACCGGAGCTCCGACACCCCAGCCGAACCGTGCCGTCCACCCTGCCGGGGCCGCTGCATCAACCTGTTGCGACCAGAGCTCGGCGGCGCGCATCTGCGCTTCTTCATCTTCTCAAGTTCCGTTCCTCGGCCTTCCCAGATCCGCATTAGGTCACTGGAGTTCTTAGAGTTCGTCGCCGTTCATCGGAGTTCATATCTTCGTTTGAAAAGAAACCACCTTTGACTTGGAAATGTTAGCAAAATCGCGCGGTACTTAGTTTCGCATCTACCTTGTATCTTCAATAGATGGCCTCTTCCTCAGAATCAGTACTCAGCCCGTTAGTCCTTCCATGACTACTTTTAGGGTTAGTAATTATTTCCCCTTTTATCTTCGTCTGTAGATCCATAGATGTAGCTGTAACTTGTGAAACTTGTTTGCCCACACTTTGCAACATTTTCGGTAGTCTCTGCGTTATTGACCCGCCACCACGCTGCTGGCTCATCCTGGCGCAATATAACCCGCCATATTCATACTTTAATGCACCTCATTCCTGTAGCCAAAGGCGGCTCATAATTTATCGATGGCCCGGCATGTAGCGTTGTCGTCTTATAATCACAACTGGCTTGTTATGTAGCACTCTTAACCCGCCATAATCTTATACCTTTTCACAACTTTTAACCCGATAAATCATGACTAAGGCTCCCTCCTCTTGCGATTGGGTAGCCTCCGGAGTTTCCGAGCTGATGCTTAACGAATATGTAACTATGGGAGTTTTACCGGCTAAAGAAGTCATCCACTGGCGTGTTCCCGGTCCAGAAACTACTCCCAAACCCAAGGAGGGGGAAGTTGTTATTTTTCACGGATCATCTTCTCCCTGGTTTCTCACCGCCCGGGTCAAGATTTTTCTGGGACGCTTTGCATTTTTACAAACTTCACCCTCAAGACATTGGCCCCAATTCCGTCTCCAACCTGTGCCAATTTCAAGTATTCTGTGAAGCGTATCTGCAAGAAGAGCCCACTGTTAATCTTTTCAGAGATTTCTTTTATATCAACCGCCAGACTGAGATAACAGATGGACCAAGTCTTGAACTCGGAGGCGTTTCAATCCAGAGACGGAGAAATGTAACTTTTCCCTCAACTGCTCTGCCCAGCCATCCCAAAAATTGGAACCGCACTTGGTTCTACTGCTGAGATACCGCTCCGGCTGAAGAAAATCCCTTGTCGGGTTACCGCCCCTACCGGCTCTGCACCACTACTGAGCTTCCAGACCGGTTAACTGCCACAGAGCGTGCTCAATATGCTCACACATTTTCAATGATCAGGGCTTTAATAGCCAATGGGTTAACCGGAATTGATTTGACTCGCTGTTGGGTTTCCTTGAGGATTTTGCCACTGACCCGGCGCGGCGGCTTAATGTGCCAATATACTGGTAATGTGGATGACCCTCAGCGCTACAACCAGACTCCTTTGTCGAATAAAGAAATCAATTTAATTGTCAAATCACTGCTTGGAGAGCCTCAAGAAGCTTGCAATAAGGCGGGATTGAACCCTTTCTGCATTCTTAACCCGGCTCCCGCGGTAAGACTCTTTGAGTTATTCTTTGTCTTTTCTGTCTAGATTTTGCACTTCACATCCCTTTTAACTTTCTGCCAACGCATATATGTATATAGGCCGACTCTTCCTTCTGGAAGAAGAGAATAACTGCAAACTCCACTATGAAGAAAAAGACCAAAGCGGCCAAAAACCGTGGTCCGGGCCGTCCTAAGAAGCAATCAGCTGAAGAACTACTCGAACTGGATGATTCGGAGGTAGAACTTGACTCCCTTGGCCTTCTTTTCATACAACTTATTGATGCTGACTCCTCTCAGGGCGAAGCGGAAACAAGCCAAGCCGGCGCAGCCGAGGTAACTACCATCTCCTCCGACTCAGAACCTTTGCCAAGAGAGAAAACACGGCAGGTCATCCGGAAAGTAAAATTTTCACACCCTCTTGCTCACTTGGATCCCAACTTTCTTTTGAAGAAGCAGCAACATGATTCTAAGCGTCAGACCCGGAGCGGCGGCTCTGAAGACCTAGTTGCCGGCTTATCCAACACACCAGCTCCTCGGAAACGCCGCAATGAGGTACTTCATAGTCCTACTTTTATTTCTTCTGCGCACTAGCCTCATGCAGCGACCTTCTTAACCCGTTCGACTTTAATTATCAGGAAATGCCTCCGTCATCTGGCAACTCAACCGGCACGCAGCTGCCCGCCTTTATTGTTAACCATGGGTAAGGATTTTGCCCTTGTTGGTATGTAAAATTTGCTCTCATGTGCTCATAAGCTTGTCTACTCTTATCACAGGGCTAAGGCAAAAACAAGCAAGAAACAGAAGGTGGGCAGCTCTTCCAAGATCCCCGAGGTCTCTGAGCCGGAGAAAGAGGCGCCGAAGCCCCCTGAGGCCCCAATCCAAAATTCTGAGGATCCTATTCCCCAGCAAGACAATCCTCCTCTGCAGGCTGACGAAGTCCTTTCTGAGGCCATGGACACGGACGCTGATCCGGCCAACATTTGTGACCCGCCAAGTCCAATTCCTCTCCAACCAATTGAGGAAATCCCTTTTGAGAAAAGCACTGCTGACATTGTCATCACTGGGGCGGGTTATAAGGCACTAGGAGCCTCAACTGTATTGACTAAGCATAAAGAAGAACCACCTTTGTTGGAGAAAGGCAAGGCAAAACTGGATCTGCCGGATTATGCAGATTTCAGTGCCAGCGAGCTGCACGCAGGCTACCTAAGCCGCCTTCATACAAGGCATGATATGGAAGCCGGCTTAGTAAACATGATGAAGCAGAAGTATGAGGTACGAACTTTAACCCATTTCCGTTTCACAAATATGTACCCATGCAGCCCCCAAGGGCCGGCTTATCTTGAAAGGATGAGCCGGGTCTTCCAAACAATCAGTTTGAAAGAATCCGCATGTAGCCCACAAGGGTCGGCTTATCCTGAAAGGATGAGCCGGGTCTTGCAAATAATCACTTAGAAAGAATCCGCATGTAGCCCCCAAGGGACCGGCTTATCCTGAAAGGATGAGCCGGGTCATAATATACTTTGAAATGACCTACATTAGCCCCCAAGTGCCAAGTGTATTGCTTGCAATGTGCTTGGGACTTGAATAATTGAATCATAGCAAACCTGTTTAATAATGATTTGCAAATGTACTCTCGAAGCTTTTATGTAGGAAGCGTTAAACTTGAAGGAGTCGCGTCTTGGCGACTTAAGCAAAAGCGTGGAGGCTCTGGAAGCCAAGAGCAGCAAGGCCGAGTCAAATCTGAAATCTGCCTTGGAAAACTTAGAAAAGCTGAGATCTAAATTTACTGCTGAACGGTCCACTCTTGAGTCAGAAAAGACTGCCTTGCTGAAACGTGCAGAAGACGTCGAAAAGCAGCTGAAGCCGGTTACTGAAGAGCTTGCCGGCTTAAAACAACAGATATCTCGAATGACAGCCGCCATCTTCGGTAAATGCAAAAACTTGCTCTCAATTGAAGCAATTCATAACTCAAGAAAGTCAAAATGTCAAATTGATTTTATGCTCTTAACTGTCTGACAGGTGCCAAGAGTGCCAACCTTGGCCAAAATATCTTGTTGAAGCTAAAAGCTGTTTACTCATTGACTGAGCAACTATACACTGGGAGTCTGCGAACGCTTGTAGCCGTATCCTTTGGAAAAAAAACCTCCAACACTCATCAAGACCGTGCTAGATCAGTTATCAACTGTTCCCTCTCAGATTGAAGAGTTGAAACTCTCAGCCGCTCGCTCAAGAGCCATTACTGCTTTAAGCCGGGCAAAGGCGTGGCAAGCAGAACTAGACCCGGCAGAGATGGTTGTCGGGTATCTGGAGTATAACGACGATGGAACTGTCTTCAGTGAGATAGACTTTTCCAGATGTGTCAAAGATATGAGGCCGCTAGCATGCCAACTTGCACAAGAGCTGAATTTGTGTAAATATCAACCGGCTCACAACAGCAACAACGCTCGTATCAAGGCGCCTTCTCATGTGGTTGTAGACTTAACTCCTCAAAGGTGTAAGCATATTTTTGCCCCTGACCTTGATCCATCTCTAATTCTTAACGATGAAGCCATCTTTGTTGCGATAACCGACATCGACTGGACTTCGGATGATCTCCAGATGGCAGACGACGAAGAGCCGGAACAGGATGACCCGGAGCCCTCCACCTCCAAACGCTAGGATGACATTAATCCTGTGGGTCCTAACCCGGATGGTACTGAGGCCAGCTCAGAGTGATGTAACCTTAAAAAACACTTGGCCGAAAAATTGGAGAGCCCGGCTATGGCCTTGTAATAGCGTAGTATGAAAACAACTGTTTATCTTGCCATGCCTTCGTGCATATTTTTATCACCTTATATCCTGGCGGCTTAACCGCTGTGATCTTTATCAAACATGTGTATGTCTGATTTGATCACATCTCTGAATTTTTCCTAAAATCTGGCCCTGTGACAATACATCAGCTCCTTGACTGGCGACTTATAGCCAAACTCCGGGGCGAGTTAATAATTCAATTCCCCATGGCCTTGAAAATATGTAAACAACCTCGCTGGCGGGTCATGACAGTTGTAAGCTTAAACAATGGGTAATACTAAGCCGGATCATTTGTCATCCAAAGACTTAGAACCTTCTCATGAAAAAATTCTTGTAAAGATAACAAGCAGGAAATATATACATGTATATCTCACAGTTTTGTAAGTCGGCTTTGAAGGCACAACCAGAAGAAATCAACTCTTGTTTTTATTTTTGAGAAAACTCAAGGTTTTTGCTTCGAAGAAGCTAGGCATGAAACGCCTTTAATCCCGTAAGCCGGCTCTCACGTGACATAAATCCGTCGTTTTAACCTTAACTAGTTCAGGGTCTTAAAAAAGATTGACTGTTAAGAGTACGAACGGGCCACATAGCGGAGAAACAACAGCTAACAGGTGAGTTTATCCTAGCTCTCTGTAAGCTCTCTCGTGACATAAGCCGCCATTTTAACTTTGACAAGTTTAGGATCTTTATTGAAAGATTGAATGTCAAGAGTACAGCGGGCCACTTGGTGGAGTAGCAAGTTGCAAACATGCAGGTTTAACTCATATACGGCATGTAAGCCGGTTAAGAGGGTATGAAAGCTAAACTCATTGAGTTGGAAGCCCCCAAGTGACTTTATGAATAACTAACTCTTGCACAGAAATCGTTGGACGAAAACGACAGAGGCCCCGAATTATGGGGGTGCCGGCTTTATTATACTAATTATAAAATGGTATATACAATGACAGATGTATGTACATTGATGAGAGCCAATGACTCAAGTGTAGTAAGGCCGAAGATGAGCAATGTTCCACGGCCTGCTAGTCTCCTCCCTAGAAGTACGTGACTTGTCGCTCTCCCGTATATCAATGAGATAATATGACCCATTGTTGAGATTCTTGCTAACCACAAAAGGTCCTTCCCAAGGGGGTGATAACTTATGCATATCTGTCTGATCTTGAATCAAACGGAGCACTAAGTCGCCTTCTTGGAACGTCCGGGTTTTAACTCCGCGGTTATGATAGCGACGCAGATCTTGTTGGTAAAGCGCCGATCGTGCTGCTGCAAGATCCCGCTCTTCATCCAAAGCGTCTCATTATCAGTTTCAACGTAAGCCGACACCCTGGGCGAGTCATGACGAATATCACTGGGGAGAACTGCTTCTGCGCCATAAACCATGAAGAAAGGCGTGTAGCCTGTTGATCTGTTGGGGGTGGTTCTGATGCTCCAAAGAACTGAAGGTAGCTCCTCAACCCAACAACCCGGCGTTCGTTCCAAAGGAACCATAAGCCGGGGTTTGATCCCTCTCAAAATTTCCTAATTACCACGTTCTCCTTGACCATTAGACTGTGGACGGGCCACCGAGGATACATCAAGGCGGATGTGTTCACTTTGACAAAACTCTTTCATAGCTCCCTTAGATAGATTTTTGCCATTATCAGTGATGATACTGTGGGGGTAACCAAAGCAGAAGATCAGCTTTTTGATGAACTGAACTGCAGTTGCGGCGTCGCATTTGCTGACCGGCTCCGTCTCAATCCACTTGGTAAACTTATCAACTGCCACCAAAAGGTGGATCTTCTTATCCCGAGACCTCTTAAACGGTCCAACCATATCAAGCCCCCAGACCGCGAACGGCCAGGTGATTGGAATCATCCACAATTCTTGAGCCGGCACATGGGCTTGTCGTGCAAATTTCTGACACCCATCGCACTTACTAAAACTATGTCCTCTGCATCTGCATGAGCTGTCAACCAGTAAAACCCATGCCGAAAAGCTTTGGCCACCAAGGATTTTGACCCGGCGTGATGACCGCAGTTGCCTGCATGTATCTCTTGTAAGATTTCACGGCCCTCCTTAGGAGAAACACAGCGTTGAAATACACCAGTCACACTGCATTTATGTAACTCGCCATTGACAATAGTCATGGACTTAGACCGCATCGTGATTTGTCGCGCCATGGTTTCATCTTCAGGTAACTCGGCACGGGTCATATACGACAGATAAGGTAGCGTCCAATCAGGAATAGCACGAAGAGCCGCCACCAATTGTCCCTCCGGGTCAGGTATAGCAATGTCTTCCTCAGAAGGTAACTTGACCGACGCACTACGCAACACATCAAGGAACACATTAGGCGGCACCGGCTTACGCTGAGACCCAAGCCGGGACAGTGCATCGGCCGCCTCGTTCTTCCGTCGATCAACGTGATCCACCTGATAACCCTTAAAGTGGCCAGCAATGGTGTCAACCGCCTGGCGGTAAGCCGCCATACGAGGGTCTTTAGAATCCCACTTGCCTGAAACTTGTTGAGCCACTAGGTCTGAGTCGCCCAGACATCTGACCCGGCTCAAATTCATCTCCTTGTCCATACGGAGCCCATGGAGCAAGGCTTCGTACTCAGCTGCATTGTTGGTACAAGGAAACATTAACCTTAAAACATAGCAAAATTTATCACCTCGTGGGGATGTTAAAACAACTCCAGCCCCTGAACCTTCCAACTGCCTGGATCCGTCAAAGTGGATTGTCCAATATGTATTGTCCGGCTTCTCCTCAGGTGCTTGACATTCTATCCAATCATTGATAAAATCCACCAGGGCTTGGGACTTGATTGCTGTTCGGGGTACATACCTCAAATTATGAGGCCCAAGCTCAATCGCCCATTTATCCGGTCAGTGGCCTCTCTATTTTGAATGATATCTCCCAACGGAGCAGAGCTGACCACCATGATTGGATGCCCAAGAAAGTAATGTTTTAGCTTGCGACTCGCCATGAACACTCCAAACACCAGCTTCTGCCAATGCGGATATCTTTGCTTGGACTCGGTCAGAACCTCACCGACGTAATAAGCCGGCCGCTGGACTGGGTATTCCTTACATGTCTCCTTGTGCTCCACAACAACTGCCGCGCTGACGGCCTTGTTATTAGCCGCCACGTACAGGAGGAATGGCACTTTGTCAACGGGAGCAGCCAACATAGGCGGCTCAGCTAACTGTTTTTTGAGTGCTTCAAACGCATCATTGGCAGCATCACTCCAGATGAAATGATCTATCTTCCTCATCATCTGATATAAAGGGATAGGCTTCTCTCCCAGGCGACTTATGAATCGGCTTAAGGCGGCAATACGACCCGCCAAGCGCTAAACGTCATTGATACACGCCGGTTTAGAAAGTGAAGTGATGGCCTTTCTTTTCTCCGGGTTAGCTTCAATGCCCCGCTCCGAGACCAAAAATCCCAGAAGTTTGCCTGCAGGCACACAAAAAACGCATTTGGCCGGGTTAAGCATCATCTTGTAGACCCGGAGGTTATCAAAAGTTTCCTTCAAATCAGCGAGCAGAGTGTCCTTCTTCCTTGACTTGGCCACAATATCACCCACATAAGCATGAATGTTGCGCCCGATCTGACCATGAAGACAATTCTGTACACAACGCTGGTAAGTAGCCTGAGCACTTTTGAGTCCGAAAGGTATAGACACGTAATAGAAAGCCCCAAAAGGTGTTATAAAAGATGTCTTCTCTTGGTCCTCAACTGCAATCTTGATCTGATAATAACCCGAATAAGCATCTAGGAAACATAAGCTCTCGCAACCCGCCGTTGCGTCAATGATCTGGTCGATATGGGGGAGAGCAAATGGATCAACCGGACAAACCTTGTTAAGGTCTGTGTAGTCCACACACATACGCCATGTGCAGTTTTTCTTAAGGACGAGCACAGGGTTAGCCAACCATTCAGGGTGAAAAACTTCCACGATAAACCCAGCTGCTAAGAGCCGGGCTATCTCTTCTCCAATAGCTTTATGTCGGTCCTCGTTGAAGCGACGGAGGAACTGTTTAACCGGCTTAAATTTAGGATCCACATTAAGATGGTGCTCAGCGAATTCTCTCGGTACACCCGGCATGTCAGAGGGTTTCCATGCGAAGATGTCCCGATTCTCACGGATGAATTCGATGAGCGCGCTTTCCTATTTGGGGTCCATATTAGCCCCCACAGTGAACTGTTGCGATGAGTCGCCAGGGACAAAATCCACCAACTTGGTATCCTCTGCCACAAATTTCAGGGGCGGGTCAGACTCTGTGCTGGGCTTCTTCAACGGGGTCATATCAGCCGGGTCGACATTATCTTTATAAAACTTGAGCTCCGCGTCAGCACAGCTTGTCTCCACATACGCAACATCACCTTTCTCACACTCCAGAGCAATTTTCCGATCACCATGCACCGTAATCGTCCCTTTTAATCCTGACATCTTAAGCTACAGGTAAACATAACAGGGCCGAGCCATGAACTTAGCATAAGTAGGCCTTCCAAACAGAGCATGATATGGGCTCTTGATTTTGACCACTTCAAACCACAAGGTCTCTGCTCTGTAGTTGTACTCATCACCAAAAGCCACCTCGAGGGCAATTTTTCCTACTGGATAAGCTGACTTGCCAGGTACTACGCCGTGAAACACTGTGGACGACGGCTTGAGATTCTTGTCCGTCAGATTCATCCGGCGAAAAGTGTCATAGTACAAGATGTTGATGCTGCTACCACCGTCCATCAGCACCTTGGTGAATTTATAGCCTCCTACCTAAGGGGCAACCACAAGGGCCAAGTGCCCCGGGTCATCAACTCGTGGCGGGTGATCCGCCCTGCTCCATGATATCGTGTGTTCAGACCATTTCAAATACTGCGGAACAGCCGGTGTTGCTGCGTGAACCGCCCTCTTGCGCACCTTTTGATCACGTTTGCAAAGACTTGTAGTGAAGACATGATATTGGCCTCCATTAAGTTGCTTCGGGTTACTCTGATATCCTGATTGGTTGTTTTGCTGCTGACCACCATTATCGGGCTGTTGATTGTGGCCACCCTGGTTACCTTGACCCTGATAACCCGAGTTCGAGCCGCCTCCACCGAAGCCTGACCCGTGAGAGCCGGATCCTGACCCGCCAGGCGGTCCATTGCCGTTACCATGATGTTGGTTAAGGCTATAATTCCGGAATTCTCGCATGATATAACAATCTTTCCAAGCATGAGTGGATGGCTTGTTGGGAAGACTGTGCTTTGGGCAGGGGTCGTTAAGCATTTCCTCAATGTTGAAAGGCTTGGCCTTGCCAAAAGGCGGTTTACCGTTGCCCTTAGCGCGGTTGTTCCCAGTGTTGGCCACTAGATCTGACCCTCCGTCTGGGTGCTTCCGTTTGCCGCCATTACCCGGGTTGTTATTTCCTGCCACATTTTGTTGCTGACCCTTACCATTGCTATTCTTTTTACTAGACTTCTCATCATCAGAACCAGGATCTTTTGTGCTGTCAGAATCTGCATATTTAGTGAGAACCGCCATGAGCTCACCCATGTCCTGGCAAGAGCGCTTGAGCCATCCAAGCTTCTGTTTGAGTGGCACGAAGTGACAATTCTTCTCCAGAATCAAAACCGCCCGAGCCGCCGTGATATTATCAGATGAGTGGATAATGGTTGAAACCCGCCGAACCCAATGATGGGCCGACTCATCCTCGTGCTGCACACAATGATCTAAATCAACGATCGTCATAGGCTGCTTGCATGTCCCTTGAAAATTCTTGATAAATCGTGCTTTCAACTCGGCCCAGGAGTTAATGGAATTAGGGGGCAGACCCTTTAACCATGTACGATCCGGTCCTTCCAACATCATGATAAAGTAATTTGCACAGACTGCATCACTGACGTCCAACATCTCCATGGCTAACTCATAACTTTCAATCCAGGCTTCTGGGGGTAGATCAGCTATGTAATTAGGCACCTTGCGCGGACCCTTAAAATCCTTTAGCAGACGCTCATTCCGTAGAGCCGGTATTAAACAAGGCACTCCAACAGCCCTGGAGGTGGCTCCGGCTCCCACCAAAGTTGAAGGGGTCACCGGAGGCGGCTCATGCATCTCCTGGTAAGCCGCCGCAGCCGCCGCCTCACGATGGGCTCTGGCCTTATCCACAATCGCCTGAGCATTAACACCGGGCGGGTCATCATAGGGCGGGTTGCGACGTCGCTCGCTGCTGGAGACTGCCGGCGACTCCATGTGTCGGCTGTAACTGTGGTTTGGAAGGGGGGTTGAGTGCACACGACTTCGACTGTATGCATATTTTTCGTGTTGAGCCACCGCTGTTTGCAGGAGCTCGATGGCATTCCGTGCCTCCGCGGCGAAGGGCGTCCCATCGGCGAGAGGGAGCGCATTGAGCCTGGTAGCCGCTGCTACCATGTTATCCACTGGGTTAGAATAATGACCAGGTGGTGTCAAAAAACGCTGCGGCGGGGTCTGATTCCTACGGGGTGGGTCTGGCTGCCGAGGTTGAGTCGCCGCCCTATTCCCCGGCGCTTCCGTGGTTCGGGTTATGGCCAGCAGCGTATTCGGTCCTGCCCCCGGGGTGTTGAAGAGATTCCGGGGCTCATACTGCACAGGCAAGCGGGTTTGATACCTCATCCGAAGAACTGCCTCGGAGGCGTGTTGATCCAAATTTAAACGAAAAGCTTCCGCCTTCAGACGCTCCGACTCAGCATCCATCTGAATCTGCATTGCATTGATATCCTCTTGGGCCCTGGTCATCTGCTCTTTAAGCCTCGCAATCTCTGCATTGCGCTCCGCTTGATTTTCGGCTGTGACCTCGGTTCCCATCAGAGCTGTCAGCTCATTCATCAATTCCAGCAAAACTTGAGCCGGCGGCCTGGCTGACCCGGACCCTGACGCGCCGGTAGCCGCTGCTGCTCCAGCTGCCGTGCCGTTGAAAGCTGGCACCGTGCCTGCCATGAAGATGGCAGCTAGGCTTGGTGGCTCATAGGGCTCCAGAATACTTTCACCATCGGAATAGCCCCCAAGCCTGCCATCATGAAGCTGGTAAATTGACTCCGTCTCCCCGCTCGAGGACCCGTCCTCTGAGCAGATGAGGGTTTCTCCTCCCGACGCAGAATCCTCCGCGAGTTCCGCACCTTGTGTGAAGCCAACGAAAACGCGCTTCCGGCCGGGTTGAATCCTGCGGGTTGCGCGCGTCGGGCCGACTCGACGAGGTTGGTGCAGATGTCCGGCCCGGGCTTAGATCCGCCGATCTTTCCGATGAAAACGTGAATTCCGCCGAAGGGGACCCGGTACCCGTACTCGATTGAGTCGGCCTCGGGGCCCCAGCCAGCGTCGTCGATGTAGAGCTTGTCGCGGCGACTCTTAGTCATCCTGCCAACGGCGTATCCCTCGATCCCTGGGAGAGAGCCTTTCGAGAATTCGAAACCACCGTGCATTTGCCCCACGGTGGGCGCCAACTGTCGTGGTTTTGTCACGCCAGATGCCCTAGTGAAAGGACTTAGGGGTGAGGCCATCGCTACGGTGATTAGCTCGAAAGGGTTGATCGGGACGAAAGACACGAGTTTACCCAGGTTCGGCCCCTCACGATGGAGGTAAAAGCCTACGTCCTGCTTTGTGTTGTATTGATTGGGTATCGATTACAAGGGAGCGGATTCGCTTGACCTAGCTCTCGTTGATTGTCTCTTCCCCTAACCCGCCGCAGGGACTTGCCTTTATATACACACGTTGAGGCCCTGGGCTTACAAGAGTCCGGATTGAGTTATACCTCGTAACCAATCCTGCCTCTAAGTCGCCTTGCCTTCTCTAGCAAGTTACCTTAGGGCGGCTTACACATCCGGGTCACTCATCGTCTTCTGGCTCTAGGCCTCTGTCCGGCCCGCCTGGTATGTCGCCTCTAAGTTTTTCTCTTATCTTGGTCTTTGGCCTGTTTAAGGCTTTGTTGTAGAGTCACAAACAACCTAACCCGGCCCTTTCCTGGGCGGGTTATACCGTGGGGTTATATCCCCAACACATAGCATGTGCTAAAAGGTTTAGAGGGTTATGGCAAAAACTGGATGAACTTCGTGTACAAAACTGGACAATCTCTTTTGAAGTATCAAGGTTTCGAACGAAAACTCATCTATTACAAAGGGATTTCATTTTTTAACATATTTTAAATCCAGACTTTTTGTGCATTCAATATGCACCATGGAAAGCCACATCATCAATTTTCAACCCTTTTCCAACTTCATTTGCTATTTTTCATGCATTTAATGATTTATTTTGAGCTAAATGACCCTGAATTTGAAAAGCACTGCAAATGAACTCTGAAAAGGTTGAAACTTGGTATGGTATCATAATTTCACCCACATAGCATGTGCTAAAAGGTTTAGAGGGTTACGGAAAAAACTGGATGCACTTCGTGTATAAAACTGGACAATCTCTTTCGAAGTATCAGGGTTTCGTACGAAAACTCATCTATTACAAAGGGATTTCATTTTTTAACATATTTTAACTCCAGACTTTTTGTGTGTTCAATATGCACCATGCAAAGCCACATCATCAATTTTCAACCCTTTTCTGACTTCATTTGCTATTTTTCATGTATTTCATGATTTATTTTGAGCTAAACGACCCTGAATTTGAAAAGCACTGCAAATGAACTCTGAAAAGGTTGAAACTTGGCATGGTATTATAATTTCACCCACATAGCATGTGCTAAATTTTTTAGAGGGTTACGGCAAAAACTGGATGAACTTCGTGTACAAAACTGGACAATCTCATGATGTGGGTTAATATTATTATTCATAGGTACCATACTCATGATGTTGGTTTGTACTCCTGATGTAAGATAATATAAAGGTGCCTGGATACAAGTTCATCTGCATGCATTATATAATTAAGTATATCAAAAACCATTACAGAACATCATGAATAGAGAAATGACCAAATTAATACAAGTTCATCATCACATTAAAACCAAAGTACAGTAGTGATCAAATGTTATTACTGAAAATATAAATACATAAACTTCATACGTAGTTCTCATAGAACAACATACATCTCTCTAGAGCATCTAATTAAAACATACATTGAAACTAACATACAACTATGTAAAAAAATTAAATGCAACAATAAATGCGATCAAAATCGCAACTAAGGTAACAATTGATCCAACAGCATAATGATACCAAGCCTCTTTATCAATGGTATATTTTCTAATCTTTCTAATCTTCAAGCGTATTGCATCCATCTGGATCTTGTGTAGATCGACGACATCGGCAACATGCAACTCCAATTTCATCTTCTCTTCTTCAATCCTTTTCAATTTTTCTTTCAAATAATTGTTTTCTTTTTCAACTAAATTTAACCTCTCGACAAGAGGGTCGGTTGGAATTTCCATTTCACATACCTCCTACATAAAGACATCTATGTCAAGTTGATCGGCATAATTGTCATAAACACTAAATGAAATAAATAGTTATATAAGATAATATACCACATCCGAGTCATAGACCGGACGAGAGCCGACGGGACGGATACCAAAACCATGACACTATATAATAACAAACAATAATACAAGTAAGAAAATTATACAAGTAGCTATATAAATCATACAAGTAAGAATTTTTTCTTTAAAAAAGATAAGAACAAGAGGCTCATCACGGTGGTGCCGGCGACGAGATCGGCACGGGCGATCGACGGCGGTGAGGACGGGGAGGGGACGGCATGGTACCCTACACATGTGCAAACTAAGAAGTTAATTTGAGCTCAAATTGTGCATCTAAATCAAATAAACTCACACATACACTCCTCCACTAAAACCCACAAACCACACTACTTCTAGAGCATTTGAAATGAGCTAAACTAGCAGTGATAGATGAAAGGATGAAGTTGCTAACCTTTTTAGAACACTTGGATAGTTGGTGCACCGCCAAACCTAGACAAATCTTGGGGGAAATGGAGCTTGGAGAGGAGAAAGCTTATGTGTGTCTCGGGCATTTCATCAAACACCTCATGTGCATAGGTGGTGAGAACAGAGTAGCACACACCTCCCACACCCTTCCACGGCCAAAAAACAGAGGAGATGGGGGGGACGTGGATATATATAGGCAAAACATTAGTCTCAGTTTGTGTCTAAACCCGGGACTAAAGGCCTACCCTTTAGTCCCGCTTCCAGACACAAACCGGGACTAAAAGGCAGCAACCCCTTTAGTCCCGGTTGGTGGCTGGAACCGGAACTAAAGGTCCCAGCCGAACCGGGACTGATGCCTGTCGAGGCCCGGCCGGCGTCCTAGCCTCTCGAACCGGGACTGATGCTCCCATTAGTCCCGGTTCGTAACACGACCGGGACTAATGCCCTGATTTGGCCAGGACCGAAGCCCTGTTTTCTACTAGTGCTTGCTTGTTTTTAGGGATCCAAATTTGAAACGTGCAAGTGGAAAGCTCCAAGTATATGCTTTGTATTTAGACATGTACCAAGATAGGTACGGTTTATATTGTAAAGATATAGCGAAAAGTCCATGCCATATTTTTTATATGCGTAGAAATATTATGATGATTTTGGCATATAGCTCATGCCATGTTATTTTAAACATATGATATTTTTTCGCTATTACTCCAATCCCACCGGGCGTGCCATTTTGTTTCGCGAAAAAGAAACGCGCCGCTCCCTTTTTAAAGGAGGGTATTTCCTAATGCGTACTTGTAATAAAATTGCGGGTGTGCCACTTGTTTAAAGAAAACAAGAAAAATATACTAAACAGATGGACAAAAATAAATGGACAAATGAACGTAGGGGAACACTGCATTTTATTAATATCATTGCATTATACAAAATACAAGTGCATGTTCCCATAGGAATTATCCTTTTTGCCTTTTGTGTTGCGCTCATGGTATATCTGACTGAAGGTGATTGCGTAGTTCACTGATTTCAGGTGCGTTTGCAAGCATCCGGTTAATTACATCCGCGGGATCAAGCCCACGGAATACCTCAGATTAAGCTACACTAATGATCGTCGTCGTGTGTTGGATTGCTCATCCATATGCGTGTGATATTTCATGTAAATATTTGTATGGGTGGCTTTGTTTCGCCGAAGCCCAGTCACATGTACTATCAACATGTCGGTGTGACCAACAAGATATGTCGATGATGAAGGGGATGACTTTCGCCTCGTCGGTGCCCAGTCATGTATCGCCCTGACTTCATGACGCGGACGTGTATGTGTTGCCATCGCCTCATCAGTGCCCGGCAACGGTGTGTCCGATCCTGTAGGTTTGACACATGTCGGTAGAGTGGTGACCCGGCCTCGTCCATATTCAGCCATGGTTTTGCCCAGCCTCGTCGGTACTAGACATGTGGTGAAAATGATGTTGATGTATGTGTAGCCTTTGTCTCATCGACACTCGGCCAGGATGTCGATGTAGAAAAAATATCACAAATGAATAGTGGACGATACTTTTCAAAATAAATAAGTATATCAACCTTGTCTTCTTATGGGAGCAAGATGAACATGGAATTATTTCCTCGCCTCCTCGTAAGGGGTAGAAGCAATAGAGGTTAATTCCACCTCCTCGTAAGGGGTGAAACAAATTTAGTGTTATAAAACTCGCCTCCTCGTGAGGGGCGGAACTACAACAATATTTGACTAATCTTGCCTCCTCGTAAGGGGCAAAATCAGTGTAACGATCCGTCTTGCCTACTCGTAAGTGGCGGACGTAGGGATTAATCTCGCCTCCTCGAAAAGAGCGAAATCAATATAGTGATATGTCTCGCCTCCTCGTAAGGGGAGGACGTAGAGATTAATCTTGCTTCCTCGTAAGGAGCGAAATCAATGTAGTGATTAGTCGACCTCCTCGTGAGGGGCGCGACTAATCCTGATGTTATAGAGCTCGTCATCGGGAAGCCATGATTCAGGCGTCACTTCGATGGAGGAATTTATCCTTGCACCGGTCTTTCTGACGGCACCAATCAATTTACCAACATGGTTCACGATAATGGATATGTTTACGCCATGAAGTATTTCTCCATGAAATAGATCAGGAAGAAGAGATTTGGAAGGCGAACTCACCAGTGGGGAAAAGCGTCACGGATTGCATTATGTTGGCCATCGTAGTTTCACGGAGCTTCCTCTCAAACTGATTCAATCTCTCAATTTTTGTGGATCGTCTCGTTTACGTGTCGCTCTTTTGACGATCTGAGGCAAACTCGACGGTGTATTGATGCGTCGTGCCGCGGTCGCTCTTTTGGCGATTTAATTGCGGGCAACGCGTGCGTGTGGTGGAGATGACGACTATTTCCGGCGAGAGCTCGAGCGTGCTTGTGCGGAGCTCTCGACGGAAGTGCTCGTATTTATGGATGGATGGTGCGTGCCTCGCCGGCGTGCGCGGCGATGTGCTGTGCCTCCCGGCGACGTGCGTGGCAATGTGTTGTTGGATGGATGGTTTGTGCCGATGTGTTGTGGTTTCCTCCCTCCGTCCCCTGTACGCCTCGCTATGCCTGGCTTATATAGGCGTCGGCTCCAACAACGTCGGTTCAGAAAACGTGTAGGCTGCTGCGTTAAAACTTTGCCATATCCTGAAACGACTTGGCGTGTACGTACGTAAAGTTTCCGGCGACAAAACTGCACCATCGTAGATAGATAATTAGGCTCGGACTTTGCCTAGGCTTAAAACGCAATATGGGCCTTGGTCAGTCACGATGGTGGCCAACTGGTACTAGTCAATGCGTATATGAATGATTACCAAGTATTAAAGGACTGCATGCAGGCACGTAACGTGGTGCAAACCAATTAGAACTTTGTGCTAGCTTTACATGCACGTATTTTTCCCTTCCGATAATTATTTCTCTTAAACCAAAATGCAAATCGTCAATCTACTTGCACCATTGTATTCTACATGATGATCTCTACAAATAGAGTATAATATTTGATATATTCTTTATCTTCGAATTCATTGACACGTGGGACCCACACGTCATAGAGAAGTTATAATTTCATCACATATAAGCTTGTATTTATTTGGAGGCCGGTCCACGACGGCACACACAAATAATTGGTCTTAGTGAGTAAAAAAAATCATCAAACAAATGCCCCCCGCTAAGTGTAGTTTATGAGCAAAGCACATGCACTACTAGGGAAAAGCCTAGCAGTAGCGCGGGTCTTAGGTATATCAGTAGCGCGGGTACCACCGCTACTGATAAGGCGCTACAGCTAACTTGTATCAGTAACGCGTGTTGAACCGCGCTACTCCTATACATGGGTAGCAGTAGCGTGCTTTATCGGGACGCGCTGCTGCTAATAGCTGTAGCGCTCTACAGTAAGACGTGCTACTGATAAGTGCATGCTGCTGCTAACTTTACTACCTAGTTTTATTAGTTTCTGATTTTTTTTTGCATATTTGTTTTGTATTTGTACAGGCTTTATACAATAATCTCTAGCATATCATACACATACAAATGTAATCATAGAATACACATACAAATAGTCTCATCAAATCATGTCATCATCATAATCATCATCCAACACAAAGTGGTCTCTCGTCATCATCTCGAAAATAGCAATACAAGTCTTGAATACTTGCAACTACATCGTCATCCATCTAAACAATGATATACACGAGAAGAGCTATCACTATGAGTGAGAGCGGAACTATGTAGTACATGAGGCGGCGGTTATGAGAAAACCCTAGCAGTAGCGCCGGTTTTTGAGCTATCAGTAGCGCGGGTGCCCGCGCTACTGCTACGGCGCTAGAGCTAATTTTTAGCAGTAGCGCTGGTTACCCAGCGCTACAGCTAAAGTTTAGCGGTAGCGCCTCTTAACCAGCGCTACTGCTAACCGAGTTATCAGTAGCGCGCTTCTCTAACCCGCGCCACTGTTAAACGCACATATTCCTTTTTTTATATTTATGTTGTATTTACACATCGTTACACATATTAATATACAACATCAATAATTATTGTGCCAGCAACTACATTTAGATTAAAGTGGATGGATGCAAGTGATCATGTTGAATTAGAAGAAAATATGATGTTGCAATCGCAACATCACGCGATTGCAACATCATATTTTCTTCTAATTCAACATGATCACTTGCATCCATCCACCTTAATCAAATATATGTCATATAACTCATCATCATATTACTCATCTAACAACTCATCATCATCTTAATCATACCAAGTTAAAATCTCATAAAACAGAAAAACATCATAATAGTAATCATCCTAATCGATCATGCAAGTTAATATAAACCAGAAAAACTTCTCTCTCATAGGACCTAGTCCTCCCTCCTAGGTAAAATGACATAAAACAGAATAACACCTATGTCTCCATGATGAAGCAAAGAGATCCAACGGTCATCAACTTGTGGCTTGCGATCCTTCTTTATTTCTCCCCATGCTTCAATTTGGAACCGTCTTGGTGGTTTGCGCTCAATCGAGTATGGAAAAGAGAACTGGGGCCTCATAGAACTTTTAATTGTCATATTACCTTTGCCATGCATCAACGGAGGCACAACTTCATTTGGCAGTTTCTGTTGAAGAACATAATAGTAGCCTAGTTAGCAATGTAATCAACACCATTTACGCAATAGTAATGTACTTAATTATCAACTCTTACCAAGATATTTCGGCGAATGTCATCCGCCCTCAACCTATGCACTAGTGGCATGTAAAATGTATAATTTGGGCCAGTTCCCAAATTATACGGGAAGGTCTACCTACCAACTAGGACACCAATAACAAAGTTGATAAGATCATCCTTCTCCTCCCAAGTTAGATGCGATCCATAAGTGTAGTGTGTCGTGCCCATTAATTTCCGTGTTTCACTCGAAGAAACGAAATAAGTTGTAAATTATAAATTAACAAATTTAGTATGGATGAACACCAACTATTTTTAAATATAGAATGTAAATTACTTGACAAATATGCATGGTTGATAAACTCACATGGAGGTAAAACAGGAAGCATATCGACATCCACCCAAATGTCGATGTTACCTTCAATATGATCTTCAGGACGAAGATCGAAGGTTATTTCCGTATCCTCCTGAAATCCATATGCCTTGCAAAGAGCTTCCCAATTTGAGCACCCTAATTCTGTGTTATTAACTGCATTCATTACTTTGACCAGAAATGTGTGACCATGTTTAGTCCTCAGGTTAGCTCTCCTCGTCTCCATACTCTCGTGGTCCTCGAAACCGAGCCTCTCCAAGACATACCGTCTTGCATGGCAGGGGATGAACTAGTCGAATTGTATAAAACAGAAATTACATGTTGAAGCAAAGAAACAGAAGTCATGCTTAATTACGAAAAAACACTTGTCATCGTTGCGTACCGTAGAAATAATGAAGGTCTCGTCAAGCTTGATGGTGAAGAAACTGTCGTCTTGCAGCCCAGGCTGGTCGCAAAGACCCTTATCTTCGCCGCAGAGTTCACACGCTTGGATCCTATCGTCGTCATCAAACGACGACATTTCCTGTGTTCATGATTCAAAAATTACGGCATGACCATTGCTAATGTAAGACATATTGAGCGCCTAAAATTTGCCGGAATGAAAATAAATCAACATTTCGGCAAAACATAGGCACTAGGAGGGGTTCCCTGCAATAACATACACACATGTCCAAATAGACCTAATTCAATATCGGTTGACTTTCGGTCCGTCGAGGCTTTCCTTAAACAACTCTCATATCTCATGATGTGTTGGTGCGCACTCTCTCACACTGATATGGTGGTGTATATATGTTGGTGGACACTCTCTCACACTAATAGTTCGACCGTCGGTGATGGGCGCACCTCCTCTCCTCTCCTTGCGCATTACACCGAGGTATATACCGCAAGAAGAGAAGAGGAGGAAGCGCCCCCCACGACAACAGTCGGGATTCCTCCATCAAGAACACACATGAAAGTCACACAAGGAGCAACGACAGACCGAAAGTCACACACTCATTATACCGATATAATATCACTAATACATTTATAATGAACTCGAATATAATATCACTAATACATCATCTCGAATAATCCAGTTAATGCATCATCAAATATTAACTAATATACATCTCGAATATTATCATATAAGATCACTAATATAGATCGAATATCCTAAAATCCAAAGTGGAGGACGGTGAACTCGGTTCACTAGCGGTTTCTGAGTCGCTGGCGGTGGACACCCAAAGATAAGGAACCATCACCGGATCATAACTCGGGTGAGATCCCTGAAGAACCTGCCAGGTATTGGAGAACCTGGCGTCCAATGCCGCCATGTAGCGACGGACGTGCTCGTCCTCCTCCCTGACACGACGACGTACCACCTCCGCGGGGGGGGGGGGGGGGCGCTCCCTCTGCACAGAAAGTGGCCCACACGACCGCCACCAAAGAAGCTCTGGATCGACGACGAGACCCGGATTCCTCACCAAGCTCCGAGCCCGGGAAGGTAGCACCTCCCAGTGCCAGCCCGGCGGAGCCCAGTCCCGGACATTGCGCCTCTCAAGGATGTCGCCGCCGACTCGACGACGAGGATGCGGGCCGGGCATCGTCGACGTCGAAAACAAATTCCTATGAGAACATTTTCTTATCGTTTAATGTTTTACTTTCTAGTTATCTTCTTACAAATAAGCGAACAATTTATTTTTTCACATAAAAAACATTATATAAAACATGTCCAAAACACATTTTTGACTCATTTTTGACCCAGTTTTCCGGAACATTTTTTACTCATTTAAAGCAAACGGGCGGAACGCCACGTGGCATGCTCATTATTAAAATAAGACATAAAAAAGGTATATGGTTTGTCGGAATGTCGTTTCCCAGCAAATCCCGGCACTCGATATGTCTACTTTCTAGCACAAGTCATGCCAAAATTCACGGGAAATTTCGGCATGACCTTTGCTAAAAAATGGACATATCGAGCGCCTGAAATTCACCGGAACGGAAATGAATCAACATTCCGGCGAAACATAGGCCACTCGGATCATTTACCCTGCACATAACCATCACTTTCCTAACATCACATGTCCAAAATATCACATGTCCAAATTCCAAACATCACATGTCCAAATCACATGTCCACATATCAGATGTCCACTTCAAATTTGCATATAACAGCAAGAAAAATATAGAATTTGAAGAAAATGCAATAAGTCCTTTTTCTTCACAATATTTGAAACTAAATTCAGCCTACCTAAATTTATGTCCTAATTTGAAACCTACCTAAATTTCTGTCCTAATTTGAAAACCTAGTTAATTTCATACTAATTAACTAGGTTCATACTACCTAATCTGTCCTAGGGTTCATACTAATTCGCGTAGGGTTAATCAATTCTATTTTATATTTAAATAGCAACAATTGCTTTAACTAAAAAAATAAATACCTAGAATTCTGTCAACTACACCTAAAACACCTAAAATACCTAGAATTCATTTAACCCATACTAATTCTGTTTTTTTTAACTAGGGTTCATACCAACTAATTAACTATAGGGATCATACTAGCTATTTCATCAACACATTTTCTGAAATTTGAATTCACAATTTTCTGAATTTTTAATTCGCAACATCATTTCCTAACACCAACCTAATTCACCTACTGTTTTTCAATTGTAAATTAAACCTAGCTATTTCATGAACCCTAGAACCCTAGAACCTAACTACAAAACCTAACTACATGAACCCTAGAACCCTTAGGCAGAGAGACATAGAGAGAGAAGGAGGGGCAGAGGACTTACAAGGCGCTAGGGGAGACGTCGGCGGCGAGGTGGAGCTCGGGAGAGATGCCGGCGGCGAGGTGGAGCTCGGGGGAGACGGGTGCGGGTGGAGGAGCGGGCGGCGACGGAGGGCGCGCGGGCGGCGACGGACGGGGCGTGGGTAGGTGACGGAGGGCGGCGACGGACGGGGCGCTGGCAGGCGACGGAGGGCGACGACGGACGGGGCGCGGGCAGGCGACGGAGGGCGATGGCGATGTCGGAGGAGAGGGATCGAATGGGGAATGGGATGGAGGAAAGAAGTGGAGGAGGAAGCCCGCGCGGGGGTTATGTCAAGATAGCAGTAGCGCGTTTCTATAAAACGCGCTATAGCTAAAGTAGCTATAGCGCGTTTTGTGAAACGCGCTACTGCTACACGATATAGCTATAGCGCGTTTTAGTAAAACGCGCTACTGCTACCTGACATAGCTATAGCGCGCTCCTGGGAGAGGCGCTACTGCTAAGTGGGGCCCGCCATGTGGCCAGGTTCAAACTTAGCCGTAGCGCCCTACCCAAAAAACGCGCTACTACTACTCTGTTAGCAGTAGCGTGTTTACCCTGGGCGCGCTACTACTAAACCTATCCTGACGGCAACGGTGGGGCAATATTAGTAGTAGCGCTTTTTTTTGCTGCAGCGCTACTGCTAAATAGTTAGCAGTAGCACCTGTTCTGGATGCGCACTACGGATATGTAGCAGTAGCGCCTCTTTTTATCCAGCGCTACTGCTAAGGTTCTGTGTATAAGGTTTTCCCTAGTAGGGATGAACTACACTTGGCGAAAGAATCCGCTCATCAACTGATTTTGAAGCACCCTTGCTTGCTTTTAGGGATCCAAATTTGAAACGTGCAAGTGGAAAGCTCCATGTATATGCTTTGTATTTAGACATGTACCAAGATAGGTACGGTTTATATTGTAAAGTTATAGCGAAAAGTCCATGCCATATTTTTTATATGCATAGAAATATTATGATGATTTTGGCATGTAGCTCATGCCATGTTATTTTAAACATATGATATTTTTTCGGCATTACTCCAATGCGACCATGTTGGTGCCAGCCAAGGAGAATGAATAAAACTATGATAAAAAAGAGCCCATTGCGACCAAACTTTATTGGTCCGGCCAATGGCTATCAAAATTCTATCGCGGCCAAATTTACTCTGGTGCCAGCCAGTAGACATCAAAATTCTACCGCAACCAAATTTTGTTGGTGCCAACCAGTAGGTATTTTGATACACTTGATCTTTTGCCTCGAATCAAAGTGATGAGATTTATCAAGTTCGGTGCGACCGTTAAAGGAGCCAGCCACCGACCTTGAAGAGTGATTTGCCGGAAATTGCCACTGGCTTAATTTTTTTATCAAGCGTGATGCGATCGAAAACTGTACGATGCCAGCCATCATACCTGAAGGGTTTCACAGATCCACACTGGCCGCATTGGCGTGCTTCACTGCTCCCATAAAATATGAAGTGTCAATGCACTAGAGTGGCACCTCAGTGTAGTCGAAATCGTGCCGGAATGTCGTGGACACTATGATGGAGCTAGGGGATGCTGTTGCCCCCCGTGTCATTTGTTGTGATCATCGGGCAATGATGCCACCAATGATGATGCATAGGTTTGTGTAGAATATAGCTAAGCACTGGAATGTTGTTGATGCTATGATGGAACCAGGGGATGATATTGCCCCCGGTGTCATTTGATGTGATCATCAAGGCGATGCTGCCAATGACGACGCATAGATGTAGAATTTAGGTGTCAGGATGATGATAGCATATATTCATTTGTATGTGCAGCGAATGTTCATGCCACATGTTGAATTGAATATGTATTACCAAAATCTCATGGTACAAACACAAGATGTTAATATTGTAGTGGTAGTCTCCGCCACATATGAAATTTTGATGGTCAACAGAATTCGTGCCATATAGAAATATTCATGCCAAAAAGGGAAACGAGCATAAGATGAGACAATACGAGGTTTATATAGTCACCGTATTGTATATGAACACAAACATAGCATCTGGAGTGAGTATTTCAGTGAACATCTCGCTTCCGGTCGCAAGCAAGACTGGAGCTGAGTTGTCACAAATCAACCAATGACTACATAGATGGCCTTACATGTCGCTCATTGCGCATCGCCAACCTTGAGCTCTCATGTACTAAATAGTAAACATAGAGGCAAAACTAGTGGTGAAATAACTTCACGCTTCACTCATGTTATAGGACTGAATGTAGGACTTTGAATTTTGAACATGTTTGATAGATGATGCCAAGTCTTGGTACAATACGTGCATAGTGAAACATCGTATGCACCAAGAATATGTAAAAGGTTTAGGTAGAGTTGTAAGAAGACTCCACCTAAATGAACAAATGATCATGACGATCTATACTTGTTAGATTTGTTTTTGTAGTGTGTGTGTGTGTGTGTACACGAGACACCACGTTATCACAGGGCTTTTTCAAAGCCATGTTGACCTCTGCGAGTTGTCTCTTTGGTTAGAGCTTTCCATTGGTGTTGCACCTCCTATCCCGAGGGACTTAGGACATGGCTAGTTGATATGGGGTGTTTTGTGGGAGTAAAGGCTATTGGAAATGTGCCATTACTTTTGCTGAGGGCTGGTGAGTAGCTATAATCCGCCTTCTTTCAAGTGGGTACATTACTGCTTGATTGGGCTTCTCGATTGATGTTGCTGCTTTGAACTTTATGGGTCCATCTCTTCTTTTATTTGGAGGACTGGTTTATGTCCATGACTTTGTCTCCTCTTGTGAGGACTATTTGAACTTCTTCCATTTGATGAGGTTCCCTGTTTGGAAGATTGTTTGAACTCTTGGTGAGACTTTCCTTCCATGTTTGCTTCAAACCCACTGTCAGAACTTGGATGATAGCCACCCACCTTTGTGGAAAATAGAACCCTCGCAAGCATTTTATACAGGCCCTTGTTTATGCCTCACCGGGGTGGCAAGAAGCTGCACACTGAAACAACTTATGTTGAGACAGGTAGCCCTGTCTGCTCTTTGGCCTATAGTTGCCCCCGGCTAAGCAAGTGAAGATGCAACACCAATGGTAGACTTGTCACCTCGGATAAACCGGGTCGGTCCTCCACAACTTTGATTGCCGCCACTTAACATGGGCCTTTGATGTGATGTGTGTAGGTTGTTTGTAAGCAAGACCATTCACAACCATTCATTGACGATAGGTGTTGAGTCTCTTGGCAGTCGAAGGTTACTACCATTTTGAATTTTGAATAAAGGAACTCTTCATTGCGAAGGTTTATGGATCACAGATTCAGAATAAGAAGTATTTCGAGGCAATAAATCATGCATTTATAGCACTTCTTTTTTGCATATAGAGTAAACGACTAGTACTGGTTGAGAATGCTTCTCATGGGGCCAGATATTGTGGTAAGATAACCATGATGTGCCTGTGCCGCTAAAGCTTCTCAAAAGCAAATGAACTTGGCAAAGTGGGAATTTTTCAACTCAGCTCCTATCATGGCGTGACTGTTCTTAAGAAGCATCGCCTGGTGCATTGTGACCTAGGTGAGCAAATGATGAATGGCACCGGAGATAGTGGACATTAGAGGCATATTCATCTCACATTGTGCAGGTTTCTTTAGAACAAAGATCCAGAGGAGATGGGCGGCGACGCTTGCTAGAGCAAACGGCGATAAATATTATGGGCTTATTAAGCAACCGAGAGTTTGCCCCAATGCTTGTTTTTGCAAGTACATGGAAAACTGATGAGGTATGGGTGCATCGCTCATGTTTGTTTTTACGAGCATAGTCAATGCGTATTGACAAAATCTTCTTACTCCGAGAAGATAGCGTGATGCGAGGTAGTTTGAACGGGCGGAGCAAGGAGAACACTCTTTCGTCCAACAAGGTTCCATGCCACCCATCTTTAGATAGTGGTCTTGCAAATCGAGAGGTCTCATGTTGATTGTAGGCGGACTGATAGAAGAAAAAGTTGTAGGATATTTCCAGTCTTAGTATTAGCATGACTAAGACTGTCAGGTTTGGACCGTGGGTACTAGAGAAGCATGGGAGCTGCTCACACACTTTATATAGTACATGACGCACTGGCGATGGTCAAGAAGTGCCCGGTGTACATATTTTTTTAACAACACCATGGTGTGCAGATCAACTATAGCAAGTAGACAACAATTCATGCATGCTTGTATGGATGGAAGTAGCCAGCAACCGTAATGGAGAGCAGAGTTTGAACCTTGGGTACTAGAGAAGCATGAGAGTTGCTCATGTACTTTATCTTTAATGGAGCACCATGGACAAGCAGATGGAAAGCTTGCCCCCTGCTTCACGCATGGTGAATTTGGATGATCAACGATTACTGAAACTGCACAGCTCAAATACAAGCTTATGGCAATCTGTTTCAATATTGGCTTCATCATCAGCTTGATAAATTTTCTTTCTCCAAGCGAGGCCTCATATAGGATGACACACAGAAATGTGCCAAGGATGGAAGGAGTGCTCCATGCATTTTTTTTAGTACACGAACCACTAGAGTTACATGTGTATATATCTTCCACGAACCTCTTCATTTAAACCATATACATATACCTTTAGGCATCTCTCGTATCATAAAAAATCACTTGAAACAGAGACAGAATAGCATGTCCACCATGCAACCTCTAGAGATTTGGGAAACATGGACTTGTTCGTATATATATCATCTGAGTACTAGATCCATTCGAGACCCTTCTATTTTTCCACAACTACTCTCTTTGAGCAAGGGACTATACAGTACTGGAAGACATGTTCAATGCTGACACATGGTTATGCCTTGAACTTGTTAATATGATGCTCTAGAACCAGCATTTTTTTGCAGCGATCCGAGCGAGAGCCGTCACAATTGTGATGTTGGAACGTACTTTGCCTCGGCAACAACAATGACAAGGAAAGGATACACCATGTGAGAGAGAATCCATGCATCAGTATCTCGCCATGTGTGCTCATGAGCTGAGATGAAGTATCAAGCTACAAGAGCAATTCATCCATCTAACACGTGATGGATTTGTGGTGTTGTATTTCACACGTATGGAGCCATGTGCGTTGAGCAGGACATTACACTTCCATGCAACGTCTCAATGTCGTAACTTCAGATGAGCAAAGAACCAAGAATTTTGACGACCTTCGGAGCGCAGCAAAGATGGGAGGAGAATCAGGTCCCACCGGGCGTGCCATTTTGTTTCGCGAAAAAGAAACGCGCCGCTCCCTTTTTAAAGGAGGGTATTTCCTAATGCGTACTAGTAATAAAATTGCGGGTGTGCCACTTGTTTAAAGAAAACAAGAAAAATATACTAAACAGATGAACAAAAATAAATGGACAAATGAACGTAGGGCAACACTGCATTTTATTAATATCATTGCATTATACAAAATACAAGTGTATGCTCCCATAGGAATTGTCCTTTTTGCCTTCTGTGTTGCGCTCATGGTATATCTGACTGAAGGTGATTGCGTAGTTCACTGATTCCCGGTGCGTTTGCAAGCATCCGGTTAATTACATCCGCGGGATCAAGCCCACGGAATACCTCCGATTAAGCTGCACTAACGATCGTCGTCGTCTGTTGGATTGCTCATCCATATGCGTGTGATATTTTATGTGAATATTTGTACGGGTAGCTTTGTTTTGCCGATACCCAGTCACATGTACTATCAACATGTCGGTGTGACCAACATGATATGTCGATGATGAAGGGGATGACTTTCGCCTCGTCGGTGCCCAATCATGTATCGCCCTGACTTCATGACGCGGACCTGTATGTGTTTCCATCGCCTCGTCGGTGCCCGGAAACGGTGTGTCCGATCCTGTAGGTTTGAGACATGTCGGTAGAGTGGTGACCCGGCCTCGTTCATATTCGGCCATGGTTTTGCCCAGCCTCGTCGGTACTAGACATGTGGTGAAAATGATGTTGATGTATGTGTAGCATTTGTCTCATCGCCACTCGGCCAGGATGTCGATGTAGAAAAAATATCACAAATGCAATAGTGGACGATACTTTCCAAAATAAGTATATTAACGTCGTCTTCTTATGGGAGCAAGATCAACATGGGATTACTTCCTCACCTCCTCGTAAGGGGTAGATACTGAAAGCACATTTGCTCCCTTGGTGGTTTTGGTAATTAATAACAACATATATGTCATTGAACTAATGTTTCCACTAAGCATATTTCAGGAAAAGTTCAATGACAGGATTGGCAAAAGGATTGTGGAGATTGTGGAGATACCCCAAGATGCAAGGAAATGGATTGGCAAAGCTTCAAGCAAGAGGACTCTACATTTTACTTTGTGAGAAATCACTTTGAGTCCATAGGAAAGCCAATACTATTAAAGGGGGTAAGGTATTGTTGGTGAACAAAATGCTCATACGTGCACAAGTGATAGTCACAAAAAACACCCACAAGTTCTTCCACAAAAGTCTGTCCAAAGTCACATATCCAAAATCGGTGCAACCAACACTTCCACTCGGTGCCACCGATATCCAAACTCAGACAGACCCATGCCAAACCCTAGCTTGTCGGTGCAACCGATTCTGCATCGGTGCCACCGAGTTTAGGTTGCCAACTCTCTGTTTAGCCATCTTTAGTCTTCGGTACCACCGAGATTTGCCTATCGGTCTCACCGAGTTTCTGGACCAACTCTCTGGATAGCCATTCACCTGATCGGTACCACCGAGAAATGTGGATCGGCGCTACCGAGTTTCTGGACTAACTCTCTGGTATGCCTTGGTCAAGAATCGGTACCACCGAGATGTGAAGATCGGCGTCACCGAGTTTGTGCAATCTGACTGTTGGTCACCTGATCGGTACCACCGAGAGTTATGTATCGGTCTCACCGAGATTCAAAAGTTGTCACCTTTTGGTCACTTCGGTACCACCGAGATTCACACATCGGTGTCACCGAGTTGGTCACTTTAGGTGTAACGGTTGGATTTTTGGGGATGCCTATATATACCCCTTCACCACCACCCACTCGAAAGGGAAGCACTAAGAACTATTCCATACTTGCCCCATCATATTTTCTGAGAGAGAGCCACCTACTCATGTGTTGAGATCATGCCATTCCATTCCAACCATATGAATCTTGATCTCTAGCCTCCCCAAGTTGCTTTCCACCAATCCCATCTCTTCCACCAAGCCAAATCTGTGAGAGAGTGATTGTGTGTTGAGGAGTCTATCATCTTGAAGCACAAGAGCAAGGAGTTCATCGACATTGCCGAGCCTATTACCTTTTGGAGGGTGATGCCTCCTAGATTGGTTAGGTGTCGCTTGGGAGCCTCCTACTTCGTGTTGTGGAGTTGAACCAAGAAGTTTGTAAGGGCAAGGAGATCGCCTACTTCGTGAAAATCTACCCATAGTGAGGCTAGTCCTTCGTGGACGGAAGCCGTTATGGAATAGTCAAGGTTGCTACTTCGTGGACCCTTTGTGGGTGGAGCCCTTCATAGACTCTCGCGACCGTTACCCTCCGTGGGTTGAAGACTCCATAAACGTGGACGTACGATAGCACCACCTATCGGAACCACGGAAAAAATCATCGTGTCTACAAATTGCGTTTGATCCTTCTACCCTTCTTTTACTACTCATGCTTGTTGTTACTTTCCGCTGCTATACTCTTAGACATGCATGTGTAGGGTGTACTTGACCTGCTATGAATGCTAAAATCTGCCAACACTAAAAATTGAGAAAAGGCTAGATTTTTATTTGGTCAAGTAGTCTAATCACCCCCCCCCTCTAGACATACTTTCGGTCCTACAGATACAAAAGAGGTTAATGTCACCTCCTCGTAAGGGGCGAAACTAATTTAGTGTTATAGAACTCGCCTCCTCATGAGGGGCGGATCTACAACAATATTTGACTAATCTTGCCTCCTCGTAAGGGGTAAAATCAGTGTAACGATCCATCTCGCCTACTCGTAAGTGACGGACGTAGGGAATAATCTAGGCTCCTTGTAAAGAGCGAAATCAATATAGTGATCTGTCTCGCCTCCTCGTAAGGGGCGGACGTAGAGATTAATCTTGCCTCCTCGTAAGGAGCGAAATCAATGTAGTGATTAGTCGACCTCCTCGTGAGGGGCGCAACTAATTCTCATGTTATAGAGCTCATCATCGGGAAGCCATGATTCAGGCATCACTTCGATGGAGGAATTTATCCTTGCACCAGTCTTTCTGACAGCACCAATCAATTTACCAACATGGTTCACGATGATGGATATGTTTACGCCATGAAGTATTTCTCCATGAAATAGATCAGGAAGAAGAGATTTGGAAGGCGAACTCACCAGTGGAGAAAAGCGTCACGGATTGCATCATGTTGGCCATCGTAGTTTCATGGAGCTTCCTCTCAAACTGATTCAATCTCTCAATTTTTGTGGATCGTCTCGTTTACGCGTCGCTCTTTTGACGATCTGAGGCAAACTCGACGGTGTATTGATGCGTCGTGCCGCGGTCGCTCTTTTGGCGATTTAATTGCGGGCAACGCGTGCGTGTGGTGGAGATGACGAATATTTCCGGTGAGAGCTCGAGCGTGCTTGTGCGGAGCTCTCGACGGAAGTGCTCGTATTTATGGATGGATGGTGCTGTGCCTCCTGGCGGCGTGCGCGGCGATGTGCTATGCCTCCCGGCGGCGTGCGTGGCAATGTGTTGTTGGATGGATGGTGCGTGCCGATGTGTTGTGGTTTCCTCCCTCCGTCCCCTGTACGCCTCGCTATGCCTGGCTTATATAGGCGTCGGCTCGTCCGTTCAGAAAACACGTAGGCTGCTGCGTTTAAACTTTGCCATATCCCGAAACGACTTGGCGTGTGCGTACATAAAGTTTGCAGCGACAAAACTGCACCATCGTAGATAGATAATTAGGCTCGGACTTTGCCTAGGCTTAAAACGCAATATGGGCCTTGGTCAGTCACGTGGTGGCCAACTGGTACTAGTCAATGCGTATATGAATTATTACCAAGTATTAAAGGACTGCATACACGCACGTAACGTGGTGCAAACCAATTAGAATTTTGTGCTAGCTTTACATGCACGTATTTTTCCCTTCCGATAATTATTTCTCTTAAACCAAAATGCAAATCGTCAATCTACTTGCACCGTTGTATTCTACATGATGATCTCTACAAATAGAGTATAATATTTGATATATTCTTTATCTTCGAATTCATTGACACGTGGGACCCACACGTCATAGAGAAGTTATAATTTCCTCACATATAAGCTTGTATTTATTTGGAGGCCGGTCCACGACGGCACACACAAATAATTGGTCTTAGTGAGTACAAAAAATCATCAAATAAGACCGAAAGATCGAACATGAGTCATATAGTAGATATGATCAACATGGAGATGTTCACCATTGAAACCACCTCATCTCACGTGATGATCGGACTTGGATTGGTGGATTTGGATCATGTAGCACTCGGATGACAGGAGGGATGTCAATTTGAGTGGTAGTTTTTAAGTAATATGATTAACTAAACTCATTATCTTGAATAATATTCTAAGTTGTTTTTGCAAATTTATGTTGTAGATCAATAGCTCGCGCAATAGTTTCCCTGAATTTCAATGCGTTCCTAGAGAAAGCCAAGTTGAAAGATCATGGAATTAACTTTGTAGAGTGGGCCCGTAATCTGAGGATTATCCTCACGGCTTCCCAAAAGGCTTATGTTCTTTATGCACCGCTCGGTGAACCACCCGCTCCAGTGTCGTCTGCAGACGTTGCGAACGTCTGGCAGTCGCGTTCGGATGATTACTCAATAGTTCAGTGTGCTATGTTGTATGGCTTAGAGCCGGGACTTCAAAGGCGTTTTGAACGTCATGGAGCATATGAGATGTTTCAGGAGTTGAACTTTATCTTTGAGAAGAATGCCCAGATCGAGAGGTATGAGACCTCCGATAAGTTCTATGCTTGCAAGATGGAGGAGAACGGGTCTGTCAGTGAACACATACTCAGAATGTCTGGGTATTCCAACCGTCTGGCTGAGTTGGGAATTGCTCTCCCACCGGAGGCGATCACTGACAGAGTTCTTCAATCACTGCCACCTAGCTACAAGAGCTTTGTGTTAAACTATAACATGCAAGGGATGAACAAGTCAGTCGTCGAGCTGTTTGCGATGCTGAAAGTCGCTGAGTCTGAAATCCAGAAGGAGCATCAAGTGTTGATGGTAAATAAAACCACTAGTTTCAAGAAGAATGGCAAGGACAAGAAGGGTAACTCCAAGAAGAGTGGCAAATCAGTTGCCCCTCCCGTGAAGAAACCCAAGGCTGGACCCAAGCCAGAAACTGAGTGCCTTCATTGCAAGGGTACTGGCCACTGGAAGCGGAATTGCCCCAAGTATCTGACCAACAAGAAGGCGGCCAACACCAAACAAGGTATATATGATATACATGTTATTGATGTGTACCTTACCAACTCTCGTTGTTGTGCCTGGGTATTTGATATCGGTTCGGTTGCTCACATTTGCAACTCAAAACAGGAACTGCGGAATAGACGGAGGCTGGCAAAGGACGAAGTGACGATGCGCGTGGGAAATGGTTCCAAGGTTGATGTGATCACCGTCGGCACACTCGCTCTTCGATTACCATCGGGATTAGTGATGAACGTGAATAATTATTATTTAGTGCCTGCGTTAAGCATGAACATTATATCTGGATCTTGTTTATTGCGAGACGGTTACTCATTTAAATCTGAGAATAATGGTTGTTCTATTTATATGAGTAATATCTTTTATGGTCATGCACCCATTGTGAGGGGTTTATTCTTATTGAATCTCGATAGTGATGATACACATGTTCATAACATTGATGCCAAAAGATGTAGAGTTGATTATGATATCATCACTTTCTTGTGGCACTGCCGCTTAGGTCATATTGGTGTAAAACGCATGAAGAAACTCCATGCTGATGGACTTTTGGAGTCACTTGATTTTGAATCACTTGACACATGTGAACCATGCCTCATGGGCAAGATGACTAAGACCCCGTTCTCTGGAACAATGGAACGGGCAAGTGACTTATTGGAAATCATACATACTGATGTGTGCGGTCCGATGAGCATTGAGGCGCACGATGGATATCGTTATTTTCTCACCTTCATCGATGACTTAAGTAGATATGGGTATATTTACTTAATGAAACATAAGTCTGAAACGTTTGGAAAGTTCAAGCAATTTCAGAGTGAAGTTGAGAATCATCGTAACAAGAAGATTAAATTCCTATGATCAGATCGAGGAGGAGAATATCTGAGTTATGAGTTTGGCAATCACTTAAGACAATGTGGAATTGTTTCACAGTTGACGCCACCTGGAACACCACAGCGTAATGGTGTGTCCGAACGTCGTAATCGAACCTTATTGGATATGGTGTGGTCTATGATGTCTCTTGCCGATTTGCCACTATCGTTTTGGGATTATGCGTTAGAGACAGCTGCATTCACTTTAAATAGGGCACCATCTAAATCCGTTGAGACGACGTCGTATGAACTGTGGTTTGGCAAGAAACCGAAGTTGTCGTTTCTTAAAGTTTGGGGATGCGATGCTTATGTCAAAAAGCTTCAGCCTGAAAAGCTGGAACCCAAAGCGGAGAAATGTGTCTTCATAGGATACCCAAAAGAGACGGTTGGGTACACCTTCTATCTCATATCCGAAGGCAAAGTGTTTGTCGCTAAGAATGGGTCATTTCTCGAGAAAGAGTTTCTCTCAAAAGAATTGAGTGGGAGGAAGATAGAACTTGAAGAGGTTGTTGAACCTTCGCTTCAACCAGAGAGTAGCGCAGCGCAGAAAGATGTTTCTACGGAGCCTACATCAGTTGAAGAGGACGCTAATGATAGTGGTCATGAAGCTTCGGATCAAGTTACTATCGAACCTCATAGGTAGACAAGGACACGTACTGCTCCTGAATGGTATGGTAACCCTGTCTTAGAAGTCATGTTGTTGGACAGTGATGAACCTACGAGCTATGGAGAAGCGATGGTGGGCCCGGATTCCGACAAATGGTTAGAGGCCATGAAATCCGAGATAGGATCCATGTATGAAAACAAAGTGTGGACTTTGGAAGTATTACCTGAAGGGCGAAAGGCCATTCAGAATAAATGGATCTTTAAGAGGAAGACGGACGCGGACGGTAATGTCACCATCTATAAAGCTCAACTTGTGGCAAAGGGTTTTTCACGGGTTCAAGGAATTGACTACGATGAGACTTTCTCTCCTGTAGTGATGCTTAAGTCCGTCAGAATCATGTTAGCAATAGCTGCATTTTTCGATTATGAAATTTGGCAGATGGATGTCAAAACAGCGTTCCTCAATGGTTTCCTTGAGGAAGAGTTGTATATGATGCAACCAGAAGGTTTTGTCGATCCAGAGAATGCTGGCAAAGTTTGCAAGCTCCAGCGATCCATTTATGGACTGGTGCAGGCATCTCGGATTTGGAATAAGCACTTTGATGAGGTGATCAAAGCGTTTGGGTTTATACAAGTTTAGGGAGAAGCTTGTATTTACAAGAAAGTGAGTGGGAGCTTTATAGTGTTTCTAATATTATATGTGGATGACATATTGCTGATTGGAAACAATATTAAAAATTTGGAAAGCGTGAAGGAATATTTGAACAAGAGTTTTTCAATGAAGGACCTAGGAGAAGCTGCTTTCATATTAGGCATCAAGATCTATATAAATAGATCAAGACGCTTAATAGGAATTTCACAGAGCACATACCTTGATAAAGTTTTGAAGAAGTTCAAAATGGATCAGTCCAAGAAAGGGTTCTTGCCTGTGTTGCAAGGTGTGAAGTTGAGTAAGACTCAATGCCCAGTGACTGCAGGGGATAGAGAAAAGATGAGTGTCATCCCCTATGCTTCTGCGATAGGCTCTATCATGTATGCAATGCTGTGCACAAGACCAGACGTCAGCCTTGCCATAAGTATGGCCGGAAGGTTTCAAAGTAATCCAGGAGTGGATCACTGGACGGCGGTCAAGAATATCCTAAAGTACCTGAAAAGGACTAAGGAAATGTTTCTCGTTTATGGAGGTGATCAAGAGCTCATCGTAAAGGGTTACGTCGATGCAAGCTTTGACACTGATCTGGATGACTCTAAGTCTCAAACCGGATACGTATTTATTCTCAATGGAGGAGCGGTAAGCTGGTGCAGTTCCAAGCAAATCGTGGTAGCTAATTCTACATGCGAAGTGGAGTACATAGCTGCCTCGGAGGCGGCGAAGGAAGGTGTCTGAATGAAGCAGTTCATGACGGATCTTGGAGTTGTGCCCACTGCACTGGACCCAATGACTCTGTTCTGTGACAACACTGGTGCCATTGCTTTAGCCAAGGAACCAAGGTTTCACAAGAGGACCAGACACATAAAGCGATGCTTCAATTCCATCCGCGATTACATCGAGGAGGGTGACATAAGTATTTGCAAAGTACACACGGATTTGAATGTTGCAGATCCGTTGACTAAGCCTCTTCCACGAGGGAAACATGATCAACACCAGAACTATATGGGTGTTAGATTCATTACAATGTAAATCACATAGTGATGTGAGCTAGATTATTGACTCTAGTGCAAGTGGGAGACTGTTGGAAATATGCCCTAGAGGCAATAATAAAATGGTTATTATTATATTTCCTTGTTCATGATAATTGTTTATTATCCATGCTATAATTGTATTGATTGGAAACTCAAATACATGTGTGGGTATATAGACAACACCGTGTCCCTAGTGAGCCTCTATAGGACTAGCTCGTTGATCAAAGATGGTCAAGGTTTCCTGGCCATAGACATGAGTTGTCATTTGATAACGGGATCACAACATTAGGAGAATGATGTGATGGACAAGACCCAAACTATGAACGTAGCATATGATCGTGTCAGTTTATTGCTATTGTTTTCTGCATGTCAAGTATGTGTTCCTATGACCATGAGATCATGTAACTCATTCTTCTTGTGTGTATCAAACGTCACAACGTAACTGGGTGACTATAAAGATGCTCTACAGGTATCTCCGAGGGTGTCTGTTGAGTTGGCATGGATCAAGATTGGGATTTGTTACTCCGTGTGACGGAGAGGTTATCTCAGGGCCCACTCGGTAATACAATATCACAATGAGCTTGCAAGCAAGGTGACTAAAGAGTTAGCCACAAGATCTTGTATTACGAAACAAGTAAAGAGACTTGCCAGTAACGAGATTGAACTAGGTATGGAGATACCGACGATCGAATCTCGGGCAAGTAACATACCAATAAACAAAGGGAACAGCGTACGGGATTAACTGAATCCTTGACATAGAGGTTCAACCGATAAAGAACTTCGTAGAATATGTAGGAACCAATATGGGCATCCAGGTCCCGCTATTGGTTATTGACCGTAGAGGTGTCTCGGTCATGTCTACATAGTTCTCGAACCCGCAGGATCTGCACACTTAACGTTCGGTGACGTTTCGGTATTATTGAGTTATGTATGTTGGTGACCGAAGGTTGTTTGGAGTCTCGGATGAGATCCCGGACATCATGACGAGCTCCGGAATAGTCCGGAGGTAAAGATTGATATATAGGACGTTTCGTTTTGGTCACCGGAAAAAGTTCGGGCGTCACCGGTAACGTACCGGGGGTGCCGGGAGGGTTTCGGGGGTCCACCGGAAGGGGCCCACCCACCCCGAGGGGCCACATGGCCTGAAGAGGTGGCACACCAGCCCCTGGTGGGCTGGTCAGCCAGCCCCTAGAAGCCCATGCGCATGGGGGGTAGGTGGGAGGTGGGCTAAGGGGGACTGGGGAGGGACTCCTCCCTTGGGCCTCCACCTCCCACACCCTTAGGCCGATCGGCCAGCCCTAGGGTTTCCCCTAGGGCTGCCACCCCTCCTCCCCTCCCTCCTATATGTAGTGGAGGTTTTGAGGGCAGCCACCACCTGAAAAGCCACGTGCTGCCCTATTCCCTCTAGATCGTCTTTCTCCTCTAGATTAGTTCGGTAGAGCTCGGCGAAGCCCTGCCGGATTAGTTCACCACCACCGCCACCATGCCGTTGTGCTGCCGGAGAACTTATCTACCTCCCCGCCCTCGCTTGTTGGATCAAGGAGGCAGAGATCGTCATCGAGCTGTACGTGTGCTGAACGCGGAGGTGCCGTCCGTTCGGCGCTAGATCGTGATTGGATCACGGGACAGCTTGCGATTTGGATCGTGAAGACGTTTGACTACATCAACCGCGTTTCTTAACGCTTCCCGCTTAGCGATCTACAAGGGTATGTGGATCTGATCTCTCCTCTCGTAGATGCTCATCTCCTAGATTGATCTTGGTGAAGCGTAGGAAATTTTTTGTTTCCCATGCAACGTTCCCCAACAAATCTTTGGTTTAGTTAGGCCAATTAGATCGATTTTTCTTGCCATGGGAAGAGGTGCTTTGTGATGGGTTCGATCTTGCGGTGTCCTCTCCCAATGACAGAAGGGGCAGTGAGGCACGCATGTATCGTTGCTATTAAGGATAACAAGATGGGGTCTATTCCTACATGAATAGATCTTGTCTACATCATGTCATCGTTCTTATTGCATTACTCCGTTTCTCCATGAACTTAATACACTAGATACATGCTGGATAGCGGTCGATGTGTGGAGTAATAGTAGTAGATGCAGAATCGTTTCGGTCTACTAATCTTGGACGTGATGCCTATATATTGAACATTGCCTTGGATATCGTCATGATTATTTGATCTTCTATCAATTGCCCAACAGTAATTTGTTTACCCACCGTGTGTTATTTTCTTGAGAGAAGCCACTAGTGAAATCTACGGCCCCCGTTCTATTATTTTAATATATTGCTTTCCGATCTATCTTTTTACGCATTTGTTTTCAGATCTATTATTCCAAAAACCCAAAAATACCTTGCTGCACTTTTTATTTGCATCTTTTATTTTTTATTCTTGGGCGATTTATTTATCCAATCTCATACAAATCAATCTATCTTTTTACTGTGGAGAGATTGAGAACCTCTCTTACACGTCGGGTTGCAAGTATTTGTTCTTTGTGTGCAGGTACCGTTTACATAGTGTTGCTTGGTTCTCCTACTGGTTCGATAACCTTGGTTTCATAACTAAGGGAAATACTTACCGTAGCTGTGCTGCATCATCCCTTCCTCTTTGGGGGAAATACCAACGCAGTCTCAAGCCACGTCAGACGTCGACGAGATGCCCGCGGCTATGGATGAGGAGAAGGAGGAGGAGCCGGACCCCTCCGACGATGAAACTTAGATTAGGCTAGCGTGATGTACGTAGTACATAGTGACTCTTTTGCATGGTTTATATGGATCTAGGGGGTGAAATATGAGGTATTCGGATGCATAGCACCAAATAAGAGGCTTGACTAGTCAGTTCCCGTGGACATGTCTGGACGCGTCCACGGATGTTTGTGGGGCCGGATTTGCCAAGTCCGGTTGTAGATACTCTTAGAGGATGACCGAATGTTGATGCTTTCCCGCCTAGAGGTGCCGAGGTGCCATATCCTCATGTATGGGCGAAGGACCCATTAATAATTTTGATGGGCCTGAGCCTTTGGTTGGGTTTTATGTCTTCATGGGCCCACCCCATATGTATTTCAAGATTCATTAGGACCACAACATCCGAGAAACGTTTTCTGAGAGTGTTTTCTCACGGAAAAAGTCTATTTTAAACCCTAAATTGGTAGAGGTCCGGCGAAATGAACCCTAAAGTCAAAATCCCGACCGATTGCACCCTAATCTATTAATTCCTAGTCCAAATCGAACTTGGGGTCATCAGCCAAATGTGGATTGTCGACGTGGCAAGGCGTGGCCGGGATTGGTTGGCGCGCAAGATAGAAATAGACTGGGCCGGCCCACTGAGGCCCGTCTGGCAGTCCTTCAGGTAGGCCCAAGAGGTAGAGCACCCATACACCAACCATTGCGGCAGGGACCGGCAGTCCACCTCGACCACCATGTGCCCTCCTGCCTTCCACCTCTCTCGCGCTGCAACAATGGCGGGCGGCGGGTGATCGACAGAACGACGAAGATCATGACGGCGCGAACAACTGAAGGTAATCACCTCGATGCCCTGATGCTCGTAGTTTAGCATGTGATTGCGCCGATATGGTTAGGGTTTACCGAGATTTTGGGGGTGGTTTTGCAGGCCAAAAGATACGATTTTGTGTGATTTAGCTGTGGATTTTGTTCGTACACATGAAAGATAGGTTAATTTGGTTCTACTTATTTGTCTACTTCAGTTAAATCATGGACCCGATTGAGATTTTGAATGTACGTTTCCATTTGGATGGCGAGTTCGTCCGAATTGGTCCTAATTTGCAAAATGTTGGGGGAGAGGAAGCTATGTCAGAGATAGAAAGGGACAAATTGTCGCTGCAAGAAGTAAAGGGCTATTTGAAGGATCACATGGCACTGAAGGAATCAATGAAGTTCTATTTTCTGATTCCTGGTGAAGAACTTGTCAATGGCCTGGTGTTTCTGAATGATGACAGCAAGTGTGTGCAGATGGCAGATTATATATGTGTTGGTGCAGTTGCGGATGTGTTTGTGGAGTATCATGGAGAAGAAGATAGTGCTAACAGTAGCAGTGGGAGTGACTTTGAGGATGAGATTGTGGCATGGACTGATTCTTAACCTGATGTTGTCATCACTGTTGCTGAACATGCTGAGTCTGAGAATGATGTGCTCATCACTGATGAAACACGCGTGGTCGCACAAGTTATGAGCAGCACATTGAAGCATAGAACAAGCAGTGCAAGGCCAAGTGAACATGCAGATGCAGGGCATGAAAATGTAGATCAACATCCAAATGTCAGACAAATTACAGTTTCTCAAGTGTTTGATCCAACTCAACATACAATTGTTGTAGTAGATCAAACCAGGGTGGAGGTGTAGTTGCTAGTGGTTACATACCAGGTTCTGATTCACAGTGATTTTGAGTACATTCCACATACTGGTGATAGTGGAGAAGATTCAGAGGTTGTGGAGCTAAGGAGGCATGCAAGAAAGTTCAAGAAAAGAATGAAATAGAGCAAGAGATAGATTGGAAGAGATGCATCACGTCCAGTACCAATTGAGCTTATTGCCAACATGGAGCAACAAATAGCAGGAGAAGAAGAGGATTGGAAGTATGATTCTTCTTATGAGGACTACAGTTATGAGGAAGATTCTGATGGAGAGGTAGTTAAGAGAAAGAGCAAGTTTCCAAGGTATAATAATGACACCGAGGTGCCACATTTTGCATTGACCATGGTTTTCAGAAGCAAGAATCAACTTTGCAATACTTTGAGAAGGTATGGTTTGGTTACTAAGAGGAGTATTGACGTGGCTTGAGACTGCGTCGGTATTTCCCCATAGAGGAAGGGATGATGCAGCACAACGGCGGTAAGTATTTCCCTCAGTTATGAAACCAATGTATCGAACCAGTAGGAGGATCACCACCACCTAATAAGCAGCACCTGCACACAAATAACAAATACTTGCAACCCGACGCGTAAGAGAGGTTGTCAATCTCTCTACGGCAAAAGGATAGATTAGGTAATGATAGATAGGAGAGATAGATCTCTCAAGAACACAAAATAAAAAGGGCAAATAAAAAGTGCAGCAATATATTTTTGGGTTTTTTGTATAGTAGATCTAAAAACAAAGAGGCAAAAAGATAGATCGGAAAGCAATATGTTGGAAAAGTAGACCCGGGGGCCGTAGGTTTCACTAGTGGCTTCTCTCATGAGTATAGCACACGGTGGGTGAACAAATTACTGTTGGGCAATTGATAGAAGATCAAATAATCATGATGATATCCAAGGTGATGATCATTATATAGGCATCACGTCCAAGATAAGTAGACCGACTCCTGCCTGCATCTACCATTATTACTCCACACATCGACCGCTATCCAGCATGCATCTAGTGTATTAAGTTCATGGAAAAACGGAGTAATGCAATAAGAACGATGACATGATGTAGACAAGATCTATTCATGTAGGAATATACCTCATCTTGTTATCCTTAATAGCAACGATACATGCGTGCCTTGCTGCCCCTTCTGTCACTGGGAAAGGACACCGCAAGATCGAACCCATCACAAAGCAACTCTTCCCATGGTAAGAAAAATCGATCTAGTCGGCCTAACTAAACCAAAGATTCGAAGAAGAAATATGAGGCTATAAGTAATCATGCATATAAAAGATCAAAGAAGACTCAAATAATATTCATGGATAGAAACTGATCATGAACTCAAAATTCATCGGATCCCAACAAATACACCGCAAAAGTTTACAGCAAATAGATCTCCAAGAGACCATTGTATTGAGAATCAAAAGACAGAGAGAGGAAGCCATCTAGCTACTGCCTACGGACCCGTAGGTCTATGGTGGACTACTCACGCATCATCGGAGAGGCATCTATGAAGAAGATGAACCCCTCCGTGATGGTGTTAGATTGGATCTTGAGGCTCTGGAACTTGCGGCGGCTGGATGTGTTTTTCGTCGACTCCCCTAGGGTTTTCTGAATATTTGGGTATTTATAGGCATCAGAGGCGGTGGAGGGGGGGCCCGTGGAGGGCACAACCCATCAGGGCGCACCGGGGGCCCCCTGGCGCGCCCTGGTGGGTTGTGGCCTCCACAAGCCATCTCTCTGGCACTTCTTTGGCCACTGGGTGTCTTCTGGTCCAAAAAAAATCTCCAAAAAGTTTCGTCGCGATTGGACTCCGTTTGGTACTGATATTCTGCAAAGTAAAAAACAAGCAAAAACAGCAACTGGCACTTCGGCACTATGTCAATAGGTTAGTCCCAAAAAATGATATAAAATTGCTATAAAGTGATTGTAAAACATCCAAAAATGATAATATAACAGCATGGAACGAGCAAAAATTATAGATACGTTGGAGACGTATCAAGTATCAGGTTCATGAAATCAAAAAGTGACAGAGTTAGGGCCAAGTGTGGATGGGATGGTTGCCCTTGGCTCATCTATGCAGCCAAAATATCAAGAACAAGCAGATTCCAAGTGATCACTTTCAATGATGAGCACCAATGTGCACAAAACAGGTGCAACAAGCTTGTGACCGCTAAGTTGATTGCATAGAGTTACGAGCACTTTGTACTAGCTCATCCTATGTGGAAAATAGAAAGCATGAAAGCCACTGTATTGCAAGACATGTTTGCTGATGCTTCAACCTCAAAGTGAAAACATGCAAAGGCAATTGTGATGGACAGATTGATGAGTGGCATGAAGAATGAGTATACCATAGTGTTTGATTACCAATTGGAGTTGCTTAGGAGAATTCCTGGAAGCACCTTGCTGTTTGTCTGGATCCAACAAACATGCAGCAAAATATATTTCAGAGTTTCTATGTTTGCTTCAATGCAATGAAGCAATGATTCAAGGTTGGATTCAGGAAAGTGATAGGCCTTGATGGATGCTTCTTTAAGGGGCAGTGAAGGGGGAGCTCTTGTGTGCCATAGGTAGGGATGCTAACAATCAGATGTATCCACTGGCTTGGGTTGTAGTTGAGCAGGAAACCAATGAAACTTGGAAATGGTTTGTTGAGTAGGAAACCACTTCAGTTCCACAAGCATCTGCACCTGGTACCAATGCCAATAGGTTCAAGCCTCCAAGAAAGAGAGCTGCAACTGCTGAAGCTGGATCATCATCTTCAGTGAGAGGAACTGGAGCAAAGAGAGGAAGAAGAAAGGCTGCATCCTCAGTGCCAAGCTACCAATACTTCACCTGCAGTGGAAACTACTAATTATGGCTCCAACTTGCCTGTTCTAGTACTTTTGTTGATGTTGCAGCGCTAAAAACATTTTTAGTGTAATGGTGCAAACATCTCTTTTGTGAATGCCTGAAAACAATCATGTATCACGTTTGCTACATGTTGCAAACACGTGTGTTGCAAACATGCCCAGGTTTATGTGTGCAATTCATTTGCTGTGGATGATATATGCCCAGGTTCATATCTTTGTCTATGGATAATATATGCCAACATTTGTTTGGCAGTTTGATTCGAGTTACATGGATCCAGTAAACAAATGCATCAAATTCAGTAAACATTAACCAAGCAAGCACTAACTTAAGACAAACTTATTTGCAATGATTTCATAATTCAAACTATTTGAAAAGATTGAAACCATTTAGCACAAACTCAAACTCATTGCATATATCAGATAACTTAGCTGATCCATTAGGCATTAACCAAGCACTAACTTAACTTGTCCAGTACACATTGCAACTAAACCAAGCACTGCATTGCAACTAGATTGCTTACAAAGTTATCACTGCATTAACATCTTGCCCGCAACTAAACCAAGCACAAATACAGTGAAAACAAAGACCACATTCTGATATTTGGCCCTAATCCCAGCTATCTCTGCATTCTTCTCTCTCAGTTGATCTTGTAGAGATCTTGTAGAGACAGAACCATGGCATCCCTTTTGATCTACACTGGGAGCTAACATTGCAAATTGATATTCAGATCGAGCAACAGTTGCAAAGCCTTTAAGCCTCCACACTTCATCACGCAAATCCCCAATCAACTCACTAAAATATTTCGGCAAAGCATCATCATGCCACTCAACATATCCACAACCACCATGTTGTTAAAATGCACAGAAAATTTCCAAAACAAATCGTTTCAAGAGAGGAGAAGAAATATGAGAAGAATTCAATCACAGAGAAGAAAAATTGGGCAAAATTGATTCTCACCGTAACTTCTACGCAGGCATAGTACCTCCTGCCAGGGTTGTGCGGGCTCCCGGAGATCCATCCTGGCGCCTTCCTCAAAGGATCGCAGTGGCACATCTTCGCAGGCTCGTGCACCATTGGGTTCTCGCGGTAGCGCACCGGCGACCGTGCTACCGACCCACTCTTTCCTGCAGCTCGACGGAATCCGGGAGCGGACATTTGCACTCGACGACCATGACATCCTCCTCTCCACCGCCAGCGCTAGTCACCGCCGCCCCGCTCAGATTTCTCACCGCGTGGACTGGCCCTAGTTTCGTTCCCCACTCGCTCGATTTAGAAACTGCGGGCGGTGCCGTTAAGACATGGTCTCCGTCAACGGTAAATGCCCCACCAGTCAGAATCCTGGTTGACTATTGCCACGTCAGCGCCTATTAGGCTAAAACTAACCCAAAGGTTTGATTTAGACCGGGAATTGATTGGGATTGTGGACGTTGGGGTTCATTTCGCCAGACCTCTACGAGTTCAGGGTTGAAATAGACTTTTTCCTTTTTCTCAGCAAATGCTCGAATTGCCATGCAATTTCAACCTAAGTTGCCATGGCCATGATCGATAGTGAAAACTGCCATGTAGCTTAAGCCAATGATTTTTTTTTAAGACTTCTGAAAATTGGTGTAATGTACTCTCGATGGATAGCAGTATAGCACTGATCTGCAGACACAAAGTTCCTAGCACTACAGACTCTCGATGAACATTGCACGACTCGCAGACATTGCATCACGATCAGACGACCAACAAATTCAGCAAGAATTCAAACGGCGCCTAGCAATTTTCGCAAGGCTAAAAACGGACATTGATCATGATCAGACTCACTGTCACTGTGAATAGACCGGCGCGTACCAGAAGCACGGCCGCTTGTTTCCCTCCGCCATGGGGAGGGACTCGACGGCCTCGACCTTCTTGTGCTTGCCGGCGAGGCTGTACGCCCGAACCCGCGTGTCGCCGTCCTTGAGGTCCGCGTAGTAGATGGTGCTGGGCCTCAGCCCGGGGCACTCCCTCGTGGACACGGCCACCGCGCCGGTCGCGTCCACGAGCACCGCGACGTCGCCGATGTCCTCCTCCTCCTCCCACGTCCCGCCGCAGTCGTCCAGCACTCGCACCACGAACTCCCCGCCCTCGGCCTCCTCCGGGGAGCCTAAGAGCTCCACCTGCATCAGAGTGCCGCCACCGGGGGTCTGCACGAGGAAGCTGCTCTTCAGGGACGAGTTGGGCTTCCGCGTCATGGTCGGGAGGATATCCGGGGACGCGGAGCCCAGCCCGTGCAGCTCCGGGAAGACGTACACCATCCCGACGTGGGTGTTGGCGTAGAGCTGCCCGCGGTGGAGCGCCAGGTCCACCACGGCCGGGATGCTGCTCATCTTCACTGATTTCCAGGTACTGTCGCCGGGACGAGCGGTGGCCCACTGGTGGCGATGGTGCGGCAGTAGGTAGATGACGACCACCAGCGCCCCGCCGCCGGGCGTGGGCACGGGGACGGCCTTCTGGATCAGGGTGTCGTTGTGGTGGGCCAGGCCGTCGATGGAGTAGGCGCGCGGGTCGCGTTTGAGGTAGACGCTGAGGCCGGCAGGGGTGCCCTCGACGCGGTCGACGAGGGGGAGCGCCGCGGCGGGGGGCAGGGGCGCGCGCCTACCGGTGGCGAGGTCGAGCAGGTGCATGCCCCCGCGGCCGTCGGCGGCCACGATGACGCCGCGGGAGGAGCCGAGGGGGAACAAGCGGCGGTCGTGCGCGCGGCCGAGGCGCGCGGGGAGGGTGACGACGGGGACCTCGCGGTCGCGGCGGATGACGAGGCGGCGGCAGTCCGGGTCGGGCGCGTCGGCGGGGAGGAGGAGCCAGGGGCGGTCCGGGCGCGGGCGGCCGCCGGCCGAGGCGAAGGTGGCGGCCGCGGCGCGCCAGGAGGCGCAGACGGCGCGGAAGCTGCGGAGGTCGAGGGAGGGGAGGCGCGGGACGAGCAGGAGGAGGAAGTCCTCGTGGAGCCCCGCCCAGTCCGCCATGGTCGCCGTCGAGGGGGCGTCGCCGGATTGGGGCTGGGTTATGATGGGGATTGGGGAATCGATCGCGGCGGAGCAGAGTTTTACGGGGAGCGGTTGCCGATTTGGGGGCAGCGGTTGCTTATTTCCCACGCGGAGACGGACGATTTTAGCGTCCCTCTTAAGCTGACACTGTAAATTGGATCGGCGGGTAGATGGGGCCGTAGTAGCCCAAGCCCAAGCATTGCCTGGCCCTCTAAGCTTAAGTATTTTCTTCGATAAAAAATACTCTCTCCAATCCAGATATTACTTTTCGCTCAAATAGATGTATCTGAACGTACTTCAGTGTTATATACATCCATTTCAGCGACAAGTATATGGGTCAGAGGGAGTAGTATATATTAGTATCAAAGATCAAGAAGAAGATACCAAATACATCCGACCTATATAACAACACAATATCAAGAGCATTTGAAGCACTAGGATGCATGCACCGATGTATTGTAAATACAAATAAAAATAATTGGAAAAGAAGAACATGACATCGGGTGTCGTGTCGAAGTTTTGAACAATGCGCTATAACAAGCAACAACATCAACCATTACTCTAGACAAACACAAAGTCTGCGAGTAAGTTTCTTCAAAGCCGACGTATCTAGAAAAACAATGTGCAAGTGCCACCTGCAACTCAAGCATTGCATGGTCCTCACCAAGCATGTTCTTTTTTCTCATTGTTTTGGTAGAGTCATCCCTATGCCTGACGATTCCTATTTGATGCATAGGTTGCTAGAGAACAACCTAGCGTGCACTTTCTCATGATCCATGTACTCCGTATGGGCCGCCTTATGGTGGTTTTTTCCTCTGGTTTTGGAAAGGTTCACCCTAACCCTAAACCCTGAACTTTTCCTGATTTTTTTTCTTTTATCTTTGTGTTTTCTTCTGGTTTTTTCTTTCTTTTATCTGTTTCATTTCCCCTCTATTCTATTATGTTTTTCTTTGTATGTTTTTCTTTTATTTTCTTATTAATTTTCATATTTCATTTCCATTTTCCTTGTATTTTTTAAAATTTTATATTATTATATAATTTTATCTTAATTTATTTTAAAATTTGTGACCATCTTTCAAATAGGTGATCATTTTTAAAAATCGTGAACACTTTTCAAATTCATGAACATTTGTCAAATTCATTATTGTTTTGAAATCATGATTATTTTTCGAAATAATGACCATTTCCAAATTCGCAAATATTTTTTACAAACGCATGAATTCATGAATATCTTTTACTAATTCATGATTGTTTTTAACATTTGAAACTTTTTTTAGAATCTCTTGCACATTTTTTAAATCCGTGATTTTTTACAAAAAATTGTGAACAATTTTTAAAATTCATCAACATATTTTTGTTTTGACGAACATTTTCCGAACTCATTAATATTTTTTGAATCAACAAACTTTTTTTAATCGATGAACTTTTTTTGAAATTTGGGAAAAATTCTTAAAACGAACATTCTGAATTTTGTGAACAATTTTTGAAATTCACGACCCTTTTTGAATTTGTGAATAGTTTTATAAATTAAGAACTTTTTTGAAACCCCGATTAATATTTTCAATTTTGAGATTCGTGAACAGTTCTCAATGTAATACAAGAAACATAAATAAACAATAAAATAAGAAGAACGAAAAAGGGACGCCACGCTCCCGCACATGGGGTCGCCCAAATTGTGCGTGGAGGAGGGGTTCAATTGTTGACTATTGACTTTTCAAAAATCATAAGAGGTTCATAATTAAAAAAAACTGAATTTGGATAATTATAATAATTTTGAATAAATTAATGAAATTGAAAATAGTTTGTGGATTTGAGAAAAGTTCATGAGATTAGAAAAAAGTTTGCGATGTCGAAGAAAGTTCAGAAATTTAATAAAAGTTAACGAATTTGATTTTTTTAATAAAGTTCACGCATTTGAAAAAATAATGAAAAACCCAAATAAAACAGAATAAAACCCGGTTCAGAAAAACCGCATAAACAAAAAGAAAATTCCGACCGGAAGGTTCCTATAAACAGGGTGGATAGCTTCCCAAAAACTAGGGTAAACTTCCCACTACCTGCCTTACATGGGCCTGCCCGTTCTGACCGAAGGGTGTGCGCCATGTATTGTTAACCCTTTAGTTGTGGCCTTAAGCACCAAATAGGAATCAGGGTTTCGTGCAAACTTTTTTCTTCAACAAAATATGTATATAATATCAAAATTAAGATGCACTAAGTACATTTGACATATACAACCAAACAATATCGAAACCATTTTTTTGCGGGATGAAAAGGGATGTAATGTCGAAGTTCTGATCAACACAACAAGCAACAACATCAACCATTAGGGCACCCGCAATGCTTACAGGTTGTGTTTCTTTAACATCATGCTTAAATGTTGTGTTGCCTACATGGATTGGATGTTGATAGATAGTGTTCTTATTGTTGGGGAACGTTGCATGGGAAACAAAAAATTTCCTACGCACATACAAGATCTATCCATGGAGATGAGCATCTACGAGAGGGGAGATCGGATCCACATACCCTTGTAGATCGCTAAGCGGGAAGCGTTAAGAAACGCGGTTGATGTAGTCGAACGTCTTCGCGATCCAAATCGCAAGCCGTCCCGCGATCCAATCACGATCTAGCGCCGAACGGACGGCACCTCTGCGTTCAGCACACGTACAGCTCGATGACGATCTCCGCCTCCTTGATCCAGCAAGCGAGGGCAGAGAGGTAGATGAGTTCTCCGGCAGCACAACGGCGTGGTGGCGGTGGTGGTGGAGATGTTCCGGCAGGGCTTCGCCGAGTGCTAACGAAACCGTTTTAGAGGAGAAACAGATCTAGGGAGAGATAGAGGGCTGCACAATGGCTTGGGGTGGTGGTGCCCTCCCTCTCCCTCTCTATTTATAGGAGGAAGGGGTAGGTGGGGTGCAGCCCTAGCCCCTCCTCCAAGGAGGGGTTCGGCCAACTTGGGGGGGGAGGAGTCCTCCTCCCACAAGGGAGGTGGGAACCCTAGGGAGGAGTCCCTCCCCTCCAAGGCACCTCACCTTTTTTTCTTCTTTCCTTTGGGCGCATGGGCCCTTATGGGGTCGGCTGCCCAGTCCACCAGGGGCTGGTGCGCCACCTCTTGGGCCCATGTGCCCCCCCCCCCCGGGGAAAGGACGCATGCACCCGAAATTTAGGGAGAGATATGGGTGGGCCCCTCCCGGTGGACCCTCGGAACCCTTTCGACACTCCCCGTACGCTACCGAAAACACCCGAAATTTTTCCGGAACTCGGATACCACTTTCTTATATATAAATCTTTACCCCCGGACCATTTCGGAGCTCCTCGTGACGTCAGGGGTCTCATCCGGGACTCCGAACAACCTTTGGTCACCAACATACATAACTCAATAATACCGAAACATCACCGAACGTTAAGTGTGCAGACCCTGCGGGTTCGAGAACTATGTAGACATGACCAAGACACCTCTACGGTCAATAACCAATAGCGGGACCTGGATGCCTATATTGGTTCCTACATATTCTACGGAGATCCTTATCGGTTGAACCTCTATGTCAAGGATTCAGTTAATCCCGTACGCTGTTCCCTTTGTTTATCGGTATGTTACTTGCCCGAGATTCGATCGTCGGTATCTCTATACCTAGTTCAATCTCGTTACCGGCAAGTCTCTTTACTCGTTCCATAATACAAGATCCCGTGGCTAACACTTTAGTCACTTTGCTTGCAAGGCTCATTGTGATGTTGTATTACCGAGTGGGCCCTAAGATACCTCTCCGTCACACGGAGTAACAAATCCCAGTCTTGATCCATGTCAACTCAACAGACACCCTCGGAGATACCTGTAGAGCATCTTTATAGTCATCCAGTTACGTTGTGACGTTTGATACACACAAGGTAATCCTCCGGTGTCAGTGAGTCACATGATCTCATGGTCATAGGAACACATACTTGACATGCGGAAAACAATAGCAATAAACTGACACGATCACATGCTACGTTCATAGTTTGGGTCTTGTCCATCACATCATTCTCCTAATGATGTGATCCCGTTATCAAATGACAACTCTTGTCCATGGCTAGGAAACCACAGCCATCTTTGATTAACGAGCTAGTCCATTAGAGGCTTACTAGGGACACATTGTTGTCTATGTACCCACACATGTATTTGAGTTTCCAATCAATACAATTATAGCATGGATAATAAACATTTATCATGAACAAGGAAATATAATAATAACCATTTTATTATTGCCTCTAGGGCATATTTCCAACACTTATCACTTCAAAACAAATACGAATGGGAATACAAATGTTATCAGATATGAGTGTAGATCAAATGACACTCAAATACAAATCATATAGGATGTTTACTTGATTCAGACCGGATACGAAAAAATAGGGACATATTAGTTAAAAACATAACTCAATACCTATGTAACAAAAAACAATCAACTTGCAACATATAAATAAGTCGATGGTAGATATGTTTATGAATAAATACTACTCCCTCCGTTCCTAAATACAAGTCTTTTTAGACATTCCACTACAAACTACATACGAATGTATATAGACATACTTTAGAGTGTAGATTCACTCATTTTGCTTCGTATGTAGTCCATAATGGAATCTCTACAAGGACTTATATTTAGGAACGGAGGGAGTACTATAATGCATACAAAATTCTAAGTTTAATCATACAAAAAGTATACTTGTTAAGCTTTTTTGTTGGATAATTTGGTATATTGGGCTAGAATTACTTAAATTAGCTCTCGGAATTTTATCAGATATGGATATATCCACTTTCATATCCATATTTGTGTCAAAATTTCGTGCCTTATTTGTATTTGTATTTGTAAAATAAGCACAGATGTCTTCCATTTCCATTTCCACTTTAATTCAGATGCGGATGTTTTGGATGCGGATAGGCATTTTCTCAAAGACGAACATCAAATATTTCGGATTATTCACTGCCACTTTCCACCCTCAGCCCCATGTCATGCATCAAAACATAGCTCAAAGGTGTGTAGTGTATATCAAATATTTTCAGCATCTAAATTGTCCTAATATTGAGGCTATTTAGCCTAAGCACTTCATCGAAAAACTATTTTCAAATGAAGTCCTTAATTCGTGTCAAGAAATTTACTTCTAATTAACAATGTGTCAAGCACACAACGTTTTTAGAAATATTATTATGCTCCCACTTACTTTCTTGAATCACAAGCATCTTCGTTACCCATTGATGAAGTCAAAACCCTTTTTGACCATTTCATCAAAACACGAAGATTCCAACTCCATTTTGCTCTCTTCTGTCCATTGCTGGAACTCTAAAGTTTGCATACTTACTAGCATCCTCTGGACTGACAAAATACCTTGGACTGTAACACATGCAAGTCCTTGGTTACATTTCCATCAGATCGAAATCCTTTCGTCATCCATGTTTCATATCTCATGATTGAAATATGTATTAATTGCTAGTTCAACCCGAACCGACTTTAAGCATCGCTACGGTGAAACAACCTCATCGTAGTCAACTCCTTGAACTTGTTATTTCAACAAGTCGAGCTTTATGGATAAAACATTTTTATCCGTATCAGTTTTTAGTTCCATAAATATTCGTTAGACTCTAAGCCTTCTGAAAGGTGTATCAAGATTTTAATCTTGAAACATTTATATGGAAACTATCTCGGATTGTATTGGCATTTAGCCAATTCCGGAGTCAGGGCCCATCACCGCTTCCTTGTGTATCGTAGGTATACTGTTGTCCAACAACAATATCTCGTTTGCGCACCTGAGAGGTTTGCATGAGCCTTGCCTACGAGGTTCAGCTGCAAGTTCGACCGAAGTCCATACATTTTATTGTAGAGACTTCCGTATCAGTCGCAGTAGGAAAACCTTGGAATCACTTCCAAGGTTCTTTTCCTTTGAACTGATGACGAAGATACTGTTTATCTCGTCGAGTTGCAGTGTTCTCCCACTCACCCTTTTTGAAAGAACCATTTCTTTCAAAAAGCATACCGTTCTTTGTGGCAAACCTATTTGCCTCGGTATTGTGAGGGAGGAATACCCATTTGACTTGGGATAACCTACAAAGTAGCACTTGTCTGATTTGGAATAGGTTTGTAACCTTTTACACAAGCCCCATATTCCAAATGTTAAGAAAAGATATAACATGGTTGGGCGTACCATACCATGGCGTCATTTCAACAGACCCGATGGAGCTCTTTTCAGTGTAAAAGCCGCAGTCTCTGAAGCATCACTCTTTAAAAGGGGTAATGGCAAATTTATTTATGTCATCTTTGATCTTACCATGTCATAAATGGTTCGATTACATCTTCACGGACTTTCCACTTGCAGTGGTGTTTCGGGAGGTGCAAGTTATGAAACCCCTTTCATAACTCATCAGACATTCGCTAAACTTGTAACTCAAATATTCCTTTCTGCAATCGAATTGTAGAAACATAATTTTCTTGTTACAATAACTTCTACTTCATTTTTGAAAACCTTATGAATGAATTCAAAAGATCCAGACTTACGTCTCATCAAGTAAATATCCATATATCTACTTGAGTCATTTCTGAAGATAGATAAATCCACTACTTGCAACAACATTTATTGGACTACACACATCATAATGTATGATCACCAATATGTTCTTTGCTCATTCCTTATGGCCTGTGAACGGTATTTCAGTCACTTCACTTTTCTGAGGAAAGTTGCAAGTGTCAGATGATTCAAAATCAAACGACTTCAAAATCCATCATAATGGAATTTTCATGCGGGTTTCTCCAATGTGACCAAATGCAGTGCCACACTTGTGTGGTATTCTTTTAGTCTTGCGACATTTAGCGTCAGTGTTATGGATGTATCATATTTCCATCAATATTCATAACATACATCCCATCTAGGATGGAAGCATGTTCCCTCATGTTATTCATAATACTGAACAACAATTGTTGTTTTTATGAACAACTCTTTTGCAACAAACGTTGTGCAATGGGCTAGAGTGTATGAAACTCTAAAATGAATTATGAAAGTAAACCCAGAGGTAATGTATTATTATCAATATTCATAACATACGTCTCATTCATAATGAAAGTATGGCCCTTATGTTATTCATAACACCGAACATCAAAAGTTCTCTTATGAACAACCTTCTTGCAAGATACCTTATGCAAAGGGCTAGAGTGTGAAACTCTAAAATGAATTATGAAAGTAAATACATAGGGAATACACCGATGGAAGGCATAGTAACATTTACTATGTTCCCTGCGTGTATCTAAACCTCATTCCTGGCTAGTCTTTCAGGCCATAGTAGTTCTTACATCGAGTTGCAACAGAATGCAATCGAGCGGGTATCTTTGTGATTAACTCACAATACCCAAGAATTAGTGATTAACATGTTTAACCATAATTCCCAAGAACTATATCTTTGACCAGCCTTCTATACATCAAAAACTTGTATGACATTCATACATGAGCTGGATATTCCAGTCTTCTTTCCTTTTGCCTTTATACTTCTAACAGTTTAACTTTTAGTATTTCTCCTACTCTTATCAGTCTAATGCATAGTAAACTCCTTTACTAATAGTTTGCAAACAAACATTGCTTTGGATATCTCATATCTTTTAGCCTTTGTCTGTCTCTGAAAATGATTTTCAGATTCCATGAATATCACATAACTATCCAAACTTTCGAAGTTCGGGTCTCATGGAAGTAAACATATTGCACTTTGACTGAAAAGGAATTCTAGCTTTTGGATCGAAGGACGAGAGTCACATGATCCATAGCATTAGCGGGAGAATACCGAAAGCATGCGATAGGACAAGTCCTTCTCGGCACTCTAGAGGACAATCCTCACATTACGTTACCAACCGTAAAGTTTTAACCAGATATTTAACAGCTTATTCAATTTTAACAGGGAAGGTGGAAACGCGAGCCATTATTCTACAACTATTATGCAAATCACACTTAGACAGTGTCCATAATAAATTGCACCGAGAATTAAACAAGGTAACTCTACAGTGCGCTCCCACTCAAATCAATATCTCTCATAATTGATTGTGAGCGATTCAAGATCCAAATTACAATTCAACGCCAAGGATGTATCCATCTCAAGTGACGAGAATTGCAATCGGTAGGCCAACTTGCCAATCACATCTCTATGTGACTCTTGTTCATCTTTCGATGGGCGTGTTCCGAGCTCAGGACTTTCAAGCTAGAACGTCAAGACAACCAAGTGATCTCGCTGCGAGGTCTCAACTCACCCGCCTCACACATCCCTAATCGTTCGTACCCATGTATCCATGTGATACCCCGAAAAGTTAGGTGCCGTGACGGTGCTACACTTGGGAGAACACTAACTACTTGATATTTTTGTGAGAGATCACCCTAATAAAAGCGACTACCGCGCAATCAAAAGGGTGCATGATAAGGGATAAACATCTCAGGCAATTCATAATAGCATGATATGGTATAGCCCTTTCTGACGGAGAAGTCTTTCATTTCTACGTCTTCGGCATTCGCGTCGGTGTTCACCTTCGCGAAGATTGCCACCACCTTGTCGATGCACCAGATAATATTGCTATCTCTATAGCTAATAAAATAAGTGCATTACATAAGGTTGACACGCAGGTCATTAAAGTGCAATCATATGGCTCCAGCCATCATGCCGAATCATGACACGCAGGTCATGTTAATCAATTTACATCATATAGTCATCTCATACATAATCAAATTATTATGAACACTGCTATACCACATCGTATGCACATGCAAACCATCCTGCAAAACCAAGTTAGACGCCTCTAATCGGTTCATGCAAAAATTTATTTTACGTGGCTTCTAAGGTTTCGAAACAAACCGAAGCTACCAACGTCCATCATCAAGCATGATAATCCAAGTCGCTAGATTAACATTGCGGGGTGTATGAAACACGAGATAATAAAATCTCGAGCCCCATACTGAACTTCGTCATACGCGTGACCCCCGTGCAGATCATATCTGCATTGCCCTTTCGTCTGCGAAACATCCATCTTTCTCAACTATGGTGGAACCCAAAGAACTGTTAGCACTTCGTTGATCTGTCAATCAGCATACTCAGGAGCAGCATGAAAGGATCGCGGATTGCCAGAACTTTGTGAGATTCCACCATGCCGTCAAGATCAGGACTACGCAAATTCCAGGGAAGCAACAAGAACATCGGGTAACAGATTTCATCTGCTACCCGCACAAATAATTTTCAGTAATAGATCTCATCTACTACCTAATTATATTGTGCAACACCCATACATCTCTATGTATTCTAGATCGCAACCTGCATCTACGCATAGCACGGCTCTTGATGCCACTGTAGGGTAACGCAGCAGAAAACAAAAAATTTCCGACCTACGCACCAGCCCAGGACCACTATGGAGACTGCATACAAGGTTTGATCTTTTCATTACCGACTCGTAGCGCAGCGGAAGTAGAGTCGATGACGATCGGCGGTGCAGATCCCCGCAGCTAGGATTTACAACCTCCCAACCGCGAGGATGTATACCCTCATCCGCCCCTGGACAGCCCTCCGGGAGGCGGTCGGACAGTCCCCGGACGGTGTCACGGACGGCCCTTCGGGAGGACCATCGAAACTCGGACAGTCACTCGGACAGCCCTTCGGGAGGACCATCGAAACTCGGACAGTCACTCGGACAGCCCTTCGGGAGGCACTCTCGAACTAAGACCGAAACTACGATCTCTCTACAGAGTTGCACACATACAGTGTCATCTATCTGGCAGGGCTTCGCCGTCCAGAACTAGTTCCCACCGGAACCTAGACAGCCTTTTGGCTCTACAAAACTATTTCGCTGGGAGGGAGAGAGAAAGCCAGATCATGCATGGCACTTGTATGTGAGAAGGGATGAGATTTGGGCTGCCCCCTCCACCTCTATTTATAGGAGAAGGAGGGGTGGAGGGGCTGAAATTTCAGCCACATCCATCCATGTCATCTCCAAGATATTTTGGAGCAAAAGCCCAAAAAGGTGGCTTTCCAAAAAGTAATCCAAAAAGCACTTTCACTATTCACGACGACATATTTCAGCGTCCGTTCGAACTGAAAATATTCATGTGGGCTTAGAACATTTCCAGTACCCACTAAAATAATTTTCAACGCGATCCGAAACAATTCCGGTTTAGTGATTTTCATCTGCGAAAAGCATCTGAAGCGGTTCCGGCAGCTCCGGAACATTTCCGGTTTTCATCCCGGAAAATTCCAGAAAGTTTCCAGAACGATTCTGGCACCCTCCAAGAATTATCAGGCATGTGCCGAAACCATTTTGACTTTATGGTGTACTCCGAAACAACTTTTCGGTTTAGTGATTTTCATCTGTGAAAAGCAACTAAAGCGGTTCCCGCAGTCCGGAACATTTCCGGTTTTTGTCTCTGAAAAATCTCAGAAGTTACCGGAACAATTCTGGTACCTTCCAATAATTTCCAGGCATGTGCCGAAACCAATTTGACTTTATGGAATACCCTGAAATAACTTTTCAGTTTCACCGGAACTATTCCGATATCCTCTCCGGAACGTTTCCGTTTCGTCTGAAACTTTTTCGGTGATTTTCTCTCAGACTCCCCGTCTAGTATTCAGCAGATAGATGACCCTTAAGCGTGTGACCCTATAGGTTCGGTGAAGTATAGACATGACCCGGAACCCCTTCCGATCGATCAACATCGGAACCGTGGACACCCATATTGACCCCTATACCCACACGAATGAATATTCGAGTGAACCTCCAGTTGCCGTGTGCTATTCCTGTTGCTTCGCGATATGTTACAAATACCCGAGGTGAGACATGTTGGCATCCCCGTGGATCAACAACTTGTCCACTATGCCAGTTACCTCGTTACCGGTATTGTTCTCTTTTCTTGTTCCCGTGTTCCGGCATCCCCGTGATCAAATCACAAAGTGTCTGGCCAGACGATGATGGATACCGTAACACCGAGAGGGCCCAGAGATATCTCTCCATCGTCGGAGGAGCAAATCCCAATCTTGAGCTATCAAGTTACTTGACATACTTTTCCATGAACCCGTAAGCCGCCGTAATAGCCACCCATTTACGGATGACGTTTAACAAACCCCAAAGTTCATGAAGCAAGCATGAAGAAACTCGATACTCTCATGGTCTAAGGAATTATGCAAACGTTAACCATCTCTGTGTTATAAACCATTAACTTATGACGAATGAATCTCATAGCATAACATCAATTCGGGTCGATTCAACACAAATGTTCTTCTAACATTGTGCCCTCAAAATTGCCAGCATAGCCATGCCCATGATCAGGAAAACAGGATCATCATGCAATACTTGAGCCAGTCTTAGAGGCCAGACTAGGAATACATTTTACCGTTTATTATCCCACACGTGCACATGAGTTTCCCTCCAAGCCTCGTTTTATTTGTAGACTCGAGAATCATTGCAGTTATAGCATGGAACATAAACATAATTATGAACAGGGAGATAATCAATAACATTTATTATTGTCTCTAGGGCATATCTCCTACAAACAGGCCACTATCGCATCACCCTTGAATTATGTATTACCATTGTTATTGTGCCTCGCTACCGCACCACCAACATATCTTACGAGCACCGCCACCGTGTTATATAACCACACCCATAGCTCTTCGAGCGTCTTGGAACTACTTGGACCATGTCACCTTTGTCGGCCGTATGGTCTTTGCTCGGTGGCATCTTCCGGCGGCGACGTGGGGAGAAAACTCAGAGGAAGACGCGAAGGACCGATCTGGATCACCATCAATATCGTTCGCCCGAATGGTTTCGCACAACCCTTTGTATGGTGCATTGAAGTTAACTACTTTTAGAATGAAAAAAAATCAGGTGAACATTCGAAGAGGGTGCATACGATGCGCTATGCTTCAACGTGTCTATTGAAATGTAATTGTCATTCCTTCTCTATTATTCTTATTTTTACCCTCTTAGTTTGCTAAAAAAACTCTTTTACCCCGTTGATGTATACTTGAGCGTGGTGTCTTCTACAATAACTCAACCGCAACATCTCAAATGCAAGATACATTGATTCTCCGCAACATCTCAAATGCAAGATACATTGATTCGCCGCAACATCTCAAATGCAAGATACACTGATTCTTCGCAACTTCTCAAATGCAAGATCCATTGAATCTACTAAATTTCAAATGAAAACTTGTCATTCAGGTTAAACATTCAATGTCTTGTGATTTCTATATTGTAAGTTGAAAGTTAAAGTCTGAACATTATTTTTTATACTCCGTTTGAAACTCCAAGTGGAAAAAAAAAATCGCAAGCGGGAGCTTTCAAATTTACATCACAAGTTAATTTTTTATGTATTTTCAAACATTCCAAGATTCAGGTTGAAATAAAGAATTAAGATTGACAGCCTAAAGTAAAAGAATTCAGCGAGGAAGTATTCATGTCATTGTTGGGGTAGGAAGAAAGCAGAGAAATGCTTTCCCACTTTGCACTCGTCATAAAAACACGAGGTTCGAACGAATCACAAATTGTATGGGTGATTCACATATATTACTCGTACAAGTTTAAAAAAATAATTCAAATTGGACTTGAAAGGAGTCTCATATTTCTATTTTTTTGTTGTTGTTGCAAAACTATTTTTTTTCTTCTTTGAACCACCTGCTTGTTTAGCGGTGGCTTCAGGAATCAGGAAACCGCCATCGACCAGACAAAACGAAAACCTGACGGCAAACAGTTCCGTACCACCCCCCTCCACTGGTTCGTCAATCCATCCTTCCCCCGTTCCGCTCAGACATCTACGTCCGCCGCCGCCGCCATGCCGCTGGCCGGCAGCCTCACCGCCGACCAGCTCAGCTTCTTCGAGAACAACGGTGAGCACGTCTTCGTCGCACCCCATCTCCCCCAATCGCTCTGTCTCCCAGCATCCGGTGGGCAGCTCCCCCAATTTCGAAATCAGCACCGGAAGCCCTAATCTCAATCTGGTGCCAGGCTACCTGGTGCTAGAGTCGTTCTCGAGCGCGGAGGAGGTCCAGGCGATGCGGGACCGCATGGCCGAGCTCGTCCAGGGCTTCGACGGCGCTGACTCCAGTGTCTTCTCCACCAAGGATCATGTATGTCGTCTCGAACTTGACTTGCCAAATACCCCCTCGGATCCGTATTAATTGTGGCTGATTTACTACTAAATCAGCGACAATTAATATGGTAATAGGTACCTTAGGCGTGTGGCAGCCTGCCATGTACAGTTCTCCGGATAATTAGCTTCAAATTTCATTTGATAGATTTGATCTCTAGTCTCACATGCCGTTCGATTTGGATTTGTATTCCCCGAATGATTTTGTTTTCCTATGCAGCGGCAGTTGAAGGACGACTACTTCTTTAAGAGCGCGGAGAATATATCTTTCTTCTTCGAGGGTATGTGATTTCTGTCATCTTGGACTTGTGGGGAATGAGTTAACCTTGTCAATTAGGAATCACCAGTCTGTAGCATTTATCATTCATGCTCCTTGAAGTAGGAACTGCTAGGTAATTTGTTAGAAAAGAAGAAGATATAAGTTACAGAGTTAACATATGGCGAACTGCGCTGCTAGTTCTGTTCCTGCTTTACATCTTAGCTCTTAATGGCGATTTTCTCTCTTGTCACTCTGCTGTTTCTGTGACCACAGAAAAGGCATTCGGAGATGATGGATGCTTGAGGCAGCCAAAGGAACTTTCAATCAATAAAGTTGGACATGGTTAGTATGCTCACCACACAATCAAATTCAGAGATAAATTATTTACTTGTTTGTCTTTCAAACCGAATGATCAATTTGTTCTTGTGATATCATTTGACTGTTTATGTTCCCTGGCCCAAGATTTTTTTGTCTCATGTGCGAAACAACAAGGGAATGCCCTATTCACTTAAAAGCGACAAAAACAGATTAAAAAAACAAATAAAAAACGATAAAATTGAGTATATCTCGAAAAAAATGCATCTGTTTAGAGGTGCTGGTGTTAATAGTTTTAAACACAATCATGTTGCATTTCAGTGGACAACGTTGTTCTTAATTGGAAAAATGACATTTGAAGTTCAAACTTGCATTTAAGTCCGCTGTTTATAATACCATTAATCTGGAGTTAAGTCACAAGTGCGTGTGGTTCATGTTTTTTCCCCATCTGGAGCTAATTAATTCATCTTAAGCTCTTAGTCGTTATTTTCTTGTTAATATGAGTTAACATTCTCTATGCTGTGGGTGGCTTCTTTTTTTATATGCTTGCGTATTTTCATGATGACATAATTTCTTAACTGTTTAGATATATAACCTTCGCCATGCTGTATTTTATGCAGCACTACATGAACATGACCCTGTGTTCAAGAAGTTTGCTTTCTCGGAGAATATTTCCAGCCTGTTCTCTTCTTTAGGGTACAAGAGACCTGCAGTTATTCAATCTATGTACATCTTTAAGGTACCTTTTGAAGACTCTAGTTTGTTTTCGTATGATATGCATGTTTTATTCTTTGCTGTTGAGTTAATTTCTTCACATTTTAGCAACCGGGCATTGGTGGCGAGGTGGTGCCACACCAGGATAATACATTCCTTTATACAGAGCCTCTGTCCTGCACAGGATTGTGGCTTGCACTTGAAGATGCAACAACAACCAATGGTTGCCTATGGGCAATTCCCGGATCACATAAAAGTATGTTACATTACCAAATTATTCAACGAAAAAGGTTCTGTTGCTATCAGACTATCTATTTATTTTATTTTTTGACATTTGCAATGTTCTGGAACAGATGGTCTGAAAAGGCGAATGATCAGAGATGAAAATGGCACTCATTTTGATCGCCCCTCCCCGCTTTATGATCAGAAAGAGTTTGTACCACTGGAAATGAAATCAGGTGACTTTGTTGTTATTCACGGTGATCTTGTACATCAGAGGTGAATTTCCTTTCTATATCGCATTTGCTTCCTCGTTGCTTTCTTTCTTATCTTTTACTAACATGCTTTAGCTTTCTTTTGACAGCTTCGAGAACCTTTCTCCAGTGTCAAGACATGCACTGAGCTTACATGTAGTTGACATGGAAGGATGTAAATGGTCCAAGGACAACTGGTTAGTTCATGATGGCATGGGAATGGTTCAATTGGAAATATTTGTTTTATTTGCTCAAGATGGCATCACATAATTAACTGTTAGAACGAGAATGACCTTGAAATGAGCCTTAGCCTGCGCTGAACGTGGCAAGCACACTTATTTCCTCCTGGAACCAAGTTTCTTACATGCTTTTGTTTGTTTGTTTCTCAGGATACAGAGGAAAATTGCGCCTGAACCGCTCTATGTGTCTTAGTTCAGCCAGTTGCTAATAAACGAGATATCTCCAGCAAGCAGTTCCAGTTGCCAGTGAAATTTGGGAACGCTGCGGACTTTCTTCGTTGTCTTTCACATGTGTACACTGTAAATACTGAATACTTACTGCTGTGTTGTCATGGTAACAGTTACTATCTGCAATCCTGAAATAAAACCAATTTCCTTCTCAGAATCTGTCACAGCCGCCCTTTGTTTGTCGCTTGGCCGTATTGAACGCTATATGTATCTGGTTGGGATTTCAACAATGGCCTACCGTAAGTCTGCTAAGGCTTGTCAAGAAACATCAGTTTATAGCTTCCAAAAGTGCACTTCCTGTGCTGGTGAACGGAGTAAGAGCATCTCCAACAGGCGCCCAACGCGCGGCGCGCAAAAAGCGGGTTTGCAGCGCGTGAAAAGCAATTTTTAGCGCGTGGCCGAGCGCTGGCTCCAGCGGCCGCCGCATAATATAGCGCGCGCGCGGCGCTCCAGCAGACGCGCAAAACTGCAGCGCGCACGAGCAGCCGGCGCTTGCAATATGCATTTATTTTCAAGACAATTTGATAATATTTGATCAAAAATGAAACACAAAAAGACATAGGAAGTTCAAAAGCATTTCACATCATCCCATCATCTCATCATCCAACCAAGTTCAAAATCACAAACGAAGTTTAACATAACAAGTTCACACAAACAAATGGCACATGATCAATCATGCCGCATCCTCATCTTCGTCCTCCTCTTTCTCCGATTCTTCTTCCTCATCCGAAGTCTCATCTTCGTCCTCCTCTTCATTGTCTCCCGGAGATGCCGAAGTTATGTGAGGCACACCGGAAGACATGCGTCCACCCATGTCACCTGGAGGTGCTCCCATGCCTCCCATGAGTGACGCAAAACTCATGCTTCCCATGATACCTCCGAAGCCACTCATGCCGCCCATGGTGGCTCCGAAGCCACTCATGCCTCCCATGCCGCCCATGGTAGCTCCCATGCCACCCACCCCTCCCATGGTAGCTCCCATTCCTTCCATGGTAGCTCCCATGCCTCCCATGCCTCCCATGGTAGCTCCCATTCCTCCCATGCCTCCCATGACCATGGCTCTTTTTTGGACCAAGACTTATACACGGGCAAGATTGACGTACTCCTTTTGCTTCTCATCAAGGGTAGATGTGTCCATGACGGACAAGTTCTTCTCCCATTCTAACATTCTATTGCGCTCCTCCATGGCCAATTTCTTCTTCTCCAATGCCACCTTCCTCTCCTCGGCCGCCACCCTCCTCTCCTCGGCCGCCAACCTCCTCTCCTCGGCCGCTTCATCAACCACTGTCGCGACCTTACGGATCTTTGAATAGTTCCGACCAAACATGGTAAAACTGAAAAAGGTCAGGAACTTAACATCTATGCTCTGCAGACCCCCAGTCTAAGTTATCCCGTGAGCATAAGCACGAGCAATGCTTACAAAGTTAATCACGTTATTTGCAGATCGATCCGGCAGCTGTACCCTCCGAAAGGCGTCGCCATCACATCAACATTGTGCAATTAAGTACAATCCAATTAAAGCACAAGTCGCCTTTGTCCTATACACAATTTAGACGACACAAACTAAAGTACTGATCTGTGATTGCTCCAAAATCCAAAATAGCTTTTGATAGTAAAGTATCCCTCTATTTTATAATTTTATAATGTAGTGCACCCGCGTTTCTTGAAATTTAAGTTTAATCATAAATTTAACAAACGTCAACGACTGCGACGGGAGTAAAAATTATATAATTGAAAACTCCTTTCGAATACAAATTTAATGATATAATTTTTGCTCCTGTCACGGTCGTTCATGTTGGTTAAATTTATTTAAATTTTAAAAAATATTGACGCACTACATTATGAAATGAAGGAAGTACTATCTTCGTATCAAAATATAAGATGTTTTTGTAGGAGAGTATGTTTAAACTTTTTTTCAACCAGGAAAATTTCCTTTAAACTTGTACAGTAAAAACAACAGTAGGGCCAATAATCATCTCAACAAGCCGTAATAGGGTAGTACTACCACTTATGCATTCCACTCTAGCTCAAAAATGAAAGATTAGGCATTCCACTGACACGGACGGGCTGCACATGGCCATATACAATTCGGCGCGGTCGATCTTAGCTAAAGCATCAACCAGGTCACTCCCGTGCGAGACTGTACGCGCGGCGCTGGCGCGGCCGGTGCGCGCCAGGACGAGCACCCACCGTGACTGAGCGAGTGACACCAAGCAGAAAAGGCATGCGCCACCCACCTACCGAGCAAGCTGTCGCTTGTCCTCTCCTCACCCAGCTCGCCGGCTCCGCCGTGGTGCTGTTGGCTAGGGCTTGTGCAGGACCCGGCCGGCGACGACGGCGGCCTCGATGACGACGGTGATCACGTCGATGACCTCGTCGATCATGCACTTGTTCCCCTCGAACGTGCCCGTGCCGTCCCGCAGCTCCGCCAGGCACTCCAGCAGGCCCTCGTTGCACTCCGTGCTCAGGTAGTCATCTGGTGCCGATGGAGAGTCAGACTCCGTCGGCTACGTAAATAATTGACGGATCGATTGGTTGTTGGGGGTATACGTACTCTTGACGAGGACGCAGTTGTCGTGGTGCATGCAGCAGGCGTCGAGGGCGTCGCACGGCCGCTCGCCGGGGCACCCGCTGTAGAGGATGCCGCAGTACTTGCCGTACCGGAGGAAGGGCGCCGCTGCGTCAAGTGAAGAGATCATCAGTCACCGCCATGCAGTTACTACCAACGAAGAAGAAGGTGATGCGCGTGCGTACTCGTGCAGTGGTCGGACTCGCACGTCCGGCTGCACGCCTGCTGCTTGCTCTGCGTCCGCGTCGCCGCCGCCGCCGGCCGCCGAGAGTTAGTCGACAGCGCAAAGCATACCCAGCTTAATAATGTGCTATAAAGTGTAGGTTATAGTACATGCGTAGATCGTGCACGTACCACGCCGTCGCCGTCGGAGTCGACGGACTGGAGGCCGACGTTGAGCGCCGCGGAGCGCGGCGCGACTGCCGCGCAGGCGAGGAGCCCCACCACCGCGAGTAGGCGCGCTTGCAGCCGCCGGGCACTGCCTCTGCCGTGCGCCATCCTCTCCAAGAAAAATCAGATCCCTCCCTCTCTCTCTTCGTGTCGATCGAGACGCCGGCCGCCTGCAGCTGAACTTATACTGCGCGCGCCCTGCCGGCGTTCTCGGCGGGATAAGATATTATCTAGGGGTGCATTGGCCGGAGCGACGAGGCGAACTCAGCAACTGTAGTTGGCTAGTTGCAGCACGGATTTAGAGAGAGAGAGAGAGAGAGAGATGGGGGTGGAGATGGGGCGGGCGCGGGTGCGCGGTTTGGTTGTATCCTGCTCGTGAGCGCGCGGGGCTTGTTGGGTAGCTCGCGGGGACACGGGCTGGCAGTCGACAGCGCGGAGGAAGATGCCGTGCATGCACCACGTCGGTCGGTGGGCGATCCAGCCGGCGAGCACGTGTGCCGTCCAGCGCCTTCTCTTGCTTTTACTTTTCCGTGGCCTCTTTCGCCGAAAATAATTGGGTGATTGGGTCGTGGACTGGCCCGGATTTTTTCGGTGAAGTGAGAGTGAGCGAGTACGCTTCGCGATCCGCGCGGTTGTCAGCTCGGTTGGTTGCTTGTGTCCTCCCGTGTCGATTCTTGCCGCCATGCTCGTAGCGTGCCTTTTTCATGGGGTCATATGGGTCAGCCACCATAATTGAGCTCCACGGGTTGGTCGGATATCGACATGTGTGGAGAAATATGCCTCTATCACTGACGAGTCCGGACGTATCGACGGACACTGACTAGGCAGATCTTCTCCTTTTTCACTGCATCCGAATATCTTATATTTCAAATTTTAAAATCATACAAAGTATCTAAAAGAAAGATGTACGTACTAGATAGATCAACTAAAATTTGGCCTACACTACTCCCTATTGTTGGAGATGTCCACGATCTCCGTGTCGGGCTCTAAGTATACGGGTGGCAGCCGCAACTCCGTCTCCTCTTGCGGCTTCGCCGTCGCCTCTGCGTCGCCCTCCACCTCCGACTCCAGATCGGCAAAAAGCTCGTTGATCTCCGCCCGTTGCGGTCGGATGAAGCGCCGGTTGGCGTCCACGTAGGCATCATCCTGGATGAACTCCAGGATTGCGGTCTGCTTCGCTAGCTTCGTCGCTTGGGCGACCTCAAACTCCGCCATGACGTCCTCCATGGCTAAGCCCGTAACCGGCTCTGGATCTTCCTCCGGCTTTTGTCGCGTCCTTCTGATCCTCCTCTGGCTCTGTCGCGTCCACCGAATCCGGACCCGCCCCCTCCATGGGCTTCGGCTGCTGCTCCCCCTACTTGTCTTCCTCCTACTCCAGCTCCGGCTCCGGAGCAGGAATTTGTAGTAGCTCAGGATCTCGCGGGTGCCCCGCACGAACTCGTACAATGCCCACTGCTCATTGAGGAAGCCCAGATCCTCTGCGACCATGCCCATCAACGGCATCATCGTTCGCTTGATCACTGATGATTGACTCTTCCATGAGATAGTGTTCGTCGAGGAACGCCAACACATGCGGCGCCAACTGCTCTTCCGCGGGGAGAGGGGGGCTGTGCGGGCGGGGGTGAGCTAGCTGGCAAGCCAGCCTCAGCTCGTCATGCAAGACTGACCTGCCAAGCGGCCGCAATTCTGGCCAACTCCTGCTTCTGTTCCGTGGACAGGATATCCCACATAGCTCTAGTTCTCGAGGACATGGCAAGCGTGGTGCGGTGGTGTTGGTCGTAATGGGCGAGGAGGCACCGTTTAAATACTGGGCACCAGCCGGGACATGCGACGCGGTGTGTCAGCGGAGTAGGTTTCCCAGTCTCCACGTTAGTTTATTAATGCCAGCGGGCGGACAGATGGTAGCCGATATGAATGCGGTGCACAACCGTCTAGTCCAATCAGGTCACACTTCTCCAGCATTGGAACGGGCGCGTAGACCAGGCAGCGCTCTCGGTCGGCGCCGCTTCAATGTCGGCTCTAGTGAGAGATTGTGTCTGCGTCTGGGACGGCATGAATGCGGCGTTGACGTTGTTGAGTCGCGTAGGCCGGCATGAATGTGTGGCAACCACTTCGCATGGGACAGATTTTCGGGTGGGGCCAGGGCGGCAGACGCGTGCGTGGTAGTGGTACGGGCGCCCGCAAAGCTCCCCGGTTTGCGAGAAAGCGGACTTCCGGACTGGTTCGCGGACTGATGAGTTACCGTATTGGATGGTAAAATGTGGTTCTGAACCGCTCGGTTCGTACGGATGATGGCGGTTTGAGGGTTAGCATTGAAGATGCACTAATATTGGTATTCCAGTAGCAATATCCACCCCTTTAAGGTGTGATGGTTGCAGGCTGGGTCACGACGTAGAAAATTACCCTAAAAACCTAGGAGTGTGCACCTATGGTGTTTGGTTCTCAAGTATTTGAGCAGAGGTTCTATTCTATTCTGGGGTTATTTATGAATTTAGACCACAAGATTAGTTACATCAAGCTTTTGGTATGATATTGCAGGGTGAGATTTCTGGGAAATAAGTTAAGCATGAATTTGTTGTGTGGACTCAATCTATGGGAGTCAAGTGGAGGTTCTATGCTAAACATGCCTCTGAGACAGAATTTATTGTTAGGTTTCCCACAATGCTCAAGCTCTGGAACACCTGGCATATTAGGTTACCAATGAAAACTGCGAAGGGGGGATTATGGAGATTTCAAAGGGTGTTGGAGATGTTGAACCCATTGGTGATCTTGAAGAATCGTGGTTTAGAGTTAAAGGGATTCCCAGGAAGTTCAAGAATAAAGAGACTATGTTTAGAGAGTAACTACGATGGTGGAAAAATCTTTGGCCCTTGACCCTAACACCCATAAGAACTTTGCTTATGTTAGAGTCAAGTTCAGATGCCTAACGTTGGTCTGGTGCCAGGTGCAAAAATAGGAGAAACTGCATGCGCTTTGTATGAACTAGAAGATATCCCGCGCGTTGCTGCGGGATGTTTTGCATCAAGCATGAATGATATTATTGTGGCACAGTTGAGCATGTTGCTAGCTTACTTGCATAATCAGATATATACTCATGAACTATCGATATATTCGGTTGTTTAGTGAGCTTAAAATCATAGTAGTTTGCATCTATAATGAGCAAATTGAAAGAGTTTCTTGTTATGCAAATCCATACATCAAACTGAAAGAGTTATGAACCAAATCCATACATCAAATCACTTGCTCTAAATCATTTCTTGCCAACTTGTTGTGGGTCAATAGTACACTGATGTGAGAAAGAATGAACATGGCCAGTTAGCTTATTTCGCCTCAAACTGAAATAAGCCAGATATCTTGATAACATGAATACCGGAAGAGAAACTCCAGCCCATTAGCAGAATTAGCGCAGAAAAATGACTTTAAAAGAACATACAAAATATGCCAGCTGCAAAACAAATAGAACACGAAGTGATAAATCAAGTGAACTTCCAGGTTACAACATGAAGTGTCACGAACGCAAAAGTTATAGTGACACTGTCTACAAATGTTTGCATGTAGTGACTGAGATATCATGCAGAGCAAAAGCAATATCACTTTAATTAGTAGCTCAATGATACCAACTTGCAAATCCCACTATCGAATTGGAAATTACAAATAATCAGCAATCCGCATTATCAAAAGACATTGAACAGAGATAACAATATTGTACGATCATGCAACTACAGTTAACATGCTGAACACATAACATCTAAACCTCTCTCCCTTCTAAAAGAACATATATGTCTCCCCGGGAGAGATCAAGCTAAGAAGTATTTCATGAAGTGCTAGAGAGAATCAGCAACATGCTTAATAATGGTATGTAACGCAAATACTCGAATCGCAAAAGCTAGTAAGAGTTCAGAAAAGTGTACCTGTTGAAGCTAATTAATCAGGCTTATCATTTAAAAAATAACCAAGTACATAAAATCCTTATATAAGTATATCTCACTATATAAACATCTCAATGCTTAACCATCCATGATGGAAAAATGGAAGGAAATAAAGATGCATGAGGATATAATTTATGAAGTAAAGTGATGTCCAGATGTGGCATGAATCGGCCCTCATGGATTTCTACAAAAAAAGGTGCAGAGGATGATGGTAACAGCTAAGGTCATTCGCACATAATGCTATGGGAAGAAGGAAACAGAAACATATATGATACATGAATAGTGCAATGATCCCATAAACTTGGAAGAGAAGCTTAAGGCTACACACAACATGGATCCTTGTTGGTCAAAATATCCAGTAAAATAGATATATGTCTTCATGAAAGTGAATAAATTTACTGAATAGCCGGCATAATCAGCATTTTAGCCACATCATAGTGTATTGTAAATGTTCCCATCATACTGAATCAAATGATGATGGCCCGATATGTAGAATAATTAACCAGTCTTAATTTTTCGCCATATAACAATATCAAGTATAGAACATTACCTGGGTACTGTGCTAGATCCTTACTCTTTCATATATTATCCTAGGAATTTTCTGGCCATCGTTGTTGTTTCCTTGTCAACATCACGTATATACAACAATGAAGGGATGCCATGTTCAGCATGTTGACCCAATTATCCATTGTGTAGGTCATCACTGTAATGAACCAAAAAATTAAGCAAGCACAACAATCATGGAGGCACGCCCAAAATCTCGTGGCGATATTTCTGAACACAATCTCTTCAGACAAAACCAATTACCTGATCTCTCACCCTAACAAATGTCAGATGCTCACGATTCATTAACACTCACACAAATTTTGATTCAAATAAATGATGCGGCAGAAAACAAAAATATCATTTTCCCACATTTTCTTTGGAATGCATCTGGGAGAGATTTGAAAGATAGGAAAGGGAGCGAGGCTAGCAGAGCTCCAGCGCAAATTCTAACCATCGAATCCAACATCGGCAAGGTCGCCACAGCTCCTCGTCGGTGAATCCGGTGATGGTGGGGGTCGTATAGGTCAGATGTGGGGTCATTGCCATCGGGCAGCCGAGAGGCGAAGGCGTCATACACAGATTTGAAGATGGCGGGGGACCCAGGGCAGCGTAGCTTGGTTGCGGAATTTTTTGGGGCAGCTCCTCACCGTCGAATACGGCTGTGTCATGGGTCATTGCAACTCCTTGCCATCGAACCCAGCGGCATGCACACAAAGTAATGGGGGCAGCGCCCTTGTTATTCCTCATGTCGCAGCAATGATCGTGGAGGACGATTATGGCTGTGCTCCTCTGAGGCGATTGGGAAGGGAGAGGGGCTCACGGGAGGGATTAAAGGCGAAGGAACCGAAGGGGATGGAAGAGGAAAGATGAACCGGAGATGGGAGAAGCCTAGCGTGACAATTAATGGACCACCTTGTTGACTTCGTACAAGCAAAAAGGAGTCAGGAAATGCATCGATATAAGATCATGCGGCCAAAAGAAATAGTGTTGAGGTGGCTGTAGGAGGAGCTAGAGAAATCAAGTAGTGGGGGCCTCCTATTTAGATATCGAAGATTCCAATTTACTAGAGAGGTGCTTGGGAAGAACAATGTTGTTAAAATGCCCATTGTGTCAGAGACAGAGATGATGATCCAAGACATGGAGAAAATAGTAAGAAACATAAGACTAGCAATGATAAAAAGGACTATGGAGTAGGTACAAATCAGCAGGGGGGCAGTGAGACAGATGTTACTAGAACATGTTTTATGCAAGATGTCAGGAATTCTAACAAACGGAATTGTGGTGGGTTGCTAAAATAGCTGAGGGGGCTGCAAGTGAAGAACAAAACTTTGAGGATGAAATTTCTTTTGGCACCAAGCTAAAATATACATTCAATGGTAAGGGTGCTGGAACATTTAATAGTAGTCGGGAGCAATCTGTGTTTATTCCTGGAGGGAGACTGCAACACAGGGTGAATTAATAAAATGGACTACAACAATTTGGATGTTATCAGAGCCTTGGCACCACCAAATCTTGCAATGGCGGGTGTGTGAATCCTATCCTTCTTTCCATGATTTTATGCAAAAACTGGAAAATTTTGGGAATGACGAAACTCATCTTTGGAAAAGGAGTATCATGAGCATTTGAATCCTATGGAAAAACAGATTAATGACGAGGAACATCTTTTTTACCAGAAGGATAATAATGGCAGTGACGAGGACATGGGATCTGATAAAAGTCGGGAAGATATAGACAACGATATGCTTGTTGTGTTGGATGGAGTTGTTGTTGAAGAAGTCAATGAAGAACGGATGGACTCTAAAGGGTCTTTGATGATCAATAATTCTCAAACTCATGCAGCTAGATCCCAGGAAGTCTTAGAGGAAAAAATTAATAGTGATAATGATTCTATTGCAACAACATCTGGTGAGCAAGAGCATGGAGGAATGATGTACCAAGGAGCGCTAGTCATAGACTCGTGCATATGGGAATTTTGAATAAAGGGCGGAGGATTTGGAGCGGCTTCGCAAGATATGGGGGCTGTAATGATATTATCTCTAAAAATTCTTTTTATATTCTTTCTAATAATGATGATGTGTTTGCTAAAGGTGTAGATATGGGTACAGATTGCAATATCCATCTTTAGAAACTATAAATAATGTGAGAGATCTAGAACTTCCTAGGTTTAATTTGCATAGCAGGAGGATAGAATCCAATGAGAAACATAAGTTTGCTATTAAATTCCTTGAATGGGAAGACAAGTTTGGTGAGGTGGCTGCTGATTTCACAGTGGTAGTCTCTACATCTAGATTGAAAAAACAGAAGAAAATGCAAAAGAAGTTGAACTCCATGAAGAACAATCATATTACTGTGACACAGGGTACTATCCATACCAGAAGCATGATGATAGCGAAAATAATGGTAAAGATGCTGGTGCTGGATACCATCCTTTGTATGGTGATTGATGAGCGATATTTTTACGCTCATTTCACCATTGTTTAAATCGGCTAATCCTGGAATATCCAAGAGAAACACTCTGATATCGCTGCTAATGACTGATGAATGCGAGAAATTCTGAAATCCTTTGTTTAATGTGTTGGGAAACGTTGCATGGGAAACAAAAAAATTCCTACGAACACCCAAGATCTATCTATGGAGATGCATAGCTACGAGAGGGGGAGTGTATCTACATACCCTTGTAGATCGCTAAGCGGAAGCGTATATAACGCGGTTGATGTAGTCGTACTCTTCACGATCCAATCGCGATCCGATCCAATCTAGCGCCAAACGGACGGCACCTCCGCGTTCAGCACACGTGCGGCTTGATAACGTCTCCTCCTTCTTGATCCAGCAAGCGAGGGAGGATAAGTAGATGGGATCTCAACCAGCATGACGGCGTGGTGGAGATGGTGGTGAAGCAATCCCGACAGGGCTTCGCCAAGCGCTACCGTAGATGCGGTCTGAGGAGAAAACAGAGTAACGGGAGAGGGAGGGCTGCCACCGGGGTGTAGGAATTGGTATGTGCAGCCCTCCCCTCCCCTCCACTATATATAGGAGACAAAGGGGAGAGGGGAGGCGCAGCCTTGACCCCTCCTCCAAGGGAGGGGCCGGCGGCCAAGGGAGAGTCCTCCCTTTACAAGGCACCTCCGGGGTGCCTTGTCCCTTTGGGACTCTTGCCCCCAAGCCCAATTCGCCTCTAGGATCAGATGCACCTGTCTCATGATGGCTAGGGCGCACCCCCTATGGCCCATGTGGGCCCACGGGGTAGGTGGACCTCCGGAACTCTTTTCGGCACCCCGGTACACTACCGGTAATGCCCGAAACTTTTTCGACGACCAAAATAGGACTTCCCATATATAAATCTTTACCTCCAGACCATTTCGGAACTCCTCATGACGTCTGGGATCTCATCCGGGACTCCGAATAACATTCGGTCACCAACGTACATATCCAATACTACTCTAGCGTCACCGAACGTTAAGCGTGCGGACCATGCGGGTTCGAGAATCATGTAGACATGACTGAGACACCTCTCTGGCCAATAACCAATAGCGGGACCTGGATGCCCATAGTGGTTCCTACATATTCCACAAAGATCTTCATCGGTTGAACCACGATGTCAAGGATTCAGTCAATCCCGTATGTACTTCCCTTTGTCCAACGGTATGTTACTTGCCTGAGATTCGATGGTCGGTATCTCCATACCTAGTTCAATCTCATTACCGGCAAGTCTCTTTACTCGTTCCGTAATACAAGATCCCATGACTAACTCCTTAGTCTCATTGCTTGCAAGCTTCGTGTGATGTTGTATTACCGATAGGGCCCAGAGATACCTCTCCGTCATACGGAGTGACAAATCCCAGTCTCGATCCATGCCAACCCAACAGTCACCCTTGGAGATACCTGTAGAGTACCTTTATGATCACCTAGTTACGAAGTGACGTTTGATACACACAAGGCATTCCTTTGGTGCCAGGGAGTTGCATGATCTCATGGTCTTAGGAACAGATACTTGACATGAAGAAAGCAGTAGCAATAAACTAATACTATCAAATGCTATGCTTATGGTTGGGTCTTGTCCATCACATCATTCTCCTAATGATGTGACCTCGTTATCAAATGACAACTCATGTCTATGATTAGGAAACTTTAACCATCTTTGATCAACGAGCTAGTCTAGTAGAGGCTCACTAGGGACATGGTGTTGTCTATGTATCCACACATGTATCTGAGTTTCCGATCAATACAATTTTAGCATGGATAATAGACATTTATCATGAACAGGGAAATATGATAATAACCAATTTATTATTGCCTCTAGGGCATATTTCCAACAGTCTCCCACTTGCACTAGAGTCAATAATCTAGTTCACATCGCCATGTGATTCACACCCAATGACATCTGGGGTTTGATCATGTTTTGCTTGTGAGAGAGGTTTTAGTCAACGAGTCTGCAACATTCAGATCCATGTGTACTTTGCAAATCCTTATGTCATACTGTAGATGTTGCTATCACGCTCCACTTGTAGCTATTCCAAATGACTGCTCCACTATACGTATCCGGTTTGCTACTCAGAGTCATCCGGATCGGTGTCAAAGCTTGCATCGACGTAACCCTTTACGACGAACTCTTTATCACCTCCATAATCGAGAAACATTTCCTTAGTCCTCTAGTTACTAAGGATAATTTTGACCATTGTCCAGTGATCCACTCCTAGATCACTCTTGTACCCCATTGCCAAACACGTGGAAAGGCACACATCAGGTGCGGTACACAGCATGGCATACCGTATAAAGCCTATGGCTAAGGCATAGGGGACGACCTTCGTCCTTTCTCTTTCTTCTGTCGTGGTTAAGCTTTGAGTCTTACTCAACTTCACACCTTACAATACAGGCAAGAACTCCTTCTTTGACTGATCCATTTTGAACTCCTTCAAAATCTTGTCAGGGTATGTACTCATTGAAAGTCTTATCACGCATCTTGATCTATCTCTATAGATCTTGATGCCCAATATTTAAGCAAATTTTTCCAGGTCTTCCTTTGAAAAACTCCTTTCAAACAACCCTTTATGCTTTCCAGAAATTCTACATCATTTCCGATCAACAATATTTCATCGACATATACTTATCAGAAATGCTATAGTGCTCCCACTCACTTTCTTGTAAATACAAGTTTCTTATAAACTTTATATAAACCCAATAGAGCTTTGATCACCTCATCAAAGTGCATATTCCAACTCCAAGATGCTTGCACCAGTCCATAGAAGGATCGCTGGAGCTCGCATGCCTTTTAGCATCCTTAGGATCGACACAACCTTCTAGTTGTATCACATACAACCTTTCCTCAAGGAAACCGTTAAGGAAACGATGTTTTAACATCCATCTGCCAGATTTCATAATCGAAAAATGCAGCAACTGCTAACATAATCCCAACAGACTTTAGCATCGCTACGGGTGAGAAAGTCTCATCGTAGTCAACTCCTTGAACTTGTCGGAAACCTCTTTGCGACAAGTCGAGCATTATAGATAGTGACATTACTACCAACGTCTGTCTTCTTAAAGATCCATTTATCCTTAATGGCATGTCGGTCATCGGGCAAGTCTACCAAAGTCCATACTTGGTTTTCATACATGGATCCTATCTCGGATTTCATGGCTCCTAGCCATTTGTTGGAATCCGGGCCCACCATCGCTTCTTTATAGCTCGTAGGTTCACTGTTGTCTAACAACATGACCTCCAAGACAGGATTGTCGTACCACTCAGGGGCGGTACCAGTCCTTGTCGACCTACGAGGCTCAGTAGTAACTTGATCCGAAGTTTCATGATCATCATCATTAGCTTCCTCTTCAATTGGTGTACGCATCACATGAACACTTTTCTGCGTTGCTCTACTTTCCAATCCAAGTGAAGGTTCGATAACCTTATCAAGTTCTACCTTCCTTCCACTCACTTCTTTCGAGAGAACCTCCTTCTCTGGAAAGGATCCATTCTTGGCAACAAAGACCTTGCCTTCGGATCTGAGATAGAAGGTGTACCCAATTGTTTCCTTAGGGTATCCTATGAAGACGCACTCTTCCTCTTTGGGTTCGAGCTTATCAGGTTGAAGCCTTTTCACTTAAGCGTCGCAAACCCAAACCTTAAACAACGACATCTTAGGTTTCTTGCCAAACCATAATTCGTACGGTGTCGTCTCAACGGATTTAGATGGGGCCCTATTTAAAGTGCATGTCTTGTGTGTAATGCATAACCCCAAAATGATAGTGGCAAAACGATAAGAGACATCATTGAACGCACCATATCCAATAGAGTACGGTTACGATGTTCTGACACACCATTAAAATGTGGTGTTCCAGGTGGCGTGAGCTGTGAAACAATTCCACACTGTCTTAAATGCATACCAAAATCGTAACTCGGATATTCATCTCCACGATCACATCGCAGACATTTTATCCTCTTGTCACGATGATCTTCAACTTCACTCTGAAATTTGCTTTGAACTATTCAAAAGTTTCAGACTTGTATTTCATTAAGTAAATATCCCAATATCTACTCAAGTCATCCGTGAAGGTAAGAAAATAACAATATCCACCGCGCGCTTCAACACTCATCGGACCGCACACATCAGTATGTATGATTTCCAACAAGTTACTTGCCCACTCCATTGTTCCGGAAAACGGGGTCTTAGTCATCTTGCCCATGAGGCATGGTCCGCGTGTCTCAAGTGATTCGAAATTGAGCGAGTCCAAAGATCCATCGGCATGGAGTTTCTTCATGCGTTTTAGACCAATATGACCTTAGCGACAGTGCCACAAGAAAGTGGTACTATCATTTTTAACTTTGCATATTTTTGGCATCAATGCTATGAACATGTGTATTACTACGATCGAGATTCAATAAACCATTCACATTGGGTGCATGACCATAGAAGGTATTATTCATGTAAACAGAACAACCATTATTCTCTGACTTAAATGAATAACCGTATTGCAATAAACACGATCTAATCATGTTCATGCTCAACGCAAACACCAAATAACATTTATTTAGGTTCAACACTAATCCCGAAGGTAGAGGGAGCGTGCGATGGTGATCACATCAACCTTGGAGACACTTCCAACATACATCGTCACCTCGCCCTTAGCTAGTCTCCGTTTATTCCGTAGCTTTTGTTTCGAGTTACCAATAATAGCAACTCAACCAGTATCTAATTAGAACCCTTTTCGGCACCCCGGTACACTGCCGGTAATGCCCGAAACTTTTCCGGCGACCAAAATAGGACTTCCCATATATAAATATTTACCTCCAGACCATTCCGGAATCCTCATGACGTCTGGGATCTCAGTCGGGACTCCAAACAACATTTGGTCACCAACGTTCATATCCCAATACTACTCTAGCATCACCGAACGTTAAGCGTGCGGATCCTGCGGGTTCGAGAATCATGTAGACATGACCGAGACACCTCTCTGGCCAATAACCAATAGCGGGACCTGGATGCCCATAGTGGTTCCTACATATTACACAAAGATCTCCATCGGTCGAACCACGATGTCAAGGATTCAGTCAGTCCCGTATGTGGTTCCCTTTGTCCAGCAGTATCTTACTTGCCCGAGATTTGATCGTCGGTATCTTCATACCTAGTTCAATCTCGCTACCGGCAAGTCTCTTTACTCGTTCCGTAATACAAGATCCCGTGACTAACTCCTTAGTCACATTGCTTGCAAGCTTCTTGTGATGTTGTATTAACGAGAGGGCCCAGAGATACCTCTCCGTCATACGGAGTGACAAATCCCAGTCTCAATCCATGCCAACCCAACAGTCACCCTTGGAGATACCTGTAGAGTACCTTTATGATCACCCGGTGCCAGGGAGTTGCATGATCTCATGGTCTTAGGAACAGATACTTGACATGAAGAAAGCAGTAGCAATAAACTAATACGATCAAATGCTATGCTTACGGTTGGGTCTTGTCCATCACATCATTCTCCTAATGATGTGACCTCGTTATCAAATGACGACTCATGTCTATGATTAGGAAACTTTAACCATCTTTGATCAACGAGCTAGTCTATTAGAGGCTCACTAGGGACACGGTGTTGTCTATGTATCCACACATGTATTTGAGTTTCCGATCAATACAATTCTAGCATGGATAATAGACGTTTATCATGAACAGGGAAATATGATAATAACCAATTTATTATTGCCTCTAGGGCATATTTCCAACATAATGTGTTTCCGCGAGAAATGGGCTCAAACATGGAAGAAGGGACAAGATCAAAAGGAAGAGGAGGAGGCTCCACCATCATGCGCACTGGCCTTCGGGCTGGTGCCATCTCCACCGTGCCGCCTACGTCGGCGCCGCCCTCATCACCATCGCCGCCGACACCATCACCATTGGTGCCGTATCCACCAACACGTCCATGCCTTGTCCCTTCACCAATATGTTATCGGCTTGTAACTTGACCCACTCTTTTATGTTGTCTATTTGCATATTTGAGTACTCGTGCTTGTTCTCGGGGATATGGATGAACTCTTTATGATTAGTAAATTACTTTAAGTGATCCAATATCTTCTATCTATGTTCGAGTTAATAGCCTTCATGAGTGTTGTGAGGAGCGCTTACACAACATTATCGCCTTGATTTGCCGTGAAAGTATATTACCGCAATTGTTCTAGTTTAGGATGTTGAGGTAATTCGAGCTGCTAGTAAAAGCCTCTTTACTTGCCTCTTGCAATCAGTAGGGGAATAACGGAGAACCCTTGGTGAGGCCACGTCTATGGGAAAACCCTTAATTATCCTAGTGAGAACTGGCGTGGGGAACCTACGATGGTGGTGTGTATGGTACGAACTCTACGTAGAGTAGAACATATTATGTACCTGGAACCTACGGTTGTGGCGTGTATGTTATGAAGTCCACTTATGCACTTGAAGAGTAGATTATGGAAATGATAGAGAGCTATGCTCAACACTTGGTGCGCGGGCCATATTAGTCGTCATAACTCCAGAAACCTCAAGAACAATTTACTTCTCAAGCATCGTCTTCACTAAAGTAGCGTCTTTTTAATTCCCGTTTCTATCTTTCGTTCGTAGTTTAGATAAGATCCTTTTTATTTCATTTCCCTAGCAACTTATAGAGTATATTATTTTCAAACTCCAGTTTTGGTGCATACAGAGCCGCGTAAGTGACGACGTGATTGCGGGTTTAGTAGTGCCTTCCAATTTTCTCCCATAGTATGCGGAATTTGTGATGTAAGTTTAAAAAGAAGTGTTGGATGGAGCTTTGCACCTTGATAGTAGAACCCGATCCTACTAGTTATCCCTTGGTAGTACAACACGATCCTACTAGTTATCCCTTGATAGTAGAACCCGGTCCTATTTTGTAGGATCGTATGAATCCAAGATTGAAACTGAAAATGTTGTGTGGTTGCATCCAGACACGGAAAGAAAAGAAAATCAAATGTACAATCCTATGACGTTTAGAAAACAACTCCGAGTCTCCATGGGTCTTAGGAAAGTTTCATGTTTCCGATGGTAGAGGATTTGTAGCACACAATGGCGGGGGAACGCGGATCTTGTGTCGTCGACAGTGACAGAGCTGGTATAGTAGCATTGGGGTCCGTTGACCCCAATGGAATTCTGATTTTTTTTATCACTTAGTACTAACTGCTACTTATTTCAGCAAGATGACCCCTTTGAATTAGAGATACATAGAGATGACCCCATTGAGAAATTTTTCTAGCTCCGTCCCTGGTCGTCAATCACCATGATTCCAAAAATGGTTCATCTATATGGATTGTTCGTTGTTTATCTGTGTGTATAATACATTTGTATATTATGTCAGTATACATGTTTGTGTGGGGTCGGTTACCTGCTTGATGGGGTCGCTTAACAATGGAATACATAATCAAACATACATATGTAGCACCGATGAGCCAAAATGCTTCATTATGCACATTCTTGTTCTATTCTTATTGGTTCATATTTGTTCCTATCTCTTGTTTTCTTGAGCAAGAACATCCATCTTTAACCATCATTTTCTTCGAAGAAAAGGAAGAGATCATATGCTTGCTTTTCTTAACGATTGAAGGACTTCAAAGATGTTCACCATATATTAAAAAAAGTTCACTACATATTGAAAGAAAAGTTCAATACAACAACAACAACAACAACAAAGCCTTTAGTCCCAAACAAGTTGGGGTAGGCTAGAGGTGAAATCCATAAGATCTCGCGACCAACTCATAGTTCTGGCACATGGATAGCAAGCTTCCACGCATCCCTGTCCATGGCTAGTTCTTTGGTGATGCTCCAATCCTTCAGATCTCTCTTTACGGACTCTTTCCATGTCAAGTTCGGTCTACCCCGGCCTCTTTTGACATTATCAGCATGCTTTAGCCGTCCGCTACGCACTGGGGCTTCTGGAGGCCTGCGCTGAATATGCCTAAACCATCTCAGACTATGTTGGACAAGCTTCTCTTCAATTGGCGCTACCCCAACTCTATCTCGTATATCATCATTCCGGATTCGGTCCTTCCTTGTGTGGCCACACATCCATCTCAACATGCGCATCTCCGCCACACCTAACTGTTGCACATGTCGCCTTTTAGTCGGCCAACACTCAGCGCCATACAACATTGTGGGTCGAACCGTCGTCCTATAGAACTTGCCTTTTAGCTTTTGTGGCACCCTCTTGTCACAGAGAATGCCAGAAGCTTGGCGCCACTTCATCCATCCGGCTTTAAACCACTTCATCCATCCGGCTTTAAGAAACAAAAGTTCAATCTATAAATAAAAATCATGTATAATAAAAATATATTCAGCGCGCATTTGAAAAATTTCCCCGTATGTTAGAAAAATTCAGTGTGTATTTAAAAATGTTCGCCATATATTAAAAAAATCTATAAACATGTGAAAAAAATAAACTAGAAAAAGATCAAATCTCTAAAGAGAATAGTAAAAAGCAGAAATAGCACCCGATCTGCCCCGTAATATACGATATTATTACAACAAATATGTGTATATCGGTTATAATAACAACTCTTATTATGATAAAGTGGAAAAAATAAAAGAGAGAAAATAAAACTGAAACAATAAACCCCAAACAAAAACCCAACAACCTGTGAATAAACGAAAATTCAATGAAAACAAAAGGTGAACGAACGAAAAAAAGAAGCGAATCTGGGATGGGTCACCTCCATCGGCTGCGGGCGAAGCCAACCCTAATTAGGGCCAGTTCTTTTCACCTCACGATTCTTCAGAATCTGATTCTGGGAAACTGCCCACAGAATCGTCTGGCCACAGAATCAGCTGTCCAGTTCTTTTCTGTGATTCTAGTCTGTGATTGTTGTATGAGTTGTAAGGTGAAATGTCGGTAACGCCCCTAGCTGAATTGCTAACACTTGTTATTTCTGATAGTTTCATGTATAATATGAACACGGAAGCGAGTTGCAAATTTCATAAAGTATTTAATATTACAATATAAAGCGAGTTGCAAATATCATAAAGTGCTTAATATTAAAATTTAAATCCAAGTTGGAGATATTACAATGTAAAAGCGAGTTGTAAACTACAAATAGAAGGACGATCTCAAGGTACAAGACTGACAGCAATAGCCTCACGTGTAGCGGCCATGGTACCATCATCTTCAGGTGGTAAAGCGTTGGCACCTGTAAACGGCTGCGGAGGTTGCACGTACGCATCATTGTCAAACTTGTCAAAATGCTCATCACGTAACTTGCTATCACGAATGTAGTTGTGAAGACACATGCATGCAGTGACGATCATCTTTTGGGCCTCCGTTTTGTTCCGTGGTATGCCTTGGAGAATACGCCATTTCATCTTGAGAACACCAAACGATCTTTCGACAACATTTCGCAAAGAAGAATGACGATGGTTGAATGTCTCATACCTCCCCATGGGAGGGTGTTGTTGGAAATCAGATACATGATACCGTTGCCCTTTGTATGGTGCTAGATATCCAACTCTGTTTGGATATCCGGAGTCGACAAGATAATATTTATCTACAATAAGACATCATGAATATAAGAATATGCATGCATAAATGTATATAAAAATATGTATACATACAAGAGATTACCTGTGGGTGGTTGTGGAAAATGCTCATAACGAACTATAGCATCGCTCCATACACGTGTGTCATGAACAGATCCGGGCCATCCAGGAACAACAAAAGTGAACCTCATATCGAAATCACACACTGCCATGACATTTTCACTTGTGTATCCTTTCCTATTCCTGTGTTAGGGCTCTAATTCTTTGGGCACAACCACTCTAATGTGTGTTCCATCTATGGCCCCAATAGCATTTTTGAAATGTGGCCAGAACCTTGTTTTTGTAAGTATGGGATGAGGTTCAGAGAAAGATGGATCCATTGGTCTAATGTAGTCACCGGCCATGCAGTCTACACACTTCAAAACCTCATGAAATTTTTTGTTAGTGACAGAACGACTATGTGCAAACCGATCTGCGACATTGTCAGTGGTCTGCGTTGTCCCCAAAGTCCATAGAAAAAGTGCCAATGCTTCTTTGGATGATATGTTGCAAGTTGACTTAAGCCCATACTTCTCAACCAACAGATCATGTAGTGGGTAAAACACTGACCTCCTCATTCTGAACATAGCATAGAAAGCTTTTGGATCCTGCTCCTTCTCTTCCACCCATTGGAGGCCTGTAACAAGGGGTAATTTTCTTGACGCATACGGCAGTGAACTGCTTGATGATGCCATCTCCAAAGCAAATGCAACCATTCCTGCCTCAAATTCCTCATCTTCTTGTTTTTTTCTATCCATCTACCACAACCACATACACACATAGGAGGTTAACAACAATATACAATAGCAAGCACAAGTTCAGTAATAAAAAAAGTGCATAGTTCAGTACAGAAGATGGCCACGCACAGCGAAGCAGCAGTGGTGCTGGCGTGCTGCATCTCGCAGCCCATCCGTCGAACCAGCAGCAGCAGCAGCGAAACAGAGCAGCAGTGGCATCTGGGGAGAAGAGAAGAGAGGAGCTCACCAGCTCGTGGAGGGAAGGAGCGTCCGGGCGCGGAGGAACGGGGCGGCCGGGCGCGGAGGAACGGGGTGCCGGACTGGACGGCTCGTCGGCGGATCTGACGGCGCCGGGGCGGGGAATCCGGCTGGCGGCGCCCTCTCCTCCTCCTGCGGGTTGGCGGCTGGGGATCGAGGAAACCCTATCGGGTTCGTGGCCGGGGAGTCGAGCGAGGCCAGCCCGATTTTGTTTCCACTCGTGAGCGTTCGGCCCGAGTGGCATTTTGCATGTAATTCGGTGCTCCAATAGGGGTAGAGACCAAAAACGAACCGTTACCTTTTGCGGGAGCGACCAGAATCGTGAGAATCGTGGTTTTCTCGCGATTTTCGTTTGCACTACCGATTCTGATGATTCTCAGATGAATTTGGAGAAGCAAATTGAGTTCTTTTGCGATTCTTGATTCTCCAGACGTGATTGTTGACAATCACCTCAAAAGAACTGGCCCTTACTGCCTGTGGGAACCACATACGGGAGTGCCTATGTCTCGCATATGGCAAGACGTTGGGAAGTTTCGCCTAAAGGCGAGCGCAAGATGGGCCGGACCAAGCGCCGGAGACCACAGGCTGCAACTACTTATTTCTGTTTTGTTTCTCAAAAAAACTTATTTCTGTTTTTATTTCACGTGTTTTCTTCTAGTTTATGTTTTTTCACTGTTGTATATATTTAAAAATATTATATATGTATTACATAAGAAATTACACAAAGACATTTGAAAATTTTAATCAAGCATTTGAAAAAATTGTTAACTGTATGAATAGTTTTTCTCATGTATACGAAAAAATGTATACAAAACATATACAATGTGTATGAAAAAGTTGATCATGCATATATATGAAAAAATGTCATATATATGAAAAATAAAAAAATACAACGTGTATGAAAAATGTTGATCATTTATTTAAAAAAATGTTAAATCTGTACAAAATCGATTACTGACGTATGCAAAAAAAGTGAAATGTAAATTAAATAATGTACACTTAAGAAAAACACAAATATATTCAAATAATTTATTCTGTATATAAAAATGTTCCTGAAAATTATGAAAAATGAACATTGTATTATTTATTACCATTAACTAATATTCACCCTGTATTGAAAAATATGAGCATATATTCTAAAAAATCTTGTGTTTAAATTATTAAATGTGTATTGAAAATAATAGATATATAAAAAAGTGTAAAATGTGTATGAAAAAGTAGACATCAAAAAATAAAATTTTGACCAAAAAATAGTGTCTATAAAACTGTTAAACGTGTTTTTGATGTATACAAAAAATATTTACTGAAAATTTTTGTCATGTGTTGAGCATAAAAGACACCAATGAAAATCAACAAAGAAACGAAGAAAACTAATGAAACCCAATAAAATAAATAAGGAAAAAATGAAATGCCAAGAAAACAACGCAAAAGAATGGAAACGGAGAAAGCCGAGAAAGAAACAAAGATAATCGATGAAAACCAAGAAAGAAACAAATAAAAGCAGAAAATTAATTAACAAAGAGCAGAAAAAAAACATTAAAAAACGAGAAAGAAACAAAGAAAGGTACAGGCGAAGATTACAACACAATCGTCGAACGTAACCAGCGATCGAAAATAATAATTAAACGGGTTGGCCCAGTTACAACGGGAGGACGAGACGGAAGGTTCACTCGCGTGAGCGAGATATTGGTTTTGCCGTCACATAGGATCCACCAAGGAGAGAACTGCATGGATGAACCCATGGGCTGATGGGCATATGAACCCACGTTGGGAAACTCATTTATAAAGTCCAAAAAAATCTGAAAGAAAGGCTCACACATACATCTTCACATTGTATGAGCGCGTAGAAAGTTTCACGGAAAAACAACTTTTTCTTTTCATGTGCAAAAAAGATAAAAAAAACTATGTCCTGAGATGCTATTAATTTAGAAACTCTAATTTTTTTTATTTTTCCGGTGGCAAAACTAGAAGAGTTTTTTGTGTACAAAACTTTGTACCGCACACACATGTTTTGAAGATGGATGAACCCATGGGCATATGAACGCATAGGCGCGCGCTTGCTGGGTCGTCCCACTCTACCAGGGAGCGTTTTCTTCTTATTATTTTCTCTCCGTTTTCCAGTCGATTTTACCGTGACGCCGATTATTTGTTGTAGCGGCCCATACTGTAGCATCCGGTTTACTATATCAGATCTGTTCTCTTTTTTTACATTTGGAAAAGTGCACATTGAAGATTTTTTACTATCCGTTGAAAAATTTGTAACATACGTTCAACATTTTCTTAATATGCCATGGAAATTTAAAATTATAGGATGATATTTTTTTGTTATATGATGAACTTTTTTTGATATACGATTAGAATTTTTGAAAAATATGAATACATACATCGAATAATTTTGGAATAAGATTGAACATTTTGTAATATACATTAAAAAAATTGAATACACATTGAACATTTGTGTAGAATATCTGAACAAATTTTAAAACATCATGAGCATTTGTATTCGTTGAACGGTTTCTAATATATGATGAAAAAATAACCCGGTTGAAGGGTAATAATCATACGTCTGTAATACATTGTATGACCCAAAATGGGCCCTATTCCTATTTTTCTACCTTTTCCAGGTAGTCGATGGCAATTCACAGCTACCACCTTAATCCAAAGGAGAGTTTGAACCAATGCTTTATTTCTGTCTTAGTGAATCCAAATTCGACAATTAAAGTATATTGATTATTTCCCAATAAACGAAGGCCTTTTTCCGTAAATACTGCGTATTTGATTCCATTATCATATGATACTACTATATTTTATTTGTATTTCTTTATTGTATTACACACACACACACACACACACACACACACACACACACATATATGTATATATATATACATACACACACACACACACACACACACACACACACACACACACACACACACACACACACACATATATATATATATATATATATATATATATATATATATATATATATATAATTCTAGATATATAGAATAGACGAATCTCTGCATGATGAACTTTTTGTAATATACTGTGAACATTTTTTAATATACAATGAACATTTTTTGTACCATGCAATGAAATTTGTATAATACATAAAAAATAAAAACAGAAACAGAAACAGAAAAGAGAAGAAACAACGAAGCGACCATGGGCCAGACTAAAACTGGGCGTCGAAAGGCCAGGTCAGCGAAGGCACACCGTTTTGACGCGCACGTGCGTCAAATTAGATCAAGCTATGTTTGGCAGCAAAGTATTAAAAAAAACGCAGTATTGAAAACCATAGTATTTTAGTCAGTAGGTACAAGATACCGCAGTTTTGACATACTAAAGTATCTTGAAGTATTGAAAATATTGTGACCCGTTTGGGGAGTGCTTATACACCAACGTAAATTAGCTAGTTAGCATATGAAGCAGCTGCAATGTGCGCGGTGCTAGCTAGCTAGACGGACGCATCGAACGGCCATGCATAACAACCAGCCGCATGCATTGAACTACCATGCACAAAGCTAGCTTACAGGAAAAGAAGTCAATTCAACACGACACAGGGCTGCATGCGGCTAAACATGGACTCGCTCTCCAAGTTCAACGGCGCCTCGTTCCTCTCAGCTGGCATGAAGGGGAACAAAACAGCCGCGCAGAGGCAGGTGCCTGCGGCCAACGCCGAGAGGCGGGAGGACAAATATCAGCATACTCACGGTCCTCTCTCCTTTGCCATCTCTTGGTTTGTCCCCGATAAAGGCGATATCCAGAAACGACATGGCTGCAACTTAGAATGTGGAAGAAGATTCACGTGCTCTTTTAAAACAAAAAAGAGGTCAAGGGTTCTTTTTTTAAAATAGAGAAAATACTATGGTTTTCTAAATATTGTAGTTTTAATACCACAGTTTTCACTCATAACCAAACAGCTTATAGTAATTAAAACTAGGATATTTGAAAAGATTGTAGTATTCTTAGAATACTTCAAAAATACTTTGTTCAGGGCCTCAGCCCTTAGCTCCAGCCCAAGGCAAGCCGCCCATGGCTCACCCTGGGCCACCGTATAAGAAAAGTTTCTGAAGGTTTTACTGTCCGAAATCACTAATTGAAGAGTACTCCTTTCAAGGATCACTCCCACCTCCTCAGGTTGCGACAAGTGGCGCACTGCATGTGTGTCACTTGTCGCAACCTGGAAGTTTTCCCATTTTTCGTAGATCCGTATTTTCAAAACGTTTTATCTCTTAAATCGTGCGTCCAAATCTCGAACCGTTTTCACCGTTGGGTTCCTCGCGTCGAGATCTTCAAAACTAAATCCCATGTTGATAGGTTTTGACGAACTTTTTTTTCAAGAAAAAAACGGACAAAAAAAACCGGGACGAAAAAAGCGTGCCTCTCGCGATAGAAAAAAAACAGAAAACGCGTTCTTTTTCCTTTCCGAGAGGCACGACCGTGCCTCTCGCGAAGGCAAAATCGTGCCTCTCGCGGAAGCAAAACCGTGCCTCTCGCAAAAAAAAACAGAAAACGCGTTTTTCCCTTTTCGAGAGGCACGGCCGTGGCTCTCGCGGAAGCAAAACCGTGCCTCACGCAAAAAAAACACATTTTTCTCCCCTTTCCGAGAGGCACGGTCATGCCTCCCGCGAAAGCAAAACCGTGCCTCTCGTGAAAAGAAAAAAAACAGAAAACACGTTTTTTTCCTTTCCGAGAGGCACGGCCGTGCCTCTCGCGAAAACAAAACCGTGCCTCTCGCGGAAGCAAAAAAAAAAATAGAAAACGCGTTTTTTTTTCCTTTCCGAGAGGCACGACCGTGCCTCTCGCGAAAGCAAAACCATGCCTCTCGCAAAAAAAACACAGAAAACACGTTTTTTCGCGCAAAAGTTTTTTTCGTCCAAAAGCTAAGAAAGATCGGTGGAAAACCGGAACAACAAGAAAATCGAAAAAAGCAATCTAAAAAGCCGAATACGCGTGCGAAAAAATAAAAAAATCCGAAGAGAACGCTCAGAGCGTGACATGTGGCGGCGGCTGAGAACGCGCCAAGTGACAACGCGTGAGAGTGATCGTTGGGAGGCTTCCGAGGGAGTGCTCCCTAATTAGTTGCTCCCAAAAACCGACATATGGCTCGGTGCAGCTCGGCCCGTTCGCACGGGTCTAAACAAAGACATGGTCATGCAATTTCGTAGAAAAAAAATGTGTTGCAATGACATTGCTGAAATCAATCACACGATGGAAATGGCAGTCAGGAGAAAGGTAACCCATGATCAGGTAGTATAGAGCTGGCCAGACTCGACACTTGACCCCAAAGAACAGGTCAGGCAAAAGTATGCGTTGGCTTGGAAGGAGATTGAATTGGAAAGCATGTTCATTTCAATGCATGTGGTGCAATGAATAGAAAGACACAACACCGCCATTCAGGTACTAATTGTAGTTATACCATCAAGCATGATACAAATGGTCCCGAAAAGAAACACGTACTACAAATGGATGGGTGTCTAATCGAAGCATTATCTCTTCGTACAAATCCAAACACTCCTGTACTACACTACTAGACATGAGAGGTTCAAATGATTGTTTCTCGAACACTGATTACTACCTCTATTCTTTTACTTGCACCAATAGTTCAATAGCGTGCTCATGAAGCTGTTTATTTTCATGATTAGTGTTCGAGGCCATAAAACTAGTAGCTAGTCAACTTTTTACACTACAAGCTGGTTGCAGCCAGATCTGATATTGTTCATTCTTCAGATATTATTGCCCCTACGACTATATATCATACTCCCTCGAGCCAAATATGTCGGGCCTAATACGTTTTTCGAAGTTGCCTAATATATGATGTGTATGTTACAAAAGTATACTATATGAAAGGAGTTTCTATTAATATAGTTTTTATACCATATATTATTAATCTTAGAATGATCAAAGGCAACCTCAAAAATTGTATTATGCACTATATATTTGGATGTAGGGATTACCAAAAACAGTAACGAGTAAAGGCAAGAAGAGTAGAGACGTAGCGAACATGTCCACAACCGCTTGATGGATGATGGTATTCGGTCTCTTGGCCTCGTGGTTGGGATTAGTTTCGTTGTTTTGGTGGTGTCCGATGTCTTTTTGTCTAGGCGTTCTCATTGGGGGTACCTTTGTTTTGTCAAGGTGTCGGAGGGTAAGGTTGTGAAATGTTAGGAGCCCTTGCCGGGCTGCTTGTGCAGCCATATTTTGGGAGTGGTCTGCTACTCTGCTTGCGGTATATCTTGCCACGATTTTCGCCCGGTTTTTATTAATTATTACTATCTAACAATATGAGTAGTAATGTACATAATCTTTCTGTGGTTGTTATAACCCTGTAGTGTTCCTTTATCTTATGTATGGAGAAAGTTTGGGACACTAAGCTCAATAATTTGTATTGGGAATCTTAGATGCTCACCAACGTCCTTGTTTTCTCTCTCTCGAAATTGGGGTAAAAGATTTACCTCATCGATTAATTAACCATAATAGAACTGTCTCATCCATTCTAGTTGAACATAGCCCGAGCTACCATCTCATAGTCATCCATACTGGTTGAAAATGGCCCGAGCTACCATCTCACCAACCGGTTGCGCTCAGAGAACACATACTCCCGTGACTCCACGTGTTGTGGTGAACACCACGTGTTGATCCAGTGTGTAGTCTTTTGAATAAACTGCAAAAAGGGTAAAAAGAATGTAATTTCGTTAAGAACACGGCTATTACAACAACTAGCTAATCGCATGTGCGTTCGAACGGGGGCAAACGTATTTTTGTGATTCAACAGAGATGTGGCGAGTGCTTTTTTTTTCTTATGGCCCATCTTGTTGGGGAACGTTGCATGGGAAACAAAAAATTTCCTACGCACACGCAAGATCTATCCATGGTGATGAGCATCTACGAGGGGGAGAGTGGATCTACATACCCTTGTAGATCGCTAAGCGGGAAGCGTTAAGAAACGCGGTTGATGTAGTCGAACGTCTTCGCGATCCAAATCGCTAGCCGTCCCGCGATCCAATCACGATCTAGCGCCGAACGGACGGCACCTCCGCGTTCAGCACACGTACAGCTCGATGACGATCTCCGTCTTCTTGATCCAACAAGAGGGAGCGGAGAGGTAGATGAGTTCTCCGGCAGCGCGACGGCACGGCGACGGTGGTAGTGGAACTATTCCGGTAGGGCTTCGCCTAAGCACCGCCGAAAACTAGGGGAGACGATCTAATGGGGAGAGAGGGTTGCACCGTGGCTTAGGGTTGGGTGCGGCTGCCCTCTCTCCCCTCCAATATATATAGGAGGGAGGGAAGGGGCCGGCGCCCCTAGGGTTTCCCCTAGGAGTCAGCCGAACAGGAGGTGGAGGAGTCCACCTCCAATCCTACTCCAAGTAGGATTCCAATCCTACTTGGATCTTCTTCCCCACTTGGGGTTTTTTCCTTTTCCACACCTCAGCCGCATGGGCCATTTGGGGCTGGTTTGCCCAGCCCACTAAGGGCTGGTGCGCCACCCCTAAGGCCCATGTGGCCTCCCGGCGTGGGTGGCCCCTCCCGATGGTTCCCCGGAACCCTCCCGGCACCCCCGGTACACTACCGGAAGTACCCAAAACCTTTCCGGCGACCAAAACGGGACTTCCTATATATCAATCTTTACCTCCGGACCATTCCGGAGCTCCTCGTGACGTCCGTGATCTCATCCGGGACTCCGAACAACCTTCGGTCACCACCATACACAACTCAATACTACCGAAACGTCACCGAACGTTAAGTGTGCAGACCCTGCGGGTTCAAGAACTATGTAGACATGACCGAGACACCTCTACGGTCAATAACCAATAGCGGGACCTGGATGCCCATGTTGGTTCCTACATATTCTACGAAGATCTTTATCGGTTGAACCTCTATGTCAAGGATTCAGTTAATCCCGTATGTTGTTCCCTTTGTTCTTCGGTATGTTACTTGCTCGAGATTCTATCGTCGGTATCTCTATACCTAGTTCAATCTCGTTACCGGCAAGTCTCTTTACTCGTTCCGTAATACAAGATCCCGTGGCTAACACTTTAGTCACTTTGCTTGCAAGGTTTATTGTGATGTTGTATTACCGAGTGGGCCCTGAGATACCTCTCCGTCACACGGAGTAACAAATCCCAGTCTTGATCCATGCCCACTCAACAGACACCCTCGGAGATACCTGTAGAGCATCTTTATAGTCACCCAGTTACGTTGCGACGTTTGATACACACAAGGTATTCCTCCGGTGTCAGTGAGTTGCATGATCTCATGGTCATAGGAACAGATACTTGACATGCAGAAAACTATAGCAATAAACTGACACGATCATATGCTACGTTCATAGTTTGGGTCTTGTCCATCACATCATTCTCTTAATGATGTGATCCCGTTATCAAATGACATCTCATGTCTATGGCTAGGAAACCTTGACCATCTTTGATCAACAAGCTAGTCTACTAGAGACATACTAGGGACACATTGTTGTCTATGTATCCACACATGTATTAGTGTTTCCAATCAATACAATTATAGCATGGATAATAAACGATTATCATGAACAAGGAAATATAATAATAACCACTTTATTATTGCCTCTAGGGCATATTTCCAACAGTCTCCCACTTGCACTAGAGTCAATAATCTAGTTCACATGACTATGTGATTTACATTGTAATGAATCTAACACACATACAGTTCTGGTGTTGATCATGTTTAGCCCTTGGAAGAGGTTTAGTCATCGGGTCTGCAACATTCAGATCCGTGTGCACTTTGCAAATATTTATGTCCTCCTCCTTGATGTAATCGCGGATGGAATTGAAGCGTCGCTTTATGTGTCTGGTCCTCTTGTGAAACCTTGGTTCCTTGGCCAGAGCAATGGCACCAGTGTTGTCACAGAACAGAGTCATTGGGTTTAGTGCACTGGGCACTACTCCAAGATCTGTCATGAACTCCTTCATCCAGACTCCTTCCTTCGCCGCCTCCGAGGCAGCGATGTACTCCGCTTCGCATGTAGAATCAGCTACCACGCTCTGCTTGAAACTGCACCAGCTTACCGCACCCCCATTGAGAATAAATACGTATCCGGTTTGAGACTTAGAGTCATCCGGATCAGTGTCAAAGCTTGCATCGACGTAACCCTTTACGACGAGCTCTTGATCACCTCCATAAACGAGAAACATATCCTTAGTCCTTTTCAGGTACTTAAGGATATTCTTGACCGCCGTCCAGTGTTCCATTCCTGGATCACTTTGAAACCTTCCGGCCATACTTATGGCAAGGCTGACATCGGGTCTTGTGCACAGCATTGCATACATGATAGATCCTATGGCTGAAGCATAGGGGACGACACTCATCTTTTCTCTATCTTCTGCAGTCACTGGGCATTGAGTCTTACTCAACTTCACACCTTGCAATACAGGCAAGAACCCCTTCTTGGACTGATCCATTTTGAACTTCTTCAAAACTTTGTCAAGGTATGTGCTCTGTGAAAGTCCTATCAAGCGTCTCGATCTATCTCTATAGATCTTGATGCCTAATATGAAAGCAGCTTCTCCTAGGTCCTTCATTGAAAAACTCTTGTTCAAATATTCCTTCACGCTTTCCAACATTTCTATATTGTTTCCAATCAGCAATATGTCATCCACATATAATATTAGAAACGCTATAGAGCTCCCACTCACTTTCTTGTAAATACAAGCTTCTCCGTAAACTTTTATAAACCCGAACGCTTTGATCACCTCATCAAAGCGAAGATTCCAACTCCGAGATGCTTGCACCAGTCCATAAATGGATTGCTGGCGCTTGCAAACTTTGTCAGCATTCCTTGGATCGACAAAACCTTCTGGTTGCATCATATACAACTCTTCCTTAAGGAAACCGTTAAGGAACGCTGTTTTGACATCCATCTGCCAAATTTCATAATCGAAAAATGCCGCTATTGCTAACATGATTCTGACGGACTTAAGCATCGCTACGGGTGAGAAGGTCTCATCGTAGTCAACTCCTTGAACTTGTGAAAAACCCTTTGCCACAAGTCGAGCTTTATAGACGGTGACATTACTGTCCGCGTCCGTCTTCTTCTTAAAGATCCATTTATTTTGAATGGCCTTTCGCCCTTCAGGTAATACTTCCAAAGCCCATACTTTTTTTTCATACATGGATCCCATCTCGGATTTCATGGCCTCTAACCATTTCTCGGAATCCGGGCCCATCATCGCTTCTCCATAGCTTGTAGGTTCATCGTTGTCCAACAACATGACCTCCAAGACAGGGTTACCGTACCACTCAGGAGCAGTACGTGCCCTTGTCGACCTACGAGGTTCGATAGTAACTTGATCCGAAGCTTCATGATCATCATCATCAACTTCCTCTTCAACCGATGTAGGCTCTACAGAAACATATTTCTGCGTTGCGCTACTCTCTGGTTGAAGTAAAGGTTCAACAACCTCATCAAGTTCTATTTTCCTCCCACTCAATTCTTTCGAGAGAAACCCTTTCTCGAGAAATGACCCGTTCTTTGCGACAAACATTTTGCCTTCGGATCTGAGATAGAAAGTATACCCAACTGTCTCTTTTGGGTATCCTATGAAGACGCATTTCTCCGCTTTGGGTTCCAGCTTTTCAGGCTGAAGCTTTTTGACATAAGCATCACATCCCCAAACTTTAAGAAACGACAACTTTGGCTTCTTGCCAAACCACAGTTCATATGGCGTCGTCTCAACGGATTTCGATGGTGCCCTATTTAAAGTGAATGCAGCTGTCTCTAATGCATAATCCCAAAACGATAGTGGCAAATCGGCAAGAGACATCATAGAACGAACCATATCTAATAAGGTTCGATTACGATGTTCGGACACACCATTACGCTGTGGTGTTCCAGGCGGTGTCAATTGTGAAACAATTCCACATTGTCTTAAGTGACTGCCAAACTCAGATATTCTCCTCCTCGATCAGATCGTAGGAATTTAATCTTCTTGTTACGATGATTCTCAACTTCACTCTGAAATTGCTTGAACTTTTCAAACGTTTCAGACTTGTGTTTCATTAAGTAAATATACCCATATCTACTTAAGTCATTGGTGAAGGTGAGAAAATAACGATATCCACCGAGCGCCTCAAGGCTCATCGGACCACACACATCAGTATGTATGATTTCCAACAAGTCACTTGCCCGTTCCATTGTTCCGAGAACGGGGACTTAGTCATCTTGCCCATGAGGCATGGTTCACATGTGTCAAGTGATTCAAAATCAAGTGACTCCAAAAGTCCATCAGCATGGAGCTTCTTCATGCGTTTTACACCAATATGACATAAGCGGCAGTGCCACAAGAAAGTGGTGCTATCATTATCAACTCTACACCTTTTGGCATCAATGTTATGAACATGTGTATCATCACTATCGAGATTCAATAAGAATAAACCCCTCACATTGGGTGCATGACCATAAAAGATATTACTCATATAAATAGAACAACCATTATTCTCTGATTTAAATGAGTAACCGTCTTGCAATAAACAAGATCCAGATATAACGTTCATGCTTAACGCAGGCACTAAATAACAATTATTCAGGTTCATCACTAATCCCGATGGTAATCGAAGAGCGAGTGTGCCGACGGCGATCACATCAACCTTAGAACCATTTCCCACGCGCATCGTCACTTCGTCCTTTGCCAGCCTTCATCTATTCCGTAGTTCCTGCTTTGAGTTGCAAATGTGAGCAACCGAACCGGTATCAAATACCCAGGCTCTACAACGAGAGTTGGTAAGGTACACATCAATAACATGTATATCATATATACCTTGTTTGGTGTTGGCCGCCTTCTTGTTAGCCAGATACTTGGGGCAGTTCCGCTTCCAGTGACCAGTTCCCTTGCAATGAAAGCACTCAGTTTCTGGCTTGGGTCCAGCCTTGGGTTTCTTCACGGGAGGGGCAACTGTTTTGCCAGTCTTCTTGGAGTTACCCTTCTTGACCTTGCCATTCTTCTTGAAACTAGTGGTTTTATTGACCATCAACACTTGATGCTCCTTATGAATCTCAGATTCAATGATTTTTAGCATCGCAAACAGCTCGGCGACTGACTTGTTCATCCCGTGCATGTTATAGTTCAACACGAAGCTCTTGTAGCTAGGTGGCAGTGATTGAAGAACTCTGTCAGTGATCGCCTCTGGCGGAAGGGGCATCCCCAATTCAGCCAGACGGTTGGAATACCCAGACATTTTGAGTATGTGTTCACTGACAGAGCCGTTCTCCTCCATCTTGCAAGCATAGAACTTATCGGAGGTCTCATACCTCTCGATCCGGGCATTCTTCACAAAGATAAACTTCAACTCCTGGAACATCTCATATGCTCCATGACGTTCAAAACGTCTTTGAAGTCCCGGTTCTAAGCCATACAACATTGCACATTGAACTATTGAGTAATCATCAGAACGTGTCTGCCAAGCGTTCGCAACGTCTGCAGCCTCTACTGGAGCAGGTAGTTCTCCAAGCGGTGCATCAAGGACATAAGCCTTTTGGGAAGCCGTGAGGATAATCCTCAGATTACGGGCCCAGTCTACAAAGTTACTTCCATCATCTTTCAACTTAGCTTTCTCAAGGATCGCATTGAAATTCAGGGGTGCTACTGCGCGAGCCATTGATCTACAACATAAATTTTGCAAAGACAACTCAGACTATTGTTCAAGATAATGAGTTTAGTTAATCATATTACTTAAAAACTCCCACTCAAATTGACATCCCTCTGGTCATTCGAGTGTCACATGATCCAAATTCACCAACCCAAGTCCGATCATCACGTGAGATGAGGTGGTTTCAATGGTGAACATCTTCATGTTGATCATATCTAGTATATGACTCATGTTCGACCTTTCGGTCTCTTGTGTTCCGAGGCCATGTCTGTACATGCTAGGCTCGTCAAGTTTAACCCGAGTGTTCCGCATGTGCAACACTGGCTTGCACCCGTTGTATGTGAACGTAGAGTCTATCACACCCGATCATCACGTGGTGTCTTGAAACGGCGAACTTTCGCAACGGTGCACACTCGGGGAGAACACAATTTTATCTTGAAATTTTAGTGAGGGATCACCTTATAATGCTACCGTCGTCCTAAGCAAAATAAGATGCATAAAAAGATTAACATCACATGCAAATCATAAGTGACATGATATGGCCATGAACTTGTGCTTTTGATCTCCATCTCCAAAGCACCGGCATGATGTCCATCGTCACCGGCATGACACCATGATCTCCATCATCTTGATCTCCATCAACGTGTCGCCATGAGGTTGTCACGCCAACTATTGCTTCTACGACTATTGCTAACTCATAGCGATAAAGTAAAGCAAAAACGGCGAAAATAAATTAAAGACAACCCTATGGCTCCTGCCGGTTGCCGTACTCATCGACATGCAAGTCATGATATTCTATACAAAACATGATCATCTCATACATCACATATATTTCATCATGTAATTGGCCATATCACATCACAACATACCCTGCAAAAACAAGTTAGACGTCCTCTAATTGTTGTTGCATGTTTTACGTGGCTGCTACGGGTATCTAGCAAGAACGATTCTTACCTACTCAAAAACCACAACGGTGATACACAAATTGCTATTCAACCTTCTCAAGGACCGCCTTTGTCGAATCCGATCCAACTAAAGTGGGAGAGACAGACACCCGCCAGCCATCTTTATGCAACAAAGTCACATGTCAGTTGATGGAACCGGTCTCTCGTAAGCGTACGAGTAAGGTTGGTCCGGGCCGCTTCATCCCACAATACCGCTGAATCAAGAAAAGACCAAGGGAGGAAGCAATCTGAGCATCAACGCCCACAAACTCCTTTGTGTTCTACTCGTGATCTCATCTACGCATAGACCTAGCTCTGATACCACTGTTGGGGAACGTTGCATGGGAAACAAAAAAATTCCTACGCACATGCAAGATCTATCCATGGTGATGAGCATCTACGAGAGGGAGAGTGGATCTACATACCCTTGTAGATCGCTAAGCGGGAAGCGTTAAGAAACGCGGTTGATGTAGTCGAACGTCTTCGCGATCCAAATCGCTAGCCGTCCCGCGATCCAATCACGATCTAGCGCCGAACGGACGGAACCTCCACGTTCAGCACACGTATAGCTCGATGACGATCTCCGTCTTCTTGATCCAGCAAGAGGGAGCAGAGAGGTAGATGAGTTCTCCGGTAGCGCGACAACGCGGTGACGGTGGTAGTGGAACTATTCCGGTAGGGCTTCGCCTAAGCTCCGCCGAAAACTAGGGGTGACGATCTAGTGGGGAGAGAGGGCTGCACCGTGGCTTAGGGTTGGGTGCGGCTGCCCTCTCTCCCCTCCAATATATATATGAGGGAGGGAAAGGGGCCGGCGCCCCTAGGGTTTCCCCTAGGAGTCGGCTGAACAGGAGGTGGAGGAGTCCACCTCCAATCCTACTCCAAGTAGGATTCCATCTTCTTCCCCACTTGGGGTTTTTTCCTTTTCCACACCTCAACCGCATGGGCCCTTTGGGGCTGGTTTGCCCAGCCCACTAAGGGCTGGTGCGCCACCCCTAAGGCCCATGTGGCCTCCCGGCGTGGGTGGCCCCTCCCGATGGTTCCCCGGAACCCTCCCGGCACCCCCGGTACACTACCGGAAGTACCCGGAACCTTTCCGATGACCAAAACGGGACTTCCTATATATCAATCTTTACCTCCGGACCATTCCGGAGCTCCTCGTGACGTCCGTGATCTCATCCGGGAGTCCGAACAACCTTCGGTCACCACCATACACAACTCAATACTACCAAAACGTCACCGAACGTTAAGTGTGCAGACCCTGCGGGTTCGAGAACTATGTAGACATGACCGAGACACCTCTACGGTCAATAACCAATAGCGGGACCTGGATGCCCATTTTGGTTCCTACATATTCTACGAAGATCTTTATCGGTCGAACCTCTATGTCAAGGATTCAGTTAATCCCGTATGATGTTCCATTTGTTCTTTGGTATGTTACTTGCTCGAGATTCGATCGTCGGTATCTCTATACCTAGTTCAATCTCGTTACCGGCAAGTCTCTTTACTCGTTCCGTAATACAAGATCCCGTGGCTAACAGTTTAGTCACTTTGCTTGCAAGGCTTATTGTGATGTTGTATTACCGAGTGGGCCCTGAGATACCTCTCCGTCACACGAAGTAACAAATCCCAGTCTTGATCCATGCCCACTCAACAGACACCCTCAGAGATACCTGTAGAGCATCTTTATAGTCACCCAGTTACGTTGCGACGTTTGATACACACCAGGTATTCCTCCGGTGTCAGTGAGTTGCATGATCTCATGGTCATAGGAACAGATACTTGACATGCAGAAAACTATAGCAATAAACTGACACGATCATATGCTACGTTCATAGTTTGGGTCTTGTCCATCACATCATTCTCCTAATGATGTGACCCCGTTATCAAATGACATCTCATGTCTATGGCTAGGAAACCTTGACCATCTTTGATCAACAAGCTAGTCTACTAGAGGCATACTAGGGACACATTGTTGTCTATGTATCCACACATGTATTAGTGTTTCCAATCAATACACTTATAGCATGGATAATAAACGATTATCATGAACAAGGAAATATAATAATAACCACTTTATTATTGCCTCTAGGGCATATTTCCAACACATCTCACATTGACGTCCTCGGATCATGTGACGGTGATGGAAAGGGAACGAGATATTTTAGGAGGAGACCATATAAATAATACTTTCCCTAAATGAGATCCTCGCTTGAGGTATTTAACTGCACTATCCATGCTATGGTCAAAGGAGACATTATGCATTGGTTGATTGATAATCCAAAAAGATCGACTACGTCGAAAGCCGTTGGATGAACGCTGAGCAGCTGTCTGATGTATCCCTCGTGAACGTCGGCTTTTGCAACAAGGGTAGTATCGCGCTCGGCGCTCTGCAACACGAGCTATGTTGTGTTACCCGTCGAAGTGTCTTCTTCCTTTATTTACAGTTTAGCCAAACTTTTTTTTCCTTTGAAACAAGGCCTATGTTGCAACTGTAACGAAATCCCCTTTTGTTGGTCCATCCATACAAAGATGTGGCGGTCCCAACAATCGTTCGACCTCCGCATGTCACCACAGCCCTTTGCAACAATGCCCATGTTGCTCTCGGCCCTTTGCAACACGACCTTATTGCACTCCGGTTCGAACCTTCTTCTGTCGTTGCAACATGCCCTATGGTGTAACCGCAACATAACATTTGTTGCAAAGAAACACGGTGACCCTATAACTCCGCTCACTACACGGGTCGCTGATACTTCCATTTTGCATCATGATTTCCTACTGTTATTTATTATGTTTTGTTGAATAATAATGCTTTAGGGAGTGATTCTAATGCCTTTTCTCTCATAATATGCAAGGTTTGCACAAAGAGGGAGAATACCGGCAGCTGGAATTCTGGACCTGAAAAAGCACATCAGAGATACCTATTCTGCACAACTCCAATGAAGCTGAAACTTTATGGAGATTATTTTTGGAATAAATAAAAAATACTGGAGCAAAGAACTACCGGAGGGGGCCACCCTCGTGGGCACAAGACACCAGGGCATGCCAAGCCCCCCTGGGCGCGCCCTGGTGGGTTGTGCCCTCCTCGGCCCACCTCCGGTGCCCATCTTCTGGTATAAATTCACTTTTAACCAAGAAAAAATAAGAGGAGGACTTTCGGGACGAAACGCCGCCGCCTCGAGGCGGAACTTGGGCAGGAGCACTTTTGCCCTCCGGCGGAGCGATTCCGCCGGGGGAACTTCCCTCCCAGAGGGAGAAATCGAAGCCATCGTCATCACCAACACACCTCTCATCTTTGGGAGGCCAATATTCATCAACATCTTCAACACCACCATCTCCTCTCAAACCCTAGTTCATCTCTTGTGTTCAATCTTTGTACCGAAACCTCAGATTGGTACCTGTGGGTGACTAGTAGTGTTGATTACCTTGCGTAGTTGATTACTATATGGTTTATTTGGTGGACGATTATATGTTCAGATCCATTATGCTATTTAATACCCCTATGATCTTGAGCGTTATTATTATTTGTGAGTAGTTACCTTTGTTCTTGAGATCACGAGAGAAGTCATGTTGCAAGTAATCATGTGAATTTGATATGTGTTCGATATTTTGATGATATGTATGTTATGATTCCCTTAGTGGTGTCATGTGAACGTCGACTACATGACACTTCACCATTCATGGGCCTAAGGGAATGCATTGTGGATTAGTTATTAGATGATGGGTTGCTAGAGTGACAGAAGCTTAAACCCTAGTTTATGCGCTACTTCGTAAGGGGCTGATTTGGATCCAAATGTTTAATGTTATGGTTAGATTTTATCTTAATACTTTTCTCGTAGTTGCGGATGCTTGCGAGGAGGTTAATCATAAGTGGGAGGTTGTTCAAGTAAGAACAGCACCCAAGCACCGGTCCACCCACATATCAAATTATCAAAGTAGCGAACACGAATCAAACCAACATGACAAAAGTGACTAGGTGAAATTCCCGTGTACCCTCAAGAACACTTTGCTTATTACTAGAAACTGTTCTGGCATGTCCTTTGCCACAAAAGGATTGGGCTACCTTGCTGCACTTTATTTACCGTTACCATTATTTGCTCGTTACCAATTATTTTGCTATCAAACTATCTCTTACCTACAATTTCAGTGCTTGCAGAAATTACCTTGCTGAAAACCGCTTGTCATTTCCTTCTGCTCCTCGTTGGGTTCGACACTCTTACTTATCGAAAGGACTACGATTGACCCCCTATACTTGTGGGTCATCAAGACTCTTTTCTGGCGCCGTTGCCGGGGAGTGAAGCGCTCTTGGTAAGTGGAAATCGGTAAGGAAATACTTATACTATGTGCTGAAATTTATTGCTACTTGCTACTATGGAAAACAATCCTTTGAGGGGTTTGTTCGGGGTATCTTCACCTCGACCGGAACCACAATTAGTTGCCCCTCAACCTACTGCACCTACTGAAAATATTGGTTATGAAATTACTTCGGGTATGGTAGAACAACTGCTTGCTAAACCTTATGCACGAGATGGAACTGAACATCCTGATATGCACCTCTTATATGTGAACGAAATTTGTGGATTATTTAAGCTTGCAGGTTTACCTGGAGATGAAGTTAAGAAGAAGGTTTTCCCTTTATCTTTGAAGGGAAAAGCATTGACATGGTATAGGCTATGTGATGATCTTGGATCGTGGAACTGGAATCGTTTGCAATTGGAATTCCACCAAAAGTTTTATCCCATGCATCTAGTTTATCGTGATCGGAATTATATATATAATTTTTGGCCTCGTGAAGGAGAAAGCATCGCTCTAGCTTGGGGGAGGCTTAAGTCAATGTTATATTCATGCCCCAATCATGACATCCCGAGAGAAGTTATCATTCAGAATTTTTATGCTCGGCTTTCTCATAATGATCAATCCATGCTCGATACTTCTTGTGCTGGTTCTTATATGAAGAAGACTATTGAATTCAAGTGGGATCTCTTAGAAAGAATTAAATGCAACTCTGAAGAATGGGAACTCGACGAAGGTAATGAGTCAGGTATAAAGCTTGAGTTTGGTTGTGTTAAATCTTTTATGAATACCGATACTTTTCATAAGTTTAGCACTAAATATGGACTTGACTCTGAGATAGTAGCCTCTTTCTGTGAAGCATTTGCTACTCACGTTGATCTCCCTAAGGAGAAGTGGTTTAAATATCATCCCCCTATTAAATAAGAAATTAAAGAACCGGTCATAGCTAAAGATGAAACCATCATATACAATGTTGATCCAGTTGTGCCTACCGCTTATATTGAAAAACCACCTTTCCCTGTTAGGATAAAGGAACACGCCAAGGTATCAACTGTGGTTTGTAAGAGTAATATAAGAGCACCTAAGCCCCCTGAGCAAATTAATGTTGAACCTAGTGTTGCTATGGTTAAAGATCTCTTGGTAGAAAATATTGATGGGCATGTTATCTACTTCTGTGATGAAGCTGCAAGAATTGATAAACCCGATGAAAAAGATAAACATAAACCCAAAGAAGGCATACCTGTTGTCTCAGTTAAAATAGGAGATCATTGCTATCATGGTTTATGTGATTTGGGTACTAGTGTGAGTGCTATCCCTTTTACCTTATACCAAGAAATTATGGATGAAATAGCACCTGCTGAAATAGAAGACATTGATGTTACTATTAAACTTGCTAATAGAGACACCATCACACCACTTGGAATTGTTAAAGATGTTGAAGTCTTGTGTGGGAAAGTAAAATACCCTACTGATTTTCTAGTCCTTGGTTCCCCACAAGATGACTTTTGTCCCATTATCTTTGGTAGACCTTTCTTGAGCACCGTCAACGCTAAGATAGATTGTGAAAAACAAATTGTCGGTGTCAGTTTTGGAGGTGTGTCTCATGAGTTTAAATTTTCCAAGTTTAGTTGACGACCTCGTGATAAAGCGTTATCTAGTAAGGATGAAATAATTGGTCTTGCTTCTATTGTTGTGCCTCCTACGGATCCATTAGAACAATATTTGCTTGACCATGAAAATGATATGCACTTGCGTGAAAGAAATGAAATAGATCAAATTTTCTTTGAACAACAACCTCTCCTGAAACACAATTTGCCTATTGAAACTCTTGGAGGTCCTCCTCCACCTAAAGGTGATCCTGTGTTTGAATTAAAGCAATTGCCTGACACTTTGAAGTATGCTTATCTTGATGAGAAAAAGATATATCCTGTTATTATTAGTGCTAACCTTTCAGAACATGAAGAAGAAAGATTATTAAAAGTTCTAAGGAAGCACCAGGTTGCTATTGGATATACTCTTGATGATCTTAAGGGCATTAGTCCCACTCTATGTCAGCACAAGATTAATATGGAACCTGATGCTAAACCCGTTGTTGATCACCAACGGCGTTTCAATCCTAAGATGAAGGAAGTGGTAAGAACTAAAATATTAAAGCTTCTGGAAGCAGGTATAATTTATCCCATTGCTGATAGTAGATGGGTAAGTCCCATTCATTGTGTCCCTAAGAAAGGAGGTATTACCGTTGTTCCTAATGATAAGAATGAACTCATTCCACAAAGAATTGTCACTGCCTATAGAATGGTAATTGATTTTAGAAAATTAAATAAAGTTACTAGGAAAGATCATTACCCTCTGCCTTTCATTGATCAAATGCTAGAAAGACTATCTAAGCACACACACTTTTGTTTCCTAGATAGATATTCTGGTTTCTCTCAAATACCTGTCTCACAATCCGATCAAGAGAAGACTACCTTTACTTGCCCTTTTGGAACCTATGCTTATAGAAGTATGCCTTTTGGTTTATGCATTGCACCTGCTACCTTTCAAAGATGTATGACTACTATATTCTCTGATTTTTGTGAAAATATTGTGGAGGTTTTCATGGATGATTTTTCCGTTTACGGAACTTCTTTTGATGATTGCTTAAGCAACCTTGATCGTGTCTTGCAGAGATGTGAACAAACTAATCTTGTCTTGAATTGGGAGAAGTGCCACTTTATGGTTAATGAAGGTATTGTCTTGGGGCATAAAATATCTGAGCGAGGTATTGAGGTGGATAAAGCTAAAGTTGATGCAATTGAGAAAATGCCATGTCCTAAAGATATTAAAGGTATTCGCAGTTTCCTCGGTCATGCTGGTTTTTATAGGAGGTTCATAAAGACTTCTCTAAAATTTCTAGGCCTCTTACTAATCTTTTGCAAAAGGACATCCCTTTTGTTTTTTCTGATGATTGTGTGGAAGCCTTTGAAACACTCAAGAAAGCCTTATCCTCTGCACCTATCGTACAACCACCTGATTGGAACTTGCCTTTTGAAATTATGTGTGATGCTAGCGATTATGTTGTTGGTGATGTTCTAGGACAAAGAGTTGATAAGAAATTGAATGTTATCCATTATGCTAGCAAAACTCTAGACAGTGCCCAACGAAATTATGCCACCACTAAAAAGGAATTTTTAGCAGTTGTGTTTGCTTGTGATAAATTTAGATCCTATATTGTTGATTCCAAAGCTATTGTTCACACCGATCATGCAGCCATAAAATACCTTATGGAAAAGAAAGATGCTAAACCTAGACTCATTGGGTGGGTTCTCTTGCTTCAAGAATTTGACTTACACATCGTTGATAGGAAGGGAGCTGAGAACCCGGTAGCTGATAACTTGTCTAGGTTAGAAAATATTCTTGATGACCCACTACTTATTGATGATAGTTTCCCTGACGAACAGTTAGCTGCAATACATGTCTCTCAAAACACGCCTTGGTATGCTGATTATGCTAACTACATTGTCGCTAAGTATATACCACCTAGCTTCACATACCAACAAAAGAGAAAAAAATTCTATGACTTGAGACATTACTTTTGGGATGACCCACATCTTTATAAAGAAGGAGTAGATGGTATTATTAGACGCTGTGTACCTGAGCATGAACAGGAACAAATCCTATGGAAATGTCATTCCGAAGCTTATGGAGGACATCATGCGGGAGATAGAACTGCTCACAAGGTATTGCAATCTGGTTTTTATTGGCCTACTCTCTTCAAGGATGCCCGTAAGTTTGTTTTGTCTTGTGATGAATGTCAAAGAATTGGTAATATCGGTAAGCGTCAGGAAATGCCTATGAATTATTCACTTGTTGTTGAACCTTTTGACGTTTGGGGTTTTGATTATATGGGGCCTTTTCCTTCCTCTAACGGATACACTCATATTTTGGTTGCTGTTGATTATGTCACTAAGTGGGTAGAAGCTATTCCAACTAGTAGTGCTGATCACCACACCTCCATTAAAATGCTTAAAGAGGTTATCTTCCCGAGGTTTGGAGTCCCTAGGTATTTAATGACCGATGGTGGTTCACACTTTATTCATGGTGCTTTCCGTAAAATGCTTGCCAAGTATGATGTTAGCCATAGAATTGCATCACCCTGTCATACTCAATCTAGTGGTCAAGTAGAACTTAGCAATAGAGAAATAAAATTAATATTACAAAAAACTGTCAATAGGTCTCATAAGAATTGGTCTAAGAAATTAGATGATGCACTTTGGGCCCATAGAACAGCCTATAAAAATCCTATGGGTATGTCTCCATACAAAATGGTATATGGGAAAGCTTATCATTTGCCTCTAGAATTAGAACATAAGGCATTTTGGGCAATTAAAGAACTTAACTATGATTTCAAACTTGCCGGTGAGAAGAGGTTATTTGATATTAGCTCACTAGATGAATGGAGAACCGAAGCCTATGAAAATTCCAAGCTATTCAAAGAAAAAGAAAAAAGATGGCATGACAAAAGAATCCAAAAGCGTGAATTCAAAATAGGAGAGTAGGTTCTTTTGTTCAACTCTCATTTAAGATTTTTTGCAGGAAAGCTTCTCTCCAAATGGGAAGGACCATATATTATCGAAGAGGTTTATCGATCTAGAGCTATCAAGATTAATAACGCCGAAGGTACTAACCCAAAGGTGGTCAATGGACAAAGAATTAAGCACTATATCTCAGGTACGCCTATTAACGTTGAAAGCAGTGTTATCCAAACCATGACACCGGAGGAACAAATAAAAGAAACCTTTCGGAACACTCCAGAATTCTAAAAAAATAGGAGGTACGTGATACGGTAAGTAAACGGACTCCGAAAAATCCGCAAAAATATTTTTTGTCAATTTTGGAATATTAGAAAATTTTGGAAATAAAAAAATAAACCAAAAGGTGATCGAGGTGAGCACGATACACCAGGGCGCGCCAGGAACCCCTGGGCGCGCCCTGGTGGGTTGTGCCCACCTCGGATGCCTTCCCGACTCCGTTTTCCTTCCGTATGCTTGTTTCCCAAGAATAAAAATTCTCTATAAATACCCCCGACTGTTTTGACGACCGCATCGCAGAAAAATCCTCTGTTCTTGTTTCGTGCTGTTTTCTTGGCAGATCTGAAAATATGTCATCTCAAGGTTCAGACGGGGATTATTATGTTTCAGACCCAAAGATCTTTAGAGAAATTTACCCCTACCTTTGGGCATCTGAAGAAGAAGGAGATACCAATTTGGAGGAGATAGTGGATGCTTGTCCGGACGCCAACTCTGAGGAAGAGGATGTCCCTCTACCTCAGCCGGGAGACATGCATGTGGAATTCAAGAAGTCAAGCCTCCCTAAAAGATACAAACCTTAGATCCAATTTATCCCATCTCGTTTTCTGCACGAGAGCAAGGCTGCATTATGCAAAAAGATATTAAAGCTCGAGTTGGAGAACGATGATCTAAGGGAGGAAATTTTTATGCTTAAATATAAGTTGAAGAAGAAGGCTTCATCACCACCACCTTCTTCATCACCACCACCAAAGGAGACTTGAGTACACGGGTATGGGCACTTCCCTTGGCTTGAGCCAAGCTTGGGGGAGGTGCCCCGGTATCGTATCACCACCACTTTTATTCACCTTTACCTATTTAGTTCGATCTTTAGTTTCCCTTTGCTTTAGTTGAATAAAAGTTTAGCATGATCTATTTTCGTGTGTTAGTTTCGTGGCCTATCTATCTATGTAATCGAGTGAGAGTTATATAATAAAGTTTAGTTTGAGTTTTTGCCTCTCTACTTTCTTGTTGCAATCAAAATAAAGGAAAGGAAAATAAATGAAGAGAATCATATGCTAATCTTATGGTGAGTAATGACATCACATAAGGAAAAGTATAAGTAGTAAAATTTATTGGAGATTGACAAACATAGCATTGGTCAATGATGCAATTCATGAAACAATTAATAAGGGAAGAGAAGATTCACATGCAAATATACCATCTTGGACATCTTTTCTGATTGTGAGCCCCCATCAAATATTATATGTCAAAATTGTTGATGTTGGACAAGGAAGACAACGTAATGATTTATGCTTGTTCATATCCACATAGAAGTTATATTGTCATAGATCCTTCAACATGTGGTGCTTGCTCAATATCTTTGCTAGCCAAAATTCCGCACTAAGTAGAGATATGATAACCCACAAGTATAGGGGATCGCAACAGTTTTCGAGGGTAGAGTATTCAACCCAAATTTATAGATTCGACACAAGGGGAACCAAAGAATACTTGAGAGTATTAGTAGCTGAGTTGTCAATTCAACCACACCTGGAGATTAAATATCTGCAGCAAAGTGATCAGTAGCACAGTAATATGATAGTTTGGTAGCAATAGTGACGACAACAGTAGCGGTAACAGTAGTAGCAATAGTTTTGTAGCAGTGGGAACAGCAGCAACAGTAGTAGTAACTTAACAAGAGCAATAAGTGGAAAGGTCGTAGGCACTGAATCGGTAACTCGTTGGATGATATTCGTCATGTAACAGTCATAACCTAGGGCGATACAGAACTAGCTCAGTTCATCAATGTAATGTAGGCATGTATTCTGTAAATAGTCATACGTGCTTATGGAAAAGAACTTGCATGACATCTTTTGTCCTACCCTCCCGTGGCAGCGGGGTCCATAAGGAAACTAAGGGATATTAAGGCCTCCTTTTAATAGAGAACCGAAACAAAGCATTAACACATGAACTCCTCAAACTACGGTCATCACCGTGAAGTATCCCAAATATTGTCACTATGGGGTTGACGGATCATAACACGTAATAGGTGCATATGACTAGGCAAGATCGGATCAAGAACATAGATATAGAGATGATAACATAAACGGTTCAGATATGAAATCATGGCACTCGGGCCCTAGTGACAAGCATTAGGCATAGCAAAGTCATAGCAACATCAATCTCAGAACATAATGGATACTAGTGATCAAGCCCTAACAAAACTAACTCGATTATATGATGAATCTCATCCAACTCCTCACCGACCAACAAGCCTACGAAGGAATTACTCACTCCTGGTGGGGAGCATCATGGAATTGGCGATGGAGAAAGGTTGGTGATGACGAAGACCGAAGATTCCCCTCTCCGGAGCCCCAAACGGGCTCCAGATCTGGCCTCCCGATGAAGAACAGGAGGTGGCAGCGGCTCCGTCTCGTGAAACGCGATAATTCTTTCTCTCTGACTTTTTTCTCCAAATTTAGGAATTTATAGTGGCGGAGTTAGGTCATGTGGGGCCACGAGGTGGGCACAATCCACCAGGGCGCGCCGGGAGGGGGCTGGCGCGCCCTGGTGTATTGTGACCAGCCTGGGCCCCCTCTCCGGTGGTTTTTGGCTCTAGTATTTTTCATATTTTCCAAAATAAATCTTCAAAATTTTTGTTCCATTCCGAGAACTTTTATTTCTGCACAAAAACAACACCATGGTAGTTCTGCTGAAAACAGCGTCGGTCCGGGTTAGTTCCATTCAAATGATGCAAATTAGAGTCCAAAACAAGGGCAAAAGAGTGAGGAAAAGTAGATACGTTGGAGACGTATCAACTCCCCCAAGCTTAAACCTTTGCTTGTCCTCAAGCAATTCAGTTGACAAACTGAAAGTGATAAAGAAAAACTTTTATGAACTCTTTTGTTCTTGTTTACATATATATGCTTAAGTAGCACCTAGGTTTTCAGCGAAGATTGTGACTAACCATGTCAACAATAACTCTTAGAATTTATATTTACTCATAACAATAACATAAGCAACTAGCGAGCAATAATAAGATATCTCAAGCGCCAACACTTTGTCAAAACAATCATGATACAATAGGACAATAGTGGTATCTCGCTAGCCCTTTCTGAGACCGCAAAACATAAATGCAGAGCACCTCCAAAGTTCAAGCAGCGACTAAACATTGTAATTCATGGTAGAAAAGATCCAGTCATGCTGCACCCAACATCAACTATAAACAATGCATGAGGATGACAATAGTGCTCTCAGGTCTGGCGCTTATTTGAGAAGGTGATGACTCAACATAAAAGTAAATAGATAGTCCCTTCGCAGAGGGAAGCATGGATTTCCAGCGGTGCCAGAGCTCAAAGTTTAAAACAGAGATAGATATAATTTTGAGAGGTACACCCTTCCTGTCAACATCACGACCAAGAGTTATTAATATCTTCCATGCTAAACAAATTAGCGGCGGTTCCCAAACGATAAAAGTAAAGGTTTACTCCCCCTCCACCAACAATCACACTCCACGATGAGCCGCATCCACGGGTACCGTCCAAACCAACAACATTCCTGGGGGAGTTTTGTTTAATTATTTTTTATTTTTGATTTCGGGACTGGGAATCCCTATTACCGCCCCTCTCGTGTAAGGACAAGTGAATAAACACTCGTCATGAGAATAACCCGCTTAACATGGAAGATACTGACCGCTCCCTGTCGCTTCATGAGCGGTCCAGGCACACAAAACAGATGTTCATTTGAATTTTTAGAGGTGGCACATGCAAATTTACTTTGGAACGGCAGGGTAATACCGCATATAGGTAGATATGGTGGACTCATCTGGCATAACTTGGTTTAAGGGTTTTGATGCACAAGCAGTATTTCCGCTTAGTACAGGCGAAGGCTAGCAATTAGATTGAGAAGCGGCCAGCTAGAGAGCGAAAACGGTCATGAACATGCATTACATATAATCAACATTGAATACTAGCATGAGTAGGATATGGACACCATGAACATAAATATCATGAAGGCTATGTTGGTTTTGATTCAACTACATGCGTGAACATGTGCCAAGTCAAGCCACTCGAAACATTCAGAGGAGGATACCATATCATCATACCGCATCACAACCATTTTAATGCATGTTGACACCCAAGATAAATCATTATCCACTCCTAGCTACTTAAGCATGGCATGAACAACCATAATCTCTAATGGTCATTGCGAACATGTTTGATCATAATGAGCTGAATCAAGGGATACTAGGTTAAACATATTTACAAAAACAAAAACAAGTTGAGTTCATACCCGCTCTTCTCTGCCACAGTCAATTCATCAAATGTCGTCATTATTGCCTTCCACTTGCACGATCGAACGATAAGAAGATAATAATAGTGCAAGAGTGCCGTGGACTAAGCTGGAATCTGCAAACATTTTATTCAAGGGGAGAAGACAAAGTAATATGGGTTCTTTGTTAGATAAACGATAATGCGGATGAGAACCACTCAACATTTTCATTGTGGTCTTCTCCTTGGTACGACTCGAGTAAACAGAAAAGAATTTCAGAGAAACACACTGAAATATTGTTGGAGTTTTTGGTTTTTCTTGAAGAAAGCAAACTAAAGAAGAAAAAAAACGAGAAAAACTATTTACACAGGAAAGCCACCAACAAGTAAAAGAAGAAGCGATAAATCTTTTTAGGTTTTCTTTTGATGCTACAATTAAACTAAGCTAGAAAGAAAAACTAAAAAGAAGTAGGAAATATTTTTGGGTTTTCTCAAAGTTTTTCAAACACACAAGAAGAAAGCGAGAAAACAAATCAAGCATGGATAATACAATGAAAAAGTATGAACACCGACAACTGGAATGAAATTTGTGAACATGAATGTAATGTCGGTGGAAATACGTACTCCCCCAAGCTTAGGCTTTTGGCCTAGCTTGGTAATCACCATCCGTATGAATAATAATCTGGGCGATGGCTCATTGAGAACCTCGGAGCAGACTCCGCGGCCCTCCTGGCAGCTTCAACCTCCGTGTTGTACTCATAGTCTTCGCTCTCAAGAACATAATATCTTCCCCTAGTGTGAAAATCAAAGAGAGCAGGAGCAGGCAAAGCAACAGGCACAACGTTTTTTTATTAAATCTCAAGTTATAGGTGTAGTTGGTGGCCGTGCCCGTAAGGAACTTATGACTCTTCATAGCATCAAAGTCTAAATACTGAGTGGGTAGGATGGGGTCATTAGGCCATGGTGACACATTTAATCTCTCAGCTACACGGGAGGCATAAATTCCTCCATCAAAATTACCACTAGCAGCATTAAGCTGCAACCTCCGTGCAACAATTGCACCAAGATTATAATCCTTATTCCCAATTATGGCAGTGTGTAAGAGACTCAAATCATGAGCACACAGTGTGCTACAACCTTGTTTGCCTACAATACATTTACCGTTAAAGAGCGCAAAATATTGTAGTGATGGAAAATGGATGCTGTTAATTCTCCCTTGTGTAACCCCCCTATCTTCGCCAAAGCAAAGATTAACTAGAAATGACTCATACTCAGATTTTGTTGGTTCATTGAGGGAACCCTCATATAGAAGTTTGCATGCATCGCTAAACATTTCTAACAGCATGGTAAAGGAATGATCGTACAGGTTGAACGAAACTCTAGACTCACGAGGAAAATATTTGAATTTCTTAGTGAAGGTTTTCGTGAGCTCGAGGTGTTGGGGACACTTATCTGCGATGAAGGAGACAAGCTCTGTGTTGCGAATAAATTGATCAAATTCCTCCTTAATACCTGCACCTTCCATGAACTCGTCGCAAGGCCACAAGCATGATTTGGTGGCGGCATCTCGCATCGAGCTTTCGCTTGGTTCAACATAAGACTGTCGAACTGAGATTCCACTTGATGAGGCTCCCGAGGATCTCCTCCTCGAAGAACTCCTAAAGAATTGCATTTTTATTCCTATAAAAATTCTGAAAAAATTTAGTCCGCGAAAATTTTGTCAACAAAACTTTGTAAGATTGTTAGCAACTACTCCCAAGCATGCATAGAGGCCATATTGAGCATTCAAACTACTTAGAACTCTAAGAATTCAACATGCAAGCTCATCTACAGCAACACCAAGAGTAGCTAATTACTCTAAAAATAACCCACAAAAACAAAAACTAATTGGAGCAGTGGAGGAGTCACATACCAAGAAGCAATCCCTCCAAACTGTTTCGGAAACGGAGCTTCGAGCAAAGAGATCGAAATCCGCGGGTTTGAGAGCAAGAACACGAAAATGGTGGCTGTGGTGATTTTTTGCTGGAGGTAGGTAGTGATGTGGGCTAAAGAGATAAGTGAGGGGGCCCACATGGGGCCCACAACCCACCAGAGCACGCCTGGGGGTGCTGGCGCGCCCTGGTGTCTTGTGGGCACCAGGTGCACCCCCCCTCTGGTATTATTTGCACCAAAAATTCTTAAATATTTGGAAAAAATCATATTAAATTTTCAGGGCATTCTGAGAATTTTTATTTTTGGGTCATTTTTTATTACACGGAGAAAACAGAAAACGGGATAATCATGGCATTTAATTTGATTTAACTAACTAAAACAGAAAATAAAAAGTGGGAACAGAGAGTTGTGCTTACTAGATTCCTCAACTCCATACCTCTCAAAAATGATCCATTAATAAGGTTGATCAAGTCTTATTAACAACCACTTCCGATTAGCATGAAACCGAAGAACTTTCGTAAAACACTAAGTTACCTCAATGGGAATGTGCATATCCCCAACAATAAGTATATCATATTTCTTTTTGGCAGTAGGTAGAGGTAATTGAAAACTTCCAATAGTGATGGTCGGAGATTCTTCAATAACATTTATACAATTCACTTGGAATTGTTTCTTCGGAAAGTGCACCATGTGCTCATTACCATTAATATGAAAAGTGACCTTGCTTTTATTGCAATCAATAACAGCCCCTGTAGTATTCAAAAAGGGTCTACCAAGGATAATCGACATGTTGTCGTCCTCGGGCATCTCAAGAATAACAAAGTCCGTTAAGATAGTAACATTTGCAACAACAACGGGCACATCTTCACTAATACCGGTAGGTATGGCCGTTGATTTGTCAGCCATTTGCAATGATATCTCAGTAGGTGTGAGTTTATTCAAATCAAGTCTTTTGTATAAGGAGAAAGGCATAACACTAACACCGGCTCCCAAATCACACAAAGCAGTTTTGACATAGTTTCTTTTAATGGAGCAAGGTATAGTCGGTATTCCAAGATCTCCAAGTTTTTTAGGTACTCCATCCTTAAAATAATAATTAGCAAGCATGGTGGAGATTTCAGCTTCAGGTATTTTTCTTTTATTAGTGATGATGTCTTTAATATACTTAGCATAGGGGGCCATCTTCAGAATATCAGTTAAGCGGGTACGCAAAAAGACTGGCCTAATCATTTCAGCAAGGCGCTCAAATTCTTCATCATCCTTTTTCTTAGATGGCTTAGGTGGAAATGGCATGGGTTTTTGAACCCATGGCTCTCTTTCTTTACCATGTTTCCTAGCCACAAAGTCTCTTTTGTCATACCGTTTATTTTTAGGTTGTGGGTTATCAAGATCAGTAGCAGGCTCTATTTCAACATCATTATCTAGTTCTACGTCATGACTAGGTTGAGCATCATAGTGAACATCATCATTATCATTTTCATTATCACTAGGTGAATGTTCACTACCAGACTGAGTTTCATCATCAGAAATAGAGACATCATTATTATCAGGAGGTTTTTGTGTCTCAGGTTCACGAGAGGTATGCAAAGTCCTATCATTTTTCTTTTTCTTTTTCTTCTTAGAAGGACTAGGTGCATCAGTATTAATTCTCTGAGAATCTTGTTCAATTCTCTTAGGATAACCCTCAGGATAAAGTGGTTCTTGGGTCATTCTACCTCCTCTAGTTACTACTCTAGCAACAAAATCATGCATATTATTATTCATTTCATCAAGCAATTCCTTTTGAGACTTAGCAACTTGTTCTAACTGGGTTTGAACCATAGAGGCATGTTTTCCTACACCTCTAACATCATTACTGATTCTAAATAGCAAGTCACTCAAGCGAGCAATCATATCAGAATTGTATTTCAATTGTTTCAGAACATGGGCATTGAAATGATCTTGCTTCATAATATAGTTGTCAAACTCATATAAGCACTGACTAGGATGTTTATTGTGAGGGATATCACTTTCATTGAACTTTAATAAATAATTTACCTCTACCACCTGTGGAGGTGGTGGTGTGTCAAGGCCATGTATTTCTTCAATAGGTGGCAAATTCTTAACATCATCAGCTTTAATACCCTTTTCCTTCATAGATTTCTTTGCCTCTTGCATATCTTCAGGACTGAGAAATAAGATACCCCTCTTCTTTGGAGTGGGTTTAGGCGGTGGTTCAGGAAGAGTCCAATCAACATAATTCTTCAATATGTTATTCAATAATTCCTCAGCTTGTTCAACAGTTCGTTCCCTAAAAACACAACCAGCACAACTATCTAGGAAGTCCCTAGAAGTATCGGTTAGTCCATTATAGAAGATATCAAGTATTTCATTTTTCTTGAGAGGGTGATCAGGCAAAGCATTAAGTAACTGGAGAAGCCTCCCCCAAGCTTGTGGGAGACTCTCTTCTTCAATTTGCACAAAGTTAAACATTTCCTGTAAGGCAGCTTGTTTCTTATGAGCAGGGAAATATTTTTCAGAGAAGTAGTAAATAATATCCTGGGAACTACGCACACAACTAGAAGCAAGAGTATTGTACCATGTCTTAGCATCACCCTTTAATGAGAACGGAAATAACTTAAGGATATAATAGTAGCGAATCTTCTCATCATGAGCAAAGAGGGTGGCTATATCATTCAGCTTAGTAAGGTGTGCCACTACAGTTTCAGTTTCATAGCCATGGAAAGGATCAGATTCAACCAAAGTACTTAACTCTGGGTCGACAGAGAACTCATAATCCTTATCGGTAACAAAGATAGGTGAAGTAGCAAACTTAGGATCACATTTCATTCCAGCATTCAAAGTCTTTTCCTTATACTTGCATAGCAATTTCTTAAGATCGTCTCTATCCTTGCAAGAAAGAATTTCTCTAGTTATCTCTTCGTCCATAACATAACCTTCAGGTATCTTAGGCATTTCAAACTTAGGAGAGCTAGGACTAATAGGTGTTTCACAATCATCATCAATTTCATAAGCTTCATCAGTTTCAGCAATCTCATCAGTTTCAGTAGTTTCATTCTCTTTAGCTCTAGCAATTTGTTCATCAAGAAATTCTCCTAGTGGCACATTATCATCAAGCATGGTACTAGCATCATCATAAGCATCATTCATAGCAGAAGTAGCATCATCAATAACTTACGACATATCAGGATTACTAGCATGTGGTGGTGTTGCAAGCTTACTCATAACTGAAGGTGAATCAAGTGCAGAGCTGGATGGCAGTTCCTTACCTCCCCTCGTCTTAGAGGGAAAAATCTTAGTCTTTGGATCCTTCAGATTCTTCATAGTGATAAATTGATATAAATCCCAAGCGACTCATCAAATATTTCTATGCTCCCCGGCAACGGCGCCAGAAAAAGGTCTTGATAACCCACAAGTATAGGGGATCGCAACAGTTTTCGAGGGTAGAGTATTCAACCCAAATTTATAGATTCGACACAAGGGGAGCCAAAGAATACTTGAGAGTATTAGCAGCTGAGTTGTCAATTCAACCACACCTGGAGATTAAATATCTACAGCAAAGTGATCAGTAGCACAGTAATATGATAATTTGGTAGCAATAGTGACGGCAACAGTAGTGGTAACAATATTAGCAATAGTTTTGTAGCAGTTGGAACAACAGCAACAGTAGTAGTAACTTAACAAGAGCAATAAGTGGAAAGGTCATAGGCACTGAATCGGTAACTCGTTGGATGATATTCGTCATGTAACAGTCATAACCTAGGGCGATACAGAACTAGCTCAGTTCATCAATGTAATGTAGGCATGTATTCTGTAAATAGTCATACGTGCTTATGGAAAAGAACTTGCATGACATCTTTTGTCCTACCCTCCCGTGGCAGCGGGGTCCATAAGGAAACTAAGGGATATTAAGGCCTCCTTTTAATAGAGAACCATAACAAAGCATTAACACATGGTGAATACATGAACTCCTCAAACTACGGTCATCACCGTGAAGTATCCCAAATATTGTCACTATGGGGTTGACGGATCATAACACGTAATAGGAGCATATGACTAGGCAAGATCGGATCAAGAACATAGATATAGAGATGATAACATAAACGGTTCAGATCTGAAATCATGGCACTCGGGCCCTAGTGACAAGCATTAGACATAGCAAAGTCATAGCAACATCAATCTCAGAACATAATGGATACTAGTGATCAAGCCCTAACAAAACTAACTCGATTACATGATGAATCTCATCCAACTCCTCACCGACCAGCAAGCCTACGAAGGAATTACTCACTCCCGGTGGGGAGCATCATGGAATTGGCGATGGAGAAAGGTTGGTGATGACGAAGACCGAAGATTCCCCTCTCCGGAGCCCCAAACGGGCTCCAAATCTGGCCTCCCGATGAAGAACAGGAGGTGGCGCTGGCTCCGTCTCGTGAAACGCGATAATTCTTTCTCTCTGATTTTTTTCTCCAAATTTAGGAATTTATAGTGGCGGAGTTAGGTCAAGTGGGGCCACGAGGTGGGCACAACCCACCAGGGCGCGCCGGGAGGGGGCTGGCGCTCCCTGCTGTATTGTGCCCAGCATGGGCCCCCTCTCCGGTGGTTTTTGGCTCTAGTATTTTTCATATTTTCCAAAATAAATCTCCAAAAAGTTTCGTTCCATTCCTAGAACTTTTATTTCTGCACAAAAACAACACCATGGTAGTTCTGCTGAAAACAGCGTCAGTCCGGGTTAGTTCCATTCAAATCATGCAAATTAGAGTCCAAAACAAGGGCAAAAGAATGAGGAAAAGTAGATACGTTGGAGACGTATCAAGATACTACTTGTGCATCCAAAAACCCAAACCCAAATTTATTCTTTGAGTGTCCACCATACCTACCTATGGATCGAGAAAGATCCTTCAAGTAAGTTGTCATCGGTGCAATAAGGCAATAAAAATTATTTCTAAAAGTGTTTTGATCAATTAGTGTAAGAGAAAAATGAGCGCTATACGAACTTATGATGGCAAAGTAATAAAAGGGACGGACTGCATAATAAAGGTTGCTCTCATAGGGGGCAATATAGCGTGACGTTCTTTTACATTAAGGGATTGGGCATACAAACCAATAAGCGCATGACAACCTCTGCTTCCCTCTGCGAAGGGCCTATCTTTTACTTTCACGTATTTACCTTTATGCAAGAGTCAAAGTATTCTTCCCTATTCCTTTTTACTTTTTATTTTTGCAAGCATCATGTGGTGAGGAAAGATCTAGGCACATATATCCAGTTGGATATGAGTGGGCATGAGTTATTATTGTTGACATCACCCTTGAGGTGAATATGTTGGGAGGCGAAACTAGAAGCCCCTATCTTCCTATGTGTCCGGTTGAAACTTTTTGTTCATGGGTATGCCGTGAGTGTTAGCAATCATTGAAGACTAAATGATGGTTGAGTATGTGGACTTGCCAAAAGGCTCCTACATGAGACCTTTCCTGAAAATATGATGAATTGTAGTTGCAAAGTTGACTGAGAACACAGTCTGTTGGTTTTCAATAAGGTTTATGCTTCATACTTCTATGTTGTGATGAATTGTTACTTGTGCATAAGAAGTTATATGATGAAATTATGTTGAATAAATTGTATGATAGAGTTTGTTGATGTTATATTAATAAGCATGATGCTTCTATGTCCGTATTTTGTGTTTATCGACACCTCTCTCTCAAACCATGTGGACATGCTTTTCAATATCGGTTTTCGCTTGAGGACAAGCGAGGTCTAAGCTTGGGGGAGTTGATACGCCCATTTTGCATCATGATTTCCTACTGTTATTTACTATGTTTTGTTGAATAATAATGCTTTAGGAGGTGATTCTAATGCCTTTTCTCTCATAATATGCAAGGTTTACACAAAGAGGGAGCATACCGGCAGCTGGAATTCTGGACCTAAGAAAAGCACATCAGAGATACCTATTCTGCACAACTCCAATGAAGTTGAAACTTTACGGAGATTATTTTTGTATTTAATAAAAAATACTGTAGCAGAAAACTACCGGAGGGGAGCAGCCAGGTGGGCACAACCCACCAGGGCGCGCCCTGGTATATCGTGGCCACCTCGGCCCACCTCCGGAGCCCATCTTCTGGTATATACTCGCATTTGACCTAGAAAAAAATCAGAGAAGGACTTTCGGGACGAAGCGCCGCCGCCTCGAGGCGGAACTTGAGAAGGAGCACTTTTGCCCTCCGGCGGAGCGATTCCGCCAGGGGAACTTCCCTCCCGGAGGGGGGAAATCGAAGCCATTGTCAACACCAACACCCCTCTCATCTTTGGGAGGCCAATCTTCATCAACATCTTCAACAACACCATCTCCTCTCAAACCCTAGTTCATCTCTTGTGTTCAATCTTTGTACCAAAACCTCAGATTGGTACCTGTGGGTGACTAGTAGTGTTGATTACATCTTGTAGTTGATTACTATATGGTTTATTTGGTGGAAGATTATATGTTCAGATCCATTATGCTATTTAATACCCCTCTGATCTTGAGCATGATTATTATTTGTGAGTAGTTACCTTTGTTCTTGAGATCACGGGAGAAGTCATGTTGGAAGTAATCATGTGAATTTGATATGTGTTCGATATTTTGATGATATGTATGTTGTGATTCCCTTAGTGGTGTCATGTGAACGTCGACTACATGACACTTCACCATTCATGGGCCTAAGGGAATGCATTGTGGATTAGTTATTAGATGATGGGTTGCTAGAGTGACAGAATCTCAAACCCTAGTTTATGCGCTACTTCGTAAGGGGCTGATTTGGATCCAAACGTTTAATGCTATGGTTAGATTTTATCTTAATACTTTTCTCGTAGTTGCGGATGCTTGCGAGGGGGTTAATCATAAGTGGGAGGTTGTTCAAGTAAGAACAACACCCAAGCACCGGTCCACACACATATCAAATTATCAAAGTAGCAAACACGAATCAAACCAACATGATAAAAGTGACTAGACGAAATTCCCGTGTACCCTCAAGAACACTTTGCCTATTACTAGAGATTGCTCTGGCCTGTCCTTTGCCTCAAAGGGATTGGGCTACCTTGATGCACTTTGTTTACCGTTACCGTTACTTGCTTGTTACCAATTATCTTGCTATCAAACTATCTATTACCTACAATTTCAGTGCTTGCAGAAATTACCTTGCTGAAAACCGCTTGTCATTTCCTTCTGGTCCTCGTTGGGTTCGACACTCTTACTTATCGAAAGGACTACGATTGATCCCCTATACTTGTGGGTCATCAATACTTATGGGTCAGAAAAATCCTCTGTTCTTGTTTCTTGCTGTTTTCTAGTCAGATCTAGATCTCCATGGCTCCACCAAGCTCCTCCAAGGACAAGTTCTTCGAGAAGGTCATCAACCCGTACTTGCCGGAGGTGATGAAGCACCCTCAAGCCATTGAGATGCGTGAGGGGGTGCTCCACATCCGCGATGTTCAGGGACCCAAGAAGACCGGAAGCGTGGAGGCTAGGCTCGAGGCGGTGGAACAGGAAATCTTCAAGTGCCAGAAGATGGTGGAGCGTGGACTTAGTGCCAATCACTCCATGATCATGGAATTCACCCATGATCAGATGGTTGATGGCCGGTCTGTGAAGGACATCATCTCCACCCTCAACGAACAAATTAATTTTCTGCAGAGCCAAGTTTATGATCTTCAAAACCAGGTTTTTGAGTATGAAGCAAGATTTAAAGGTATGAGTTTAGCTGCCAGTTGCAGGACTCAGGGGACTCTTGCGTCAACTTTTGATGGGGATCCCTTGCCCTGGAAGCTGGAGGACAAGCCTACCACATCATCACCGCCACCTTCTTCATCACCACCACCAAAGGAGACTTGAGCACACGGGTATGGGCACTAACCTTGGCTTGAGCCAAGCTTGGGGGAGGTGCCCCGGTATCGTATCACCATCACTTTTATTCACATTTACCTATTTTAGTTCGATCTTTAGTTTCCCTTTACTTTAGTTGAATAAAAGTTTAGCATGATCTATTTTCGTGTGTTAGTTTCGTGGCCTATCTATCTATGTAATCGAGTGAGAGTTATATAATAAAGTTTAGTTTGATTTTTTGCCTCTCTACTTTCTTGTTGCAATCAAAATAAAAACAAAAGAGAAATAAATGAAAAGAATCATATGCTAATCTTATGGTGAGTAATGACATCACATAAGAAAAAGTATAAGTAGTAAAATTTATTGGAAATTGACAAACATAGCATTGGTCAATGATGCAATTCATGAAAGAATTAATAAGGGAAGAGAAGATCCACATGCAAATACACCATCTTGGACATCTTTTATGATTGTGATCCCCCATCAAATATTATATGTCAAAATTGTTGACGTTGGACAAGGAAGACGACGTAATGATTTATGTTTGTTCATATCCACATAGAAGTTATATTGTCATAGATCCATCAACATGTGGTGCTTGCTCAACATCTTTGCTAGCCAAAAATTCCGCACTAAGTAGAAATTCTACTTCTGCATCCAAAAACCCAAATCCAAATTCATTCTTTAAGAGTCCACCATACCTACCTACGGATCGAGTAAGATCCTTCAAGTAAGTTGTCATCGGTGCAATAAGGGAATAAAAATTGCTTCTAAAAGTGTTTTGATCAATTAGTGTAAGAGAAAATTGAGCGCTATACGAACTTATGATGGCAAAGTAATAAAAGCGACGGACTGCATAATAAAGGTTGCTATCATAGGCGGCAATATAGCGTGACGTTCTTTTACAGTAAGGGATTGGGCATAAAAACCAAAAAGCGCATGACAACCTCTGCTTCCCTCTGCGAAGGGACTATCCTTTACTTTTATGTATTTACTTTTATGCAAGAGTCAAAGTATTCTTAACTATTCCTTCTTACTTTTTCCTTTTGCAAGCATCATGTGGTGAGCAAAGATCTAGGCACATATATCCAGTTGGATATGGGTGGGCATGAGTTATTATTTTTGACATCACCCTTGAGGTGAATACGTTGGGAGGCGAAACTATAAGCCCCTATCTTCCTATGTGTCTGGTTGAAACTTTTTGCTCATGGGTATGCCGTGAGTGTTAGCAATCATAGAAGACTAAATGATGGTTGAGTATGTGGACTTGCCAAAAGGCTCCGACATGAGACCCTTCCTGAAAATATAATGAATTGTAGTTGCCAAGTTGACTGAGAACATAGTTTGTTGGTTTTCAATAAGGTTTATGCTTCATACTTCTATGTTGTGATGAATTGTTACTTGTTCATCAGAAGTTATATGATGAAAATATATTGAATAAGTTTTATGTTAGAATTTGTTGCTTTTATGATAATAAGCATGATGCTACTATGTCTGTATTCTGTTTTTATCGACACCTCTCTCTCAAACCATGTGGACATGCTTTTCAATATCGGCTTTCGCTTGAGGACAAGCGAGGTCTAAGCTTGGGGGAGTTGATACGTCCATTTTGCATCATGATTTCCTATTGTTATTTATTATGTTTTGTTGAATAATAATGCTTTAGGGAGTGATTCTAATGTATTTTCTCTCATAATATGCAAGGTTTACACAAAGAGGGAGAATACCGGCAGCTGGAATTCTGGACCTGAAAAAGCACATCAGAGATACCTATTCTGCACAACTCCAATGAAGCTGAAACTTTACAGAGATTATTTTTGGAATAAATAAAAAATACTGGAGCAAAGAACTACCGGAGGGGCCACCCTAGTGGGCACGAGACACCAGGGCGCGCCAGGCCCCCCTGGGCGCGCCATGGTGGGTTGTGCCCTCCTCGGCCCACCTCCGGTGCCCATCTTCTGGTATAAATTCACTTTTAACCTAGAAAAAATAAGAGGAGGACTTTCGAGACGAAGCGCCGCCGCCTCGAGGCAGAACTTGGGCAGGAGCACTTTTGCCCTCCGGCGGAGCGATTCCGCCGGGGGAACTTCCCTCCCGGAGGGGGAAATCGAAGCCATCGTCATCACCAACACCCCTCTCATCTTTGGGAGGCCAATATTCATCAACATCTTCAACAACACCATCTCCTCTCAAACTTTAGTTCATCTCTTGTGTTCAATCTTTGTACCGGAACCTCAGATTGGTACCTGTGGGTGACTAGTAGTGTTGATTACCTTGCGTAGTTGATTACTATATGGTTTATTTGGTGGAAGATTATATGTTTAGATCCATTATGCTATTTAATACCCCTCTGATCTTGAGCATGCTTATTATTTGTGAGTAGTTACCTTTGTTCTTGAGGTCACGGGAGAAATCATGTTGCAAGTAATCATGTGAATTTGATATGTGTTCGATATTTTGATGATATGTATGTTGTGATTCCCTTAGTGGTGTCATGTGAACGTCGACTACATGACACTTCACCATTCATGGGCCTAAGGGAATGCATTGTGGAGTAGTTATTAGATGATGGGTTGCTAGAGTGACAGAAGCTTAAACCCTAGTTTATGCGCTACTTCGTAAGGGGTGATTTGGATCCAATCGTTTAATGCTATGGTTAGATTTTATCTTAATACTTTTCTCGTAGTTGCGGATGCTTGCGAGGGGTTTAATCATAAGTGGGAGGTTGTTCAAGTAAGAACAACACCCAAGCACCGGTCCACCCACATATCAAATTATCAAAGTAGCGAACACGAATCAAACCAACATGACAAAAGTGACTAGGTGAAATTCCCGTGTACCCTCAAGAACACTTTGCTTATTACTAGAAACTATTCTGGCCTGTCCTTTGCCACAAAAGGATTGGGCTACCTTGCTGCAATGTATTTACCGTTACCGTTATTTGCTCGTTACCAATTATTTTGCTATCAAACTATTTGTTACCTACAATTTCAGTGCTTGCAGAAATTACCTTGTTGAAAACCGCTTGTCATTTCCTTCTGCTCCTCGTTGGGTTCGACACTCTAACTTATCGAAAGGACTACGATTGACCCCTATACTTGTGGGTCATCCAGACTCTTTTCTTGCGCCGTTGCCGGGGAGTGAAGTGCTCTTGGTAAGGGGAAATTGGTAAGGAAATACTTATACTACGTGCTGAAATTTATTGCTACTTGCTACTATGGAAAACAATCCTTTGAGGGGTTTGTTCGGGGTATCTTCACCTCGACCGGAACCACAATTAGTTGCCCCTCAACCTACTGCACCTACTGAAAATATTGGTTATGAAATTCCTTCGGGTATGGTCACTAGTAGAAAACAGGGCTTTGGTCCAGGCCAGAATATTGCATTAGTCCCGGTCGTGTTACGAACCGGGACTAATGGGTGCATCAGTCCCGGTTCATGAGGCCAGGACGCCGGCTGGGCCTCGGTGGGCACCAGTCCCGGTTCGACTGACCCCTTTAGTCCCGGTTCCAGACACGAACCGGGACTAAAGGTCCTCGCTCCTGGCGCAGCTCCTTTAGTCCCGGTTGGTGGCTTGAACCGGGACTAAAGGGCAGTCTTCTGTCCCGGTTCTAGCCACCAACCGGGACTAAAGATATGCCTATATATATGCTGCCCCTGCCCACTCACTCCTCTGTTTTTTGGCCGGCCGGCGTGTGGGAGGTGTGTGCTGCTCTGCTCTCACCTCCTATGCACACGAGGTGTTCGATGAAATGCCCGAGCCACGCTTAAGCTTTCTCCTCTCCAAGCTCGACCTCCAAGCTCCATTTTCCCCAAGATTTGTCTAGGTTTGGCGGTCCGTCACGTCCCGTCCCCGTCCTCACCGTCGTCGATCGCCCAGGCCGATCTCGTCGCCGGCACCACCGTGGTGAGCCTCGACTCCGAAAAATCCGCAAAAATATTTTTTTGTCAGTTTTGGAATATTAGAAAAATTTGGAAATAAAGAAATAAACTGACGTGGCTTCAGACTGCGTCGGTATTTCCCCAAAGAGGAAGGGATGATGCAGCACAACGACGGTAAGTATTTCCCTCAGTTATGAAACCAAGGTTATCGAACCAGTAGGAGGATCACCACCACCCAATAAGCAGCATCTGCACACAAACAACAAATACTTGCAACCCGACGCGAAGGAGAGGTTGTCAATCTCTCTACGGTAAAAAGATAGATTAGGTAGTGATAGATAGGAGAGATGGACCTCTCAAGAGCACAAAATAGAAAAGGCAAATAAAATATGCAGCAATATATTTTTGGGTTTTTGGTTTGGTAGATCTGAAAACAAAGATGCAAAAAGATAGATCGGAAAGCAATATGTTGGAAAAGTAGACCCGGGGGCCGTAGGGTTCACTAGTGGCTTCTCTCATGAGTATAGCGCACGGTGGATGAACAAATTCCTGTTGGGCAATTGATAGAAAATTGAATAGTCATGACGATATCCAAGACGATGATCATTATATAGGCATCACGTCCAAGATAGGTAGACCGACTCCTGCCTGCATCTACCTCTATTACTCCACACATCGACCGCTATCCAGCATGCATCTAGTGTATTAAGTTCATGGAAAAACTGAGTAATGCAATAAGAATGATGACATGATGTAGACAAGATATATTCATGTAGGAATAGACCCCATCTTGTTATCCTTAATGGCAACGATACATGTGTGTCTTGCTGCCCCTTCTGTCACTGGGAAAGAACACCGCAAGATCGAACCCATCACAAAGCACCTCTTCCCATGGCAAGAAAAATCGATCTAGTCGGCCTAACTAAACCAAAGATTCGAAGAAGAAATACAAGGCTATAAGTAATCATGCATATAAGAGATCAAAGAAGACTCAAATAATATTCATGGATAGAAACTGATCATGAACTCAAAATTCATCGGATCCCAACAAACACACCGCAAAAGTTTAAATCAAATAGATCTCCAAGAGACCATTGTATTGAGAACCATAAGAGAGAGAGAGAGAGGAAGCCATCTAGCTACTGCGTACGGACCCGTAGGTCTATGGTGGACTACTCATGCATCATCGGAGAGGCACCTATGAAGAAGATGAGCCCCTCCGTGATGGTGTTTAGATTGGATCTCGAGGTTCTGGAACTTGCGGCGGCTGGAATTGTGTTTCGTCGACTCTCCTAGGGTTTTTGGAATATTTGGGAATTTATAGGCATCAGAGGCGGTGGAGAGGGGCCCCGAGGAGGGCACAACCCATCAGGGCGCGCCAGGGCCCCCCTGGCGCGCCCTGGTGGGTTGTGGTCTCCACGGCCCACCTCTCCGGCACTTCTTTGGCCCACTGGGTGTCTTCTGGTCCAGAAAAAATCTCCAAAAAGTTTTGTCGCGATTGGACTCCGTTTGATATTGATATTCTGCGAAGTAAAAAACAAGCAAAAAACAACAACTGGCACTTTGGCACTATGCCAATAGGTTAGTCCCAAAAAATGATATAAAGTTGTTATAAAATGATTGTAAAACATCCAAGAATGATAATATAACAGCATGGAACAAGCAAATATTATAGATATGTTGGAGACGTATCAGCATCCCCAAGCTTAATTCCTACTCGTCCTCGAGTAGGTAAATGATAAAAACAGAATTTTTGATGTGGAATGCTGCCTAATATGTTCATCTCATATTCTTTTCTTTTTTATAGCATGGGCATTTGGACTTGTAAATGATTCAAAGCAATAGTCTAGTTTTAACATAATGACTTCAATACTCAAGCATGTCAACAAGCAACCATGTCTTTCAAAATATCAACACTAAAGAAAGTTATCCCTAGCCCATCATGCTCAATCATTGATCCATTCATGAAACACACTCAAATATTAGCTATGCCCAATGCTCAAGTACGATCATAGTGCCCCCTAGTTGGTGCTTTATAAGAGAAGATGGAGTCTCAAAGTAAAAATAAAAATTGCATAAAGTAAATAGATAGGCCCTTCGCAAAGGGAAGTAGGGATTTGTAGAGGTGCCAGAACTCAAGGTTTAAATTGAGAGAGAGAAATATTTTGGGTGGCATGCTTTTCCTGTCAACGAAAACGACAAAGTAGCTCACAATACTTTCCATGCTAGATATATCATAGGCGGTTCCCAAACATAAAATAAAGTTTATTCCTTTTTCCACCAAACTTTCACTTTCCATGGTGGGCCGTATCCACGGTTGCCTTCCATACCAACACTTTCCAAGGAGTTTATTATTTGACAACATCAAGTAAATATTTTTTTTCTTTTTCATTTCGGGAATGGGCATCCCTATTACCGCCGCACTCTCGTGCAATGTCAAGTGAATAAACACTCATCTTGAGAATAACACATCTAGCATGGAAATATATTGGACACTCCCCACCGTTTCATGAGCGGTACGAGCACACAAAAAGAGAAAATTTATTTTGAAAATTTAGAGATGGCACATGCAAATTTGCTTGGAACGGCATGGAAATACCGCATATAGGTAGGTATGGTGGACTCATAAGGCAAAACTTGGTTTAAGGATTTTGGATGCACAAGTAGTATTTCTACTTAGTACAAATGGAGGCTAGCAAATAGATTGAGAAGCAACCAAACCAAGAAACGAAAATTCACATAAGCGAGCATTGAGTATAACTAACACCGAATAATGCACCATAAGTAGGATGTAACTTCATTGCATAACTATTGACTTTCGTGCATGCATAGGGAATCACAAACCTTAACACCAATATTCCTACTAACCATAATTACTCACTAGCATAACTCACATATTACTATCATCATGTTTCAAAACTATTACAAAGAATCAAGTTTAATTTTCCCAATGATCTTCATGAAAGTTTTTATTATATCCTCCTTGGATATCTATCACTTTGGGACTAGTTTCATATATTTCCATTGCTTTTTGGCAAGCTCAAACAAATTTAAGTGAAGCACATGAGCATAAAGATTTCATCTCTCAAAATGGTATAAGTGAAGCATGAGAGGATTTCTTCAAAATTTACTAACTCTCAAATTAATCTAAGTGAAGCATGAGAGTATTTCTACAAAAATCTCCAAGCACACCGTGCTCAAAAAGATATAAGTGAAGCACTAGAGAAATTCTATAGCTCAAAAAGTTTAAGTGAAGCGCATAGAGCAATTCTAACAAATCATAGCATAATTTTGGCTCTCTCAAATAGGTGTGTCCAGCAAGTATAAAAATGAGAAACTAACAAACAAAGCAAGCAAAGATACAAGACGCTCCAAGCAAAACTCATGATATGTGACGAATAAAAATATAGCTCCAAGTAAAATACCGATGGTCGTTAGAAGAAAGAGAGGATGCCACTCGGGGGCATCCCCAAGCTTAGTTGCTTGTTTCTCTTTGGATATATCTTTGGGTGTGGTAGAATCCCCAAGCTTAGGCTCTTTTCACTCCTTATTCCTTCATCCATCGTGATCTCACCCAAAACTTGCAAACTTCAATCACACAAAACTCAACAAAATCTTCGTGAGATCCGTTAGTATAATAAAGCAAATCACTACTTTAGGTGCTGTTGAAAACCCATTCATATTTTATTATTGCATTATACCTACTGTATTTTAACTTTACTATGGCTCATACCCTTCAATATAACCCATAGATTCATCAAAACAAGCACACAATGCAACGAAAACAGAATCTGTCTTAAACAGAACAGTCTGTAATAATCTGTACTCTAACCATACTTCTGTAACTCTAAATATTCTGAAAAATTAGGACAACGTAAGGATTTTTTATAGCAACACTGTGTTAAATTTTCAGCTCAAGATCACATTCCAGCAAAAAAATTAAAATTCATATACTGGACGCAAAGTTTCTGTTTCAGATTCAGCATCACTTCTACTCATCCTATGAATCATCCTAAAGGCTTTACTTGGCACAAACACTAAATAAACCATAAAAACACAATCATAATAGAGGCATAATTGTGTCAACACTCAAAAACAGAAAGCAAAAAGCAAAAATAAATTTATTCATTGGGTTGCCTCCCAACAAGCGCTATCGTTTTACGCCCCTAGCTAGGCATAACGCATAGATTCAAGTATTGTCATCCTTGGTTTTGGATCCATAGGATGCCCTCATGATTGATTCATATGGTGGCTTAATTCCTGTTCTAGGGAAGTGTTCCATACCCTTTCTCAAGGGAAATTAAAAATGAATATTGCCTTCTTTCATATCAATCACGGCACCTATAGTGCGTAAAAACGGTCTACCAAGTATAATAGGACAAGACGGATTGCGATCAATATCAAGCACAATAAAATATATGGGCACATAGTTCCTATTTGCTAGAATTAGAACATCATTAATTCTTCCCAAAGGCTTTTTAATAGTAGAATCCTCCAAGTGCAAATTAAGAGAGCATTCTTCAATATTGGTGAGACCAAGCACATCACATAGAGATTTCGGAATCGTGGAAACACTAGCACCCAAATCACATAAATCAAAGCACTCATAATTTTTAATCTTGACCTTAATGGTAGGTTCCCACTCATCATGTAATTTTCTAGGAATAGAAATCTCCAACTCTAACTTTTCTTCAAAAGATTTCATCATGGCATCGACGATATGTTTAGTAAAAGCTTTATTTTGCTCATAAGCATGAGGTGAATTCAACATGGATTGCAACAAAGAAATACATTCAATCAAAGAGAAACTATCATAATTAAAGTCTTTGCAATCCAAAATAGTGGGCACATCACTAGTTAAAGTTTTAACCTCTTCAAACCCACTTTTATCAAAAATTTCATCAAGATTTTCACCCTCCAAATTATTGGGACGCCTTCTAGCTAAAGTTGACTCTACTTCAGTCCCTTTATCATCAATTTTAACATTACTAAACAAGGAATCAATAGTAGAAACACCAATCACTTTAAGATCTTCATCATTTTTATGAAGGCAATCACTAGAAAACGATTTTTCTAAGATTTCTCTTTTAGCTCTAAGCATAGCGGTTCTTTTCTTACTTTCATCCATAGAGACATATAAAGCTTTAATAGATTCATCAATCTTAGGCACAAAAGCTTTCAACTTGAGATTTTCAACATCATGAGAAATTCTATCATGCTTCTAGACATATCATCAATCTTATTCAACTTTTCTTCTATCGTAGTATTGAAAGCCTTTTGAGCATTGATAAATTCTTTAATATTACTCTCAAGATCAGAGGTGTTCCTATTATTATTGTAAGAGGAATTACCATAGGAATTACCAAAATTATTAGAGGAATTTCCAGGAAAAGGCCTAGGATTAAAATTACCTCTATAAGCATTGTTATTGAAATTATTTCGCGAGACAAAATTCACATCTACGGAATCACTATTTTGCTCAATCAAAGTAGACAAAGGCACATCATTAAGATAAATAGGAGCATTTTTACTAGCAACCAATTTCATCAAAGCATCAACCTTATCACTCGAAGTACTAATTTCTTCAACCGAATTAACTTTTTTACTAGTAGGTGCTCTTTCGGTATGCCATTGTGAATAATTTGCCATGATATTATCTAGCAATTTAGTAGCTTCACCCAAAATAATCTCCATAAAAGTACCACCCGCGGCTGAATCTAAAAGATTTCTAGAGACACATTTCAACCCCGCATAAATTTTTTGTATGATCATCCAAAGATTTAAACCATGAGTAGGACAATTTCTTAGCATCAACTTCATTCTTTCCCAAGATTGTGCAACATGTTCATGCTCAAGTTGCTTAAAATTCATGATTTGCGTCCTAAGGGAAATAATTTTTGCGGGCGGAAAATACTTAGTGATAAAAGCATCCTTGCACTTATTCCAAGAATCGATACTATTGCGAGGCAAAGAAGAAAACCAAATTTTTGCACGATCCCGCAAGGAAAAAGGAAATAATTTCAACTTCACAATATCATTGTCCACATATTTTTCTTTTGCATATCACACAATTCTACGAACGTGTTTAAATGGGACGCGGCATCCTCATTAGGATTACCGACAAATTGATCTTTCATGACAAGATTCAACAAAGCGGCATTAATATCACAAGATTCCTCACTAGTGGCGGGAGGAGCAATAGGCGTACTAATAAAATCATTGTTATTAGTATTGGAAAATCACACAACTTGGTGTTCTCTTGAGTCATCGTAACTACGCAAACAAGATTGCAAGCAAGGAAGAGATCCGGCAAGAAAAAGGCAAACGAAAAAGAGGGCGAATAAAACGGCAAATTGGTGAAGTGGGGGAGAGGAAAACGAGAGGCAAATGACAAATAATGTAATTGCAAGGAGATGAGATTTTTGATTAGGAACCTGGTAGATGATGATGGAGTCCCCTCGGCGCCTACGATAGGCACGTAGAAGAGACCGCTTCCTCCCCGGCTACGGCGCCAGAAATTCCTTTGACGTGGCTTGAGACTGCGTCGGTATTTCCCCAAAGAGGAAGGGATGATGCATCACAATGACGGTAAGTATTTCCCTCAGTTATGAAACCAAGGTTATCGAACCAGTAGGAGGATCACCACCACCCAAAAAGCAGCACCTGCACACAAACAACAAATACTTGCAACCCGACGCGAAAGAGAGGTTGTCAATCTCTCTACGGTAAAAAGATAGATTAGGTAGTGATAGATAGGAGAGATAGATCTCTCAAGAGCACAAAATAGAAAAGGCAAATAAAATATGCAGCAATATATTTTTGGGTTTTTGGTTTTGTAGATCTGAAAACAAAGATGCAAAAAGATAGATTGGAAAGCAATATGTTGGAAAAGTTGACCCGGGGGCCGTAGGGTTCACTAGTGGCTTCTCTCATGAGTGTAGTTCACGGTGGGTGAACAAATTACTGTTGGGCAATTGATTGAAAATCGAATAGTCATAACGATATCCAAGGCGATGATCATTATATAGGCATCACGTCCAAGATAGGTAGACCGACTCCTGCCTGCATCTACCTCTATTACTCCACACATCGACCGCTATCCAGCATGCATCTAGTGTATTAAGTTCATGGAAAAACTGAGTAATGCAATAAGAACGATGACATGATGTAGAGAAAATCTATTCATGTAGGAATAGACCCCATCTTGTTATCCTTAATGGAAACGATACATGCGTGTCTTGCTGCCCCTTCTGTCACGGGGAAAGAACACCGCAAGATCGAACCCATCACAAAGCACCTCTTCCCATGGCAAGAAAAATCGATCTAGTCGGCCTTACTAAACCAAAGATTCGAAGAAGAAATACGAGGCTATAAGTAATCATGCATATAAGAGATCAAAGAAGACTCAAATAATATTCATGGATAGAAACTGATCATGAACTCAAAATTCATCAGATCCCAACAAACACACCGCAAAAGTTTAAATCAAATAGATCTCCAAGAGACCATTGTATTGAGAATCATAAGAGAGATAGAGGAAGCCATCTAGCTACTGCCTACGGACCCGTAGGTCTATGGTGGACTACTCATGCATCATCGGAGAGGCACATATGAAGAAGATGAACCCCTCCGTGATGGAGTTTAGATTGGATCTCGAGGTTTTGAAACTTGCGGCGGCTGGAATTGTGTTTCGTCGACTCTCCTAGGTTTGTTGGAATATTTGGGAATTTATAGGCATCAGAGGCGGTGGAGAGGGGCCCCGAGGAGGGCACAACCCATCAGGGCGCGCCGGGGCCCCCCTGGCGTGCCCTGGTGGGTTGTGGTCTCCACGGCCCACCTCTCCGGTACTTCTTTGGCCCACTTGGTGTCTTCTGGTCCAGAAAAAATCTCCAAAAAGTTTCGTTGCGATTGGACTCCGTTTGATATTGATATTCTGCGAAGTAAAAAACAAGCAAAAACAACAACTGGCACTTTGGCACTATGTTAATAGGTTAGTCCCAAAAAATGATATAAAGTTGTTATAAAATGATTGTAAAACATCCAATAATGATAATATAACAACATGGAACAAGCAAAAATTATAGATACGTTGGAGACGTATCATAAACCGGAAGGTGATCGAGGTGAGCACGATACACCAGGGCGTGCCAGGCCCCCCTGGCGCGCCCTGGTGGGTTGTGCCCACCTCGGACACCTTCCCGACTCCGTTTTCCTTCCATATGCTTGTTTTCCAAGAATAAAAATTCTCTATATATACCCCCCGACTGTTTTGACGACCGCATCGCAGAAAAATCCTATGTTCTTGTTTCTTGTTGTTTTCTCGTCAGAACTAGATCTCCATGGCTCCACCAAGCTCCTCCAAGGACAAGTTCTTCGAGAAGGTCATCAACCCATACTTGCCGGAGGTGATGAAGCACCCTCAAGCCATTGAGATGCGTGAGGGGGTGCTCCACATCCGCGATGTTGAGGGACCCAAGAAGACCGTAAGCGTGGAGGCTAGGCTCGAGGCGGTGGAACAGGAAATATTCAAGTGCCAGAAGATGGTGGAGCGTGGACTTAGTACCAATCACTCCATGATCACGGAATTCACCCGTGATCAGATGGTTGATGGCCGGTCTGTGAAGGACATCATCTCCACCCTCAACGAACAAATTAATTTTCTGCAGAGCCAAGTTTATGATCTTTAAAACCAAGTTTTTGAGTATGAAGCAAGATTTAAAGGTATGAGTTTAGCTGTTAGTTGCTAGACTCAGGGGACTCTTGCGTCAACTTTTGATGGGGATCCCTTGCCCTGGAAGCTGGAGGGCAAGCCTACCACATCATCACCGCCACCTTCTTCATCACCACCACCAAAGGAGACTTGAGCACACGGGTATGGGCACTCCCCTTGGCTTGAGTCAAGCTTGGGGGAGGTGCACCGGTATCGTATCACCATCACTTTTATTCACCTTTACCTATTTTAGGTCGATCTTTAGTTTCCCTTTACTTTAGTTGAATAAAAGTTTAGCATGATCTATTTTCGTGTGTTAGTTTCGTGGCCTATCTATCTATGTAATCGAGTGAGAGTTATATAATAAAGTTTAGTTTGATTTTTTGCCTCTCTACTTTCTTGTTGCAATCAAAATAAAAAGAAAAGAGAAATAAATGAAAAGAATCATATGCTAATCTTATGGTGAGTAATGACATCACATAAGAAAAAGTATAAGTAGTAAAATTTATTGGAAATTGACAAACATAGCATTGGTCAATGATGCAATTCATGAAAGAATTAATAAGGGAAGAGAAGATCCACATGCAAATACACCATCTTGGACATCTTTTATGATTGTGAGCCCCCATCAAATATTATATGTCAAAATTGTTGACGTTGGACAAGGAAGACAATGTAATGATTTATGTTTGTTCATATCCACATAGAAGTTACTTTGTCATAGATCCTTCAACATGTGGTGCTTGCTCAACATCTTTGCTAGCCAAAAATTCTGCACTAAGTAGAAATACTACTTGTGCATCCAAAAACCCAAATCCAAATTTATTCTTTGAGAGTCCACCCTACCTACCTACGGATCGAGTAAGATCCTTCAAGTAAGTTGTCATCGGTGCAATAAGGCAATAAAAATTGCTTCTAAAAGTGTTTTGATTAATTAGTGTAAGAGAAAATTGAGCGCTATACGAACTTATGATGGAAAAGTAGTAATATTTGCTCGTTACCAATTATTTTGCTATCAAACTATCTGTTACCTACAATTTCAGTGCTTGTAGAAATTACCTTGCTGAAAACCGCTTGTCATTTCCTTCTGCTCCTCGTTGGGTTCGACACTCTTACTTAGCGAAAGGACTATGATTGACCCCCTATACTTGTGGGTCATCAGTCGCAACTACTCATATATGCTCATAGTAGTATGTTGGTCATCCCTTGCAGTAAACAATTGCTTGCCTTGGTAGTCTTCTTCAACGGCGCCCCTTGCGGCCTCGTACAACCTTGGCTACGAGATGTATTATACAGGAAGCGAGAGATTGAGTCTGTTGGAGATATGCTCTAGAGGAAATCATATGATGATGATGATATTTCCCTATGTATTCATGAGTTATTTGTATTGTCCTTGAACATCATCAATGATATTTATCAATAAGGATGTGACTTGTTTGTGAAACTATATATTGCATGATGGTTGTTATAACGATCTCTAGTTGATAAGGTTATGCGAACATATATGTTTTGACTAGTATACAGTTCGGGTTGATGACTATATTTCACAAGTCATGGGCATAGAGATGCTAAACCGATATTATATACTCGGGGATGGAGATCACTGAGTCGGGCAGACCCACTTTGAGACGCGACGAGATAGTGTCATATGTTAGTCTCATGTATAATGTATGTGTCATGTCCTAGACTTGAGGTCCTCGCATGTTCTCGGGATGAGAATCGATTCAGTTAGGGTCTATCAAACGCTACTCCGTAATTGGGTTAAAAGGTAGCTTTCGGGTCAGTTGTACGTGAGACATGTTGTAAGACATGGTTGACCAAGATGGGATTTGCCCTCCTATCAGAGAGATACTCTCTGGTCCCTCTCGAGTGATCAGATTCGGAAAGCATGACCATGTGCTGGGAACGTTGCATGGGAAACAAAAAATTTCCTACGCACACGCAAGATCTATCCATGGTGATGAGCATCTACGAGAGGGAGAGTGGATCTACATACCCTTATAGATCGCTAAGCGGGAAGCGTTAAGAAACGCGGTTGATGTAGTCAAACCTCTTCGCGATCCAAATCGCAATCCGTCCCGCGATCCAATCACGATCCGTCCCGCGATCCAATCACGATCCGTCTCGCGATCCAATCACGGTCCTTTCGATCTAGCTCCGAACGGACGGCACCTCCGCGTTCAGCACACGTACAGCTCGATGACGATCTCCGCCTTCTTGATCCAGCAAGAGGGAGCAGAGAGGTAGATGAGTTCTCCGGCAGCGCGACGGCGCGGCGGTGGTGGTGGTGGAACTATTCCAGCAGGGCTTCGCCTAAGCACCGCTGAAAACTAGAAGAGATGATCTATTGGGAGAGAGGATTGCACCGTGGCCTTTTGGGTTGGGTGTCTTTGGCCCTCTCTCCCTCTAGTATATATAGGAGGGAGGGGAGGGGCCGGCGCCCCTAGGGTTGCCCCTAGGATTCGGCCGAAGTAGGGAGGAGAGGGAGTCCAACTCCAATCCTACTCCTAGTAGGATTCCTCCCCCACTTGGAAACCCTTCCCCCTCTTGGGCTTTTGCCTTTTCCCCTCACCCCAGCCGCATGGGCCCTTAGGGGCTGGCTTGCCCAGCCCACTAAGGGCTGGTGCGCCACCCCTAAGGCCCATGTGGCCTCCCGGCATGAGTGGCCCCTCCCGATGGCCCTCCGGGACCCTCCCGGCACTCCCGGTACACTACCGGAAATACCCGAAACTTTTCCGGTGACCAAAACGGGACATCCTATATATCAATCTTTACATCCGGACCATTACGGAGCTCCTCGTGACGTCCGGGATCTCATCCGGGACTCTGAACAACCTTCGGTCACCACCATACATAACTCAATACTACCGAAACGTCACCGAACGTTAAGTGTGCAGACCCTGCGGGTTCGAGAACTATGTAGACATGACCGAGACACCTCTATGGTCAATAACCAATAGCGGGACCTGGATGCCCATATTGGTTCCTACATATTCTACGAAGATCTTTATCGGTTGAACCTCTATGTCAAGGATTCAGTTAATCCCGTGTGCTGTTCCCTTTGTTCTTCGGTATGTTACTTGCCCGAGATTCGATCATCGGTATCTCTATACCTAGTTCAATCTCGTTACCGGCAAGTCTCTTTACTCGTTCCGTAATACAAGATCCTGTGGCTAACACTTTAGTCACTTTGCTTGCAAGGCTTATTGTGATGTTGTATTACCGAGTGGGCCCTGAGATACCTCTTCGTCATACGGAGTAACAAATCCCAGTCTCGATCCATGCCAGCTCAACAGACACCTTCGGAGATACCTGTAGAGTATCTTTATAGTCACCTAGTTACGTTGCGACGTTTGATACACACAAGGTATTCCTCCGGTGTCTGTGATTTGCATGATCTCATGGTCATAGGAACAGATACTTGACATGCAGAAAACAATAGCAATAAACTGACACGATCATATGCTACGTTCATAGTTTGGGTCTTGTCCATCACATCATTCTCCTAATGATGTGATCCCGTTATCAAATGACATCTCATGTCTATGGCTAGGAAACCTTGACCATCTTTGATTAACGAGCTAGTCTACTAGAGGCATACTAGGGACACAGTGTTGTCTATGTATCCACACATGCATTTGAGTTTCCAATCAATACAATTATAGCATGGATAATAAACGATTATCATGAACAAGGAAATATGATAATAACTAATTTATTATTGCCTCTAGGGCATATTTCCAACAGTCTCCCACTTGCACTAGAGTCAATAATCTAGCTCACATCTCTATGTGATTTACATTGTTATGAATCTCACACCCAATGAGTTCTGGGGTTCGATCATGTTTTGCATTTGAAAGAGGTTTTAGTCAACGGGTCTGCGACATTCAGATCCGTGTGTACTTTTCAAATCTTTATGTCGTATTGTAGATACTGCTACCACGCTCCACTTGGAGCTATTCCAAATGGCTGCTGCACTATACGTATCCGGATTGCTACTAAGAGTCATCCGGATTGGTGTTAAAGCTTGCATCGACGTAACCCTTTATGACGAACTCTTTATCACCTCCATAATCGAGAAATATTTCCTTAGCCCTCTAGTTACTAAGGATAATTTTGACCGCTGTCCAGTGATCCACTCCTGGATCACTCTTGTACCCCTTGACAGACTCATGGCAAGGCACACACAGGTGCGGTACACAGCATGGCATACTATATAGAGCCTATGTCTAAGGCATAGGGGACGACCTTCGTCCTTTCTCTTTCTTCTGTCGTGGTCGAGCTTTGAGTCTCACTCAACTCCACACCTTACAAATCAGGCAAGAACTCTTTCTTTGACTAATCCATTTTGAACTCTTTCAAAATCTTGTCAAGGTATGCACTCATTGAAAATCTTATCAGACGTCTTGATCTATCTCTATAGATCCCGATGCCCAATATTTAAGTAGCTTTGTCCAGGTTTTTCCTTTGAAAAACTCCTTTCAAACAACCCTTTTATGCTTTCCAGAAATTCTACATTATTTGTGATCATCAATATGTCATCCACATATACTTATCAGAAATTCTATAGTGCTCCCACTCACTTTATTGTAAATACAAGTTTCTCATAAACTTTGTACATACCCAAAAAATTTGATCACCTTATCAAAGCGTATATTCCAACTCCGAGATGCTTGCTCCAGTCCATAAAAGGATTGCTAAAGCTTGCATACATTTTAGCATCCTTAGGACTGACAAAACCTTCTGGTTGTATCACATACAACCTTCCCTCAAAGAAACCGTTAAGGAAACGATGTTTTGACATCCATCTGCCAGATTTCATAATTGAAAAATGCAGCAACTGCTAACATAATTCCAACAGACTTTAGCATCGCTACGGGTGAGAAAGTCTCATCGTAGTAAACTTCTTGAACTTGTCAAAAACTTCTTTGCGACAAGTCGAGCTTTATAAATGGTGACATTTACCATCAGCGTCTGTCTTCTTCTTAATGGTCCATTTGTACTCAACGGCCTGCCGTTCAACGGGCAAGTTTACCAAAGTCCATGCTTGGTTTTCATAAATGGATCCTTTCTTGGATTTCATGGCTCCTAGCCATTTGTTGGAATCTGGGCCCACCATCGCTTCTTCATAGCTCGTAGGTTCACTGTTGTCTAACAACATGACCTCCAAGACAGGATTGCCGTACCACTCAGGAGCGGTACGAGTTCTTGTCGGCCTACGAGGTTCGGTAGTACCTTGATCCAAAGCTTCATGATCATCATCATTTGCTTCCTCTTCATTTGGTGTAGGCGTCGCAGAAACATCTTTCTGCGTCGTGATACTATCCAACTGAAGTGACGGTTCAACAACCTTATCAAGTTCTACTTTCCTCCCACTCAATTCTTTCGAGAGAAACTCTTTCTCGAGAAAGGACCCGTTTTTAGCAACAAACACTTTGCCCTTGGATCTGAGATAGAAGGCATACCCAGCTGTATCCTTAGGGTATCCTATGAAGATGCACTTTTCCGCTTTGGGATCGTGCTTATCAGACATAAGCGTCGCATTCCCAAACTCTAAGAAATGACAGCTTAGGTTTCTGCCAAACCAAAATTCATACGGTGTCATCTCAACGGACTTAGATGGTGCCCTTTTTAAAGTGAATGTAATTGTCTCTAATGCATAACCCCAAAACGATAGTGGCAAATCGATAAGAGACATCATAGTACGCACCATCTCCCATAGAGCATGACCACGACGTTCGGACACACCATCACACTATGGTGTTCCAGGTGGCGTGAGTTGTGAAACAATTTCCACATTGTCTTAAGTTGCATACCAAACTCGTAACTCAGATATTTACCTGCACGATCATATCGTAGACATTTTATCTCTTGTCACGATGATCTCAAACTTCACTCTGAATTTGTTTGAACTTTTCAAACGTTTCAGACTTGTGTTTCATTAAGTAAATATACCCATATCTACTCAAATCATCAGTGAAGGTAAGAAAATAACGATATTCACCGCACGCTACAACACTCATTGGACCGCATACATCAACATGTATCATTTCCAATAAGTCACTTGCCCGCTCCATCATACCGGAAAACGGGGTCTTAGTCATCTTGCCCATGAGGCATGGTCCGCATGTCTCAACCGATTCGAAATTGAATGAGTCCAAAGATCCATCAGCATGGAGTTTCTTCATGCGCTTTACACCAATATGACACTTAGCGGCAGTGCCACAAGTATGTGGTACTATCATTATTAACTTTGTATCTTTTGGCATCAATATTCACTACTGGAATCAGGGACTTTGCCATCTGCCAGCTCTTTGCCGTCTGCTGGCAGATGGCAAAGAGGATATTTGCCGTCTGCTTTTATAAAGCAGACGGCAAAGAACATGCTGATGGCAAAGAGCCATCTGCACTTCTGTGCCGCCGCCGCCGCCTCCTCCCCGCCCTCTCGCCGCCCCCTCCCCGCCCTCTCGCCGCCGCCCCCTCCCCCCCTCTCTCACCGCCGCCGCCGCCCCCTCCCCGCCCTCCACCACCGCCTGCCCCCCTCCCCGTGGCGCACCTCCACCACCGCGGCGCCGCCCCCTCCTCACGGCCCTCCTGCCGCCGCCGCCCCCGGCCCGCCGGCCTCCTCTCCTCGCCGCCGGCCGCCCTGCCCCCTGCCCCTCTCTGGTGAGCTTCCCCTGCCCCCCTTTTAATTTTTTTTCTGTTTTTCTAATTAGATTTTTAGTTTTCTGTTTTTAGATGTTTTGCAAATAGTTGTTTAGGTGTTTGGGTAAATAGGAAAAAATATTTAGACATTTAGGTAGAAAAAAAACCTAGAAGAAAAAAAAGAAGAAAAGAAGATGAAAAAAAAGGAAAAATAAAAAAGAAAAAGAACAAAAAATAATAAGAAGAAGAAGAAACAGAAGAAGAGGAGGAGGAGAAGAAAAAAGAAGAAGAAGAAGAAGAAAAAAAGAGGAGAGGAGGAGAAGAAGAAGAGGAAAAAAGGAAAGGAAGAAGAAGAAGAGGAGGAGGAGGAGAAGAAAAAAGAAGAAGAGGAAGAAGAAGAAGAAAAAAGAGGAGAGGAGGAGAAGAAGAAGAGGAAAAAGGAAAGGAGGAAGAAGAAGAAGAAGAAGGAAAAAAAAGGAAGAAAAGGAAGAAAAGAAAGAAGAGGAAGAAGAAGAAAAGAAAGAAGAGAAAGAACCGCTCTACTTCACCTCAGAACATTGAAGTAGACAGCGGCAGTGAATCCGAGCCTGAACCGGAACAAGAAGAGCCGGAACAAGAAGAGGTTACTGCTGCGGATGACTTGTCAATGCTTGACCGATTACGTACAGGAGGCCTTCCACATGTTGATGCATTTATTGATGATGATGATGATGAGCACGTCATTACTGATAGTGATGATGATGATGCATTTATTGACCCCGAAGCATATATAGACGATGATGATGCATTTATTAATGATGACGATGAAGATTAATATTATAGTTCATGTCAGGTATTCAATTATTATTATGTACATATATATTATTAATTGGTTCATGTTAGGTATTCAATTTTTTATTATGTTCATGATGATGATACACTTAAATTATATTCATGTCAGGTATTCATTTTTTTAATGTTGTACTAACTTCGTTTACTCTTTGTCATTGCAGGTGTTGACAGATGGTGGGCGCGGGTCGAGAGCGCTCGGAGGCTCCTTCCTCGGCGCGTGGTGGGAGAGGTACTTCCATCCCACCCCACCACCTCCGGAGAGCGCTGGATCTCAGTATGCAGACACCGGCGGGCGCTTCTTCTTCGACCGGGAGAGGTCGGGGGGGAAGAAGGTTGGTAGAGGTGGACGTGGCGGTGGGAGAGGTAGGAAGGCTGCTACTACGCCTTCCTCGCCGCCACCCCCAGCTGATTCACCCGACCACAGGAGTGCTCCGTCTGAGATGGAGCAGCCTGAGGTGCAGCCGTCTCGGACTCCGGTCCACGAGCCTCAGGCCGACGAGCCTATGACAGACGAGGCTACGACAAACACGCCTACGGCCGACGAGCCTGGGGCCGACGAGCATCGGGCCGCCGAGCCTTCGTCCCACGAGACTGGGGATCACGCTGAGTCGCAGCAGAACCCAGGTGCGGGCTCGTCGAGTGGCCGTGCTGAGGGTGGCTATAGTTCTGATAGCTATAGCGAGAGTGAGTGTGTTGAGGGGCGCAAAGTCTACCAACGTGGTGGTACAAAGCTCCCGCCCACCCCGGCGACCCCCGACCAGAGGTGGTTGATTGCGCCGCAGGGGGAGAAGTAAGTGCATTTACTCTTTTTTAACCTTTTGTCTTCACGTTTCTTCGAATATCTAATGCGTTGGCCTTGTCATACTGCAGGTCTTGGACACACGAGCCTGGTTGCCGCAAGCCCAACAGTGTCCTTGGCGTGATTTGTCGCCAGAGCTTCCCGGGGTGGGTCACGTTGCCCGGTGAGGGCCGGGTTCCAGAGCTAGGAATGACCTGGGAGCACTACTTGGCTGCCCCGGCCCCGCCGGGGCATAGGATCGGCGATGTCGAGTGCCACACGGTCGCCGACATTGTGATCCAGACGTTTTGGGTAATTTCTCCTTTGCCGTCTACGTTGTGTTTTCTTCTTTGATTGGCAACCCTAGTGATTGTACTAATCCGTGTTTTCTTGTTTGATTGCAGACCTTCTACAGGTGTGCTGAGGGACAGGAGGAGGCCGCGGCTCGGGTTATCGACAACGAGTGCAGGCGCCTACTTCAAAACTTTCGGCACGAGGCTCGGACGCAGGCTATTCGAGACTACTACGCCTCGACTGGTATTCGGAGGGAAAAAGAGAAGTGCCGCCTCAACTATCTGAGTAAGGAGAAGTACATGAAGGTAATTACCTATTCTTAAGGCCTTGTACTTAGTTCCTTGATTTGATTCGTATGCGTAGCGCTCAAATTTCTCTTGCTTAACTTAGGTGCCCCCGAGATGGTGTGTGGATAGGATGGACTGTTGGGAGGCGTTGGTGGATGAGTGGTGCACTCCCCAATGGCGCAACGTCCACGACGGTGCAAAGGAGAAGCGTGCCCAAATGAAAGGTGTCCCACACCATCTAGGCAGCGTCAACCTACGTGGGTTCGGGGAAAACTGGGTATGTGGTTTGCTTCATGATTCATGCAAATTCATTCTTCATGCTAGCTTGAGCCCTTAACTAATACTCTGTTCCTCTCTTTTAGGCGCGGCACAACAAGGCTCCAGTGCCAGAGCTGTTCGACCTCTATGCCATGTCCAATACTGCCTCGTACAAGAAGGCCAAGGCATTCTCTGAGTCTGACCTCGATGATCCAGAGAAATTCAGCAACCGCGCCTCCCACAACAAGCTTGTGAGGTACAGAGACGAGGGGAAGGCGAGGAAAGGGCCGGAGTTTAACCCGAGCCAGCAACCTCTTGATCCAGAGCTGGTGATGATATCTGGTGGCGGGAGGCACCATGGCTTGTTAGCCATTGGGGATGGACTGATACGTTGTACTAGTACTCTCCCGCAGATCAAGAAGCGCCAGACCAGCTCTGATCCTGAGATAAGGCCTCGTGCACGACCAATGGAGCTCGAATTCCAGGTTAGTTATACGGACTCAGATACCTTTCCTCCATTACATTGTGAGTGCGGCCGTCGATGATTACAATGCTAACGAGTGGTGTTGCAGGCTGCAATTGAGGCAGAGAGAGCGAAGACCTAGGCTGCTCTTGAGGAAGCAGAAGCGAGGACCCAGGCGCTTCTAGAGGAAGAGAGACGGCAGGCGGCGGCGAGGGAGAGGGAGGCGGAGGAGAGGACGGCTAAGCTATTGGAGGAGGAGAGGAACCGGAACGAGGCGGGTCAACGGGCCCTATACGAGCTCTTCGTGGTAAGTTTCTTCTGCATATTAGCCAAATCATGCACGTAATGTTCCTTTCATTACTAACTAATATGACTGACTCGAGAAAACCAAATGTGCAGAGCATGTGCGAAAAGAGTGGCACGACCCCTCCGCCGATGCCAGTCATTGCTCCGACGGGCACGGTGAGTTTCATTTGAATGGTCATTAGTTACTAGTCTTCACATTTGAGTTGCATCATGCTAACGATACACTGCAAATGATCTTTGGTGCAGCATAACTCCCGACAAGCATCGACCGATGCTTCTCCGTCTGCCACTGGCGCGACCGGTCCTTCACCTACATCTAAGTGATGACCGTAAGTTTTCCCAAGTGTTTAGCTTAACAAAATGACTCAATATGCTTAGCTAGCTAAAAAATGACATAACAACATTAATTAGCTCCAAAATGACCTATTTAACCTAGGATAGCTCTAAAATGACGTATACTTAGCATTTATTTCTCCAAAAATGGATTTATATGCTTAGCTAGCTCAAAAATGACATAATAACCTTAATTAGCTCTCAAATGACCCATTTAACCTAGGAT